>CM055114.1:18961272-19561272 GCA_029204225.1 Diphasiastrum complanatum | reverse complement strand
CTAAAATGTCCAATCATTTCATCATGTTAAAAAAGAAATTTCATGATAGAAAGGAAGAATTCTTACAAGACACCAGTTGTAAGAGTGAAGTGAGACTGGAGTTCTTTCAGGAGACAGCATGTTGCAAAGCTTTATCACAACTGTTGACAAATGGCGTAATGATAGCAACTCCAAAGAGATGCATATGATGACCAAACTAGCCAAGACAAGTCCTGAAATTCCAATTTTGGATAAAATTAGGCAAATCAGCGTTTAAAAGTGTAACTATTTAGTAGAAACAAGTGCAGAAAAATGCTCAGTTGAGTACATTGAAAAAGTTTTTTCATAAAAAAGGTTCAATTTTGACCATCTGAGAAATGGGGATCCAAGGACATGCACCTAGCCTTGAATCCATCTTGATCCGACTATGCAATGAGTTCTAGCAACAAATAGAGAAGAATATGAAATCCAGAATAAGTGACCTGACACGCAAGTGAAAAAAATCATGATGGAAATGAGGGCATTGTATCCAGTGATAAGTTTCTCTTGTTTTGCTTTCTATGTATGAAGAACTTAAACTGTTATCATGATGGCAATACACATCCTAATCAGTAACTATGACCCAGTTTAAACTCTTGACAAAAAAGATAAATAGATTCAGATTTTTTGTATGAAATGCAGCTTAGAGTGACTACATTCCGGAGTTTGGGCAGCTGGCCTAGTGCCATACAATTCACAATCAAATTGGGCAGAGGTAGAGGAAAAGGAGCTCTAAACTCATATGAGGGACAAGGATGTGCCATCAAATTTACACGACTTACGTGCATAACTAGCTACCTTTGTAGAAAACTTTTTCCAGCATTGGTGATGTTTTTTGTACCTACAATGTGAACCCTAGTAGTGGAACTTAAAATCATGAAAAGTAGACCCTGGTAAGTATTTGCGATATACGTGTACCCCAGTATCCTAGATGCATTTGCAAAGATCATTCAGGGACTGATGAAGTATTAGACAAAGAAATCTCACAAGATCATCATTCCCGTAGTAGATGGGGCTTCTAGAGTTTGGCACCAAGGTGATAGTAGAAAAATATGGAAAATACTTGAAATTTTCTTCATATCATGGACCATAGAACTAGATGCATTAAGAGTTCCAACTTCCCATTTGAAAATCCTAAATATTTATTGCCTTTAGCATTGAACCTGAGATGCGCATCCGGGCCGGACGCACGCAATCCGCGTCCGCGTCCGGCGTCCGACCGTCGCGGGGTCGGACACGTCCACATTTTTTTTTTTTTTTAACACTATAAAAAAAAAATTTAAAAATTATAAAAAAAAAGCGGACGCACGGCACATTGCACTATCGGGCCTTAACCAAATTAGGCCCAGCTACACCTAGTGCAATATCAATAAGGACTGGATGTGTCATAGTAACAAGACCTTCAGTCACACATTTAGAAATTAATTAGCACACAATCTGCCCCATAGAATATGTGGCAAATATTATCTAATCATGATTGGAGCATTCTTCATATTGGCTATAGATCAACCAACTACCATCACCCAAGGACTATTTTCCTCTCAATGTTTTGAAATTTTGCTATTCAGCTCTTTCAGTTTGTGTGATACCATTGTTGTGCATATTTGCCTTGATATCCCCCTGACGCACCCCTGGCGCGTCCGCGTCCAAACGCGCGTCCGCGTCCGGACGCGCGTTCGCGTCCGGGGTCTGCCACCTTAGCATTGAACCATAAAACCATAAATAATCTCAATTCCACTTCCTGAACACTTTTCTTTGAATGACATTCCCTATAGTAGGGAAAATAAAAGCACAAAAACCCTTTTGATTCCCCCGTTTCAAAGAAAAAAGAATGTCCTACCACTCTATAAGATACTAAAAATATCATGCATTAAAATGAATAGTATGTGGAAAAATTTAGTAAACCATTTCTACTCTTTAAAAAAACAATTGTTTTCATGACCCTAACAAAATAAAAGGGGTTCCAACCTTAGAAGCCCGTTCCGACCAAAATGGGTCGGAACGTTCCGTTCCGTCTGTTCCGGAACATACTGGGTCGGAACGATTTAGTGTAGGTTAAAAAAAAAAGATTGAAGACCCTGCTGCCCACTCGTTTAGACGCTCGTTGCATTGTAAACATATATAACCAGTCGTTTGTGGGGATGGGAGCAACTCTTCTAGATGGGGTAGTTGTGGAAGAAGGCGCAATGGTCGCAGCTGGATCTCTTGTATCTCAAAACACGCGTGTCCTATCTGGACAAGTATTTATAGTCCTGAAACTTGATACTTGTTAACAAATTGAAGTGACAGATCCTTCTTCGCAATCTTCCTTCTTGATAATATATTGAGGGACGCTTTATAATCCATTGAGGGACGTTACAGATCATAATTGATTTGAAATCATTGTTTTGAAATCGATGATGTGTAATTTTTAACAAAGAAATCAATTTTAAAAAACACGTTGATTCTAGAATCGCTATCTTCTCTGACTGCTGCTCACGTTAATCCTAGAATCCCAAATGGAAGCCAAATCAGAGAAGCTTAGTTGCCCGTCCTGTCTATTAACTCTCAGGATATCGTTTTTTTTTCTTTGTTAAAAAACCATATTTTTTTATATAATTTTTGAGAGCCCCATTCCGGAACGGAATGCGTTCCGTTCCGGAACGCGCAACTAAGGTTCCAACAAAGTTCCAACAATAACAGAATACTTACTGTTTACAGAATGCCTAATATTCAGAATTCTCATTCCATTCTTGTTGTCAAACCTTGACAATACCCATTTGAAACAAGAAGTAGCTCATTAAAAGGGTCTCAGATTTTGTAAATTTGAGATACCATTTAGGGATCCGGATCATAACTCAAAATTTTAAACAAAATACCCAGTACATTTAACCAACCGGATACAAGATCTATCTCAATGTTTCGTTGTACCATTTCTTGGTTTTATCCCTGACGATTTATTAAAGGAGAACCAAGTGTTGTTTAAGTGTCTAGATAGTGATTAGAGCTCTATACAATGACAATATAAACAATTGGTACTCCACACACTTAGATGACTAAAGACTTAATGAGACATTGAGATACATCACACACTGCACATGCACAAAGTATTCATGATTCTACTACTCCCTAATGAGTTATAGCTAAAGTTTTACATGCCAAACTTTCACTCTCACACACACACACACACACACACACACATTAGGAGGCTTTCTTTTTCTTTTTCCTCTAATTTTGAAATCCATTTCAAACGGTCCATTTGGAACAGAATTTTTGAAACGGAGTTTTGTTGAATGAAATGCATTTCAATGAATAATTGATCTATCTTAACATGTCTGACCAACCAACGCACAATTGTTCCATTCAATACCTGCATCTCATGTTGAACAATTTTCCAATCATTATATGTTTTAAACCATAAAACAAAATTACAACAGATTTAGATCCAAATTAAATATTTGCACTTACATCAGCTTTTTAAAAATTCTTAAATTCCAACTTATTGAATATTTGATTGGCTTTTCGGAAACTCGTCAGTTCCAGCTCAACCTTCCTATCCAAGAAGAAAAACAGTCATTTCAGACCTAAATTGATAAACATTGTCGAATGCATTATCCGATGGTTTACTCACAGTCCGAAGGGCCCACATTTCACCAGATTGCTACTAGCATGTGACAAGCCATTGATCAACATGGGCACATTTTTGTGCATGGATTACTCTTTTACTAGTGATAAATAATCTACAATCGATTCATTAGTAGTCGTGACATGAACTTTAGCTAGAGTAAAACTCTAGTAGCTCGCTAGTTAAGTGCACATATGTCTAAGTTTGCAGTTATTGTGTGAATATTAGGTGGAGACATGCATGGACTCCATTACAAAGTTAATTAGACTAAGAGTGCATAAGAAGGAAAAACCATAAAGAGTTAAGTGGTTAAACAGCTACAACTCAATAGTTAGGGACTAATCTCATTTTTTAATATGTGTTTGTGTGTGAGGAGGTAGTTCCTTAGTCATTTGGCTCTAACTTACACTCCAAAACCATGAGCTAATTCTCATGTCTCTTTGTGATTTCCAGTACTCAATGTTATACCAAAATTTTAAATTCGACTGTAAACAATAATCAATCAATAATATACTCACTTAAACGAAAGTGATGTCAACCCCAAATCAGAGGGAACTGATTCATGCATTATCGAGAGCTTGTTTTCTACACAAAGTAAACCAAACTTCAAAAAAAATACAAGCCTGGTCACCCTAGGGATGAGCAAATGCTGCCAAATTTCAGATCCTAACTCTCAAACATCAGTGAGAAATAAGCATTTCTCAAAAACGTTCAAAATCTGCCAAGATTCTGACATACATACTTTGCAACAATCGTTCTCAATGCTCAGTGCATGAAACCTAACGAAGATTTGCAGGCATGTTTTCTCTATAGATCAGTAGGTGCTGCTAGGTTCTTATAGAGTTTCAAGGAGTGAGCAGAGAGAGCCAACGAGTTATCAGAATCTGCCATTTTTTGCCAGAAAACAAACATGCAAAACTTCAAGGAGGTGGATCACCGCATGCAAGACCTGATTATTAGAAGTATTCCTACCAAAAATGCACCTTGATGTGCCGAAAAATAACCAACTATACAAATAACCATGCTTCCAAAAATCATTCACAGGTTTGGCTTTAATTTTTTCTATGTAAACTTTGAATACATGTAAGGACTGGACTACAAAAACTTTTTCAGATTAATCACTCTTATATATAGCGATTTCCTCTTAAATTCGTGTATAGTATGGCCTCAGAAGCGAACACCCACAGATCTATAAACTACATGCATGTTATGACCAATAACTAGCACACTAGAAAAGCTTCAAAATAAATAAATAAACAACGCTAAGGATCTCTAATTCACTCCACTATAATAT
Source organism: Diphasiastrum complanatum (assembly GCA_029204225.1). NCBI lineage: Eukaryota > Viridiplantae > Streptophyta > Lycopodiopsida > Lycopodiales > Lycopodiaceae > Diphasiastrum > Diphasiastrum complanatum. The sequence continues at coordinate 19,556,356 of CM055114.1, read as the reverse complement.
CACGTGGAGAAATTTAGACCTCAATAGTGGAACTCACATGAGTAAGCAAGTTATGTTATAATTATTAACCATTTCTCATCTTAACCTTTGCTAGCAATTATTGCAATAGCACTAACTATGTAGAAAGAGCATATTTTTATGAGAAGCTGCATAGATATGAAGAACCAACAAAATGAGAATGCCCTGTTGTTTGATACTAATCAATGGATGTGCTCTCTCCTCCAAGCACTACCTCAAAACAGAAGGAACTAAAAAAAAATCGCTAAGTAGAAGCAAAAACTTTACACCTCTCTTGAGGATCAAAAGAACCGATTTAGATGATCTCTGACTGATAAATATTCAAGAACAGGTCAAAAGTTAAGAGCTAACCACATGAATAGAGGACATAATTGTCCCCAGAACAACATAGTATAGATCTTAATGCTGCAGTGAGATGTACAAGTGTCATCAAAATCGGTAGGACAAAACTCCATGATAGCCAGCAATGTGAGAAGAACAGTGCACGATTCATCATCCAGTTAACATTCGTGTTGTAAGATTCCAATACAAATGTCTGCTTTCTTAAGTAATTCCAGTACCTGAAATTCAGGTCAATCTGACCATTAGTAAAATGGCACGAAATTATCCAACTGACGTTAACTCTCAAACAAAAATTTCTTCCTTGTTGGGCTGATTAAATTCATTCAATGATGAAAGATTCACCATTCCAAAAACCAAGATTGTGTAGCCTTTCCAAGAGTGCTCAAGACCGAGTAGACCATGTGTAAAGACTATGTTCTCAACAAAATGTTTGATAGATAGTTACTCTTAAATTCTGGCAGCTGACAATCGAGTTCAATGGATGAACGGGTACCAGTAGTGCACCTTTGATGGCAGTTCAACATGCATGCATGGCATCTATTTCAAATGATCTATTATGAAATATGAGATGTGACTTTCCATTTCATGGACAGCAGTTTTAATGTCATAGGAGAAATTGAAATAGGCCATGGCCACCTGCACAAAGGTCTAGTAAGTAGAGGCCCACTAAAACTGAAACAAGCTGGACCATCTATGGTATTTGATGAACTAACTAAGTATCTACGCAATAGGATTCAGTATTATTTTTACTTCTAGAAAGATAATGCGATGCTATAGCTTGGATTTGCAGCCTAGTTAGCACCAAGAAGTTGCAGGTTGGACATCCATAGAATTGTACACATGAGTAATTCACGTATTAGTGTTGCCAAGATGTTATTCTAGCCATTTTCAGGCAAGTGGCACCTTTCTGCAATACTATAAGTCCAGAAAGCTATGTATTCATCTATTGCTACTAACATACAATTACCTAGGTTGGACTCATATTTTGTATTATCATTTGGGCTATTGAAAGTGCAATTTGGGCCTTCTAAGAGCGTGCTATTTTCCTAAAGTCAATAATTGGAAGTCGATTATTATTTGGTCTCAATAGGTGGGGTACAAACTGTAAAGACCACTAGGGACAAACCCCTAAGATGAGGATAGGAAAACACAAGAGAGACTGTGGAGCAAAACCACCCAACCAATCCTAGATCCCTCCTGGAGAATCCTCCTGGATCTAGCCCCCCAAGCCATGCCAATGTGACAGCAAGAGGAGAAGAGCTCAACATGTAACCTAGACCAAAGTCGTCGACGGAGTAATCACTACCTCAATATATAGAGAGTAGGATCCTATGCATGAGCACATGCAATTCCCATGCAGGTCAACTATAAATAGGTTACAGCTCTTCATGCATACCTCCTGCCCAAATCAGTCACACGTACATGCACTACTCCATATGTCTCAATTAGAGTGTCTGGGTCCTCTCAAGCTTATTAGTCACCCACAGGCCTCGACGTAGAATAAAATCTAGGCGTGACCAATAAACTCGAACACTGGAGGGCCGGACTACCATATTAGGATTATTCCATGTCCTTAACGGAATATGGCCATAACATTCTTCCTCCCTTATATAAGTTCTGTCCTCAGAACGGGAAAAAGAAAACATGAAACTATTCCTTAAGCTTTCAAATCTTACCCATGAACCATTATTCTTAGTCTGATCTTTCCATCTTAATAAGTATTCAGAGATGCAACAATTTAAAAATTGCTTGCCTCTACTCATGAATACTAACTCAAATTCCAAAAGATACACTAAGCTATAAATCCTCCAAATGGGTTAATCTACTTCAAAACAAAAGTTCATCACCTTCATGTAATCCCAGTTACATGAAACACTGGGTGACTTTACTTTATTTTAGAAATCAAATCCGAAAGCTAAAGAAATTTCATTTCAATTTCTTGCAGTAAATAAGGCTTCTTGGTACAAATATTCTTAGAATATCAAATATTCTAAAATACCACAATTCAGTCATCTAAAATCTCTAGGAGATCCATCAAGTCTCAGACAATCATAACTCAAACCAGAGTACTGCAGTTACTCTAATGAGTTAACAGCCCCATTTCTAGCATCATATGCAAGAAATCAGCATCTATCCGTATCTTAATAGATTTATTTGTCTCCTATAAGTATGGAGATAAAGACTGAATACACAAGCACTTATAGACTACAATCTGTAAAATAAGCAAATCCCTCATAAGTATGCAAAGACTTAATGAAAATGCATGTGAGATCCATACAATCTCAAGTATGTACGAGAGTAAAGAAATTTAGAGTTCAAATAACATATCTAAATCCTTGACTCATCCAATTGATCAAGAATTACTCATTATCTTAAGAATCCTCACATTTAAGTATCAATTTATGATCCGTCAATCATAAACATTTAGAATCTTATGATTCGTCAATCATAATTCTCACGATTCTAAAACCATACTTAATCATCGGAAAATACTGGAGTATATGTACAACATACAACTCAGGAAATATAAATTATGAGTTCCAAATTCTACAATCATCCAAGTAAGTAAAGACTATTATAACATTCATCTTTAACAATATAAACTTTATACAATCTCCTAGAACAACATCTAGAGATTTCAAAGTTCTACTGAATTCCCAAAATTCAGTTTACCATTCTTGGCACCATTAGGATCCGGTATCCAATTGAGCTCACATGGATACTATCACTAATGAATCAAGTTTATTCATGGTAGGATATTTGTGATCCAAGCTCAAGCTTTCTAGCAAAGATTTTGATGCTGATAAGAAAATAGGATATCTTTGTATCTAAATAGGACAACGCTATGTATCTTTGTAGAAAAACGTATTTTTTACATTTCTTTTGGAAGTCCCATTCCGGAACGCAACACGTTCCAGAAGGCGTTCCGTTCCGGAACGAGCAACTAAGGTGCAGATGATTGTAGTCCAAAAGCCACTTTTAGATATAGGCTAAGGACATTTTTGAAGTGCTTGATTCAATGAAGGATCAATCATTAGGCCACACGGGAATAGAAAGCTTTTTCTCCTCACCAATGGCCATACCGTCCGTCCTATTAGGACAAGAATGCTTAAAAAGGGACAGTATATGCCACAATTATTTCGATTTTTTGCATCATTTTGGGGATAATTGACATACGCAATTAGATTTTGCGGTGCACATTTGATGACATGTTAATTCAGGGAGCAAGCATGATTTTTTTTAAACATGGAGAAAAAAATATGTGATGACACTTTGCAATCCATCAACAAGCACTATGATTTATTAGGGTATGCATAGTAAACAGACTATTCTGCCAGCAGCTAGTAACTATTGGTCAATATGTGGTGGCAACGTGTGGCATTTATGTTTAAAGGCTAAATGTCCTGCTTGACCTTGAGTTCTCAACCTATAGGACACAGCTGCATGCAGGACCGCTAGAACAGTCACCTAATCAAATTTATAAAGCATGCAGTGGTAGGGGCAGCAACTACAATGGGTTTTGGCCTCCCAAACCTAAGAATCTTAGTATCTTGCTTCCTGTATTCTCCTATCTAGTAGAGTTTCTCCATTCCATTCCACAATTGTAGATCTAGTTCTGCATGGATTCCTAGGATGCAAGCTCGTGTCTCTTTCCAGTAGCCCTTCTTTGTAAAATGCTGCATCCTAGTTATGTAGGTTAATGTTGTTTGCGTTTTGCAACAGTACAATCAGATCTTGGATAGCAGGCAGCAGGAAGTTCTCACGGAAGTATGAGTAGCATCAAAGTGGTTCATGAATGTATTCATGTAACTATTCATATAAATATGGTCAGCAGTGACAGATGTTTGTGTCTATGGGTAAATATAGATACCATCCATCATGGTACTTACGAAAAAAGTTATCAAGCACTTGTGACTCAAATTTTTGGATAGTTACTACCCCACAGTCGAAATGGCAAAGTTTCAAGTTCCATAGATACCAGTTCCAAACCTTTTCTGTATGTCTAGAATGGAACGCATTATGTACGTTCAGAACAAGTTTTTTTTCCCCCAAAAAAGACCCTAAACTTCCTATGTGCTCGCATTTTTCATAGAGAGCCGAGGAGGAGGGTGTGGATAAATATTGTTGTTATGATCCAAGCTGATCCAAACATTGATTGTAAGTTCTGTCTTCTCCAAGGTTGCATTGAACCGCGGTTCGAACCACCGAATCGAACGGACCCGATTCGAACGGTTCGAACCGTTCCAACCGACTGTTGACAAAAAAGCCCTGTTTCGCGCCCGAGGCCCCAAGTTTCGACTTGAGAGAGAGAGAGAGAGAGAGAGAGAGAGAGAGAGATGTGTGTGTGTGCGCATTGAGATTGTAATGTGCATTGTGTGTGTTATGTGTGAGAGAGATTGTGTGTGTGTGAGATATTGTGTGTGAGTCTTGAGATTTTGTGTGAGTGTTTATGCACTGTAAACTTTAAAGACTCTATGATGATTGATCATTGATATATATTATGTAGTATGTACATTGTAATTTGTACATTAAATTTTCATACACTGTGGTGGCATTGCACAATGCATACTTATTACTTGTTAATTGCAGCTAGCTATTTATGTTTAATCATGAATCATGATTGTAATTTGTCAATTTTCAAATGATCATTCATCATTGAAATTTGCCATGAAATTTGAATTACAATCTCGGATCTATCATCTTGTCTTGTCACTTGTAAGTTGTGCAACACTGCAATGTGAGTCGTAACTTGTCACCTGTGAACTTTTAACTAGGTATGGTTGCACCATCATATCTAATGGTTGGAGCGATACGAGGAGGCGCCACATATTGAATATCCTAGTGTCTTCGTGCATGGGGACGATGTTTCTCAGATCCATCGAACGGGCGACTACATGTTCTCACACATTTGAGCTGTCATTGAGGAGATCGGACCACAGCACGTTGTACAGGTATATATATTATACTTATTACAATTTACTATAATGTTAAATGGTAATTTGTAAATGTTAATGTTGAATGTTCATTGTTCAATGGCGACTGATTAACAATGGATTGTGGTTCACTAAGCACTTGAATTCGAAATTCCAAAGTCATGCACATTGCATTGTATGGTTGTGTAGGTGGTCACAGATAATGCGTCAAACTGTGTCTCTGTCATGCCTATGACCGGTCTCGGGTAGCGTGTCCACGCTAGGGACGACAACTCGTAAGTTAATTGTGACTATAAGGGAATTGGGGCCCTTATGTGTACATGGTCATAATTAATGGTTGTAGGCCTAAACATATGGTGGTGGAGTTGGTATGGGTCTATCAATGAGTCATTAGGGAACTGGATGACGTGGCCCAGATAGGCTGCAAAGGTGTCCAGTGAGGTGTCACAGTGCACTACTAGTGGTGCATGGGCCTTGGAGGGTATAAGTATACCTATTGGGCTCTCACTAGTGTATGCTTGATTCTGTGATTGGTAGCTACATGCTGCTAGTGTGATTCCTCTTTCCATGACTGGGATTGATCCATAGCTTAGGGGCTAGATCCATACGATCTAGGTTTGGTTGGATTGATTCATCCACCACCCCGTTCCCTTGTGTTGCTGCTTTGATTGGTATGCTTAGATCAATATCCTATGTGTAGGACCTTATATTGGTATTAGAGCCATTCTAAGCAGGATTTTGCCATTGAAAGTGTTGTGGTGAATCTCGACGTTTTCTCGAGATTTCGGTGGAGTAAACCCATAGTAATCACTTTTTCGAAGTGCAATCGTTTGTGTGGTAAGTGCACTACCAGGATCACATTTGGTTCGGTTCTTTAAGCATATCGAATCGATTTTTTAGAAGATATTCTGTTTTTAGTTCCATTGTTGCCGATTACTTTGCGGTTGGCACTTTATCAAAGCAAAAATTTCTTTAGAGGTTATGCTGGAATTTTTTCCTCTTCTGGCTTCTAGTTCTTTTCTTTAGTGGTTCTTGTATTTGGATGCTGTCTATTGCTTTTTAGGAAGCCGGTTTAATGTTAAATCGGTGAGAAAAGGCAAGAATAGTGGCAAAAATGCACTAATCATTTGGCTGTGAGTGTTGGTGGCCATTTACAGGTTTGCATGGCAGACTATTATGGAGAGACAAGTTTATGATCCATTTTCCAGCAAACTAATTTTGTGATTGCAGATTTTGGAGCCTGTAAAGCCATTGTTTGAAGTGGTTTGGTTCAGAAACAAGTGCTATTCACTGTAATAGATGAAACAACCTGCAAGAATTAGTTTCTGAGAAAATTTGGGCAACATCTACCCTGTTTTTCAGGCATAATAATTGCAAAACCTGCAAATCTGTAATCTTATGCTTGTAAGTAATGAAAGTAGAGGAAAGAAAACTGTAAATCGCTGGTAGGGCTGTGTCTATCTGCAAAAAACAGCAGATGCATTTGCCTTATGGCTTCTTGCAAGAAATATGTTTGAAAAACTGAGAAAAAACACAAAAATTTAAACAGAAAATCCGCTGCCCTCCTGTGCGCCCTCATTCTGCCAGAAACCTGCAACCAAAGAGTGTGGAAATGGTGGAGGGATGGGCGCACTTCCATCCCTCACCAACCTGGCATGGCTCCCTCTCTCTCTCTCTCTCGGGTGTGATATTTATCCCATGGGTATTTTCCAAGCCATATTGGTTTGGGATAATTAGAATGCAGTACTATAATGGCTTGTGTGTGGTGTTAATTAGTTTTTTAAGGCATTCATGTGGTTATATTTTATTTCGTTGCTTAATGTCGAAATTGCAAGCATTCATTGGTATAATTTAATAAGTACATTGATCTTTTAAAAAAACTCGGTTTTTTAGACATTGATCATTATACCCGTAATGGATTTAAAACTGAATGAAATTTTTTTTATTTTTTCAGTTACACTACAATGGACAAAGATGATATTCTAGTGACACGGGGGACACGGAAATCCGTCCGGCATCACCAGGCAGTGATGACACGGAAATCCGTCCGGCATCACCAGGCAGTGATGACACGGAAATCCAACCAGCATCACCAAACAGTGATGAGGCCCTCGATTCTAATAAATTATTGCACACTCTGGGCAAGGCAATACTGGAACTTCACCAGAGCAATAAGCAACGACCTCTTTAACCAACTACAAGCCATCACCTCAACTAACTTGGGCTACCAACCGGAAGTATTTTTCGGTGATAAAAAACTCAAGCGCCTGGAAGTTGTTGAGGACTGGGTTAATCGTTGGACAAGCTATTTTAGCTTGCACAATGTCCCAGAGGATAAATGGATATCCTCGGTTCTATTGTTTCTGGAATGCAAGGCCTCCTCTTGGTGGAGGGAACTTTCCACGAAACCGGTGAATTGGGGTGAATTCCTAACGGAATCACGATAGACGATTCCGAGTTATATATTCGTTTTATCAACTGCAAGATGGGCAACCGAGAACTGGACGTTTATGTCCAAGAGTTCTTGGATTCTTTGGTCAAGGTGCCACTGTTTGATCGTAAGTTGGCACAGTGGCAGTTCATCTCTGGACTGCCAGCCGACTATCAAAATGAATGTAAGTGGAATATCCTCCATTCATTGGAAGATGCTATCCATGTGGCCAAGGCCTATGATAGCACCGTTGTTGCCTCACGAAAAAGCACGCACGACCAAACGGGCCCGAAACCCAAATGGAAAAATCAACCAATAAGTGGAAGAAGCAGTTTTTTGACGAGCTGGAAGCCGAAGCGTACCAACAGTCTAAGAAGAAAAAGAATAAGAAGAAGCTCGTGGTAAAAGACCCACACGGTTGGCAGCACTGAAGCAAAATTTGTGTTTTCTCTGCAATAAACTCGGGCTACGTGCTAAACAGTGCCCCGAATAGAAAACAAAGTCGTCAAGTTTCATGGCAGTAGATTTATCAGCAGGTAAATTGGAAGTCAATCTGTTGAATAATTGTGCTTGTGCTTGCAACTTTCGTACACTTTCTTTCAAGCCTAATGAATTGTTTCGTGTGAGAGGCAATATATTAGGGGAAGACGTAAATGTACTATTTGATTCAGGTAGTACTCACAATTTTTTGAATGCTCGACTTGTGCGGAAGCTCCGAATGACCACCATGGCCAGTGATCATCGTTATGTGGTCCGTCTTGCCTCAGGGTCGGACGCTGAGATATGGGCTGTCAAAGTCTCAAATTTAGAGCTTCGGATGCAGGACCATGTTGAGTCGTTGGACTTCCATGTCATGAATCTAGACAGGACTGATGTGATCTTGGGCTATGAATGGTTTTTCGATAAATCTGATTCCTTAGAAATAGATTTTAAAAACCATACTTTGGTATTTAAGAATAAGTTTGATCAAATTGTCTCTATTTCTGGAGAGACCGATGTACTTCCATCGCCGTTGATTTCCTCAGCTGAATTAATAGAGAAACTTCATGATTCTGAGTAATTTCATTTGGTTTTAAAATCTCGGCTGCATTGTGATGTTGGTGATGTGAATGTGTTTTCATGTTTTAACACCGAAAATTCGCATCAGGAACGATAGCTACTGCAAGATTTAAAACAAGAGTTTACTGAAGTTTTTCCGAAACAACTACCTTACGGACTACCACATGCTCGGTCGGTGGACCATAAGATATATCTTTTGCCCGATAGTCGTCCTGTCTTCAGACAACCATATCGGTTTAGTCAAAAGGAAGAGGAGGAAGTGGCTAGGCAAATCGAGGAATATCTCAGGGATGGGGCACATTAGACCAAGTAAGTCTCCATGGGGAGCACCTCTCCTTCTTAAGAGTAAGAAAGATGGGGGTTTTCGGTTATGTGTAGATTACAAGGGTCTGAACAAACTTACGGTGAAAAATAAATACTCGTTGCCCAGGATGGATGATCTCATAGATCGGTTGAATGGAGCTAAATACTTCACAAAAATTGATCTACGTACGGGATACCATCAGATCAGGATATATGGAAGATGTATCTAAAACCGGTTTTAGGACTAGGTTTGGCCACTACGAGTTTCTTGTTTTGCCCTTTGGTTTAACTAATGCTCCGGCTACTTTCCAGCAAATGATGAACGATTTATTTTGTCCGTATTTGGGGAAGTTTGTAGTAGTGTTTCGGGACGATATTTTGATCTACAACAGAACACTAAGAGCATGCTAAGCATCACCGTACTGTCTTACGTATCCTAAGACAAGAGAAGCTTTATGCAAAAGAATCAAATTGCGATTTCTTTAAAAAGGAACTTCTTTACCTTGGTCATAAGATCACACCTTTTGGGATCAAGATTGACGAGGAAAAGGTAAAGACGGTAGTGGAATGGCCACTCCCTCAAACGGTGCATGAACTTAAGTCATTCTTAGGTTTCACTATGTTTTTCCGTAGATTTGCAGAGTACTCGAAGATTGCTGCGCCTCTCAACAATATGTTGAAAGGAGTGAAAAGCCACAAAGGTAGGCCAAGTCCTCCCATCAGATGGAATGAGAAGTTAGATGAGAGTTTTTAAAAACTCAATCTTCTAATTGCCTCAGCTCCAGTCTTGAGGATAGCGGATCCAGATTTGTCATTCGTCATTAACACTGACGCGAGTGATACGACTATTGGAGTTGTTCTCTTACAGGAAGGCCAGCCCGTTGCCTTTGAACGTAAGAAACTAACCAATGCACAAGTCAGGTATACCACACCGGAAAAAGAGCTTTTTGTGGTGATCAATGCTTTGAAATCATGGAGGCATTACCTGTATGGTAATAAGTTCGTGGTTGATACAGATCACCAACCTTTAAAGTATTTCTGTAATCAGAATGATTTAAGAGGTCGTAAGGCCAGATGGGTAGAACTCATGCAAAAATTTGACTTTGAAGTGCGGTATATCAAAGGCACCTCTAATCAGGTGGCTGATGCACTTAGTCGAATTGGTGAAGTGAACAAACTTTCCTTCACTGAGATCAATAGACTTTTATCTCTCCCTGAGAGGTCTTTGTGAGAAAGACCCACATTTTGGACCAATACGGAATAGGGTTCTAGCAGTTACATCAAGCGGCACTGATGATCATGGTGATCAATCTGGCGGGAAGGATAAAAAGGGTGCTGATGACGTCTTCTCTATGGACTTTTGTTCACGAAAGGGAAGGTCTGTGTGCTTGATGTGGATGTTATTAAAAATAAAATTCTTTATGAATGTCATGACTCACCACGCGCAGGACATCACGGCATACATCGTACATTAGATTTGGTACGAAGGGACTTTTATTGGCAGAATCTTATGTGGTCGTGACCAATGCCAGTTGAATAAAGCTGAACGCCATAAGGCTGGCAGTTTGTTGCATCCATTGGATATCCCGGATAAGAGATGGAATAGTATTTCCATGAATTTTGTGGTTGGTTACCACGGACGAATAAACAACATGATACAAATTGGGTTGTGGTCGACCGTCTTACCAAATTGGCTACGTTTATTCCGGAAAAGACCACCACAAAGGCTTCTGATTTAGCTCAGACATTTGTGAAGCGTCTGTTTAGACTTTACGGATTACCAAGTGATATTGCGAGCAATCGCAATCCGAAGTTCACCGGTCACTTTTGGTCAACTGTGTTTGCTAAACTAGAGACGGTTCTTCTGATCATCCTGAGACGGATGGACAGACGGAAAGAACAAATCAGACGATGGAACAAATGCTTCGGGCATATGTTTCCCGACGGCAATCTGATTGGAAGAAGTATCTTCCATTGATCGAGTTTGCCTATAACAGTAGTAAGCATTCGGCTACCGGTTAGAGCTCGTTTATGCTTATGTATGGATTTGAGCCTAGGTCACCCAAGAGTTTACGTGAAGGAGAGCATCTTGGATCTGGAGATCAATTGGACCTGTTGGATGAATCATCAGGTGTATCTTGACTTGAACCCGAAAAGATCTTGGACACAAGAACTAAACGATTGAGAAATCATATAGTTACCGAGCATCTAGTTCGATGGAAGGGATGTACAGACGTTCCTGGGAACAGGAAGGAAGCTTAAGGAGGAACTTTCCCAGTTTTTAAGTTCTGAGGAAAGAACTTGAATAAGGGGGAAGAATGTCATGCCCATGACTGGTCTCGAGTAGCGTGTCCACGCTAGGGATCAGTAGACCAACAACCCGTAAGTTCATTGTGACTATAAGGGAATTGGGTTCCTTATGTGTGCATGGTCATAATTAATCGTTGTAGACCTAAACAAATGGTGGTGGAGTTGGTATGGGTCTATCAGTGAGTCATTAGGGAACTAGATGACGTGGCCCAGATAGGCTGCAGAGGTGTCCAGTGAGGTGTCACAATGCACTACTGGTGGTGCATGGGCCTTGGAGGGTATAAGTATACCTATTGGGCTCTCACTAGTGTATGCTTGAGTCACTAATAGCTATTATCAGGATTCGGCTCTAGCCTCTAAGCTCAAATTTCAGTTATACTCCAGGCTCCTAGTTTCTAAACCCTAAGTTCCAAGTGTCAAGTAAGTTGTAACAAGTTCCAACTCCACAGTCCTAAGTCTCCTTAGCAAGCACTTAGCAGATCCTTGTACCCAGGATATGGTTAAAAGTTACAACTTACTGCAGTTCTCTTAAAGTTGGGTCATTCTATTTTGATACGATAAGTCACAAAAAATCTGATTATCCTGATATCTGTAAATTTAGAGGAAAATTGAAATTGTCTAGCTATTAAGTATCTGTAGTATGTACAGTGAATATACAACTTTTTTTTTGAAGAATGAAAAAAACAGGTTCGAACTGTTTTCCGATTCGAACCTGGCCTGGCGGTTCAAACCTCAAAGGAATTGGTTCAAACCGGCCGGTTCGAATCGACCTGTTCGAATCAGGGTGTAACCAGACATCATCCATCATTATACTTACGAAAAAGTTATCAAGTACTTGTGACTTGATTTTTGGATTGTTACTACCCCACAGTCAAAATGGCAAGGTTTTAAGTTCCATAAATACTAGTTCTGAACCTTTTAGTCCGGAACGTATCATTGCGTATGTCTAGAATGGAACATGTTCCGTATGTTCATAACAAAGTTTTTTTTTTCTTTTCCCCAAAAAAGATCCTAAACTTCCTGTGTGCTCGCAGTTTTCATAGAGAGCCGCTAGTGAGGAGGGTGTGGACAAATATTGTTTTTGTGATCCGATTTGAGCCAAACATTGATTGTAAGTTTTGTCTTCTCCTAGGGGTCTGTTCAATGTTGTCATCCTCATCAATGATATTGCTTCCCATATAGCCAAACCCCCCCGGCTCCCCCCCCCCCCCCCCCCCCCCCGACAAACACACACAGTGCACACATGGCTAGATTTGCTATTTAATGGGGCTAAAACTAGAAAGAAAGAAGAAAGATTTTATTAGTGTCTTTTCCATGCCAATAGGCATATAAGACAAAAGAAAAGTACATATCAAGTGTGTGGTACAGCGGGAGCGTATGAAACGTCTTCGAAACAGAAAAGAAATGCAACTATAGCTATAAACATAAAATATGTCTAATGCTTGTTGCTATCAGAAAAAGATGTGATGAGGATAACGCCTGGGGGTGGTCTCAATACATGCTACTGATGTCACCAAGAAGATCGTCTCTGAGTAGTGCTCTGCGGGTAATATGAGTATGTGTAGTACGTCGTCTCTGGTCTCTATATCGTAAAGAGTCATTGTTGTCGTCTCATCCGATGTAAGGTCCATATGCGGTCTCCTGTGGGAGAAAAACGATGTGATCTGGAGCTGTGCATCAAGATGAGCAAGTGGCTGGTGTAGGTCCTGTCGTAGTACAAACATATCTCTGATGATAAGTGCGACACATCATGGATCATCATATGCTACAAGGGACCGCAGTGTGACCGGAGCCTCTCAGAAGAGGCAATGATATCTCCCTCTAATCTCGTAATAGATTGGACATCTGAACAAAAAGTGCTCCTCTGACTCCAACTGTTAGAATCCCCATCGTCGTTCGAGTCATTGCTAAAGCACAAACAGGTGACGAAGGCTACGTTACCACCCAACCATAGAGGTACTGCCACCTCACCCCCATGAGCCATAGACCACCATCAAGCAAGCTCGGATCTCTTGTAAACCATGGCGTCCCATATCACCATGCCTTACCCTCGACCCTCGCCTACCTACATCCTGAGGCCTAGATAATCGTCCTGACCTGACCACCAGTGGAAGAGCTCTTCATTCTCCAGGAGAGAATGAATGCCAAGCTCATGGAGATCCACCTCTATATACATAGTCCAGGTGGTCATCTCCGTCCATAGGAGTCACGCATGACCAACGACATGCGGCAGTTGTGCACACTGACGTGGGTCCATAACAACGAGTCATCGCGCGCCAATAAGACATCGACACGAGGCACCCAAAAGACCTATAGCTCCGGATCAGCGTTCCGTCCCATAACTGAGATCGTCACCTCAAGTTTCATGTTGCGTGCCCTTATGGGTACGTAACATTCCCTCCCCCTTTAAGAGTCTCCTCCTAATGGGAGCAAACCCGGGAAGTTCAGTCTTAAATAGTCTTCTCTCTCCCAAGTGTCCTCATCATCTGACTTGGCTTTCCAACGTACAAGAAATTTGAGACCAAACAGTTTCTCAATTGGTGACGACGAACATTAACCACTGTTTTCAGGTACGTTAGAAACAAAGGTAGATCCTCTAATTCAACCAGTCCTTCCGGAATTAGGGAATCCTTCCTATTAAGTCGTTCCTTTAAACAACTAACATGGAAAACAGGATGAACCCCAACCCCAATCGGAAGATCTAGCTGATAAGCGACCAGGTTGATTTTCTTTACAACCTTATAAGGTCCGCTATAACGAGGAGAAAGCTTATGGCATTTTCCCGTCCGAAGTACCTTTGAATCCTTAGGGATTTTAAGATACACCTACCTCAATTTCCCGAGGTGAGCAATTGCGGTTAGCATAAAACTGAGCTCTATCCTAAGCGGTTTTCATGCTTTCCTTGGCCACTAGCAGCATTTCTTGCATATCTTGCAGGAAATCTATTGAGTCCAACCGAAACTGGAGAAAGCGGCTGAAAGCCATATATCAGCATAAAAGGACTGAATCCGGTGGCAGAATGCTTGGCACTATTGTGCGCGAACTCAACCATTGGGCGATACTTTTCCCAATCAGACTGTCGGTGAGAAACATATGCTCTCAGCATATCTTCCAATGTCTGGTTGACACGTTCTGTCTGATCAAATTCCGGGTGATCCGAAGAACTAAGACTAAGGGTTGTTTCAAGTTTTTCAAAAACAGCTTGCCAGAACTTACCAGTGAACTTGGAGTCTCAATCACTAACAATATCATTCGGCAAACCATACAATCTGAACAAATTTTCAACGAAAAGCTAGGATAGTTCAGATGCCTTGACAGTTAATTTAGTTGGTATAAATTGCGCCATCTTGGTTAGCCTATCAACCACCACCCAAATGGCATCGTGATCACTCCGGGTTTTAGGGAGTCCAATCACAAAATCCATTGAAATACTTTCCCATGCTTATTGGGAAGTAGAAGACCCGCAACTTTGAGTCTTTCTGCTTTATTTTGTTGGCATTGTTCACAACCTTGAACGTATGCCTCGACATGACCTTTCATCTTTGGCCAGAAAAAATTCTGCCTGACAAGGTCAAGTGTCCTCTTGTATGCCTGGGTGACCAGCACAAGGGTTGTCATGACACTGCTGCAGGATTTGGGCCCGCAAGTCCTTCCTATCCGGCACACAAACCTTTTCTTTTTGAAAAAGCAGGCTATTCCTTATGGAATAGTCTTCAAGTATCTTATCATTTCGGGATTGCTTGGGATCCTACATCCCAAGGTCATCACTAGATCTAGAATTTCCTGTCAGGACATCTAGCCAGATGCGACCGACAAACCTATCGATTCGACAAAGATCCCGTAGTGAAAGATACAAATCAGATTGGATCTCAGCAAAGCATAACTGATTAATCTCTCCAATCCGACTCAAGGCATCGGCAACACAATTCGACGTACCTTTACGATACTTAATGTCGAACACAAACTCCTGAATGAGTTCCGACCATCTAGCATCACAAATATACTTAAGGGATTGGTGATCAGTCATCACCGTAAATCTGGCACCATAAAGATAATGCCTCCAGATTTTTAACGCGTGAATGACTGCAAAAAGCTCCTTCTCATAAGAATACCTCGTCTAAGCAAGATCCAGCTTCTTGCTTTCAAAAGCAACTGGTCTACCGTCCTGATAAAGGACCGCTCCTACAGCAAAGTTGCTAGCATCTGTATCAACCACAAAGGGTCGGTTAGGATCGACAATGTGTAAAATTGGAGCCGTAGAAACACAGTGCTTGAGAGTCTCAAAACTCTCATTCATTTCATCAGTCCATGTTATCAATGGACTTTTTCTGCGTGTATTAAAACAACAATTCTCACAAGTAATGCCATCCTTAAAGGATAAATCAACAAAAGAAATACTAGAATTACCTGGCGCTTTGAAAGATTTCGGTTTTCCGCCAAATTTCTTTTGCTTTTTCTTCAGGCAATCTTTTGAAAGATGCCCCTTCTCCATACAGGAGAAGCACAAGCCGCCGGTTCTCGCCTTGTCATAATCTGCGCGATCCAACTTGACGAGCTTTTTCCCGCCATGGGAACTGGTGTCCGTCTTGTCTTTGCCCCGCTTCTTGAAACATTTCTTTTCTTTTTTATCAGTCTTGGGGAAACTTTGCTCCTTGCGGGAGGCAAAGTGGGCGTCATCGAAGATTTTCGCAAAGGGAACAGCATCTTCAATAGTCTGCGATTAGTTACACCGCACTTCTAGCTGAAATTCTTTCGAAAGTCCCAAAATGAAATGTAACTTTAATAGGATAGGATCAATTCACGAAGCGAATCGGGCCAATATCTCCTGAAATTCTTGGATATAGGCATCTAGCGACCTAGTACCCATCTGCACGGTGGCGAAACGCCGCCAATGCTCAAAGTCATCCAATACCGGAAGAAAAGCCGTTTTAAAGGCTTTTTGAAAGGCATCCCATGTAGAAGGGGCACCAGCCCTCTCCTTCAAATCCTGCCTTTACCGCGTAAAAACATGAGAGCAAAAGCGATCTTTGTACTATCAGGCACATTGTCCATGGAAAAATGACTATTCCACCGATCGAGCCATGACAATATCACATCGAGAAGCCGGTCCTTCTTTTCGCCATTGGATAAACACTAGCGGACCGCGAGTGCGTGGAGGAACGCCACTCTTGCTCGGCCTCGACATGCTTGGCTTGCATGTCCAGGATTTGGTTTTGCAGCAAGTTCAAAGCCTGAACAAGCTGATTAGTATCTACATCAAGAGGAGGAGGTGGTGAAGACGGTCCTTCACCCGAGGGCATAGCAGGATCCATGGCGCACTAATGAAGGAGACAAAGGAAAAATAGCAAGGGCTTTGCAACAAAATGGCTTAGAGAGCTTGAGACAACTACTCAAGGAGACCAGGCCACAACTAAGCTCCTCAATGGTGAAGATGGAGCCTTTACCCCCCCTCTCTCTCCTTTTCCTTCCTAAATGGCCTTGCTGGGTGGCGGGCCCTTATGGACGCCGCCTAGCAAGCACATGGGCCCAAAAAACAAGTGGCATCCCTTTATGGGGTCCTGCTACCCTCATAACACATGGGCACCACCCTCCCTATGCCACCTCACCCAAGGGTCACTTGAGTCAGGTCACCACCTTAACCTTATGGCCCAAAGAAACACCTAGAACTTCTCTAAGGTTTGTCCTTAGGCTTAGGAGGAGGTGCAGGTACAATCGTATGTTCAAGAGGAGAAGGTGGAGGAAAAATTTCACTTTTCCTCCCAAAACTGATGAATCATGATTCATGATTCATATTCCAGAATGGTGAACCTATGGTCTACCTAGCTACCATATCAGACTATTATCACCTCAAATTTCATATATACTCCTAAACCCTAACTCCACAATCTCCTTAGCAAGCAAATCCTTGTACCCAGAATATTTTTTTGTTAGAACCATTTTCCGATTCGAACCTGGCTTGCCGGTTCAAACCAGAAAGAATCAGTTCGAATCGGGGTGTAACCTTGCGTCTCTAGCCCGTATCATCTGTGATAACATAAGGACTTGTAAGCATGAGATAGTGGCCCAATCAACTGAGGTGAGCCTTGGGCACCATGCCTCTGCAACATACAATGCTATGGGGGAAACAAAAGTATCAAATAACCGACACTTACTCGGGGCGTCCCGAATAAATCTCTAAAAGCAAACTCGCTCAAGTTGGACCAAGGAGGCATGTCCCTTCCCAAGTCTGGCTGTAGCTGCATGTCTCATACCAAATATAGGACCAATGAAAAGAACCCCAAGATAGGTGTAAGATGACACAATCTCCAACAAATGTCCATCTAGAAAAAGCTCTTGTTGCTGCATGAAAGCCCTGGAAGCGTTGAAGACCATAACTTTGGTCTTCTCAATGTTAACCCACAAACCCCATCTAGTGCAGAAACCATGAAGGCAATTGTCTCTGTAATCCCTCTCTAGTCGAAGAGACTAAAGCAACATCATCTGCATATAGGAGAATGGCAATCAAAATATCTCCAAGTCGGCAACTTGTACCCACTCTGCTCAATGACTCTCTCAAGCTCATCAATATATAGTCCGAATAGTGTAGGTGAAAGGGAACAACCCTGTTTCACCGCGATGGTACTCCATATATGCTCTGAGAGGCCAGTGTCACCCCGAAAGCATCCAAGAACTCGCTCATAAAAGTGCAATCACAGCTAGAACTGTCAGTGGAGAAGCCAAGATCACGTAGTCGCTGGATGAAAAGAAAGCGTGGAACAGAATCAAAGGCTTTCCTAAAG
The DNA here is from genome assembly GCA_029204225.1 of Diphasiastrum complanatum. NCBI lineage: Eukaryota > Viridiplantae > Streptophyta > Lycopodiopsida > Lycopodiales > Lycopodiaceae > Diphasiastrum > Diphasiastrum complanatum. The sequence goes on along the minus strand of CM055114.1, from coordinate 19,538,180 downwards.
TCAATAAAGCAACAGTGAACCATGTCTCCTCCTCGATGATAGCTCGAAGAGTGAAGACATGATCTGTGGTAGAGTGGCGAGCACGAAAGCCAGCCTGGCACAATGCATGTAGTCTCCTGGTCTCAACCTCAAAGCTGATCGTTGACTCAAGTATAGTACCATAAAGCTTCGCTATGATATGGCCAATCATGATAGTACGGTAGTTACCAGGATTCATGGGGTCACCATTTTTGTGGATGGGATGGATAATATTAGTACACCAAGAGTGGGGGAAGCCTGAGACGACAGCACGATGAAGCAGAGTGGGTGAGAGTAAGTTTGCAGCATGGATCAGAAGTTCTAATTCAAGGTCTTTGTCTCTAGTCCGGTGGGTCTTCATTCTCTTTATGGCCTCAATGACCATGTCAGAGGTGAAGAAGGTGAATTCACATGGGCAGGGGGAGATGGAAATGGGTGAGTCAGTAGGTATGGTGTATAGTGAGGTAGCGTACGTGGACCAAACGTGTAGGTCGTCAAGAAGAGGGGGTGGAGCACGAGGGATAATTGCACGCCAAAAGGCACCTGTAGAGGAACTAGATAAGGAAGCAACGAGGCTTCTCCCCTTTCGCTCTTCGTAGACGCGCTTTTTGCGGCGAGTGTACGAGGGAGAGATTGACGAACAATGGGTAGAATAAGTGGATCATGTGTGCGTGCATGTGTAACACGGAGGTGTAGTGAACGACACTCGTCTCAAACCATGGAGGCCGAGCAGGGCGAGCTGGCGTGATTGCGTGTCGGTGGGGTGTGGATGGAAAGGAAACTGAGGCAGCTGTGTGAAGTGAGATGGTAAGGAAACGGGCATGTGACTCCAATGGGCTATCATGCGAGAAGTGATGGAGTAAAGAAACAAGGGCTTCCTGGTAAGTCTCAATGTAGGGGTGAGCGAAGGTATATTTGGGAGCACGATCAATGGAGGAACGAGCTGGGGTTCATGAAGCTTGGACAGAGCCCAAGTGGAAGGATAAAAAGGAGTGATCAGAGAGAGTGGTGGAATGACCTCGAAGTGTGATATCAGTGGAACGAGGGATGGTGACCCCATGAGATAGTCAACAACATTGTGCCTGCCACTATGAGGATAGCATGTGTAGCTGCCTGAATCAGGCCAATAGGCTAGGCCATTATAAATGGCTAGCTCATGAGCGTCTCCTAGCTGCAACAGATACTCACTGTAACCACTGATAGGGCCCAATGCGTCGACTGAAGTCCTAGTAACTCCCATATCACAATCAATGGCTCGTATGCGTAGATGGTCATCAGCATCATGGAACTCTACCTGTCGCGTAGCTGTTCTGGCGTTAAAATCACCAGTAAGAAGAATAGAATCTCGATCTGAGAATCTGATAATATCTGTGGAGAGATCGTTGAAGGGAGAGCCAATGCCCTCTACATAAGAGGACTCTGGAGGAAAGTAGCATGCCGCACTGAAGAGATCCCTGGCTAGTCCAATATCACGTCCAATGAGATGGACCCATTTATAACGTGCATACTCACCATGTCTAATAAACTCTATAATCGGGTGTAGTGACTCTCTGTATAACCATGCAACCCCACCCGACCTCTACCACTCGTGGATCTCACCTCTGCCCTATATACCGAGTCCCATCTGTAACCTGAGAATGTAGGTAGCCCTCTAATCTGGCTCTCATGTGTCTGCATAAAGAATATAATGAGATCCATAAGGTTGCTAGCAGTAGATGAAGAGTGTATACCATTACAATTCCAAATCCCAATACGCAGGTGGTGTGGACGGGGCCCCGAGATTCTCCCATGCCCAGGGGCCCCAACTCCCTATTGGCGGGAGCCTATGGGTACATTGACAATGTAACGAACCTGTCCATCCCGATAAATCACACGCCGGCCCGACTCTTTGGCTTCTTGGAAGGCTTGACGTCTTTCTACCACTTGGATGTATGTGAGATCATCATCCATGAAGATTTGTGTATCTTTCAGCTTAGCTCTTTTATGTAGAACATCTCTATGAGTGATAGACGAGGTGAAACGGATAATCAAGGTAGTATTATCTCGTTTCATCCGCCATGCTGTATCAAGTCCTTCAATATGGTGGCCTAGTGTGGTTTCAAGAAAACGCCTTGATGGCATTTTGGGTATCGACAATGCCACATACCCGAATATTGAGGGCTTTGCTGCCCCAAAGTCTCTCCTTTGAGAGAGTAGCTGAAATGACCCAAGAGATAGGTGCAGTAGGTTTAATACCTTTCTTGAGCACCACTGCCCAAGACATGGTTTCTTCCTTGTGTTGCTCAATCTTATCTTCCAATTCTTTAGAACGGTTTGAGGAGTCCAGTGTGGCAAGAATAGGTTGGGCCCTAAGCTCATGCGTCAATGCGTCCATTTCTTTCTTTATTTTATAGTTCACTTTATGAGCTGTCTTCAATATCAGATTTTCAGCCTGCAGACCTCCCAATTTCAATTTTATGTTGCCATTTTCCGATTCCGGATAGCTTACCCGCTGTTGAAGGTCCCGCAGTTCCTGTTTTGCCCAGCTTAGTTCATGGGTAAAAAATCCCTCCATAGGTTGGGAAGGAGTGTAATCGTGAGACAAATGAGCATAGACAGCTGCTGGAAACAGGGTGCCGTGTGTTGTATTTTCAATGGCCCACCACACTAAACCCTATTTGACACTAAATCTAAATAAAATTACAAAAATAAATAAAAAACACAACTACATTTTGTAAAAATATATAAATTTGCCGCCACGCTTCATAACGGAACACATTCAAAACGGGCATAAATGGTTTTAATGAAACTCAGTTCTTTGGCTCTTGAATCACTTTTTTTGGATCTGTTCAAACCGATTCTGCATTTAGACCTTGAATTCTAAAATTTTGAAAATTTTCTTTTTTTTTTCATTTTTGTTCAAAATTTTGAAATAATAAAGGTTTTTTCGAATCTGTAGGCAGGAGTTCAAATCAAACATTTCACGAATTATGCCATATCTGATCACAATACATGGATTAATCTACAGTGTACACATTACAGCAATACATAAACAATAGTTTTTTAAACCCTACACTATCCAGACAGTGGATTGGTCGATTGTAAACCTTTGGATCAACAATAAAAATTCACATAGTAGAGATACAAAACCCAAATCCAACAATTCACAAAGAGACTAGCTTTCCAACAATGTAGTGTGATCAAACAAAAAATTGTTTATATGGCTCATTAAAAAAGGGGAAAAGCATTACTTAGAGAAAGTAAGATTTTTGCCAAGAGGATGAATGAAAACTGCCATGCCTGGTGAGCTAATCATCCGGCCATTTGCTCCTGTAGCAGCCAACCTCTCATCAGGAATTGAGATTAAATGATATGATATCAAAGCTTGCATTACTCACCTCAGCCCCAGTTATGATATGCAGATCAGCCACTATTCTTATGTAGCTCTAATAATGACGGACATACGTGAGAGGGCAGACCGACGATTGCAAAAACCAGACCTTATTCAAAAGAAAGAAAAAGACTGAGTACCACAAACAGAGCAAAGTTATGTCCTTCAAGGGAAAAGAATCAAGAGTACCAGCAACTGCAGCAAGGGTCATGTCATCGGAATAGCCGCCGTTCCTTAGCCCCGTTACCATGCCATATCGGTCAGTCCAGAAATCTTGTGCATGCATCTGTGTGACAAGGAATTGAGAACAGATGTCATCTCACTCAATACTGAAAAGCTAAAAACTGTGCATGAGACCTTCACTTCCAATTAAAAAGGAAGCCCCATGTAAATAAGTTCTTACAATCAGAGCCAAGGGATTATTAAAATAAGAAAGCTTGCATTGACCCATTTCCAAACAATTCTGGAGGAATAAATCATACCATCATGCACCCACCCCACAAAAAAAACGTCCGGCCTCCTGTTGCAAAGCCAATTGAGCAAGGCTGCAAGAAGCTCACAAGGTATCAAACTCTAAAATTTGATGTCTATAAGCATAAGAAAGATTCAATTTGAAACTAATTCCAGATTAGTGATTACATATGCAATTTGCAAAACCGCAACAGTAGTAAAATGTTTTAGCAGATAGGGTGCTTGACAAGCACATCGGCTGGCATATTTGCGGAGCACTTACACCCTTCTTAGCCTATATAAGCCAAAACAGAATGCTCCTAGTGCGAGGGGCTATATCATGTTGAATTCACATTCCAACACCCAATGGGCAAAAAATCACATGCAGAAAACACCTTCACCTTAAGGGAGGTTGCAACTCCACAATAGAAGCCTCTTGAGTAGAGATTGTTGGAGATGCGTGTGCCATGAATTACCCGAAGGCTCAGACAAGAGATAACAAAGATATGTTGAACTCTAGTCTAAAATAACACCCAAACATTACAAAAAGCACAATCTTTAACTTATTGGATTCGATCCACATGGTCTTGGAGCTTAGAAGCCCGTTCCGAGCAAAAAGGGTCGGAACGTTCCGGAACGTACTGGGTCGGAACGAGTTAATGTTACAAAAAAAAAATTGATATACAACCCACGACTTCTGCATTTCACAGATAGCGAGCATTATTGCTTTGTAAAAATGCGTTGTAGAAGGTACATAGTGATTTTGACAACTACCTCCATTGAATTGACGTGGCAGAAAGTCAGCTGATAAGATAGGTGCAGGTTGACGCCTTATGTCAAATCAGACCTGATATGATAAGTATCTATAACCAAGTGAAGCAAGCCAATTTGCTGCCACAAATCTTGCAGAACATACCTTGAACAAGCCCGATCAAGGTCATAAGCGTTACCAAGAAAAGCACAGGCGGGAACGACGGGGCCGTCTTATCAACCACATCAAGCTAGCTTGGTGTAAAAACATTGGTCTGTGTTTAAAATAAGAAAACCACATCAATCTAATCATACGTGCTTAGACTTTTTAATAAAACATGAGACAGCTGGAATGAGGATAATAAGTTGCGACTCTGTCAACAGTAACTTTAAGCCCTTAGTTATCGTTGTTAGGTCACTTCAGTACGAAATCATAATCATCCTGGGGGTTTGGCATTTTGCAAGTCAAAACCCATGATCCTGGGTGACTCCAAACCTTTACCTAGATTTGGGGATTTAAAATCTCAGGGTCCACTCATAAAAGGATTGCATGGAAAACATGGGCAACATAGAGTACTCATTTACTCTTTCATATACTATGCTTCAACTCAGTAATATAGATCCTGAAGACTCTGAAACTACACTATTTTCCATGTTAACATTTTTGTACAAATGAGTTAGCCTAGCACAAAAGATAATCAACTCAACACTCTAAGAGCAAGGTCAGGCTTCAATTTTCAGAGCACTAAGGAATTATTATTATTGGGTAAGGAAGAGGATGCCTTTGCAACCAACACAGGGCAGAGATGTCCCTGGAAAATACATGCTCAAATACAAGTATGCAGGCTAAATTTAAGCAGTTCTGACACTCCAATAAGCTTCTGTTGAAGGATAATCTTGTATAGAAAGCGATTGGGCATTACCATATGATACTCATAAATGCAGTAGCTTCCCAAAGTTCCTGAAGGTATATCAAATGGATAACCTGTCAACACAAAAATCTGCAATCATAAAGTTAATTTTGATAGAGAAGACTTAAATCCAAATAGCAACATGACATTTAAAAGCTCAAAGGAAATTAAATAATGACTTTGAAGAATATACATGAGAATAAAAAATGACCCAATTTAGATGACGTATCAATGGCCTATACAGGCTTCCTGGCTAGCTATATCACCACACATGTATCAGGCTTGTGAGTCTAGAACTAGAACCTTGGGATTTTCCTCCATTTCTGAAACTAGTGCACCAATTGATCCAGGATGAAGTTGAATATCGTCATCCAGGAAAAGTACATATTTACACTCCTTATGCATTGCCTCCACACCTGCCTGCCCAAAGAAAATACTTAGTTAGAAACACATTATATTCTCTCTCTCTCTCTCTCTCTCTCTCTCTCTCTCTCTCTCTCTCTCTCTCTCTCTCTCTCTCATTATCCGGCTACACTCATTATCCGTTTCACTTCCCTAGAGAGTCGCCGAGATGCTTTGCGATGCAGAGCCAAGCTACGAGGCACCACTATCTATATGGATGACGACCTCACATATATCCAGGTAGAGGAGAGGCGTAAGGCCTTTCAGGCAGCCCGTGAGTCTGGCAGACGAGTCATTTATCGAGATGGACGAGTGTGTTTTCTTGATAGCGCTTCTAGCAGACCCCAGTGCTAAGGATTTGGGGTGCCCGGGGTTGGGAGCACCCCGGGGCCCCATCCACACCACCTTCGGATTGGAGTGTGGAATTGTGCTGGCATACACTCATCTTCTACGACAGGGGACCTTGCTGATTTTATTACAAGCAGAGATGTATTATTCTTCATGGAGACACACGAGAGCCCGGAGCGAGGACTTCTCTCTTTTCCTGGATATAAATGGGACTCAGTATTTCGGCGAGAGACTAGATCTACCAGCGGTCGAGGTTCAGGTGGGGTCGCCTGAGTATCGATTTCATCCGACATGACGAGCAAGCCCGCTACTTATGGACTCACATCGTGGGTCAGGATATTGGTTTGGATAGAGATCTTTTTATTGCAGCATGTTATTTTCCACCAGAGTCCTCGTCCTTTGCTGAGGGTATTGGATCTCCATATCAGGACCTCTCACCAGATATTATCAGATTCTCAGAGCGGGGGCATATTCTCCTCATAGGGGATTTTAATGTTGGGACATCTTTGAGACAGGCAGAGTTCTTTGACACCACTGATCAGCTGCGTGACAGTGATATGCTTGGGGTTACCATGACCTCCGCGGATAGTTTGGGACCTACTACTTCATATGGTGAGCACATACTGCAGTCTGGAGAGGCACATGAGCTAGCCATTTATAATGGCTTACCCTGTTGGCCACATTCAGACAGTTACACATGCCACCCTCAGAGTGGAGGACATAGTGCCGTTGACTATCTCATGGGGTCACCATCCTTTATACCCATAGTCTCTGGCTTCCACATCTCCCCCACCACCCTTTCTGATCACTCATTTCTCACCTTCGATATCGGCCACCTTACACCCACTCATTCATCTACACTACCCATGCTTACCCGAGCACCCACGTACACATTTGATCCCACTTACATGCTACTGTACAGGCAGTCCTTGGCTTCACTTTTACACTCCTTTCCTCATGACAGCCCAGTCGACAGCAGGCTGCTTTTCTTACCACCTCTCTCCACACGGCTGCATCACTAACCCTCCCCATAAAACCACATCCCAAAAAGACTCGACGCACACCTCGACCACTACACCCTCCATGGTACAATATCGAGTGTCATTCTCTTCATCAGTCAATAACCTACTCACGTATCCATGCCCCACATCTGCTTTGATCTTCCCGACGTTCCTACCGTCGTGTTCTTCGCCGTAAGAAGCATTCCTATGATTATTCTGAAGGAGCAACGTCTTATTGACCTTCTTTTCAGTTCTTCCTCGGGCTCTTTTTGGCGTGAGTTCATTCCTCGCTCTCCACCACCTCTCCTAGAGGACCTCTGCATTTGGACTGATTATGCTACCAGCCTGTATACCATCCCTACCGACTCACCTATCTCTATATCTCCACGACCATCTGAGTTCTCCTTCTTCACATCCGACATGGTACTTGTAGCCATTAAGAAGATGAAATCCCACAAAGCTAGAGATATTGAAGACCTTGAATCTGAACTCCTTTCCCATGCCTCTGACTTACTCGCCCCCACTATAGCCACCCTTCTTAACTCCGCAGTTGTTTCCAGTTTCCCATCATCCTGGTGCACTAACATTATCCACCCCATCCATAAGAATGGTGACCCCATGATTCCGAGTAACTACCGCAACATCATGATTGGGCATGTCCTGGCGAAACTATATGGTACTATACTACAGTCTATTGTGAGCTCAGAGGCAGAGACTAGGAGACTACGTGCCATGGATCAGGCAGGTTTCCAAGCCCACTAATATACTGCAGATCACATCTTCACATTGCGGGCCTTGATTGAGGAGGCTAAGCACAGGAGAGAGAGGGTTTACTATTGTTTTGTGGACTTCAGGAAAGCCTTCAATTCTGTTCCTCGCTCATTGCTCATCCAGAGACTCCGAGACCTCGGCTTCTCCACCGACATCGTTCTTGCTGTGATGGCACTTTATGAGCGGGTCTTGTGATGTTTCCGGCATAGCAGTGGCATATCTGATCACATTTGGAGCACTATTGGGGTGAAGCAGGGTTGCTCCCTCCTCCCACCGGTCCTCTTTGGCTTGTATATTGATGAGTTGGAGAGAGTCATTACACAGTGCGGTGGTGCTGGTTGCAGGCTTGGGGACATCTTGATTGCTATCCTCCTTTATGCCGACGATGTGGTATTGGTATCACCGACTAGAGAGGGTCTACAGCGACAGTTGGATTGCTTGCATGAGTTTTGCACCAGATGGGGCCTAGGAGTGAACATTGGAAAGACCAAGGTTATGGTCTTCAGCACTTCGTGAGCATTCATGCAGCGACATGAGCTTACTTTGGGTGGACAAGTTCTAGAGGAGGTCCCTTCCTACACATACCTGGGGGTCCTTTTCACAGGTCCTACTTTTAGCATGAGACAGGCCGCCACCACCCGACTGGGGAATGGACATGCCTCCCTTGTTCAGCTAGAGCGATTTTGTTTCCGGAAGTCCATCCAGGATGCTCGCAGTAAGTGTCGCCTCTTTGATACCATTGTCACCCCCACGGCTTGATATGCAGCAGAGGCATGGTGTACAGGTCTCCCCTCTTTTCACTACAGACCACCATGCTAGCTCAGTTGATTCGAGCGAAGCCTTCTGTTCCACATGAGATTCTCCTGGCCGAGTTTGCAGTTCCACCTATACAGATCGAGGCAGCTCTTCAACTCATTACCTATATCCAGAGGATACAGGCGCTACCAGAGATCGACGGACAATACATACAGGTTGCACTATCCTCCTCACAACATCTTCATGATCAGGGCTACAGATTATCATGGTTCTCTCAGGCATCTCACCTCCTACTTGAGTCATATGGTATCTCCATCACAGAACTTCCCTCAGGCACCCATCAGTATATCAGACGATTCCTCTATCGCACATATCTAGAGCGGACTTGGCATAACCAATTAGGGGTTAAGCCAGCTTTCTACCGGACCCATTTCCTAGAGCAGGATGCATCAGGGACCCCGGTCATGCCACGCTACCTAGATTCGGGACTATCACATTGCCTTAGATTCACACTGGGACAACTTAGGGTGTCTTCTCATCAGCTAGCCATTGAGACTGAGAGGTTCCATGGTATTCCTAGAGAGGAGCGGATTTGCCAGCTATGCTCTCTAGGTGAGGTGGACTCTAAGGAGCGCTTTATCTTTCGGTGCCCTGTATACTATGAGATCAGAGGGCGATATCATTGCCTGTTTCGAGACATGCCTACCACTCTACGCTCTCTCGTAGCCTATGAGGACCCACGATGTGTTGCTCTGATGGTACACGAGATGTTCATATTACGAAGAGATTTACCCCAGCCTTCTACCAGATTATTTGATCTAGCTAAGGCATTTCGTAGCTGACTTACATGGCAAACTGGAAAAACCTTACTGTTGCGTGGGAGATCTAGCTCGTAGGTGACTTCGCCTAGTTTCCGGGTGATGGAAAATGGACCACAATACCTAGGAGACAACTTAGCACACACTCATGTTTTGAGGGTTTTAGAGTCAACTGGGACTTGCAAGTAGACTTTCTCACTAGGAGAGAACTGCACATCCCGTCTATGTGGATCTGCATAATGTCTGGCATGATCCTGGGATTGCCTGATGCTACACTTAGCATGTTCTGTCATTTGATGCCAATGGCAGTCCCTATCTCTCCATTAGATCCTATGGTTGTTAATAGTGAATCCACTGTAGCCCTTCCTTTGACTCCAAATACCCCAGAAGAATCTTTGCCTCCATCCTTCCTGATCTGTCATTCATGCAGATCAACTACGTTCATACGAATATCTTATCGAGAAAGACTTGTTTCTCTTGAATCGATGATCCAAGCTGTGCAATCGCACTAAAATCCAGCAGCTTAAAAATCAGGTGGAGCAACATAATACTGTTATCCAGACTTGGGCAGATGTACTTAAAACATTTGAATACTGCTATTCCTCCATCTCTTCCTTCACCTTCATTTATCTCAGCTTTGTTCACTGAGAGTTGTTTGCGAGAGCAAAAAGCCCTTAATCTTTGGGTCAGAGGTATTACGAACTCCTAGGATGTTGTTGGTGAAGAAGAAGTTTTTGGAAGACTCTTCAGCACAATAACAAAGGTATGGATACTGCGTGGCTGCCTAAGAAGGATCCAGATACTCTTGTCATACGCTTGACATATGTATTGCATTGTCGTGAAGTGCAAGGTAAGAGATCGAAACTGCTGGATACCAGGATATACCTGGACGAAGACCTTACTTCCATTCGCATTCAAGAACGGGAAGAAGTAAGACAAGAGGCTTTAACAAATGGAAAACTGTTGATCTACAGGGATGGTATTATTCGATTTGTAGATCATAAACCTATGCTCTCACGTATGATATGAGCTAAGACCTCAATTCCACACCATATCATCCCTGCAGAGTTTGCGGTTCCACCCATGTACCTCGTTGCCATTCTCCAGCTCATCACTTATATCCAACGAGTTAGTGAGTTTCAGACCTATGAGCAGAGATATACGCAAGCCGTTCTTATATCATCCCAGTGCTTACATTGTCAAGGCTATTTGTTGGCATGGTTCTCTCAAGTTGCTCGCCTCCTTGACACACTTGACATCTCCATCATTGCCCTTCCCTCAGGTACTCATGACTACATCAGACGAGTCCTCTAAAGAGCTTATATGGACGGCCTGGCATGGTCAGTTGGGAGTCAAACCCAACTTCTAGACAAATGTACTAGAGATCCCACACTATTTATGTTCGGGGTTATCACATGGTCTCAGATTCATACTGGGGCAGTTTTGTGTCTCTACGATTAAACCGGAATAGTAAAAAGGGGACCTATTAGATTAAAATGGATTTATTTTAGGCAAGAGAAGTCTCCATGTGGTAGAATGGATTCTACGCAAAAGCCCATAAAGGACTCTATAGCATGACTCCTAATAATGGTTGCTTCTCTCACTATATTGTCTAATCAAGCCTTGTTAGGAGTTGATGCTAGTTGGCACTTCCTTGGCAAGATAGCCACCTTGGTAGTTGTATAAAATACCATACGACAAAAATTTGAGGGTTAGGTTGGCCCACACACAGTGTGATAATGTATTGTGCTTGCTTGCCCACCTAGTTTAGATGCCCGTCCCACGGGGAGCGAATTCAAGAAAAAAAATATTGAGGGTTACTAAAAGTAAACTATAGGTACCAAAATGAATAACATGCTAGCTCATCTTCACTTTGTATGATTTATTTTCATGTCCTAGAAGGTTCATATTAAAATTCATAGTCGATACTTGATTGAACAACAATAGGAAGATTTGACATAATTACCAATTGATTATGAATCTTTTGGCTGCAAGTGGTTGATAACCCAGCCACTAGTACCTTTGCTTCCACTTGTCCCTACAAGAAAATCAATTGATTTTTCATGGCTTGCCCTCGAAATAGCACAAAATCAAATGAAATACCTTGTGTTTCACATGCTATAGTAATGAGCATTATTCACAAGACATAAGTAATGGATTCGCAAGTACGTGTAGATGGTGAAATGAGTACAAGAAGAGATAGACCTACCTCAAGCTCACGTAAAATTTGATGAATAGCTTCATATGCTGGATCATTTGTGCTCTCAACGACAAATATAAACTCCACATGGCCTCCATAGAGAGAAATAACCTACACATCTCATACATATTGGCTTTGTTAAGTGTCCAACAACGAGAGCACCTAATAGTTTTGCATGTATTGAGCACACTAGTAACACTATGAGACAACAATCCATAAAAATGATACCTGGCTCCTCCAATTCCCAAGGTTATGGTCACCAACGCCCTTAAGTGGCATCACTATAGCCACACGAGGAAGATTTTTTTGAGCAGAGTGATCTAAGTCCTTAACATTTGGGTAAAGAAAGGCTAGACTGTTTCCTCTCTTTTCTCCTTCATGTATTTTGCATATTTCACGACTCCTGAAAAAACACATTATGCTTGCTTCTTTAAAATTCTCAACGTAGATACATGAGTCATTGGACTAGTTTGCCCTTTTCTTTAAAAATCTTAATCTTTATGTGGTAAGAGTCCTTGGTTTTTTTTATGATTTTACCATATCATTCACTTTATTAGCTAAAATGGGGTCACTAATGTTTGCATTTCTTTTTGTTGGATATTGATGATTATCTTCTCATGTCTAGATTCATCTATTGTACATATATCTATTGATTGATTAGTCTATCATTGGCTAACCATTGTTTCAAGGCCTATGTGCATGTGCATGATAATTGTGGAGTGCAAGTATCAATTAAGGCACACATCTTTAATTTAGGAGCTTGAGGTGCTAGAGTGCCTCTAGCGAGGCCGATGGTAGCTAATGGTAAAGTTTGTGAAAGTGACTATCGGTAAACACGTTGTAATTATCCCATAAGCAATGTATGTAAAGAGGATAAGGTCACTAGGGATCTGTTCCATGAGGTTAGACAAGTAGGAGCACCATGAGTTGGGTCCGTTGTCATGGCTTCTCCCCTCCGGAAGTGTGATTGTCGTAAGTCATTGTGCTTTCTCCTTTACGTACAAGTGCCTAATAGGGTTGTGTGTGTGTGTGTGTTTCTTCCAATGGTAAGGCTTGCTTGTGCAAGTTATGAAAACCTAAGACTACATCATCTTGGGATCTTAGCAGGGTACCAGAGCTAATTCACCTAGAGTGGTTGTCGATGGTTGTCATGTGTGATGAGTGGCTATCTCTTGTACACATGAATCCTATTTTTGCAAGAAAACTTGCATGATACATCAAGAAAGAAAAAGAAAGAAATATCTTCAAAACAATAAAGAAAAAGATACATGTGAACATAATTGCTAAGATTTAAGATGAATATAATGCAAATACATATGTCTACACATGTAATGGTAGGACAAGTTGTCATCATATCTTCTTGTTGTTGAAGAAAGATGTAATGGAGACTATTGTTGAAGGTATGTCCAAATTATGTTGCTAACATCATCAAGAGAAATCCGGATTCTTTTGAAACCCAGTTAGCAACTTATGCTTGGGTGCTGATGAGACATAAGCAATGACGTTTGGCTAAGATTTTTTGTTTATTGAATTTTATATTATTGTTTTGACTTAGATCCTTTGACTTTTTGAGTTGCTCGTATATTGTTTCTAAGCTTTACCTTGCTTTACCTAATGACATCATTGACTTCTCTATATAAATTTGTGATATTGGATATATTCTAATTTCACAAGTAGATATATATAAGGAAGTCTTCTGTGAGATGTGTGTCTTCTCATGGTAGGACAGTAGCTCTAACAACAGCATGAATCCAAGTGGTTTGTCATCTCTATGTCAAGAAGTGTCGACCTTATACAAACAGTGTGGTAGGACTAGAAACCTACCATATCCTACTCCAGAAAGTGAGTCCGATAGTAGTCAGATTTGATCCCTAACCAACCCTGCCATGCTCGATCAAGATATGCTCTATATAGTAACACCCGATGTAATGTAGGTGCCCGAGAGAGAGAGAGAGAGAGAGAGAGAGAGAGAGAGAGAGAGAGAGAGAGAGAGAGAGAGAGAGAGAGAGAGAGAGAGTGCGCGTGAGAAAGAAAGCTTTATTAATGTCTATTCCATGCCAAAAGGCATACAAGACTAAAAGGTACATGTCAAATGTGTGGTATCGGCGGGAGCATATAAAATGTCTCCGAAAACAATAAAGAAAGTACATGTAGATTACTACTAAGTAATCAAACTAAACTTTATTGTTGTCTTTGAGATCTCAAAGGAGCATAAGACTAGAAGAGTACATATCAAGTATTGTCTAACTTACAAAGCGTAAACATCTCCATGGAAAAAGCTATAACATTCAATAGTAGACTAAGTCTGAAAGATACATAGATGATCATAATTGAATAAAGAGCCATAAGGGAACTCATACCTAGACTTTCCATGAACCAAATAGCTAGAGTTAATAACATAGGTCGTGGAGGGCATGTGTAGTGTGTGATGTCCTTCGTGTAACTCTCAGTAGTGTAGGCCTTGGTATTTGACAAAGTTGTCTCGGGACTAATGCTTGAAAGGGATAGGCACGGCATCTCATCCTCTTACTCCACCTCTATGTCTACACGAGGCCAAAACCTAGGGAAGGAAGTGATACGACGTTGCATAGTACTCATGCCAAGGTCGATGTTGCAACATATATCACTCAAATAGAAAATCTCTCTATCATCAATGCTACAATCTCTAATCAACACAGAATGTCAATTAGCAAAGCGTAACTAGTTGATCACAAAAGAGATATTGATACCTCCCTCTGATCTCATAATATGGAGAAAACCTTAGACTAGAATACTACTTCGTCTCAATCTCGCCCAGAGTACACATATGGCAAACCTATTTTCTCAAGGAATACCCTAGAGCAACCAAATTCCACATGTAACTGGAGTGAAGAAAAGCATGAACCATCCCAAAGTGAACCTAAGGCTATGTGATAATCTTGAGTCTAAGTATCAAGGTAAGATTGGGGTCCCAAATGCATCTCTCGCCAGAGATTGTATCCTACAAAAGTCAAGTATGAACCCCTTGGGCCCCGACTACATCCTTTGACATAAGCATGATATAAAGTTTGTCGAATATAATCATGTGTCCCCTCAAGAAGGTGAGAAATGGATGTACTAAATGACCCTAGTGAAGATGAGGCTTGAGAATACCAAGATAAGTGACATACATGTTCATACTAGACAAACTACTAACATGGATACTCGTTGTCTTCACAAGTTACATCCCCCTGTAGATAAAGAAAGAACGAAATGATAGCCTTTACCTCAATAGGAGAGGTATGACTAACTTGGCTAGGGTAATTAAGGCACTACTGAGGACTTGACTTGTATAATTCGTGAAAGCATAGAGATTTGAATTCATGATAGACTAGCCCAATTAGATAAAGTCCAAACCATGTCTTTGTTGCAGAGATAGTTGTGGATGTGACCAAGGTGGCAAAAAGGCAACCCTTACTCTCACTACTCAATAGTTTCAAACGGCACTTCAAAGTTCAATCTTGTTAAGTTACAACTTATAAAACTAAGTATTGAAGCTACTGAATATTCACATATGTGACTCAAGAATCAACAATTAAGAGAAAGGAGCCGATAAACTAAAGTCTACACTATACACAAGTGTACTTGTACCCTGATCCACCCTAAACTAACACTTGTCTTTGCTATCACAGAAGGCTAGGAACAAAACTAGAACCTAAAACAATTTGACGGTTCAAACTTGATTGTGTAGATTCTTTCCCAATTTAAATGGACGAATCAGGCCAATTCAAATCGCCCCCAAAAACTATGTATAGAAAAAGCTTTTGCAAGAACTCCTTTTCTAAAGTGATGAAAGCTCTCATCTTGTGTCAAACCGGTCGTAATATGAGCAATGTGGATCCTTCACATCAGAGCTAGGTCACTCATCACTTGAAATGAAACTCATGAAACTCAAGCAAGTGTTAAAAAATGTGTTGAATGGAGTGTTTCAAGTAAAGGGACATACATAGAGGTGCACGAGGTAACCATAATTTCCCCATTCTTTGATTCATTAGGATTCTAACCACAATTCCAAATCGAATTGGTTCATCCAATTTGAATTGATTTAGGGTTTGGGCTGATTAATAAAATATTAGCGCCTATGTCATCCAAAATCACATCTTGCTCTTTCATTCTAAATGATTGAAATCGATTGTAAATTAGAGAGTGCCTATAAACTATAAAAATACCTGCTCTGTCTTCAATCAATTTTCTTGTAAGTAACAATCAAAATTACCATTTTTAAAACCCTAAAACTGGTTCTCAAATTATTTCAAGCTGCACCCTTCTTCCATTTCAGAAAAGGGGGGAGACTGTGGAGGTAAACTCAATGGCTGTATTCAAAGCAAGGTATTAGTCATGGGTCGGTGATCAAGGTGAGAAAGTAACGGTCTTGAATCAAGCAAAAAATATTGGAAAGACACAAAAGTATCAAATGTAGGTGGCAAACATGGAGCACGCAGACTCTATAAAGTAATCCACTACCCCATATATCTGCCAGTATCCGGATGGTTCACAAAATTATTTACAAAAGGCCAATGTGTCAAAAAACCTTATTCGTTAAAATTCATCTGGCATATAGCTAAATCAGGAGTTGGAACTAGTTTGGTGGTACAATCCGATTGTAGATTTCAGCCACACAAAATGAGGCTAAATCATGAGTTCGAGCTAGTTTGGCAATCCTATGATCCAATCATAAGTTCCAGCCAAATGAAACAATCTTATTCCATACAGTTTTTTATTCTATTCATTTTTTAAATTTGATCATTCTTTGATTGATTGAAAAAGCACATTCAAGATGCACAGAGAAATAAGAAAAGTACCTGGTGATGGAGGCATAAGCCCAACCTGCTGCCAGTGTCAAATAAATCAGGCATCCCTGCAAGAATAAAATACCTTATAAGCTCTGTCAGAGACTAAAAATCAAGATAGCTTTTATAAATGCCTAACTAAATACGATTTTGGAAAATAATGCCTAGTTTATAGACATCACTGTTCACGGACTGGATAGAACTTTTTTAGTTTTGCATACTCAAATAAGTATATGCATAATGCGGCCCCAGGAACAGCTAGCATACAAATATTACTGTTTACACAGTTCCTTTAAAAGGATAAAAGTTAAAACTTTGTTTTGGCTACAAAATAATGCCTCACATTAACTAGTTTACAAATATTACTAGAACACAGAGGATAGAGCTTTGCTTTTGCAGCTGAAATCAGTAGATGCACAGTGCAGAATCTAAATAGCCTGGATCAAAAGACAAGAACTAGTCCATGATATCACTGTGCATCTAAAGAAAAAAACTAGTCCATGAAAATAACGGTTCACACAGCTCACTTGGATTGATAGATCATTTTTTTTGGCTTTGCATCTAAAGGCAAAAATTCGTTCACATGTTTCATTTGGATTGACAGACTTTGTTGTGTTTTTGCATCTAAAGACAAAAACTAATCCATGAAAATCTCTGTTCAAAAAGTTCATATGGATTGATAGAACTTCTCTTTCCGTTTGGCAAAATCCATGACAATCAAGGTTCACACAGCTCGTTCATATCTATAGAACATTTTTTGGCTTTGCATTTAAAGGTAAAAACTAGTTCACACGTTTCATTTGGATTGGAAGAACTTTGTTGTGGCTTTGCAACCACAGACAAGAACTACACCATGAAAATCACTGTACAAACATTTCATTTTGATCGATAGAGCTTTTTTTTTGGTTTGGCATCTAAAGACAACAACTATTGAATGAAAATATCACTGTTCACAAAGCTCATTTGAATTAATATTACTTTCTTTGTTCTCGTTTACCTGGATCTGGAAGAAGACTGCCAGGGGGTGGCAGCACGCAGCGCTCAGCCAGAAGAGCCATGCATCGAAGCAATGCCACAAGCTCCCGGCCTCCATGCCCTCAGATCGGCGCGCGCTTACGATCCAAAACCAAAAACACACACAAAAAGTGCTGGAGATGTCGCAAATATAATATTGAGGAGGCACGTCCCGTCTGCAGACGAACGGCCAGACATCCAGTCGGCCGGCTGTGAATACTTGAACATGTGACCTGCCCTTAAATTGGGATGGTCTTAGCCGGGGGAGAGAGATCGTAAGTGAGTGGCTTGGCAGGCCTGCCTTCATAGAAGGGTGGTGGATGCCTTAGGACCTAGGGCTTACACTCGTCGCTCACCAACCTTGCATCAAGGTGCGGCCCCTTGCTACCACGACAGTTGTCAGTATTGTTGACCTTTAAGATGTAGGAAATGTGTGGGCTGAGTGATGTGTCGGCCGAGACGGCTTGGCATGCCTAGTCCCCATGTGGCGGTCAACCACGTGTTGGCTACATGACGTCGCCTGCTCCTACTGCCAACACATGGCCCTAGCCTCTCTCCTTGAGCTCTCCCCTTGTTTGTGACCATCCAACTAGCCACAAAGTCCTAAAGCACTAGGGACTAAAGTCGATCACCAAATTTGACCAAAGCTCTCGACAAAGAGTCGAACAAGATCTGCAATCTATGACGCTCTTGACCTCCCTCCTACAGCCCTTTCCATTCATGACCTTATCATGTTGGTTGCAAAGTTGTGAAGGGCAAGGGGTTGATTAACTACCAAAGAGAGCCCTTCATGTTTAAGTAAAGAACTTACTACATAAAACTTGTCCTTGAAATAAGAATGATAACTTCTTGCAAAGCTGATGCTTGGTAGGTGTAAAAGTAATTTGTAATCCATCCGAAAGGCTCTGGGTTAAAACTCACTTGGTACTAGTTTCATGGGAACATTATACTACACCTACACATTGAACCATTGTATTATGTTACTATATGGTTAAAAGTATTCTACTAATCGATATTATGAAGACGTTAGCAATTCAATATCATCATTCAAGGATGAGTCTCTCTCTCTCTCTCTCTCTCTCTCTCTCTCTCTCTCTCTCTCTCCAACCCAACCCAACCCAACCCAACCCCACAGGTTGGCTTGATAGCCAAAGTTTCTTTGGTCCCAAGTTTGAGCCTCCCCTTGGAAACCAAAAAGCATTCTTATATCATATATAAAATAATACCAACATAAGTGTATGATATAAGCACTAGTTACATGTTGCATACTGCTAAAACCTTATATTTTAGAGATCAATTCATTATCCTTTACTACATATCTTTGTCACAAGTTAGTGTTTACACCATCCACCTCTTTTATTTAAGGGTGATTTCAGATTAACGGCAAGTCCCTTTGCCTGGCCCTTTGACTTGCAACCCATTTTTTGAATTTTGACAAGTGAGTTGAGGGGCAATGGACCACCCCGCTTTCAAACTTGGTTGGCAAGTGCCAAATAAAGGGCTGCAATCTGATTGGCTAGTTTGAATCCCTACAATCTGATTGGTCCATTTTTGTTAAGTTGTCCATGGTAGCTCAGCATGTCGGGCAATGTCCCTAGGTTCCAAAAATGGGCTTGAGTTTCCCCTACGTGGCATGGGTCCCATACAACCTCATGTGCCACATACTAGCGCCTCTGTCTTTTTTATCAACTAAAATAACTGGGAGGGCTTACAAGGCCTTACATGGCCCATTTTAAGATAGTTTTGCAGTTGCCTATAAACTTCGTCCTCTTAAAAAATACTCACCTTATAAGGATACAAGAATACAAGGAAGAACTATGTAGAGAGTTGTCCCTTCGCGGCAACTCGAGCTAAGTTTGAAATGGGGGAGACCCATTTTTCCTCCCTAGACCAATGGGAGGACTCGATTTTGAATTTGGGACTTGCCAAGCAATATAGTCTAAAACCACCCTAAGATTGGTAAGAGTATATTGCAATTTGAATTATTGTATAATATTTGATTCACCATAATACTTAGAACTATATATAATATTAATACTAATACTATTAGTGTAATATCAATTATCTTTTATCGATATATTGAGTAATACCAATAAAATTGTATGATATAGATGTGAGAATTGTATATAAGTTTAATAATACTATTACAAATATTAACGAAATATGTGTACTACATATTTTGATATACAATATTTTAAATATAGCTAAAATAGTTATTCAGAAAATGTTATGGTAATATTTTTAAAATTTGAAAATTGGAGTGTTCAGTTAAAACTTTGACGATGCCTTGTATTCAATATTATTGTCATGTTATACAATTCATATACGACATGACTAGATAAGATATACACATAGCCTTATGGATATAGCATACTAATGGTGTCTTAACAAACTACGACCTAGTTAATTATCTAGATATTACTTTCATATATTGTGGTCTTCATATCCTCTCAAATTGTAAAAATATCTCGCCCATGCCACCTAACTATAAATATCAATGTTGTTATTCATGTAAAGCCATGAAGACAAAAACATTTTAAGGATAAATACTTCATAATTAATGGATGTCAACTTCACACATCTCAACAAAAAGTAGAAGTCGAAGCACTCTTTCTGGTTTGGTGGAATCATTTTGATAGCACTAACAACAAAATCTAGAATACTTTCAATTGAAATGTATATAGCATGATCTTTCAACAAGCAAATTGAACCACATCATTTATTGAAGGGTGGCAGATGCTTTAGAGCTGGGACTTACACCCATGACCCACCAACCTTGCATCAAAATGTGACCCCTTGCTACCATGATAATTGCCAATATTGATGATTTTTAGGATGTATGTGTTGAACAATATGTTGGGAGAGCCTGCCACAGCAGTTCCCATTGTTTTCAACCACATGTTAGGTGTACTTCTACCATAAAGTCACTCGCTCATGTTGTCGACGGTGTTGGAAATTAAGCCCACAGTTGCCTCCTTGGTGAATGACTAATTTCTATTTCAAGATTCTTCCTGCACGTCTATTGATCGTTGATCTAGGATCAGGTGAAACCAACTTTGGTTCTACGTCTGCTCATCTGATACTTGTAGGAATCATAACTTAGACAGCCAAATTATTTGAAGAACTTCTACAACGGACTTCTGGCTGATCTCCAACAAAGGGTAACCAATCCTATCATATTTCAAGTTCAAATGTTAAGTTCAATTATTTGAAGATCATTGAAGACTTGGACTTCCACGAATTAGCATTTAGAACAACTCTGTAGAAATACACTAAGCGTCGCAACAGTCTGCAAAAATACACTAAGTGTCACAACAGTCTGCAGAAATGACTATGTTTTTAATAGTGTCGACTTTTTTCGAAATGCGACAGTGTTGGCTTTTTTCGAAATGCGACAGTGTCGGCTTTTCCCGAAATGCGACACTTCAGCATAGTTCAACAATTCAACTATTTTCAGCAGTGTCGGCTTTTCGCATTTTTTTGAAATGCAACAGTGTCGGCTTTTTGCGACAGTGTCAGCTTCTTGCCTTCAGCTTCTTCCTTTCAACTATTTTGAAGAAGTTAAACTATTTTAAGGGCACCTTCACCTTTTTAAGAACATTGTCGGCTTTTTTGCAAAATCCCAAAGAGAGAGAAAAATCTCGACAGTCGTCTATTTTCAACGAGGAACGTTCCCAGCCACTTCCCAAAAATGCGAAGTGAGAGAAAGCCACTTCACGTAAAATGCGAAGTGAGAGAATTTGCAACGTCCTCGTCCGCGTCAACATTCCCTGATTCGTTGACTGTATACACCATGTATAGTTGTCACACAAGCCAAATACTTCCAAGTACAACGCCTTACCTAATTAGGTGAAAAATATTTACTATAATTAATACATGGATGAATTCTATAAATGGATCATATAGGCACACTCTACGTGATGCTCCATCCATGAAACGAATGATTTTGGGCCTCCTAGTTATGCCGTCATTCTGGTTGTAACTGTTATTTGTTGTGCTTCAGTGTAATATAACAGCAATACGCTTTTATATTTGTGTATAACGTAGATGAATGCTTATTGTGAGTTGAATGCACTTCATTGTTGTTTGATAACAATTGTTCACTCACTCTAATCAGAACACGGACGTCTATGACTCCCCAGTTTTTGATCAAACGATGGCTGTTTTTGACGCCTGAGAAACTTACACTGTCATATTGCTCTTTCAATCTATTTCAAAACTAGACTTCTGATTAAATTCATTTTCAGTTATACCACACACAAACCATTTCTAATCTCTTCGGTGGACTGTACTCATTTCTGTATTCTTGTGAGTATGAACTAATTTATAAAATCATGTTGGGCAACAGAACATTTAAGTTGTGATTATACTTAGCATAAACATTCAATTAGACTGTTTTTGCATCTAGCAGCCCATTGTAATGGGAGAGCTGTTCCGCAAATATTTCTACTCTCTTCTCCGTTCGCGTTCTCCATACTCCATCGCCCCCATCAAATGGAACATCTCTCCTTGAGCCCTCCCCTTGTTTGTGACCCCATCCAACTAGTTAAGAAGTTCTAATAGGTGGGGGCCTAAGTTCATTTGCCAAATTGACAACAACTCTTGATGGAAAGTCATGCACAATATGCCACTAGCACACCTTTGAACTCACTCCTTGGTCCCTCCCCTCGTTCATGACCTAGTCTCATTGGCCACAAAGTCGTGAAGGGCAAGGGACTAAAATTGTTCGCCAAAGGATCCCTTTGTGTTTGAGTATAAAAGCTATTACATAAGACTTGTCCTCATAATAAGAATGATACCTCTTGAAAAGTTGGTGCTCGATAATATTAAAAATATTGAAACACACAACCAAGTCATAACAGACTATCTCTAGTTATGGCTAGTCAGTAACCTTCTGACGGATGAAAATAGTCATACTCTTTTCCAAAGTCTTGTGTCTGTAAACACTTTGGTCTTGGTCCTCTAAAATCCACTCATAAAAATCACAAGTATTGGAAGTTCTAGGGATGCACTAAAAGTGGTAAAATTACCTGCAAAAAAACTACAAGGCAATGATGGAAGAAATTTTACTTTATCCTTGTATAAGCCAAACGATGTCATCATGATTCTCTCTCAAACTGAAAAAAAGTCTTGCACCTACTAAGTGCAAAGTTTAAGAATTTGTGTTGGAAGTACAAATAACTCTCTTATGGTGGCTAGGTCTAAGAAGGGATTCGTGCGTAGTATAATCGTAGACTGGTCGTCCACCTTATAAGCTCTACAAATAGCTTTCAACTGCAAAATACAAACAAGAAGAAAGGAAACACCAAGGCTTTCCCAACTGGTGCTCGTAACAGAAATAAAAACTAACTTGACTAAGGCTTACCCAACTAGTCAGGCTTAAAAAAAACTAGATCCTATTTTAACACCCAAAAGGAGATGGAAATAATAGATTGCAGCTAACTAAGCAAATAACAAGTAAAGCATGCCACAATATAGAAAATCGTTGAAAAGGAAGGAAGAGGAGGCCTGAGCACCTTCCCTCAAGCTATGCACCTTCCCAAAGGGAACACAAATGAAATAGAGTGATAATTCTCCAAAATAGAGAGCAAGATAGCTTAATCTCAAAAGTGTTATTTACAAGATAAATGCCTCTCTTCTTATACCAAGAAGGGCCTTCCATAAGTATCCACTAACTTATGGGATTAGTTTAAAACTAGCCATTCTAAGACTTCTAAAACTTCTAAATTAGAACTTAGAACTTTAAAAAGTTTCTAACTTGGGACTTAAGATAACTTAAGATTACTTAGAATATTTCTAAGCTTAAGTTTCTTAAGTCTAAGTTCTAATCCTAAGTTTAAGTTATTTTATTATTTTAAGCTTCTACCCATGGACTTACAAAACACATGTCATAGTAAAAGTTTATTGGCCACTACTCATACGTGGGCTTACAAGACACATGCCACGGAGTTTTATTTATTTTTATAGTTTCTATGTGTTTGCATAGTTGCTAACATTACCCTTCTCATTGGATTGGTGGTCCCACACCAATCGAAGCTTTTTCTTCCTGGATCTTTTGAGCGTCTTGGAGGCGAGATTGTTATTGTCGAGATTGGTAAATCTTTGTGCCAATGCCCTCCATCATTTGCCAGCGCAGTTTGTTAAAGAAGTGTTATATTTCTTATGCTCAGTCTTAAACAAATCATTCAAGTAATGAGCATCCTGAAAAACCGAAGGCCGACAACATATTTTTGGGCCTTCACATTTTTTTTTTCCCCTTGAGATTTCTTTTGCCTTAGAAACCATTCTTGAGGTACCTTCGCTTTTTCGCCTTCGCAAAAAATGCGACACAGTGGCCAAGTGGCCCGAATGCCTTAGAAACCATTCTTGAGGCACCTTCGCTTTTTCACCTTTGCAAAAAATGCGACACAGTGGCCAAGTGGCCAGAATGCCTTTCCAAAGGCACCTTCGCCTTGTTTTCGGCTTTTTTGCTGTCTTAAAGTCAAAGGCACCTTCAATTTTTTCTCTGCCTTCAGTGTAAGGCACTTTTTAGGCTTTTTCGCCTTCTTCGCTACCTTAAATCTAAGGACGCCTTAGAAATTTACATACCTTTAGTCTAAGGACACCTTTAGGAGTTGCAAATCTTCAGTCTAAGGGCATCTTCGGGTTTTTCGGGGTTTTTGCATTTTTGCTACATTGGCTTACTGACGTCGCCAACTTATCAGCAACCCTAAAATAGCTGGACAACCAAATATCCCAAAGGCGGTTAGCGGTTACCAACTTTGTACATATGCAAAGACTAGCATAAATAGCATTAAAAGGTTGTAAGATATTTTGTCTTTCGACGCTTGTAAATATATATACTAGCTGAATCAAACTATATAAGTGTTAATTGAGTTAATTGAGATTCTCTTTTAATCAGAGTTATCTGTAGCTAGCGTTATCACGCTCAGCAAGCTGAAGTTATTACTTCAAGCTATTATACTCACTATTGATATAATTAGAGTGCAATTTTTGTCTCGCTACTGCATCATTCATTTGTGCATTATGTATGAATTCTTCTACTTGAATAATTCTGCTGGTAACTGTTGTGTTTCCATTCCTATACGCCATGCTCAATCCTCGAGCTTCCACTGTCCCTCACGCCCACACGCGATTTTACGACATGATATCTGAGCGGACATTTTAGTAATCTGCATTTCTACTTTGGATTATCAGTCTTATTTCTATCAAGACATCTTTCTAGCAAACGCGCAGCCAACAGTATTCAGACAATCGTTGTTTCTACCAACGATCTAGTCCAACCAGAATGGATTCATCATCAAGTTCATCTCTCATTGACAAACTCAATGGAGATAACTATCATCTCTGAAAATTCAAGACAAAGGTTATACTTCTAGCCAAAGAACTGTGGGACATTGTTGATGGCATAGAGCTCAAACCAGAAGATGATGCATCTGTCATCACCAACTGGAGACTAAGAGATGGCAAAGCATTTTTCATGATCACCCTCAACATCAAGGATACTCAAATCAGCCACATATGTGCTGCTCAGACTGCTAAGGATGCATGGGACATTTTAGCAACTCTCTATGACATACGAGACGTTACATCCAAGCCCCATCTGAGGAATTAAAATATTTCTAAGCTTAAGTTTCTTAAATCTAAGTTCTAATCCTAAGTTTAAGTTATTTTATTATTTTAAGCTTCTACCCATGGATTTACAAAACACATGCCATAGTAGAAGTTTATTGGCCACTACTCATACGTGGGCTTACAAGACACATGCCACAGAGTTTTATTGTTTTTTTTATATTTTCTCTATGTTTGCATATTCCCTGTGTTTGCACAATTGCTAACAATTTGTCATGCATTACTTGTAATCAAATATTGTGACAATGCACAATTGTTGTGTCCACGCTACAAAAAGACAAACGAGACAATCCAACATCTTCTTTTCTATTTTTAGAGCCATCTATAGATGGAAGCCATTTAACTTTTTAAGAAAGAGTCTCGTGCTAGATTTAAGAACTCTCTCTTTTTAACATTCTACTTAATAATTTTGAGATTGATAAAGAGTCTTGCTTTGGTCATTGACAACTTACTAAAAGACTAATTATGTTTTGAAAACTTTAGTTTTTAAGAGACTCTTTAGAATTTAGAGATAATTATCTTTCTATTTTAGCACTGGCAATTGAGTTGGAGGCTTCATGATAAATAGCATTATTGCAAACATGCTTTGTTCTCTAACAAGGAGTTTTGAGATAAAAAGTATCATATATTTAGAATGCAACAAACAAGCATCTTGTGTTTATCATGATGTCAAGACAACTTTTATTCTTCATTGAACAAGGAAGGTTTATAATTGGGATCTTTTGACAACTTGGAACCAATTTTAATTGAATTTGGTGCAGATAATGTCTCCTACGATTACCTAAAATATTAATATTGATATCATGACTGCAATGGTTTAGTTGTAGCAAACTTGGATAGGTCATAATCAATGAAACACGAGGCAATAGTTTAAATGCTCTTGTTTGTAATACCTTGCATTTCTAATTGCACCTTTTAAATATGAAAATAGCACAATACTCTATAAATAACTCACATTTAATTGTATATCTTGCAACTTGAGGAGGAGTTTTAGATAATAACCTACAAGTTTTAAAATCAAAAGAGCATCACATGTAATATAGATTAGAGGAGTAATAACCCCTCCCCCCTCCCCCTAAAACAAAACACAAAAAACTAAGGACTATAGTTTACTTGGTGGGACATCCTAGTAATCAAACCAATGGCTTTAGGTACTTGATGGGACAATCCATATAAGTGACTAGTTTCATGTGCGTACAATGACATACACACTCAAACTTGTAATTAATGATCTAGTACATATGGCTTTTTCTACAACAAACTAAAAATCAAATATTAAGACTCCAAAAGTAACAAATTGCAGTAAGATTTTCCTATTTCAAAACTCATACTACTATTATACATACAACATGCTAAAACTCCCCACGGTCACAATTTACAAAAATCCCCAAAAGGCAGTCGAATAGGACACATCATCCAACCAATAATGAACATAGATTAATCAATACAAACTGGTTTTCCACAGCCCTCAACCAACTTTCTAAGTTTACTTGCTACAAGCAAGGAAGAGCTTTGATTTTCTTGCATGTCTGCAACTTAGCATTCTCTTTATATTTCTTGAAAAATTGAAAGGCTGTAGATTTGTGCTTCAGAAAATATATAGCAATCCTTTTGGAATAGTCATCTATGAATGTAATAAAGATTTTAACACCAAGCAGTGATGGTGTTTGCATTGGGCCACATATATCTATATGTACAGTGTCTAGCAGATCTTTAGAAATGTGTTCTTGATTTGACTTAAATGGCCTTCTTCCCTACTTTCCTATAATACAACTTTGGCAGATAGGAGGGTCGACAATTTGATAGTCTAGATCAAGAACTGAAGAACACTTAGACATGTTACCTATCGATATATGATTAAGGTGACCAAGTCTATAATGCCAAATCAATTCTTTATTGATAGATGCTAAACTGCTTAAAGCACGATCAGTCGTAGTATTACAATGACTAAGCCGGACATTAAAGATCAAATCAAGTATAGATAGGGACATTACATTGTTTGTAGAAGTGCATTCAAACATGTTCATTCTATTGGAAACTCAAGACTGGGCAGGTTGCATGAGAGGCTTTTAAAAAATGCTTCTATTTACAATCCTCGATACAATCGTATGGTTGGTCCAGTGGAAAACTGATCAATGTCTTGGATGGAGAGCTATTTTAGTTCTCACGCCAAGATTATGCCAACTACTGGTAGGTGGACAATTTTACAAGGCGTGAGGTGTACAATATCTACAAAGAGAAAATGGTTCATGGAAATGAAAGAGAAAAAAAAAAGACTTACCTTCCACACTTTGTAAGAGTTCCAAAAGATATCAAAGAAGATACATTTGTTCAAATGCATATCGTCGGGTCTCTTATCTACCGTTGACCTATCCAGATGTTTATAATTATCCTAACTTGACAATTACTATTTTGCATTATATAATCACAAACTGTGAAGATGTTTTGACCCAAGTACTATATTTGCAGCTTGATAATATGGCTGGAGAAAATAAAAGTCAAACGTTGCTAGCTTATCTTAGTATGTTGGTGGAGAAGGCAACCTTCAGAAAAATTAAAGTTGGATTTCTTTTTGTGGGTCATATGCATGACCGTAGTGATCAAATGTTTAGCGTGTTCTCGAAAAGACTTTCACATGAAGATGCGTTTACTTTACCAAAGATGGTATCTATTCTTGAAGGAGCTTATACTCCCCATCCCATTGTTATCCATTGAAGCAAACATTTGATTTTAGAAGTTTTGTGCAAGGTTCATCTTTTGAAGAAAATTGCATTTCTCAGTTAAATGATCTCAGCTTTCAACATCAATTTCTCATTGTTAGAAGGAATGGCAAGGCATTGTTGTTTGGTGTCCAACTCTTCTTGCTGGCTTCCAGAGACTGGGTTGTTATTTCTTTTATTTATTCTAGAACGTACTATTGTTGGAGCTTTGCCAAATCATTTGGAGGTGCGTTATGTAGTTGATTGGAGAAAATGCTTGCAAGAAAAAAGGCTTCTCCTTGAAAAAGCCAATTTGTGTGCCACTAAAAATGTGGATTCAAGTTGGTGGGAAGAATTCTTTCAAGCCAAGAGTCCATATTCATGGATCTAATAGCTATTCGTACTAGTTTAGAGATGCCACTTTTTGGACTTCAAAGAGTAATGCAACAACTAATGAGGTTTCTACTATTCTTGGGGATATTCAGCAAATGAAATATGTTCCTTCCAAAGAGATGTATTTGGGAACTCGCAAATCTCATCAAAGACAAGAAGAACTTGCTAGTTTTTGGAAGGAAAAAAAATGCAAAAAATCAAGGTGGATACAATGGCTGCCACACTTGCATATGATGATCCTCTTGGCTCCCTTTTGGTTATGCAAGATTGTCGATTTGTCAAAGTCTGAGAATGGAGAGATTGTATCTATTATGTCATGCATTGGTATCGAACAAAGCATATACAGGAAAGTATGTTCCTGAAATGATTGGAAACTCAAATAGTAAAAGAAAACGTCATGCAACAAAAAATTGGCCCCACATAAGTCACCTTGTCCTTGAGGAAGTTGACATTATTGTTTATGATTTGAATTAACGAATTCAGGTTGACTTCGAAAAACAACAAAGGAAATAATTCGTCAAAGGCTACCAAGAAAAGAATGTTTTGTTGATGTTGCTCAAGAAGAACAAGGGCATGTGTGGAAGCTGACCTCAGATTGCATAGGGATGAAGATAATGTTTTGATTGATAATAATGAGGAGGATGGATCTTCAACTTCTTCACCTTCTAATGATGAAAATTGATGATGTTAAATCTGGAGGCGTGGACATAGACGAGGATATAAGTTTTGATACTAGATCCAAAAAAATCTAAATTTTGTATTAAATCTACACAAATTTAAATAAATTGTACTATCCCTTTCTAATTTTTGTGTACTGTAAATTTTAGCAAAATTGTTGAAAACTTCAACTTTTTACATATTTTGAAATTTTGTTACAAATTTCTAGAAAAATTTGGTGTGTTTTTAATGTACTTTTAGTAATGGGTATGATACTATAGGACATTCTTTTTCAAAATGTGCCAAAAAGTGTTATTTGTTAACGTGATTTTAGGAAATATTTCTTATAGTTCTCATTTCCATGAAATATTACCCATTTGATATGCAATGGTGTTCACCTTATTGTACATATCTTTAAGACCATTAGGCATAGGCAAAAAGACATCCATCTTGAGACCTATGAAGTGTTTATGTGAAAATTAGTCAAGTAGTTTTCTACATTTCTACGTAGTTTGGCAATTTGGGTTTATATGAGGCCCAATATGCAAATAAAGTGTACGTGGTTGGTCCCTTGTGTAAAACCAATACACATGACTATTATTGGAGTTGGTTCCAAGTTATTTGGTCACTTAGTCATTAAAAGTTCATTTTTAGCTTTAGTTTGGCCATTTTGGCCAATATGACTATTTTAGGGTTGGAAATGTTTGCTTGATAAAAAAGAAAGGAGTATTGATTGCAAGAGAGAAAAGGCAAGGTAGATTTTTCAAACTTGATGCTTGTGTTATTGCTAACCAAGATGGATTTGCCGCAAGGGAGCAATTGACAAGTCAAGAGGTATGGCGTAAGAGGTTGGGGCATCTCAACTTCAAGGCTTTGGAAATGATGGCCAAAAGGGAATTACTCATTGGTCTTCTTAAATCTCTTACAAATATCAATCATTTATGTGAACATTGTGCTTTATCTAAGTCACATAGACTACCTTACAATAGATCTACCCTTTCAACTTGTACATTTGGACATACATAGTATGAGTACACTTAGCAATGGTGGTGCTAAGATGTGTGTCAAAAATATCCTCCTAGCCCTCCTCGGAAGCTCTTGTGTACATTTGCAGCAAGCCCCCCTTCATCGTCATCATTGTTGTTGGAGCCATCTTCATTGTCAGGTGAATCCTCCTCTTTTTTAGGTATTTACCCTTCCTTAGAAGACTTTGAATGTGAGGAGTCAATAAACTCCTCCTCATTGATGAAGTATCCCGCGTGGTAGTTACTACATAATTCACACAAGGATTGCAACATTTACAACTTCAAGCTAACAACATACAGATTTGAATTTCAATTTATGATGAAGTTTACTATGTATTGTGTCTCAATATGTACAAACTACAATGTGATGCATTGATGTAATTTATCAAGTAGTAAGTTGAAAGTTCTAAGTTTCAACCAATCATTGATGTTTCAAGTTTGATTCTTAGAATGGAGAGTGGGCATTGGGATTTGGAAAAAAACTTGTGGTCAGTAGGGCCTCTTGATAGAGAAATGCATACACATCCTTCTCCTCTTGTGATCTTAGAGGCAAGTTTAGAACCCTTGCCACTTCAATATTGTTGAGATTGAGTTGAAGAAATTTCAAGAATCAATTCGATTATAATTTTAAATTGAACTTCTGTAGTTTCCATATTCAAAGGTCAATGTTCAAACTCCAAAAATGATAGTAGTAAGTACATACCTCACATTCAAATTTTTGACAACTTACATCTATGGGCTCTCTCATGCAAAGTGTGCCGGAAAAAACTCTTTGCAACTGTGCTGATTTTGAGTATTGTATGTGCTGAAGAAAGTGCACTTTCATGCCACCGAAACAACTCGTTGGAATGGCGAAAGAATGCACTAAGAAAACAATATGAAGTCAACTATTTTATGGGTACACAAGGTGCCCAAACTATGCAATCATTGTTACTTGATAGTCACCCAACTGAAAGAAAAGAAATTCTTGAAATCAGTCGTTGAGAATTTAGCAGAGAGTGCTTCTTTTTTGCTCTAGAAAAGCACTAGATCTGTTGTAAAAAATGCATCCAATCTATAGGGAAAGTATTTGGAAGATTTGACTTCTTGAAGATTTGGGAGGAGATATGAAATCCTAATTCTATCACACATCCACGATACAGGAGAGCAGGACAAGTACTAATGTATGACAATTCTAGAGTTGTGCTGATCCTAATTCCAAAAATCCCACAAGTCCTTTATGAATAACACTCATCTCCAACACTAGGCATAGTGGCATATTGAAGACATATCGAACGATTAGGAATTTGTTTAATGGGCTAGAATGTAGAAAACTGTACATACTTATGTGCAAGAGTGTACCTCTTGTCAACAAAGTGAAGCATGTCAAACAACTAGGTCTACTACATCTATTATCGATCCTCGTTGAATGAGGCAAGGAGTGATGAGAGGTTGAAAGGGATTGTCCCTTCAAG
The DNA here is from genome assembly GCA_029204225.1 of Diphasiastrum complanatum. Lineage (NCBI taxonomy): Eukaryota > Viridiplantae > Streptophyta > Lycopodiopsida > Lycopodiales > Lycopodiaceae > Diphasiastrum > Diphasiastrum complanatum. Next base: position 19,506,703 of record CM055114.1, on the reverse strand, counting down.
CTTTCTTTTTGCAATGGTGATAGTCCTCCCCTTTAGCTAATGATTTCTCTCTTTCTTATTTGTCTCTATTGACGTTTATAGTAATTTTCTGTTGTTTTTCCTTTGAAAGTGCTTGCTGATCCAAAATTTTCACTTTTCGGTTCTCTAATTCTCTAGACTCATGACTCGGGATTTGTTGGTGGATTGGCTTTTCTCGAAGACAAACACTCGCTATTTTTCATTAGTTCGAAATAAAACACTACATGGTAGTTTCGACATAGCCTTTATATTTCAAAGTGCTGATGAGGGCTAAAATTACTATGACCAACTCTTAAGGCCAATTTTACATACAGTGCTAGCTCTATTCTGTGTAGGCTAGGACCTTTTTTATTATCTACTAGTGATACTTTTTTGGTCTTTTATTAAGCTTGTTGCTATTTTACATCCAAAAACAAATTCTCTTTAGCCTGATATGCTACGTGGTAAAATTGTGATAAATTTTTTACACGCAATTCAATTAGCATGTGGTTTTTTCTTGAGCAACAACTGTGTACTTCATTCCTTGTGTTTGTTGAAAAACATTCATTCTATCTTTTTATCATTTTAGATTTAATACATCGAGTGAAATTGGATTGTTTTAGAGACATTGACTATTGATTTGTTGGATTTCTTGATTTTGTGTTTCAATTGTAGATTTTGTATGTGCGTTCAATTTTTTAATTGGTTATGCATGTTGACAATTAAATTGTTTTTTTGCCACATCACCTATGTTGACATCACCTATGTTGATTGATAACATCTAAATTTGTAGTGTCAAAAGATACCTGTGAGTGAGTCTAGACTCTATTTGTTATGTTTTATTGTTGAATTAAGTAGCTCCATCTATGTCATATGTAGCTTTTATGATACAAGTCGACACATTTTTGTCGACATCTAAAATTTGAAAAAAGTAATGATATTATATATTTTTAACTCTTTTGAGATTATTTTTTGCATTCTTGTACAAGTATCATGCCAAATATTGGTTTAGATTTTTGTGTTTTATTTTTAGATTTTTGGAATGCCTCACTCTACCAAAACACCAAGAGAAGTGGCAAGGGTGGTAACACAAGGTCTTTTTCTAATTCGCTGCAATCAGTTGGCAGAGTCCCACTGACATCATCATAGTTTGCACACTTTTTTTAATGCTCGAATCTGAACTAATCTTAATTGTAATGCAGGCTTCACTCTTGTTTGAGCTTACAATTTGTCAGACTTCCCTTTGTGGATATATATATATTTCTCATCAATGTACCTATAGTTTTTTATGAATAAATGCACACAAAGGTGTTTCTTCTTATTCTAATACTAAATTATCCAAAAAAGGGTACTCCAAATTTTTGGTCTAGAATGGTATATAGAAGAACATTATATTTCAGTATATTTAGCATCCATGTTCTACAAAACATGTTTAAGTTTCAAGACAAATGTTATGTTCTCTTCTACACAAGTGTTAATCATAAAACTTGTTTAGAAACATTTTGTAATTGATATCACAGTTACAGAATGGATCCAAGTTAAGATGTAGTTAAATGAAACAGCTTCCAAGTATACGATGCAAATTTGAGATCAAGTGTGGAACTGCAACCTCATAGATTTCACTATAGTTCAAATCATGTTATTATGGAGTTCATCACTCTTATATAATACATCATAGATGTCCAAGGTCAATTTTGGAAATAATATTCCACCAAAAAAATCTGCTCACAACAAACATATAGGAGATTGTTCTTGTTCAGATATATTTTTGTTTTGTTGAGTGTTTTTCAGCAAATATGTGCAAGCCAATTTACTTTCATGTTTTGCTGTAAAAAAAGAAAGGGAGGGAGGCTACCTAAGCAATGGATGTATTGAAAGAGAACAACAAGAATATTAATGATACACAAAACCAAGATTAGAAAACACTTTCCAATACAATCAGTCATGATTTGCAAAAAGAACAAGATCGCAGCGTAAGGATGTGCTAGAGCACATGAGACTTGCCAAGTACATCTCCAAGGCTTACATTCACAAGAAGTGGATGTTCTTCAAACCCTCCCCAAGCAAATGAGCCAAGAGATAATAGCATCAATGATTAAAAAATGGAGAGATTCAAATCATAACCATATTTTGTCAGCCCTTGTTTGGTTAATTATCCCTATTCGGAAACTTTTAAGGTGGTAAAGAGGAATACAAATCTAATTTACTCACATTCAAGCACAAAGCTTTGGTCAAAGGTTTTCTAGGCAGCCAAGAGCATGTACACAAACTCACTCCTAACCCTGGGACAGGAAGGATCTCACAAATATGAGGACTCGCCTGATAAAATTTTGCTCAGAATACTCAAACGTCAATAGCATTCAGTGTTTTAACTCGAACGACGTGCAAGTAATTTCCCACTGAACTAGTTTCGCCCCAAGAAACAACATATAAGCATTATGAGCCAACATCAAATTCAATGTGTTATGTTAGGACAAATTCATAATACCCATTTGCCTGTAATACTAGCTCAAAAAAACCAATCTTTTAAGAGACCCCAAAAAAGAAAAACCAATTGGCCACTATTGAAGTCATAGCCAACACCCAAGAAAATGGCACATTTTTTATTGAGAAAAGACTTGCTCAGTGACAATGGTGATCCAACCTATTTCAACAAAAATCAATATGGATAATCCAGCTCAACCTTTCACAAAAGCGTACATCAAAACCACCTGGCAGGCCTCTTGTCCACGTCACTTCAAGATATAAACCTTTGTAGCATTCAATAGGGAAAATTACAATGCTTTGATTCTGAAATGCAACACAAACTGTCAACCCCTTTTCAATAAAGCTACGCTGGAAAGATATACCACATAAAGTCCCAGAAGCGAGAATTTGAGAATAGTGCAACATTTTCAGTAATGCTTCTTTGATGGTTGCTCTGACATACCAATATATATTGTATTATGCATTTGTGGACTTGAAGTGATCATCGTCAATTGTTGAATATATAAAGCCCTCATTTACAAGAAAGTCAATGGCATCCCTGCACAGCAAATGCAGCTTTTTAGAAGTGCACACGTAATAAGAAGCATACCATCATCTTTAAGCAGAGCATTTCACTTTTCAAAATTTAACTCCTTACTTGACTTGCTTCTTTGTATAGCCAACCATCCTCCTTGCTACATCATCAACGTGGAGCCCGATCTCGATCCCTCTGCCATCAGAGTTGGAGTTGTCTTCAGATTAAAGCAAAAGTTTGTGTAACCTCGAATAAAACCCTTTAGCTAAGCCGTAGTCTTAAACCACAAGCTTACAGTTCAGCTCACAAACATAGCAGATGGATAATATGTAGTGTGAATAAAATTTGCAGCCCAATCATTCACCAAAGCCTCAACAATGAACAGCTGTATAAAGATCATAGAACTGCTAGGAGCAGGAACATGAATCAAGCTATGGAGATGATAGATTGTGACATACAGACTAGCCGGCTCTTCGAATATAGCATGCACCCGCTTTTGGCATTCATCAACAGGAAGGCCACTCCCAGCCATTGTGGTTGAAGGCATGTACTGCATCAACCAAGATCCACTTTGAGCATTTTTACCAGGTCTAACATGCCATGCATCATGGAACCTCACAATACACTTACATCCAATTAATGCAAAAACTTAAGAAACAGCGACCCATATCTATAGTACTCCATTTTCAAAGTTGAATTGTAAACCATAATTGATATTCACTCACCGCAAAAAATTGACTACATTTGATCAATATGAAAAGCGTTGCTTCCTAGTATACAAAATTTACTTTCATAGGGAAGTACTTTTGATGCAATTTTCAGATGGACATGGGGACAAATCACCTGGTTATAGCTACTATTCTGGGCCATGGAACCCAAAGTAGGAGGCAAGGTATGGATGCCAGGTCCACCAAAAGTGTTCGTGCTTTGAGGTACATGTGATGGGTTAACACCTCTCTGCTTTAAGGTCAAAGTCATGACTGATAATAAACAAACAAATATTCCATGATGACAAAATAGATATGTTATAGTGAGCAAAAAAGAATTAAGGCCCTACCTGAGATTTCAAATTTGAGACATGAACATATATGCACTCCAGGAAATGAAAGGTCACCTCATTAAAGTCAGTTATCAACCTGCACCATAAATGAAAATAATCTTTTCATTGATGGATTGCCATTACCATCAAAAGAGCTAGAGGCTACCCAGTATATTTACAACCAGAAATCACTGGTACATGACATTTAGAAGTTTATTTGATGGTTGCAAACATGCCACTGAACTGTTCGGCAGCATTCTGTATCTCCCAACCGAAATACTCCTAATGTCATCAAAATGCCAATGATCTCAATACCTAACAGAGAAAGCCACAACGTTTCTTTTTCCTTGAAATGACCTCAGGTGACCATGAACACGTACATAAACACCATTCCTGCGAAGGTAGCACCATACAACCTCGATTAAGACTGATCAATATATGCATATTGTTGATAATGAACACACAGAGACAACATATTTGGAAGCGAAAGACAATTTGGTTTCACGCTACAATCTGTTGATTGCAATATGAATAGTCTAATTAATCAGGAAAGGCCACTCAGGCCAGGACCATTTTCAACAGTAAAAGTCTTACTGGACGCTGTTCATTTCCATGCTTTCATTGGTATCCTGCCCATCAATCCTGCATATGTCAAAGTTACAACAATAACTACAAATTGTCTCCAACGCAAAAGCATCTATATCAGAGCCAGCTTTTCTGAAAATAATAGTTTAGTAAGAATCATATGAATATCAACAAACTCATACCATCGTTTCACTTCAATTCTGCCTGTACCATCGTCCACGAGAAAGGAGATGTCAGTTGCCCTTTCCTCCCTGTTAAATACCATACCTACCAAGGTCACCTGTTGAAAGATAAACAAATTCCTCCTTAATGGGATATCTTTGAAGGGCATAAACTGTTACTATCTAACAACCCTAGATGCAATATACACTTCAGACATCCTCAAATAGCGCCAGCTATTTGCAATAGATGCAAAGAAAATGTCTAAGCAAGAAACCATAGAAGATAATGAGCTGTAGCCTGTCTATGAACTTACATTGTTCACATCCTACCATCAACACAGCTTACATACTGTCCATAATCATAAAGCACTTACATGATTTACATCCTGCCCATCAACATAAAAGTTGTCATCAGATGGCTTCTGGGTTGCTCCACTAATCTGCTTTACTGTCAGAGGCAACAAGCCACTACTCTGAGAGCCACTTTTCTGTTCATAGCAGCATTCAAATGCTCAGTATACAACAATGACACTCAAACAGACAGCCCTGGCACCAACCAAGATTTTCTAAGGTTACGTAGAACTATACAAAGAAGCTTCAAATTTTTTATTTTAGACTTCTATACCAGATTTGACAAGCAAAGTACTTGTAGACTATGTTTGTCACACACCTATACGTAGATTTTCAACAAACTCAGGGCTGAAGACAGTAAACTTTCTCAATAATGACACCACAACCTAAAAGTTTGACAAGCTCAACATATAATAACATAAATATACTCGGCAATATGTAAAGAACACAAGTCTCAAAATGTATATTGACAATGAATGACTTTCAAATATAATCATAAGGACTCTCAGAAATTAGATGGACCATCTTTAATAATTTGCCGCTTTCTTCAACCAGACATGTGGCAGTGAAAAGATGGCGAATGCAAACATAATAACAGTGCATTTAAACAAAATAAACCGCATCTATAATTCATGATAGTATTTGAGCTAAAGGCCGTATATAGAAAGTACATCAGGCCATGGGAGCTGTTCCATCCCTGAATAGCTAAAGGTCTGGGAAGGTCTGGAGTTAGGTACTAGCTAGAGCAAAATTCAAGACAACTCTACATAGTTATGATTGGACTCTGACAGTAGTCTAGTCAAACTAAATAACAGTTAGAGGACAGATAGAATGGATATCATAAGTGGAAGATACCTACACTGAGTGCTAGTGATAGGGTAGATTTGGCACTTCAGTCTAGCTGACTCCAACTTATGATGTCCCTATATCCAGATTCCATCCATTGATTGTTCTGGAGTTGGACTCCCAACTCCAATCATAGTTGGATACCAATCCCCAGCAGTCTTGAGTTCCATTCTAATTAGCACATACCGCAAGCCCTAACCCCAGATTGTCTACTGACTAACTCTGGTTTGTCAGACACATAAAACCCGTCCTGGCAAAATACTTTTCATTTGTCAGTAGATCATGACTCTACCTTTAGTGGCTTCTCGAGGTATTTAGGATCTGTGGATCGGTTAGGCCATTTAGCACCAAGTGCTACTATTGATGAATAGATACAACCATTATAAGTCTACTATGGTTATAAAGGCCAAAAAATAAACCTCCCTACTTAAAAATATTTATGTCCTGCAAAATGGAGAAGCGATTGTTGCTCATGCAATAGCCATTTTTTTTTTAAAAGTATGCGTGTAAATCCAAATTGTGATCAATAGCACAATTTCGTAATCCTCAGATTCGCAAGCTTTGCCGTATGGTCTTGAAAGATTGAAAAAAAATATATTGATGATACAACATTATTTTTGTGATAAGCATCCAATTCTGCAAGATTTGACAGACTGTGATGCAACGATACCTTTGGCCAGTTCCGCTCGAAAACCTGCTTACCCTAGCTGGCTTGCAAGGGTTCCTAGGCAGAACCAAATCGTCAAGGCCAAGTCTCCTATACAGAACAACTCAAACTAGTCTAATAAAAATAAGCGTGGATATTGAAAAAAAAAATTGCAAGAGCTCATTCTATCTCCAATGTGTAAATACATGTTCTTATATGAGTACATGAATAACATAGCCTAGGCTTCCAAGTAATCAAAAGGGAGAATATCTACAATCGAAGTAGAAACTGTATGCGTAATAACTAAGCAGCTCGTTGATTTCAGGTTACAAGCCATATATCATGAAAGAACGGTACGGGGACTGGTTAATGTACGGTAGTGCAGAGAAACAGCCGATAGCACAATATTCTGTAGATTAAAGCATAATATTTTGAAAATAAAACCATAATGTGATGAAGATAAAGGAAATTGTTGATTTCAGCGTGCAAGAATATAATGTTAAAAGAACGGTACGGAGGACTGGCTACTGTGAGCCGCTAGCATAAGATTATGGAAATATAAGCATAATACTAATATCATGGATATTGAATCAGCTTGCTGAAGTCAGTTAAAAGCATATACTGTGGAAATAAAGGTACGGAAGACTGAGAGTCTGTATGCTATTGTTAAAAGAAAGCCGCTAGCATAACATTACGAAGATAACACCATAGCATCAGGAATATAAAAGTAAAAAAGTTATAGAGATTTCAGCATTTTTTTCCAGAAAGGAAGGTATAATACAGAAAATGGTGATGATAAAAAAGTCAGCATTCAACAATTACCCGAGAAGAAAAAGGTGAATCGGCTGCCGCTGTTGTTGACTGAGAAGGCATGAAACCTCCACCTCCGAAGAGCGAGCCTCCGTCTCCATAACCTTGACCAGAATACATCCTTCCGATTCAAAAAAAACCAAAACTACAGGCTGAGAACTATTTCACCAAGAAATGAGCAATCCAAAACAAAAGCGGCAGAATTCGAAAAAGGAACAAAAATCTTAAGCTATTGTATGTGAAGCAAGAGCAGATGAAGCTGCTGTAAAAATAAAATACGTTAAGGCGATAAAGCTGTATTTGCTGAAGTAATGAATGGATCGGAACTGGAAAACCAAGAAAGAGAGAGAGAGAGAGAGAGAGAGAGAGAGAGAGAGAGAGAGAGGGGAGAAGGCGGGAAAAATAACGAGATGTTTAAGAGCACAAGTGTGAAAGCATTTCAGTAATAGCTAGGGAGGCCCTGTCCAAGGCCTTAGGGACCTTTCTCATGTAATCCCTCATCACCGCGGGTGCGCACCCCATTTTGCAAGTGCTTTGGGTCCAGCCCAATGAGCGCTCACCGCGTGGCAAGTGTTCGCTAGCACATCGTTGCACGCGGAGTTTGTAGTACTTGGATGCACCATCCATGTCCAAGCTGGATGTTTGCATCGGTCAATCGTACATACTAGGTGCCCTCTAATGTGAGAGTGCGAGGATATTTCCCTCGAAGCGACTTTGAGAGAAAATGAATAGTAAATGTATGTTGGTTTTGCTTTGAGAGATAATGAATTGTAAATGTATGTTGGCTTTGCTTATGGGATCAACAAGAAAACATTTGTCATGTTGAGTTGTTGTGTTAGAGCTTCACATGGTGAGATGTCATTTGGGCCATGGCCAACAAGCCATTCTGACCTAAGCAATAGTTATCAATTAAATTAGAGTAGTTTTTATTAGCTATTAGTTCGAATGTTTAAGATTTCTAAAGGTTTAGACTATCAAGTGGTCACTCTTTCTTTTTCTCCTCTCAACACATGAAAAAATCCTAACCCTGAAAAAAGAGTACTCTCTCTCTCTCTCTCTCTCTCTCTCTCTCTCTCTCTCTCTCTCTCTCTCTCTCTCTCTCTCTCGGACTTTATCATATTTTGCTGGATCACCTTTTGTAATTAAGCCGAATCTTGTATTTTATTCAAAACCTTCCTTTGCTTTCAAAAAGTTAGAGGGGCATAGTGATGACTTGCTTGCCAAGTTTCCTTTGTACGGTCAAGATGGATACACTTGTTAGGGTTGAGATCCAACGGTGTGCATTATGGATGGCTTGGTCCACCAAGAGGGACCTAATTAACTATAAGAAGAAGGGAGGAGTACCCTAAATTAACTCTTCTTCTTTGCTTATTCATTTTCTCTCTCTCTCTCTCTCTCTCTCTCTCTCTCTCTCTCTCTCTCTCTCTCTCTCTCTCTCTCTCTCTCTCTCTCTCTCTCTCTCTCTCTCTACTACAACCTAAGGCAACTTGAAATCTTCATATTTGGGCTTACGAAGGCTTGTGGAAGAGTGATACATTGACAAAGAAGCTTGGAGCAATCAAAGGTAGTTGTGTGGCTACTTCATAGCATGGTAATGTGTTTTGTTCTCTTATAGCATTCATTTACAAGCTAGCTATGCTTTGTAAGTTGTTTGGATTGGTAGGCTAACATATGTAATGATGAATGTTGATAGACAAGCATCCAAAGCTTCTCAAGAGGCAATTTTGGTGATTGCTATTGGATGTTGTCCTAGCCAAGAGTTGGATCCAATTTGAAGGTATGATCCACATCATAAACTGATTTTTTATGAATGTAAGTCAACGTTGGCTTTCCTTGAGGGAATGCACATTTTTTCAGTGCTTTTGCATGCAAATCTGATTGATACACATGTGTATGGTGGTGTGCCTCTGCGGTTGTAGCTGGCCGCCCTACCAAATGCGATCTTCAAGCTATTATCATGATCACATAGGACAAAATGTAGAAGCACACCACAAAAACATGTGATCGCCCTTCCTTCCACCATATATGCATAGTAAAACAACTTATTTTCACATACATGTCGTCTCCTCTTTAATGAGGCAATTGGCCACCCTTCTATCTCTTACTTATCATAAGGTTGTGGCTCACTTACATATGTGGACCCTTGCTATATCTAGTAAAAAAACTTGCCACACGGGACGAATCACACGATGGTTGCTTCTGTTGTTGGAGTTTGATTTCAAGACAATGGTACGCAAGGAAAAATAGCAATACATGGCAGATCATGTGTCGTAGATCAAAGGGAAGGAAACCACACTCCAACCTGATGACGAGCTGCCAGATGCTGCCTTGTATTATGTCGACACAGAACCGGATTGGGCCGCTGACCTAGTTGAATATTTAATGTGGGGCCAACCAGACAAAACTTTACCGAAAGCGGAACAAATGTAGCTAATACTTAGAGCCAGACCTTAACAACTGATTGTCGGCCAGTTATATCGACGAGGATTAGAAGGTGTGTTCTTCCACATGAAACCACCCAGATAAAATCATTATCACATGAAGGCAAGGGTGGAGGTCATTTTTCATCTGACATTATAGTTCGCAAGATTTTGCAATCCGGATGTTGGTGGCCAACAATCTACAAGGATATGGAAGAATATTTAGGAAATGTGATGTATGTCAACGAGCCAGGAGGCCAACTAGGCTTAATTATGATATGTTACATCCAATTTTGGCTCAAGCACCATTTTAGAAGTGGGGATTGGACTATGTTGGTCCCATCTACCTGGCAGTGAAAAGCTCACAAGCCTGATATATCATCATGGCTATGGATTATCTAACCAAGTGGGTAGAAGCCAAAGCAGTACGAGTAGCTGATGCTAGGACTATTGCCAAATTTCTCTATGAATATATCATTGTGCGCTTCGGATGCTCGATTGAGATAGTTAGTGATCGCAGAAGTCATTTTATCAATGAAACCATCAATATTCTACTGGAAGAATTCTTCGTGATCCATCGATTTAGCACGCTATATTATGGGCAGGCAGAATCATCCAACAAGATCTTGTGTAGCGTTATCACGAAGCTAGCAGATCTAATTGGGAACATAAACTAAATGTTGCTATGTGGACATTCAGGACAACATACAACCTTGAACATCTTGATGGGACACTATTTGATACACTCATCAATGATAGTTGGCTATATAAGTATTGGCCACCTCAATAGTACAGATCTAGCCCGTTAATGTCTTATAGAATACTTATAGATACAATCTCACTCTACAAATGACCATTGCAGCAAGATCTATGCAAGATCCAAATCTAGATAAGATCAACAAGATAGTAGAACACCATCTGACAACAAAAATCCTTTGATGATGCATATTAGACTTGAAAATCTCAGACAGAATTAGCAAAAACAGAGAAAAAAATCACTTCTGGTGGATCAACTACCACATCTTCATAAGAACTCTCGTTGAACTCACCATATCCAGATCTGATCCATATGGACCTATGGAAAGCTCTGCGATAGTTACTTGTGAAAGAATAGTAAAAAAAGAGCCTTTACGAGAGTTCAGACAAGTAGAAACTTCAGAACCTTCGCATGCCATCAAGATCATCATACCGACTTTCGCAAGCAGCATAAATGGAGCAGTCAAATTGACTTGCCTATAAGGTTATATCTTGAAAGTCTGATAACAGGAGTAAGTTGGGCGAGAGTTCCCTCCTTGCGAGAGTTGAGCTCTCACATGACCTTCGAAACTTCTGCAAGACAGACAAATCAGCATCTGAACTCTCGCCAACTTCTCTAGGTTCTTAGAAAATCATGAAGTAGGTCCCTGCGAAATTTGGTATGGAACTAAGTTGTGGAAAGTGAACTTCTCCTAATACGCACTCTAATTTTTCTCTATATAAGTAGGAAATTTTTGCATACCCTTCTGTTTAACTCTCATTCCTTCGATTGTTAGATTATTCTCCTACTAATCGACAGTTTAATCTTCGTCCAACTTTTATCCAGACCTGCAGATTTCTTTGTATTTTTACACAGTTTGCATACCTACTCGAAAACGGCTTACAGTGTCGGCATTTTTGAGATTTTTGCCTTTCAACATTTTCTCTCAATTTGGCCTTTTCACAAAATGCCAGATGCCTCAAATGTTAAGGAAATGATGTTGGTGAAGACCTTTGCACTTTTCGCATTTTTCGCATGACAGTTTATGTTCACTTCTGGAGAGTGACAGTTTATATTCAAATCTGCAGACAGACTGTTTACGACCAAAGCCATCGACTTGCATTAATTCATCAAGCAAGCAAATCCTGAGAAGCCCTAACTGGATGGATGCCAGCACATCACAGCCAATTGGATGACACATTTGACGACCTAATTGCTTAGTATAAATAGTTGTTCATATTCCTACATTTCCAACATTGAAAAAAGAAGAATAGTTAGCGTTCTCTCTCTCTCTCTCTCTCTCTCTCAAGCTTTCAAGCTTGAACACTCTTGAGCATTCTAGCTCAGTTCTTTAGAGTTGATTAGAGATTGCTATTGCGCATATTGCTTATTAGTAGCTGTACTTAATTCATACTTATATTTAGTCGCCCAACGATAGCTTAGAGTACGCGACTTTGATCTACAACTGTTGTGCTCATTTACTTTTGTTTCGTTTTCATACTGAATCAATACTATCTTCTTATTGTGTTCAGCTTCGTCTCAAAATGTATGCATTTTTGTAATTCTTCACGACTAATTATTTGTCTAATAATTCAATGCTTTATTGTTTGGCTATGTAATCATTGTAGTACTAATGATTCCAAAGTTAGTTACTATAAGATCGAATGTGATTTCTATCACTATTGTTTTGTTTGAAACTGATAGGCGTAGTTATGCATAGAGAAAGAGAAAGATAGTTTATTCCGTTGCGCATGATAAGTTTTAATTCTTGTCGTTCAAATTCTTTTTATTTGAGTCTATTCGACCTATCTCTCAACACATATTTCCAACATGGTATCAGAGCATTGATTCTTCAAGGCCTAATACTATATTAGAGCGCAAGCTCTTATACTTGATATCTTTCGCGATATCAAATTATTCTTCCATTCGAATCAATTTGTTTCGGTATCAAAGAATCGATTTCCACAGCACGGTATCTCTCTTAACATCGACAGACTAAAGTTCCAGATGGATTCTCAAAGTAAAGCCGGTCTTATTGTAGACAAGCTGAACGGATCCAATTATCATTTATGGAAATTTAAGATGAAGACCTTGCTAATCGCCAATGAGTTGTGAAATGTTGTTACAAGTATTGAAGTGAAGCTTAAAGACCACACAGATGACTCAAAATGGAAATCGAATGATGGTAAAGCTTTTGCGCTTATCCTCAATATATTAGATACTCATATTGGCCACATAGCTGAAGCCAAAACTTTGAAAGAAGTTTGGGTCATCTGAGCTCACTATATGATGTGAGAGACATAACTATCAAGTTACATCTTCGAAGGAAATTCTTCACACTCAAGATGTCGAATAATGATTCTCTTTATAATCATATTAACCAATTTCAGAATCTCTTGCAACAGATGGCCGCTGTCAGATCAGTCATAGACGATCAAGATGCAATCATGACATTGCTTTCAGGCCGGCCCTCTACATATGAGAACTGGGTGATAATTATCACGACACACTCAGATTTTACTCTTACTAGAGTTATCAGTATGTTGCTGCAAGAAGATAATCGCAGAAGTCAAGACACTTCATCTATACCTCTTTGTCTCATGCTCTATGTGTCAGCAAGGGCTCGAAACGACAGAAGCAGAAAAGCTCCAAGCAGTCTGCATCGAATAAAAAATAGACTTAAAGTCAAGAACAATCATCAAATCCACATTCATCAAAGAATAAGATGTTTTGTAGGTATTGCATGCACAATAACCATGAGATCCAGAATTGCCGAATTCTCAAAGCAAAGAATGCAGCCAAGCAACCTAATCAACAAGCAAATTCAGTTACTGCATCTCTTGAAGTCAAAATGGACAAATGCGCTTTTATGGTCAAAGACAATACGTGAATTCGAATGATTTGTGGTTTCTAGATTCCAGAGCTACTCAACATATGACCAATCATCGTGAGATTTTCCATTCCTATACACCTTACAACACAAAAAAGTATGTTCATCTTGGTGATGATAACACTCACACTATCAAAGGCGAAGGTACTATAAGATTAAGATTCCAGGATGATCAATTCAAACTACTATCAAAAGTCTTGTATGTTCCTAAACTCTCTACAAATCTGTTGTCAATAAGTAGAATTCCAGATTTAGGTCATCAAGTGGAGTTCAAGTCTGATCAATGCTGAATTATCGATAGGAGTAATAAGATCCTTGCACTCGGCAAGAGGCATGGATACTTATATAGATTGGCACATTGTTATTCTGATTCTAGTCAAGCCTTGAAAACCTCTATTTCTTGTCAATAAAGCATTACTATGGCATCATTGCTTAGGACACTTGAATAATAAATTTGTTTCAAACATGTCCAAACAATCCCTTGCACTTGATCTCGACTATTCTTCTAGCAAAGTCGATCTCCCTGTCTGCCATAGTTGCATCCTTGAAAAGCAGACTAGGATTCCTTTTAGATCGAGTCATAGGCATGCAACAAAAGGTCTGTTAGATGTTGTTCATTCAGATATATGTGAACCTATGCAAACTCCATCATTGCTAGATACAAAATATTTCATTACCTTTATTGATGAATTTTCCAGAAGAACAACTATTTAGTTCATTAAGCAGAAATCAGAAGCTTTCATCAAGTTCAGACAATTCAAAGAGCATGCAGAAAATCAAACTAGCAAACGAATCAAAGCATTGAGGTCCAACAACGGGGGAGAATACATCTCCACCGAACTCAAGGAGTACTGCCTTAACAATGACATTGAGCAACAATACATAACCTCCTATTCACCTGAATTAAATGGTCTTGTTGAGAGAAAGAACAGAACCTTAGTCGAATCACCAAAGTGTATGTTATCACATGCGACACTTCTAAAGCCCTTTTGGGCTAAAGCTGTTTCAACAACAACCTATATTCTAAACAGATGTCCTACCTCATAACCATGGACGTCCCAATGGAACTCGGTAGACATTTGGCGCTTTTGTAAGTCCATCACTACGAAAGTAATGATGAACTGTACTCCCGCAATTCTGACAGGTATATCTTCAACCATTCCTCATGGACGAACTGTCGTTTGATCAGCTAGCTTAATAGCAAAAGTAGTAGGCTTGATTTTTATAAGGCCCCATTTTGCACATAGCTTTGTAGAAATAGGTTAACTCCTGAACTGCCATCTATCACGGCTCGGCGAAGGTTCTGGCGAAGAATTAGAGTAATACTGGTATTTTTGCAAAAAAAATGACTTTTTTTTGGCAAAAATATGGCAACATGACAATTGATCTTCTGAAAACCTTTCTATTTTTGGTATTATTCTTTGCCTACCTGGCAGTAGATAGATCTGAATCACACCTATGCACAACAAATTGGGCGAAGGTTCTTTTTCTATATTTTTAGGGTTTTGGTGAATTTTTAACGTTTTTTGATGGTTTTTTTTTATGTTTCTGAAAATATGTTGGGAATTAATCTTTGCCCTTCAAACTGAAGGTTTTGTAAACAAAACTAAAGGTCTCTAAGACTCGGCAAAGGTTTCTTGAAAGAGGGTAAAAATTTATAAGCTCTGATGATGCCTTTTGTCTCTTTTTGACCAAATCTGACAGATTTGACCAATTTTTTTGTTGTTTTCTCTGATTTCTTAGATCCAAATGGATCTTAAGATTGGTGATCCGAATAACTTTTCCTGTTTAACAATCAGATTAGATTTCAAACAAGAAAATCCACTCAAATCAAACAGAATCAATTGCAAACTAGCTCTAAATGCAGATCTAACAGTATTCATGCCACGACAAGATGCCTAATGCAAGCTAACCATCCAACACTTATGCTGCAAACTGAAATATTGGCGTAGCTCCCCAACAACGGTGCCAAAATTGTAGTAGGTTTATTTCCTTGCCTAACCTAAATCCAAGATCTAGTCAATCTAGCATCAAAGAGACAAAGCTAGTTGTCAAGCGTAGGTTCGTTCCCATGAGAGCGATAGTATAGTTCAGATTTCAACATGAATGGAGGATCCAAATCTAACTCTAACATCTATTAACCTTGAACATTAACACTACGATCCATTAACACTACACATCCACAACAAAGATAGCTTACTCTCTCTCTCTCTCTCTCTCTCTCATAAAAAATATAATAACATACAATCCCAATAACATTCAAATCCAAGAATTAGCAGAACCAAAGAAAGCATGAGAGATGGAGAAGGAAAGAAGAAGAGCAAGGACATTCATCAATCCATTTCTGAAGAGGACCAATCTTCTTTATTGAAATGAAGAAATGAATATGAGGAGCAACTCAAGTTGCTCCCTTTATATAGTAGAGAGGAGGACCCTGGTCTCTGAATCCTATTGGCCCATTCTTGCCTCTCTTATTATTCAAATTTAAAAAAGTGTGGAAACCATCCAAATTTGAGAAAAACCCAACTTTATTCACTAACTTGACATTTAGGCCCTGCGACATTAAAAGTCCCGCAAAAAGACCTATAGTCCTTTTATTGAATTGCTAAATAATCAAATCTGTATGTGCTCATCAGGTTGGACTTACACACGCAGGGTGCCAAATCCCTCTCACTTATTAACTAGGGTTAGGGTTGCCTTGGGATCCGCAAACCCTCCAACATTCACTAATTTGACTAAGAACATCTGCAACTCCATTCAAGCTACCTTTCTCAAAGATCATGCTGATTGCAAAAATACTTAAGAGGCTAGTGATTCGTAGACACTATACAAGTAGTGTCTCAAGATTTTTTAAGTGCATGGATAACTGCAAACAACTATTTTTCCTACATAGTATAATGCAATTGAGGACTAGTGAATTTTTTGCTTTCAAACGCTATTGGCCTATCATTATATTATAGAACCGCTGCAATTGCAGTACCTTTAAGAACTAGGTTGATTTCTCTTTTTCTTTTTATTAACAATCCCTTTTGTCAGATTAGTGAGCGATGCTGCTAAAATTGAATCTTCGAAAGCAAACCGTAAATCCCAAAATGATTTAACTTGTCTCATAGTTTGCAAAATCGGCCAATCAACCACTTCTTGATTTTATCCTCGTCAATCTTGAATTCATAAGCGGTAATCTTATGACCGAGATACACCACCTCATGCTTAAACAATTCATAATTAGATTCCGTAGCGTAGAGTAACTCATGTCATAGTTTCATCAAGATAGTTCTCAAGCGTTCTGTGTTTTCCTCAAATGTCTTACTGTAGCCAAGAATGTCATATAGGAATACTACCACAAAATTCCCAAAATATGGACGAAAGAAATTGTTCATCATTTGCTGAAATGTTGTTGGAGCATTCATTAAACCAAAAGGCAACACTAAGAATGCATAATGGCCAAATCTAGTATGAAATCAAGTCTTTTGAACATCTTTCAGTTTAATTCCTATCTGATGGTACTTTGTCTTGAGATCTATCTTAGTGAAGTATTTAGCTCCACCGAAATGATCTACAAGGTCAACCATCCTGGGTAACGGATATTCATTAGTAATAGTCACTTTATTGAATCCCTTGTAATCCACGCACATCTAAAAACCTTCATCTTTCTTCGATTTCAAAACAATAGGAGTGTCCCATTGTGACTTATTGGGTTGGATATGTTCCATCCTCAGATAGATTTTTTGTGGTCTACTAACAAGTAGGACACCATTTCTCTTTCATTGACAAAAAATGAGTATAAAGCGCTAAGTTCTGCTACTCAAGAAGTTGTTTGGCTGTGTAGCTTGTTGAGTGAGATTTGTATGAGACAAACACACCCTACTGTTATTTTCTGTGATAGCCAAAGCGAGATACAATTGGCTAAAAATCCAGTCTCTTAGACAAAACACCATTCAAAGTTTGGACAGGTACCAAACCTTTTTTATCAAACTTATGAAAGTTTTGGATGTACTGCTTATGCACAGATTCCTCATGATCTTAGAATAAGCTCGACTTCCAGAGTATCAAATGTATTTTCATCCGCTACACTACTTCAGATCAAGCTTACAAGTTGTTCTATCTCATCGAGTCGAAGATATTTGCTAGCCGGGATGTCATCTTCATTGAAGATCAGTTTATTGACCTCAAGGGAAAAGACAAAGTCCATGTAGCCGACATGTCTGATTCATCCGACACATTGAACTTCGAGGTTCCTCAGTCGACTATTCCCATTAAAGGTCCAAGCTCATCTACTTTTGACGAACAACGTATCAAAGGGCGAATCCGAAGATGATGATGTTGCAATTCAGCAACTACAATATGATGAAAATAATCAACTTCCTCTATTCCCCAAAAGATCATCAAGAACTACCAGACCAACTATCAGATATATCAACGAGTCTGCAACCTACCTTGTTCAGAAGCCGATGACTGTCAAAGAGGCACTCAGTCAGCTCGATTTCGATCTCTAGAAAGAAGCTATGGATAAAGAGTATTCATCTCTTATCAAGAACCAAACCTGGACGATTGTCGAACTACCTGCTAGCAGAAACATAGTTGATTGCAAATGGATTTTCAAAGTCAAGTACAAAGCAGACGGAAGCATTGACATAAAAAAAGCCCGACTTGTCGCTAGAGGTTTTTCTCATGTATACAACATCGATTACACTGAGACCTTCAGTCCAGTAGTTAAGCATTCTTCTATTCGACTTTTATTATCATTTGCTGCTGCAACAAATTTGGAAATACATCAAATGGATGTATAGACAAATAACTTAATTGAGTTATCAAAGAAGACATTTACATGGTGCACCCCGAAGGTTATATTATCGAAGGTAAACACAATCTTGTATGTAAACTCCATAAAGCACTTTATGGCTTGAAGCAATCTGCTTGAGCATGGTTACAAAGGATCAATACTTTTCTTATTGATCACGGCTACACACCAAGCTCTTTAGATTCGAATGTTTACTTCAAGACAGTGCATCAGTCTTTTATCATCATCACTTTATACGTGGACAACACATTGCTTTTCGACAACAATATCGATCTGATAAAAGAAGCGAAGACTATGCTATCTTTCGAATTCGACATGACCGATCTGGGCGAAGCTCATTTTTGGCTTGGTATTCAAATTCACATAGACAGAAATCGAAAGTTGATTTACATTACTCAGTAGAGGTACATCTGCAATATTTTAATCAGATATAATTTGGTTAATGCAACTTAGCTCTCTCACCAATGGAACCAGATCTCAAATCGTCAAAGGACCAATGTCCCCGAACAATCCAAGAGAAGAAGCAGATGCGTTGTTGGATTTATCTCCTCTACTCTCCTAAATTCTATGTTAATCTGCCTCCATTCATGCTGCTGAATTTTTACTCATGTTGTTGCATAGTCTGAATAAATACAAGTAAATTTCCACAGGCAAAAAAGGCCAAACTGCCCTACAAATGCCAAAGGTGCCCTTATAAAAAAGCGAAGGTACTCTGTAAATCAATTTTTAAGGCATTTATCAGAGTGTCACGTTTTTCGCATTTTCATCAACGTTAATTTTAGCGAAGGCCGACGTCGCGGCCTCCTCACGCTCATCCCATGCACTGTGCAATCATATTTGACAATGACAGCAGCCACCCACGATCTCCCACCAACAGCACAACCACTTTTGTACCTTCTTCATCTGCACACCTATAAAAATTATGTATATATTAAATACCATCTGCGTATTCACAGGATGGCATCAAAATTACATAAGGATAGAACAGAATAGAGAATGGAACATCACTTGTAATCAGAGACAGACATTGTAGATGCTTTTGCACATTGATTCTTTTCTTCCAAATGGATTGTCAGTAATAGGTTCATCACCTCTTATAGATTGTGATTAGCTTTGTGAAGCACGCGGTTACATCCGCTATTGTTTTGTGCTCACCTACATTATTGACCTGTATATTTCATTATACTTAATCTGATTACAACATTGTTTGTTTTGCGTTCAGATTTGTGTCAATATTGCAATACTTTTCTACGTTTTGTATGGCTCTCTAGTTACTTAATCTGGTTGTCTGCTCTTCGGGAATTATTATTAGTCTAGCTGTTCGCGACCAATATTTAGTTTTGCTTTTCGCGACTTATATGTTTGGCTACGTAATCAGATCGAACGTGATTTCTATCACTAATGTTCTGTTCAAGACTGATAGGCATAGTCATGCTTGAGAAAAGAGTGAGATAGCTTATTTCATTGCGCACGAACAATTTTCTTTCGAGTTCGTTTCTTTTTCGAGTTTCGAGTTCGCTTCTTTTCATGTTCGTTTCTTTTTCAAGTTATCTTTCTTCACACCCCTCTTTCCAACATGGTATCAGAGCTAATTTTTGTAGCCTAATAAGCTTCCACAGAAATAAGACTCTACTAGCCGATAGAGTAATTGTCTTCTTGTTCTGTAGTTTAGCACCAGATTTTCATACTTAAGTCACTGATTGTTATTCCTATTACCTAGACTAACATTCCACATGGATTCCCAAGGGAAAGCCAATCCTATCATGGACAAGCTTGATGGAGCCAATTACCATATGTGAAAATTTAAGATGAGAACCATGCTAATGACTAAGGAGTTGTATGACGTTATTACAGGTGCAGAAGGAAAACCTAAAGCTAACGACGTAGCAATCTCCAGATGGAAGTTGAAGGATGGCAAAGCATTTGCGCCGATCATCCTCAACACTTTGGATACTCAGATCAGCCGTGTGTCTGAAGCTCATACGTCCAAAGAAGTCTGGGACATCTTGAGCACATTATATGAAGTGCGAGATATAGCTTCCAAGCTCTATCTCAGGAAGAAATTTTACTCCCTCAAGATGGCAAATGGTGATTCCCTTCAAAATCACATCAACCAGTTCAAGAACCTGCTGAAGCAAATGGACGCTGTTGGATCTTTCATAGACGATCAAGACACAGTGATGCAACTGCTTACAAGCTTGCCAAGCTCATATGACAGTTGGGTGATGATCATCACGACACATCTAGAGCTGACTCTTTCAAGAGTCATTACAATGTTGTTGTAGGAAGACATGCGGAGGAACGAAGCCTCCAATTCCTCAGCTGATTCTCACGCTTTGTACACCAACAAGAGCACGACTAAGCAGAAGAAGAAGAAAGGCCCAAAGCAATCAAAGCAAGACCAAAAACCAGCACAACACAAAGAACAGTCGAATTGCAGACAAATAAGAAGCTGTTCTACGAATACTGCAAGAGAAATAACCATGAGATTCAAGACTGCTGGATACTACAAGCAAAGAACAATAACAAGGGACAGTCAAATCAAGTGGCCAATGTAGCTATAGAAGCTCCATAGCCCATTCAAGAAGCGGATCATGATGCCTTCATGACCAGCCATCAAGGAGCATCCAACGATAGTTCTTGGTTCCTGGATTCCAGTGCCACTCAACATATGACCAGCCTCATCGGCTGTTTCGAGTCCTATACACCCTACAGTACCAACAAATATGTTCACCCTGGCAATAATAGCACACAAGCTATTAAAGGTGAAGGTACTGTGAGATTGAGCTTTGCAAATGATCAATCTAAGCTGTTTTCTGAAGTCCTTTATGTACCCAATTTATCTACGAATCTGCTCTCTGTAAGCAGAATCACAGATCTAGAACATAAAGTATAATTCGAATGTGATCAGTGCAAAGTAGTTGATAGGACAGGCAAGATCCTAGCACTCGGAAAGAGGCATGAATACTTGTATAGATTAAGTCATTGCTTTTCTGCCTCTAGTCAGGCACTCAGTACTTCTATTCAAGCAAATAAAAGTTTACTTTGGCATTATAGACTTGGTCACTTGAATAATGTTGTTGTACATGCAGTACAACAAATGTCTAAACATTCTATTGTTCTTGATCTAGACTATCTTAGTAATAAAGTCGAGATACTTGTTTGTCAAGACTGTTTAGTTGGTAAACAAACTAGGAAACCATTTAGATCAAGCCATCAGCATACTTCTAGGGGATTGTTAGATGTTGTGCATTCACACATTTGTGGCCCGATGACATTTCCTTGGATTTATCCTTCTTGTATTTGCATTTACATGCGGGCCATAAAATAACTAAAGCCAGGAGTGCTCTAAAACCTGATACAGTTGCTTAGCATGTTAAGGTTCTTTATAAACTTACTCATTTTATGCCATAATTTTTCTATCATGACTTGGAATGAAGGGTTTCTTCTTAAATGATGCCATTTCGACATACAAGTTGCAATGTTTTACGAACTTCACCTTGCTGCACTAACACAACTCATAAGTCTCGTATGTCTGTTTTTTTTTTTGGGTTGAGCGCTCTTGAAGCACATAGACTTGTGCAAGAATGTTGACAACCTTGTCTTACATACGAGTTAGTATGGCATGGAGTTGCCCTAATACTGTTAAGGGTGTACATGCGTGATGTTTTGATTGGTAGTGAATGTCTCGACATACTTTGTCAAACAAGTTCTAATATATATAAAAAAGCTCAAGATAGATGACACGGGAATACGAATAATTGAAGAGGAGTAGGTTCGGTGAGAGCAATCCCATTTTTTCAAGGCAATTTTTTTTTTCTTTCTAATGTGCAAATTGACGAATCTTTTTTCATTTTCAAATTTATCAACAAAGTGAGCCAAATTACTATATAACCCTTCAATGACACCCAGAAGATCCCTTTTCTTAAAAATATCCATAGATTTTAACCCAATCCAAAGTCTCAAGTAAAGCAATAAGGCAAAGAACTGTATCATCAAATCTAGCAACAACACAAGTAGCTCAATCCTTATTGATAATGAAATCATGCATATTCACGACCTTCCTCGTACAACAAATCAAAGTCTGAATAACAAGGTTTGGCAGAGAAAGGGAATCTCCATAGCCCAAAGTAATTGCATCTTGAAACCAACATGAGGATCAAACAATAAAAAAAGACCTTAGTTAGCCTATGAATCAGAGTAACATAAAGGTTTGGTACTATCCCAGCCAAAGGATAGTCAAATTTACATCCCAAAGGATGCCCCAAGAGAGATTACAAAATTTTACATAGTTTTTCTTGACAAGTCAAGACCAAACCCTTGAAACCTTTATTCATAAACTAACAAGGTAAAAATAAAATTGAAAGTCCATACAACACTTGGGAAGCACAATACAATAAAACATATTTCAAGACATTTAGCTTGTACCTGCCACCATCCCACCACACAAAATCGCAAAGGTTAGCACATTGAGAAAGACGCAAGATGTCAGTGTGAAAAATACAGATCCTAAGTGGATCTAAACTCCAAGATCATTGGCTTGAATGCTTGCACTCCAAACTACATAAGCTAGGAATTGGCAACACATTCTATGCTACCTAGAATGCAAAGAACTTGATCAAAAAGCATTTATCACAAATGGAAACTTCCATAAACATAAAGTGCGGCCCAAAATAGCATTATACAGTCCATAATACATCAGCCTATCACTTTTGGAAAGCACCTAAGATCATACACACAAAGCTTGAACTCAATCACTACACAATGCCAACAATGGAAGGAGAACCCAATAGAAAAATCTCTCATTAAGCAAATGAATACAATGGATCTGCTCCAACCTGTTTCTCCACGGCCTACCTGCTATATATAGCTGAGAGAGATGACTCTCTCTCCTCTCTCTAGACCCTCCTTACCTAAAATATGCCCTATATAGGTAAAATTGGCATATATGTCCAAAATACATGAAAATGGACTCATTTTGAAGGTCTTGAAGTTTGACACTTCTTCATACTGAAAAAATACACTTACTAAAAATATCTAGACCTTTTTCACACGTGTGAAAAGTCAGATCCTAAACTATGTGCCATTTTTAGCAATTTTGGCCTAAAACTAGACAAGGAAATGTTGACAATTTTCACACTCCCTCTTCAACTTAACTTGCTAGTTTTACAACACTACTTTGTTCCAACTTAAGAATGATCTCCATCATCAGAATAGATCTCTTCTCAAGGATCCTAATATGTACAAAATAGTACACAACATAATTGATATAGATAATAGTGTCCATATAGGATGCTTCACTATTTCTTACATCAATTTTACATAGAATCATAAAAATGGTACATGTAAAAGAACATAGAATCTCAATTAATGAATTCCTCCATGTATCCATCTCTGGTTTCTCTGTAAAATAGCAGCAAACAAGTTGTAAATGAAAGTGATCAACAAGTGTTTGCATGCCTCCTCCACATTTCACTATACATATAGTGAATGCAACATGTATCTCCATGAATGAACTTCCATCACCACCTTGCCTTTGTAGATCTTCAATACATGAAAGCCTTTGAGTGAATGAATGCCAAAAAGATGTGTTCCCTACTCCATTTGAATGACCAAAACCTGAACTTGAAATACTTGAAGTACCTCCACAAGATTTGCACACAACGCTTGATCCTACAATGTCAACAAGTTGCCAATTTGCCAACACTAGAATACTAGATCTTGAACTTTGTTCAAAAGAAAACATATTGACCACTTCAATACCTTTCAAGATCTGAATGAATTCATGTACTTGATCATACAAACCAGCAATGATAACTATTCCATCTCCAAGATCCAAAGGATGCAAAACTATGGAACTAGTTTTATTGAAATTTGACAATTTCAACACATTGACATAACAATGTTCATACATGAGATTAGGCAAGTGAGGTAGAGTAAGAAGACACTTCCTTGCAGCTCCAAAGACCTTACTTGAACCTTCAAGAACCTGTAAAAACAGATCCAAAATGCCTTGACCATTTGTCTCTTCTTTGATGCTTTTCACTAGCTTCGAATTGCCACTTATCTCTTGGTGTTGATGAAGCAATCCAAGATCAACCTCTTGATCTTCCAATAAGACATCAAAGATCTTGCATATGTGAACATCTTCAGATCTGAAACTCTGAAGATACTCCCTCTCAAACACATGATTAAGATCCCACAAGATCTCATCAATGCTCAAATTTGACCCTTCACTATAGTTAGTGAAAACAATGCCACCATCATAAACCAAAAGATAGATTCCAACATTTCCATTTAACATGAAGTAGAGTAGGTGAAGATGAGTATCAAACCTAATCAAAACAGCCCTCTTGAGTTCATAACAAACCTCAATAAGCTCACCAATGATATCTCCCTTGCCTTGAAGAAGTTGCCACTTGAGTTGCTCCATGTAGTCTTCTTCAACCAACCTTTTGCCATCTTGACCATGAATGAACAATCCACCACAATCATAGAATGCTTTGAGTTGATGAAGAGATGTTAGATCCATGCTTTGGATCTTCCCAAGAACCACTCTTCCATTGCCCTTTCCTTCACAAGACTCCCTCTTAATGCTAGCACCACAAAAGTTAGAAACCTCCCTCTTGATAGTTGCACCATAAGAAGTAGAAGACTCTTGAATATTAGAAGCCAAGAAAAGAATCCTTAGTACCTTCAACATAAGAGTGATTGAAGTACTCTCTCTTTTCAAACATGAACTTCTACTCAATGATTTAGGTAATGAGTCATATGATAATGATTCTTCCTCACTATCGTTCATAAAAACATCATTCAAAGTACATCCTACTTTGAACACTTCACATACTTCTCTTCCTTTTGACTTGTGATCTCCCTCACCAAGTCTCATGATAGAAACCTTTGATCTACTCTTTTTATGAAGAAATGTGACACCACTTGTTGCACAAATGACTTTATCACAAAAAGATGTAAAAGAACCATTTCCTTCAAGCATGCTCAAAGCACCATCATCTTTTCCCACATGATTACATACATCAATATGAAAAGAATTAGAAGAACAACCATCTTCTTGCAAAGAATGACACTTAGCATCTCCATCTTTTTCCATATGAACAAACAAGTCATTAGCAACAATCACTTCCAAAGAAGAATCTTCATCAACTCCATTGATGAAGTTAGCTCCTTCCTTACCTTTTCCATTTTTGCACTTGCCATCTAGCACCATTGAAGAACCACCAAGCCTTGGAAGTCCATGAGTAGAAGAGTACAAACATGATGCTAATTTAGCTCCACATGACTCCATATGACTAGTAGGTAACACTAGTGCATCTTCAAGATCCAATGGATCCAAAAAATTGACCATAGATTCACCAAAGCTTGCCAAGTTAGCACAACAATTATCATCTCCAAGAAGTACATTAGATCTCAACCTAGATCTAGCATTTTGTTTCTTATGGCATTCATTTGCAAAATGTCCTTTTATCCCACAATAAAAGCACTTGAACTTTGACTTATTGTTCTTAGTAGAAGAGGAAGAGGAAGAGTGATCATCATGATCAAAGTTACCACCTTTGGACCATTTCCCTTTGCCCTTGAATTTGCCTTTTGTGAAGAAAGCCTCTTCACCTCCACCTTGCAAGGATGCACCATCAAGCTTTGATTGCAACCTATGTTCTTCAGCCAATAAGATTTCTTGCAAGTCAACCACACTTGGCAAGACTCTTTGAATGGCAAAACTTTGCACAAGGTTAGCATGTTCATTTAGCAAACCATTCAACATAACTTGGACTATTTCACCATCTTTTATGTTCTCATCAATGCATGCTAAATCATCACTTAGGGACTTAACTCTCAAGATAAATGCATGAGCACTTTCACCCTCTCTTTGCCTACTAGAAAATATTTGTCTCCTTAGGGTCAATACCCTAGATGTGGACTTTGATTCAAAGAGCTTCTTTAAGGCATTCCATGCCTCACTTGCACTTTGACACTTTCCAACTTCCTTGAGAAGTTCATTTGTAACATTCATTTTAATGATATGAAGAGCCCTTTTGGCCTTCTTATCAAACCTTTGTTGCTCTTGAAGTGTGAGAGGTCTCTCTTCAATTTCTGCAACTATGTCCATGAGTTCATTCAACTCAAGTAAGGACTCCATCCTCACTTTCCAAGTAGAGTAGTTTGATGAACTCAACCTTTCACTAGACTCTAGCATGATCCCACCATTGGAAGCCATGATTCTAATGTTTCTTCAACTTTTAGGTTTTGTCCTAAAGCACTTAGCACTCACTTTTCTCTCAACAAATGATAGATAAAGAGATCTATGAAGATTTAGGACCCTAAAACACTTCTATCTTGAACCTAGATGGTTTCCAAGCATAGAAAGGAAGATTGAAACACATGCAACACTTTGCACACACTAAGAATGGATTACAAAATCAAACCAACCTGAACACACTCTTGCTTAAGCTCTCAAACTTTCCAGCAAGTGACCAAATCAAGTTATGGTGTGAAGAGTTACTTGCATTCTTAGAAAATACCCAAAACTAGGATGCCAAGATTACCTAGTAATGAACAAACTTGATCAACATATGATCAACACACTAAGATATTGATTCAACCTGTAAAACCAAATGTAAACCACACTTCTAAAAGTTTATAAACTCCAGCAAGTGATAAATACAAGATTTAGAGGTGAATGAATGAGCACACTTAGTGAATCACAAGACTAGCTTCACTATCTTGTCAAATCTTGGTGTTTAGATGTAGATCTAAGATCACTTCACATGAGAATGTTCCTCAACCTGTTAAGAACCTGAAAACACACTTGCATAATGGTTAACACCTTCCAGCAAATGCTCCAATCAAATTACATAAGGAGAGTTACTTACATGCTCAACAAAGTACACCAAAATTTATGCCAAAATTGATGACAATCTTTACAATATGCTCTTCACAATGGAGCTTACAATATGTTCACCCAAAAAAAGGGGATCTTTCATCCAAATGGGAGCTTTGCTCAGCCTTTAGGAGAATTACAACTCACTCAAAAGAGCATTTGTCATCCACTTAAGGAGAAGTTTCATCCACTTAAGGAGAGTGTTCATCCAAGAATGGAGATTGTCAACAATAGGATTGAAAAGAACATTGTTAGTATTGAATATGCACAAGCCTCACAATCACAAATGATTAGGTGTTATGATCTGATCCAAAATAGTTTCTTTTCAGCCTCTGATCTTCAATAGACCTGAAATATGCTTTTGATCCACAAGTTCAACTCACAAAACAAAGGTTAGTAAGATTTGATCAACAAAGCAATGCAAAATCATGCTAGAACTTGATCAAACATCCAAATATCACCAAAAATGGAATACTTACTATGAATAGAAGCCAACCAGCTCTGATACCATGTGAAAAATACAGATCCTAAGTGGATCTAAACTCCAAGATCATTGGCTTGAATGCTTGCACTCCAAACTACATAAGCTAGGAATTGGCAACACATTCTATGCTACCTAGAATGCAAAGAACTTGATCAAAAAGCATTTATCACAAATGAAAACTTCCATAAATATCAAGTGCGGCCCAAAATAGCATTATACAGTCCATAATACATCAGCCTATCACTTTTGGAAAGCACCTAAGATCATACACACAAAGCTTGAACTCAATCACTACACAATGCCAACAATGGAAGGAGAACCCAATAGAAAAATCTCTCATTAAGCAAATGAATACAATGGATCTGCTCCAACCTGTTTCTCCACGGCCTACCTGCTATATATATCTGAGAGAGATGACTCTCTCTCCTCTCTCTAGACCCTCCTTACCTAAAATATGCCCTATATAGGTAAAATTGGCATATATGTCCAAAATACATGAAAATGGACTCATTTCGAAGGTCTTGAAGTTTGACACTTCTTCATACTGAAAAAATACACTTACTAAAAATATCTAGACCTTTTTTCACACGTGTGAAAAGTCAGATCCTAAACTATGTGCCATTTTTAGCAATTTTGGCCTAAAACTAGACAAGGAAATGTTGACAATTTTCACAGTCAGTTGTTATTCATGTACAAAACATGTTATACCAATTAACAACATTTCATACAATATAAAATTTTAGTCCAATCTTTCCATTCAGGTATACCAACTAGTGAGGCCAAAGCCTGTCATTATCGTATTAGGGCCTCAGCCATACTGATCAGTTTATGGGATATAGATCCATACCAGTAAAATCATAACAATTATACGTATTTAAAGTTAACCGTATTTAATAATTGCATAACAACAAGGATAGGCTTGGACCATTAGGTAGGTATTCCTGCAACTCCATGCCATAACTATATTGATGATCATTGAATGCTTCTAAAGTTGTTGTGCTTGATTCCACACATGTGAAGGATATTAGTACAACTGTTGTAGTATAGATCAAACTAGTAACTAATTGGATCTTGGTTTCCATAATGATTTATGCATGATTCTACCTAAACCAACATGCTAGAATGGAAATTTTCTACATTGTTGATGTTGTGTGATGTGCACCCAATTAAGCCAAATATCCAAGATATATTTCAGTCATAATTAGGTCTGATTTTTCACATGGTATCAGAGCAAGTTGCAGGCTAAAATTGGAGCTTGTGCCAAATCCAGTGAAGAATTTGAGGTCCTGAGGATTAGAGTGTTGTCTTGATCGAATCATGTGAAGAAAGTAGATATATGAGATCTTAAGCATGTTTTAGGCCAAATAAGTCATAAGAGACTGAGTTTATTCCTTGTGGTTGGATCATTGATACAAAAGCTCCATGTGATGGAGAAAAGTCCATTCTTCTAATATCTAGATCAAGAAGACTAGGTTTGCATATAGATTTTGATTTTATCAATAGTATGGATGTTTGTAAATTCTCAAAGTTTGAATAAGATCTCTTGTGGAAAAGGCTCCCAACCTTTTCGAGAGTGTTTTCAAGATCTTTTAGGTTCAAGATTAATTCTATTGTGTTGTAATCATGTGTTGATCAAGTTCTATCCAATTCTATGTGCTTGTTGACTAGTTGACTAGTTGTGAGAAAAAGAGACATTTGTGTAGTACCAAATCTTTTTAATTTTATCTCGATTTCATTTGTTGAATATAAGTTGGTCAATCATTACAACATGGCAACAAATGGAGGTTTCATGTTGGAGAGCAATGATTAGCTTATCTCAAGCAATTATTCAACTTGGAAGGTGAGGGTGGAGTCCTTACTTGAAATGAATAAGTTGATGGATATTGTCGTAGGTGTGGAGGATAGGCCTTTGGTGCTTCCAGACCCCTGGTGGAATCTTTGACAGAATTACAAGGTTAATGGGATCGAGGACTCCCATCACTCGCCATCGATATCAATCAGCCATTAAGAGAATGTGTTGTTCATTCCTTCCATTATTAAGAATGTTTTTAGTATATGTCAAATTGTTGACAAAGGGCTTAAAGTGAAATCTATCGGATTCTTGTTTAATAAGCAAGAATGGAACCTTGTTTTCCAAGGGCAAGAGACAAGGTGAGCTCTACAAACTTGATGGATGTATTATTTCTAACCATGGTGGTTTGATGGCAAAGGAGCAAGTTTGTGAGCTTTATTCAATGTCAAAGTCACATAGGTTGTCTTATTCTAGTTCTATCTAAAAATCTAAGATGCCTTTTATTTACTACTAGTGGATGTGCATTGTACTAGTGCTTTGAGTAATGGAGGAGCAAAGATGCATGCGACTCACTTTAGTAGATATTGTTAGATCTATCTCTAAAGAGTAAGAATGAAGTACTTGATGTTTTTCTCAAGTTCAAGAATGCTATGGAGAATCAATTCAACACGAAGATCAATTTATTGAAGTTGACAGATGGATATGAAGACCTATCAACAAAGTTCAAAGAGGTTTGTGTGGCACATGGGATCAAGAGGGAGCTTTCAAACTTAAAGGTTCCACATGGAGTGGAAGAGAGGAAGAGAAAACTTTGTGAAAGAGCTAAAGCCATGAGGGTGAATGCAAATCTTCCTTAAACTTTTTTTTGGAGTGAAGCTTTGATGTGTGTAACATTTCAAAAGGTGGTCAAATGAAGATTTGAATAGTAAGAGTTCATTTGAGATTCTTCTTGGTAAGAAGCCAAGCATTGAGCATTTGAAGATCTTTGGTAGTACTTATTCCTAACTCAAAAGAATGTTCACATTTCTATGGATGTTGTCTTTGAAGAGGAAAACATGGATAAGCATGATGTTGTTGATGTTGATGAATCTAACAATTTTTATGGTGATGAAGATGGTTCTTTGGACGCTGGTGGTGGAAGATGCCTCTCCAAGTCAACTCCTAAGAAGATCCTCAAGCCAAAGGAAAAATTCATCAAGGCTTACATATGATGAGAAGGGTAAGCAATTTAAGGAAGGTACAAATTTTGCTTTACTCGAAGGGGAATCAAATGGTCAGGATCTATTTTTTCAGGTTATTAAAGATTCAAGTAAGGTCAAAGGAGCAACAAGGAAGTGTTTTTCAAACTCACTTTACTTATCTAACTTCATGGTTGAGCTATGTGATGTCAATGGTGGCAATGGAGGCTCATGTTTGGAAGCTTTGGACATAAACACTTTACATGAAATGGAATATGGAGGAGGCGTGCAAACATTTGTTGATCACTTGCATTTATTGCTTGGTTGCTATTGTTTTCCAGAGATATTAAAGGTGGAAGCATGGAGGGACCATAACATTTACATTCTATTTTTTTCTTCATGTACTAGTTTCATCTTGATATGTAAAATTGAATCTAACAAAAAATTTATTTGAATAACTAAGCTGCCTTAGATATTAAAGCTATCAACAAGTGTATGAAATTGTTATGTACAATGTTTATAAATATGGGCAAGCCAAATTTCGTCGATTTTGGAGCACAAGGCTCCAAAATTTCACCATGTAACAGTCAGCAAGGTTTGAGCATGAGCCTTCTAGTCTATAGCAAATAGCTCTACCAACTCACCTCGTGTGATGGACAAATAGATATTTCCAATTCTAATTTTTTGTGGAAAGATCGAATCACGGAGGAAAGGCATAATATGTGGATAATGAGACTCTCCAAAAAGAAACATTGTGGAACGACCTTAGAAATATGTCTATAAAAAAAATTAAATTTGGAGTCCTATAGATAGATAGATATATATATATATGTATATATATATATATATATATATATATATATATATATATATATATATATATATATATATGCACCTAAAGTTACCCATGTGAAGTGCTGAAAATTGAATTCTTTTGGGGGTAAATTGCCATCAATTGAGAAAAAAAAATGTAAGCCTTCTAATAACACAATGAAGATTCAAGTCTATTTCCACAGACAATTGAAAGATTGAAATTTCAATCATTTGATGGCATGTTATGTCTCGTCAAGTGACCAAGGGTTTTATGTTCACTTTTGTGCGCACGGGCACAAAAGTGTGCTGAAAACAACTAGTGTTAAGGACTCTATTTTTGACCAAATAAAAGGCCACGACCTCCAAACGAAGGGCACCCAGATTGTACCTACAAGTACGGTAGGCAAAAGTGAGAAAGCATTCAATGATATTCCAAAAAGATTTGCTCCAATTTGAACATTGTTTGTTGTTGTGGAAAACCCTAAGCTTTCAATCTAGGTTCAACAAACCTTCGTATGCCTGAATCAGTGCTCTGAAACTCTAGTATGTCGATTTTTCATCGTAGTTTGTGACTCTCAGAAAACTTTGTTTTCAAAATTCTCTTCAACGGTTGAAAACATCGATGTCTCAAAAATGTACCCATTGTCTCTTTATCTTGCATGGATGAGACTCGAACAACCTTAATGTCTATAAATTGAGGCACACTCCACAAATTGAGGTGCTTGTGTGCCCTCTTCCACATGTGTGAAGGTATGGTTTACTTCCTCTTCTCATTTAAACAATTCGGTATTTTTTTTCTCCTTTTGTAGAATTTGCCTACTAATGTTTTGAAGATTGTTGTTACCTAGATTTTTGTGGTGTGCCCAATTGCATTGTGGTTTGAGAAAATTGCGTTAATGTCTCTTTGACTTAAAGCCTAAAGGCATTCGACTCCATATCTCACGACTTTGTTGTCTATCTCCAACGGAGAGACCCCTAAAATAGACAATATTATCCACTTCCATTGAACCCTTGGCATATAAGAAAAGATGGCATAATGCAAACGTTCCACCAACCATATCTCATGGGCACAACATTGAACCGAACTGTAATCAAGTTGGTGCCTAGAAAACCTAGAAAAATCTTCCTTCCTCCAATAAGTACTTCAAGGACAATATTACTTAATTGGCTCCTATATTAACAAAAAATCATCTTAACAAATCAATTGGGTGTCAATTGAAATAGCAGGCTCATATGTGACATGAGCCTTATACTCTTTTCCACTTCAACAAAGCCTTTACTATGCTCAATTGGAACTATTTTGTTCAAATTTTGTGAAAAAATAGGTTTGCCTAATCATTTCATTTGTCTTGCACATGAATTCAACCCTTATGGTGTTCAAACTCCAAGGTTGTCTCTTATCTCTGTTTCCTCTTTATGATTGTCCCTGCATCCCTTGTTGCTTTAAATGGAGTCATAGGCTTCAAACCTGTTAGATGGCATCTTTAGAGAAAACCATCTCAATAGCTACTTGGTAGTCATATAACTTTCTTTGCAACACTAGATAAAACTATGACAAATATGCAATTTCAAAGTGGACACTTTTTTTATCAACCAACTTCAAAGGTTAATATAGAAATTCCCATATCTTCACTATGGATAATGACCCTCGACTAATCGAGGGGGTTACCAATCTCAATTCCAAGCACCTTTCCTATGGAAAAAAGCTTAAAATTATTGCCTGTTTTGAATTATCACCCATGCAAAGCTTTGGTAGGGTCAATCACAATTTGTTAGTAACCACAACCGTATATGCAATCTATGATGATAGAGAAAAGAAAACCATCAAAAAGAAAAGATGAACATTGATTGAAACGCCCTGGCCGACTTTCAAAACCAAAGGATCATATTTTGATCAAAAAGCACTGCCTCAATAAAATTTTTCCAGAAGTGTGGAAATTTGAGGCTATAGAATCACACAGTCCATTTTTGTCCAATAGAGAATTCCAAAACTGAGATGTGGGTGACACCACTCATAAAAGAAATGATAAACTAATTCTAGAAGCAACAATTCTGGATTCAAATCTTGATTCTAATGTGTCAACACTTTCAAAAATTTCTTGAATTTCTTCTAAAAAAAATTCTAAATTTCTGAATTCTTTCTTTCAATCATTTGACAGGAGCTCTATTCGATTGGCTAAAATATCTCCAGGGACCTATGTTTCAAACTGAAAATGCACATAAGCAACCCTTGTCTTCCTGTCTCGGGCTTATCAGGTCACAGTTAGCAAATACATCTTGCAACCATGAGAGCCCACTTTGACCTGCATGCTCCCCGTAAACTTCTCTGGCAAGTTTTTATGCTGTGCGTAACAACAAAGCAAGCAGCAACAAACTCAACGTGAGTCAATCGATCCCTACATTTACCAAATTGATCCAAACAGCTGTCTTTTCTTTATCAACAGACATCCATAGGCACAGAAAAGGGTCCTAATGATTTTGCAACTATGCAACCTTTAGGGTGAATGTAATTTCTATCTTACCGCCCATAAATCCCGAATCGTTGTAACTGCCCCAAGGGGGAGCCCAAGATCGTGTCCCTTAACTATTATCACATCAGACATCCAGCCTCTGTTCCAAAGCACAAGTGCAATCCTGCCCCCAGAAAGAGGGCCAGCCCATACCTGGTAATAAAATACACATTAATAGCAGAAGATTTGCAGATCGGTACTTGTACTAGTCTTTATGCAAAAATATCAAGAAGAAAATTTTTTAATCTTAGACAGGACTTCGGCTAAGATATCTGCCCGTGCATGGTCCAGGAATTGAACCTGTGCAGGCTAGCCCAATAGCCAAGCACACAACATCACTGCACTAGCAGACCCAACTGATTAAACAAGTCGTACATACCTCAAGGCAATTACAGAACCCTTGCTGGCTCACTTTCCTTCCCTGCACTCCTAATGGATCTACAACAATGCATTGAAGAGGCAATCAATTGTTTCACTTTAGTGAATACAAAATAGCAACTTTGAAGGCAAGTTATAAGCATATTATGAGCAAAACCCAGGTAGTTAAGGACATAAAAGATGACTCTGACCTTGATTGACATCAATTATTTCCTTATTTGTGATGATCTCAAGGTACCGCTTATCGAGCATCCTCAAATCACAACCAATAATGAGAGGTGCCTGCCACAAAAAGAGAACTACTAGAATAGCAACTAAGGGCAATAGCAGCTAAAGAAAGACGAATCTGAGAGTCACTGCTAGACCAATCATAAGGGCAGTTTAAGATAAATGAAAAATGGAATAGCATTTATAAAAAAGTCATATATCTCCAAATTCATGTGCTCAATGTGAGAAGTTAGAGATTAATATAATAATGATACTGGTAAAAGCAAGGCTAATCGAAAAAAACAGACATGAAAAGTATGAACTTGTGAAACGTTTAGCAGAAAATGATCCTTGGCAGCAAAATCTGGAAAGGCGACTTTGACATTATTGATGGACCAAATAAAACATATGGAAATTCACTCCACCGAGCACTACTAGTCCTAGAACTTGAACATGATAAAAATCCTTCTGCTGCTAAGTGGAAAAACTCATAGAATTCTAAGGCTCAAATGTAGCACGGCGCTGAACAAGTGAATTCAGAACCCTAACCCTGACTAGCATATTCCAACTCCACTAGCTTATGTTAGACTAGTTGAGAACACTTAACTGATTGAAACTGTCAGGGAGAGGGGACATTCTATGATCTGCTGGTAGCTAACCCCCTTAACAATGATACTTAGAGAGAAGGCTTGTTAGCTTTTCCCAAAGTCAAATGTTCTGCAGACTACCAGAGTTGTACCTGACCCATGGAGCTATCAAGAAGAAGACCCTGAAGCTACGATCAAGACTACAACAATACTGATGTGCAACACCAACAACACCACCCTGCATCCATCACTAGCTCAAGCATAAGGGAGAGTATGTCGTGGCATAGCACATGAGCACACCATTCACCTCTCCTGGGAAGAATGTTAATGGAACTATAGACCTTGTACCTCGATATAGGTTCCCGGTAACCACTTCCCATACACATGTCACCAAAATCACACTACTAGATCCATCGAAATGGTTTCCCATTTTATATTGAGAGTTCCTTATTGTTGTAAGAAACCTCCTAGCTATAGTCTTTCTACTTCATTGCACATCTCTAAACATATGCCTACAACAAAACTTCATCTCTGGCCAATAAAAACTTCTTTCTACCAAGTCACGCATTCTATGCATGCCATGGCGACTTAGACCTCTTGTTGCATGCCATCCATACAAGATTTGGGCCAAAAGTCTTCTCTTTTTGTTGGCACACGCTTTCCCTTTTCAAAAAAATAACGTTGCATCCTATTTAGCTCTCTAGTCAAATATCCAACGCCCATGTTATCAACTAAAGGTCCATATGGCCAATATCTGGATAGCGGTCTCTCACGTTGCTGACGGTTCACACTAGGACAGTTACGAGTTTCCTCACATCAGCTCCATGTAGAGATAGGACATTATCAGAGTAGTCCTCGAGAGTGCAAGATTTGTCAGTTATGAATCCCCAATAGACATATAAAACGTATACAATAATTCCTCACACAAAGTAACTGATACTCCCCCTCAAATACTCTCTCACACAAAGTACTTCACATTATCTTCTCCATGGAATCTCCTGCCTCTATCTCACACATAGAGTTACGTGCTCCAAACAACTTTCGAACCTAGAAAGCATTTCATCATGACATCTATTTATTCTGACACTTTGTAAAATGCAAACTTCTCAACTCGTGTACATCCATCCATCTTCCTTGAAGAAACCTACTTCACTTAAGAGGACTTCATATTAATTTTCTAAGCTAATCAATAACCTGTCAATTCATAAAAATGAACCCTGTTGTTTTTCTTGAAGCTAAACAACAACGTGTACTGTTGATTTTCAATGGCTAATCAACAACCTTAGCTTCCAAATCTTAACAGAATCTACCACATGACAAAACATGAACTTAGATAGATTCAAGAACTTGAAGAAACAACTTTTCTCCAACTCAAAATAGATCTCCCTAGTAGAATTGATCTAACTTGATACCACCACATGAGCAATCAACTATGACTTGGACGGTATCCAGAAATTACTTGACAACCACAACAAACAATCACTTCGATTGATTATAAATCTCAAGGGATACCAGTTCAGATAGACAAGACAGTATTTACCACATAACAAAGCTACTATGACTTGGATAGAAACCAAACCGATACAACATAGAATGACAACCACACAACTTGCCACACGTGTCACATGTAACAATGAACTTATCATTTGCCACCATGATAAGAAACTGTGAATCAATGAAGCGCCCACGCAACGCCGTGCCCTGCATCTGACTTGCTTCGCCCTGCCTTCGCCCATTTTTAGCGTCTCTCCAACAGTGAACCCTGCTGTTTTTTTTCCAACAATCCATCCTTCCAGCTCTAGCTTCATCTGCATTTTTTCCCTAGTTTTCTCCATCACAATGGTGCAATCCGACCTTTCCGGTCTGTGGGACGAGGTACACATTGTCAGGCGGGTTGTTGACAAGTCCAACAAGACCGGTCAGAAGATCGTGCGTTGCCGATACTGCGTCGTCGAATTTGCTGCGTCCCTCACTCGCCTTAAAGGCCACCTGCTCGGTGCACGTGCCAAAAATGGTAGCACCTTAAATGCTGCCCCTTGTGGCAGCATGTCCGTCCCCGACAGGCAGCGACTACTGGACACCTACAAGCCATGTCTTGTGGCGGGGGAGAACACCATTTCGGAGGGCGTTCTCCGGTTTTGCACCGCTCCTTATGTGGCTGACCCAGAGTTGCTGCCTGCTTGGCTGGCACGCACGAGGAGAGGGAGTGCATCCTCGTCCCGTCCCATTGCCCCTCATCCCCCTCAGACAGTTCCGCCTCACGCACCCCCCCTGCACCCATTCCGGTGGATCCCGTCCCATCACGTCCGCCAGTTGCCACTGCGGTTCTACCACCACGTCCTGTTGCTCGCACCCCCCCAGTTTACGATTTTCTCATGGATTCTCCGCCACCCGAGCAGGCCCAGGATGCTACTGACGAGGCCTTCGAGGATGTGGATGAGATCCCTTCTTCTTTCCCTTCCCATCCGAATGATCTCCCTAGCCAGCAGTTTCCGTATCCCATGCCAGATCTTGACCCTCCACCACTGCACCCCACTTATGCTATTGCACCCATCCCTGCCAGTGCATCCCACTCTCCCCATTCCACGTCTACAGCCGATGCATCCACTAGTGCCCAGCCTGTCGCGTCATCGTCCATTCCTGTCACGGTTGGTGCACCGTGCTGGAGGTCCACCACCCGTCGCCCACCAGGTAGAGCCCTTGTGCAGCAGACCATTCGCGGCGCGCATCAGCCGCACATGGACAGAGAGGCCACACAGGCCGTGGCTAGTTTGATTTACGAGCTGAACCTACCTTTTGCCATCACCGATTCTGAGCCCTTCAGAAGGGCATTCCGCCTTGCATAGTCTGTTAGCCCTAGCTGGAGAGTCCCTGGTTCAGAGGTTGTCCGTACACACATGTTGAGAGAGAGGGTCGAGTCCTTGTCCAGAGAGATGGAGCCTCTACGCCGCCATTGGGCCACATATGGATGCAGCATCATGTCCGATGGCTGGACTGATGTCAGGAGGAGGCCGATCCTCAACATCTTGGTCTCCAGCTGCATGGGTACACAATTTTTGAGAGCCGTGGATTGCAGTAGAGGGGGGAGAGTCATATCTGCAGATTTCATGTACGACGTCATTAGGTCTTCCATCCTGTCCATAGGCCCCTAGCATGTCGTTACGGTCGTGACGGACAAGAGAGTTCCCTCACATCGTCCATACCCCCTGTGCAGCGCACGACATAGACCTTTTGATGGGGGACATAGGTGCACTTCCCTGGGTTGGAGCCATCGTCCGCGAGGCCCTCTTCCTGGTGACTTTTGTCACCCGGAAGAGGCGTGTTCTTGCCATGTTCTGGGTGTTCAGCCATTTGGACCTTCGTAAGCCAGGCCCCCCACGCTTTGCATTTGACCTGGTGGTCATCGACCGTCTGATCAAGTGCAAGGCACAGCTTCTACAGATGGTTGCCAGTGATCTTTGGCGTGCCAATACGTTTTAGCACACGGAGGATGGGGAGCACTTTTCTTCCACGGTGAGGGGAGACCAGTTCTGGAGGGATGCACAGACATTGTCAGGACTGCTTCGACCACTCTACATTGTGCTCCGCATGGCTGACAGCGAGGGGTCCACACTTGGACTGCTATATGAGCTCATGGACCGGATCGGACAGTTCCTGCAGCTGCCCATCTTGCAGCCAGAGAGGTAAGCAAAATTGTTCTTTATCTTTTCAGTGTTTGCTAGTTTGTTTTTATGTCGATGTTAAGTTTTTTCAAAAATTTGCTTCGTCTTCGTGCAGGACGACGGAGCTGAGGTTCATCTAGGAGACGCGGTGGAACTACCTTCACAGGAGTATCCACAGCGTTGCGCACATCTTGCATCCCCTCTTCCTCTCTCCGACACAGATATCAGACAGGGAGCTCGAGGCGGATTGGCTTGAGTACATCTACAGGGTGGGTCCACACATTTGCTTGGATCCTATCAGACTCATGGAGGAGTTAGCTACATTTCGTTTCGGCATGGGCACGTTCGGTCACCCGGCTGCTCAGGATCCAGAGAGGAGGCAGCTCCCCATTACCTGGTGGACCATGTTCGGTAGCACCTATCCCTCCATACAGCGTCTTGCACTGCGTGTCCTTTCTCAGGTATGCATCTCATTTCATCCTCCCTTGCTGTATTTTGTTGACGTTCCACCCGTGCACATGTGCTGAAGCATTTCATTGCACGTACCACAGGATCGCGCTACCTCCGTGTGTGAGCGTAATTGGACCACACAGGCCCTGGTTCACCCAAGGAGAAGAAACAGGCTATTAGTGAGTCAGCTAGAGCGGTTGGTGTTCTATAGCACCAACGCACGTCTCGCCAGGAGACTGCCGACCATTACGAGCGCATTGCAGGTGATGGGCTATTCCCCCATAGCATGTTGGTTTACGTCTCACTAAAATGTAGGTTGCCATTTTTGATCAAGTTGTTGTCCTGACACGCAATATTTTGACCTTACAGACGAAGATATCTGATTTGGAACGCCAGGTTGACTTGCCTACGGACAGCATCCATCCCATGCCTGCAGATGACTTGGGCACACAGTTGATGGCAAAGAGAGAAAGGGAGCTTGCTGAGATGAGAGAGAGAGAGAGCTTGGGCTTGAGCACAGAGAGCCTCCTTTGTATGAGGCAGACGAGCCAGTGTCAGAGGATGAGCATGATGAGGATGAGCCCATTCGGGCTATGTTTGCTAGTTCAGAGAGGGATGAGGCAGACCATACAGGTGTAGGGCACACGCCACGGGCAGGGGTCACAGGTGCATCACGTGGCAGAGGTGGGGCACATGGCACAAGTTATACCGGGAGACAAGCAGGGCACACAGGGGGGGCCAGTGGCATACCTACCTATGTCGACATGATGGAGGAGGCTCTTGATAGAGGGCACAGTGATTCAGATGCCGGTCCTGCAGATGTTTGGATGCCTGTAGTACAAAGTCATGGCTACAGTTCCTCCAGCTCCTCAGAGGGTATGCACAGCTCCTCCAGTGCCACCGATGCCATTCAGGTCTGCAGCCCCTCCATCGCCGTCCACTTCTGCAGCACCACGTCTCCATGGCAGCCCACCATCAATGCCCAGGTTTTCTCTTGCAGCGCCCACATCCACAGTGGCTCCTCCAGCTGCTCCTCCAGTGGCAGCACCCACTCCACATCCTCCTTTGGCAGCACCCACTCCACTGGCTCCCCCTTTGGCAGCACCCATGATGTACCAGTACCGACCACCACAGTGCCCCTTTCAGTACATATCGCTGCTGTACTTGCCTCCTGCACAGCCAGTTCCTCCACCTGCAGCAGCCCCACGGGCACACACTCCACGAGCTTATCCTCCTCGCTCAGGTGCACAGGGAGTTCCCTCTTTTGCTTCCCTATCCCAGCCGGCCTCAGCTTGGGCCCAGCCTAGCCAGCCAGGTGATTTGCATGGGGGTGATGAGGCATTGACAACTCCTCTTGTCCGCAAGAGACCAGGAAGGCCCAAGGGTGCACTGAACAAGAAAGGCAAGGCACAGAAACTGCTAGGGAAGAGAGGACGACCACGCAGGGTTCCAGGTACAGCTAGAGGTGCAGGATTACAGCCAGCTGGAGGAGGTGTTGTTGGTTTGGCTTGCTTGGGGGCTGATGCGGAGGCAGACTGGGATGATGCTAGTGAGGAGTCCTCCTCCTCGGACACACAGCCCATGCCAGTTCCAGACAGGCAGAGATATCGGCTGCGAGAGTCAGTTCGGGACCCTGAGTTGTCTCCGGAGCATTCGTCTGAGTCAGAGCCAGGGCATTGATTGTGGCTCTGTTATTTTAGTTTCAGTAGTTTGTCTCTAGCAGACGGTCTACCATTGTACTCAGATCATTTTTCATATTATATACAGTGTTTGGCATACTTTATTTGCTGCACATTGTGCATATGTCGCTCTGTACATGTGATGCTGTATTTTCAATTTTATGTCAAACTTTATGTGCGTGTGTGAATCTTATTTTCAACTAATTTCAATTGAAGTGAATGATAGATTCACATAAATGCACCTACATAATGAGCACAACAATTACACCTACACCCCAAACTGCATTTCACAAACACATGTATCACATTCGCATTTAAAAAAATACAGAGATTGCATTTCACGTGACCAGGCTCGCGTTCTACAAAAAACAACTATGTATTCATTCTACCGTTGTATCAAGATAACATCACATATCCCGTCCTTTTTTTAAGCAGCTATCTAGTTATTTGCCACACCCTAAACTGCCGAAAATTACATAGCAACAGTCCGCCCCATACGGCTGGACCTTATCTATTCTAAACATGCCTACTGATCCTCCACCGACTCCTCGCCCTCGTCAGGTGCATTGTTCTGTCGCTCTCGCTTTGCCTCCTGGTTAGCCCGACGTCTGGCCGCCCTTTCCTTGACCATGATGAGCTGCCGCCGTGTGAAGTTCATTCCGATTTGCTCATCCAAATCCAGCTCGATAGCGGAGGCAGGGGCCACAGCGGGGGCGGGGATCTGCAGCTCTGAGTGTCTCTCCCGAGTCTGTCGCAGCATCTCTGCAATGTTTGCCTCTTGCTTCCGATGTCTTTCGTTGTGCCTTCGGATATCTTCCTCGAGCTTCCTCCTGGCTTCTCCCTCGGACTTCGGTGGTATGCGCTCTGCCATCTCGATCGACCTTCCTCACAACACCCTGCTCCTCGAACACCCTCTAACAACACCCTGGCTCTCAAACAGCCTCTCACAGCCTGTCACCGGCTCTCGCTTGCTCTCTCACTGTCTATCACTAGCTCTCTCACAGCCTCTGAAAATGCTGATCACAATGGCATTCTGAGTGCTTATTTATCCCCACGGCCTGATCGGCCATGTGGATCCCCATCATCCCTCCATGTGCCTCTGTACCCTAAACCCATGTGATGCTCCCCCCCTGTGTTGCTCTCCCATTGGCCCCATGGTCTGCTCACCCACAATGCCCATGTGCTGTTGCACCAGTTCCCTGCACCATGTATTGTACCCTCTTTTTTTACACCCAAAACCCCTTTTGTTTTCCATCTTTTTGACTTGTTTTGGTAGGTAGTAGGCAAAAATTACATATCAAAAATATTAAAAAAAAAAAAATTAAAAATGGTACCGCCCTGGTACCGCGGATCCCAGGGCAGTACCGTACCGGCGGTACCACTGATATGGTACCGACGGTACCATACCAGCGGTACCAAGGGACACTATGATATGTATCATAGTTCCACGTGCTGTACCACGGCACCTGGTACGACACGGGTTTCGTAGGTGCCCGTACAGGTGCCGTGGAACTATGATACAGGTGCCGTAACCGGTGCTGTACCATGGCACCGGATACGGCACCAATTTTTTTTTTTTAAAAGTCATTTTTCGGACAAAAACCAAAAAAAAAAAAAAAAAAAAACAGGTGCCGTACGGCACCTGGTACGACACCTGTGCCGTGGGGAACTTTGGTACTATGTATGTATATGCATGCATGTGCATGTAGATGAATATATATGTGTGTGTGTGTGTGTGTGTGTGTGTGTGTGAGAGAGAGAGAGAGAGTTTTAGGATGATACCTTCATCAAAGCCCACAAGCTGAAATGGGAACGATACTCTGCTAAGGACATCCGACCATTGCCAACTTGCAGCATATCAGGATCTGCAAAACATCAATTCTCAATCAGCTAACAACAAAGGCTTTGATCATGGTGCTTAAAAGAAAAAAAGGGCAAACATTATTCTCCTCAATATACTGCAGCATATAAGGCTAAGCCATTTACAACACATCTTACTGCCCATGGCAACTATGACATATGTGCTACGTGCTTAAGTTCTTG
The DNA here is from genome assembly GCA_029204225.1 of Diphasiastrum complanatum. Lineage (NCBI taxonomy): Eukaryota > Viridiplantae > Streptophyta > Lycopodiopsida > Lycopodiales > Lycopodiaceae > Diphasiastrum > Diphasiastrum complanatum. Next base: position 19,463,741 of record CM055114.1, on the reverse strand, counting down.
AGTAAATTTTCCTTCATATTATCTTTGTCTAATCATATTTCTGGTTGCTTATTTTTCACTTTTTGCAGATTGGCTTGTTGTAGTTCAACATCTGGACTTATCCATGTTGTAATGTTCACCCATTCGAACTTTTGCTTCTAGTTCTTTAATAGGGCCCAGCCACGAGTCCTTTTTGAGTACAAGTCTGAATCTGTTAGCTGATATACAGGCTCATACATGGACAGTATACCCTCCCCCTGTCCGCATACAGGAACTTTTCACATCATTCAACATGAGAAATTATGGTAGTCTCACCATTCCAGCCACCAGGCCCAGCGTAAGCAGCCCAAATATTGTTGTCATCAGCAAGCAACTTGACTCTGCACAATAATAGTTAGGTCATCCAAAATAGGAAAATCGCACCAAAGGATAACTATTACAACAATGTCAGATGCTCCAATAGATTAAAAGGGTATAAGTAACAGTATCAAGAAAAATGCTCAACAGAACAAATTTACCGCTTCCATCTGTCTTTTGCATCTCTTGATGTCCTCCAGCTATTTCCATATTTTGGTGCCCATAAGGCCGGTGTCTCTGTACCCCTAAAGCAAATGGCATATAGTTATTACTATCAACCATATCCCGATGATTGTCATAAAACTTTAAAGAAAAGGGAAGATTCTACTGTGAACAGCTAAATTCTGATTATTACCATTCACAGATCGAGTACAAAATTGGACGGCCAGTCTTGTTCAGCGCTTCACCCATAGCTGCATAGCTGTAACATTGGGATGGGATAGATCAAGCATTTGATAAGGGATTTTGTTAGTCGACGATCTATGGCTTTATTGCAAAAGGTGAATTTGACATTCGAATTCTACTTGCGGCATTCAAAGGTAAAGTGTTTCCACACAGAAAATCCAATCAACCAAATTTTGAGAACTTCGTAAAACTGACCGAACATGTTCTGGGCTGCCATCATGGTAACAATTGTCATATTTCAGATGGTCTACCCCCTGAGCAAATCCAGCAAACAGTTCGTTGAATATCAAAAGGACGAGCTCTTATCCAGATGGAATAATTGACACAACAGAATTATGATGGCATACTGATATTAATAAATATTGAGCAATCACATCATCCTGCACTATGTTGCTGACACAAGCATGGAATAATTACCCATGAAGCAAACCTTAAAGCATCCTGAAGCTCATGTCCCAAAGATGCTGCACGATTGCCAATACATGTTTTATATCTGGAAAAAAGCATTTGATAGTTGGGTTGCGCATTTTCTAGCAAGTTGACATATTTGTGACTTGGCTCTGAAAACTCTCAACCCTACACTCAACGTCTTATGTTCATAAAGCTCAAAAGGTGATATTCTTCGTAATAGCGAAGGCATATTTTCCTTCAAATGGATTAAAATGCATTTAAGAGCTTAAAATGACAGACGATTTATATCTGAGGTACCTTTTACATAAATGCCAACTGAATTTAAAGGAGATGAAATCCAAGCAGAAATCAACAGAAGGTCACTGTGGATTAAAAGAAAATTCTAGGTTCTGACAAGTATGCATAGTACTTTGCACGTACCCTGCATCGGAATAAAGGCCAAATTTCAGTCCACTTTTATGGACAAAATCTGCGAGTGCTTTGATACCTGAGGGAAACGTTGCTGGGTGTGCTATCAGGTTACCCTGTCAATTGATCACACTACCATTCGGTGAGTTTTACATAGGGTAAGTCATTAAGCAATAAAGATTGGTGATGTTTTAGACTCATGCCCTTATAGCTAAAACGAATATTCTCACCTCAGAGTCACGGTCAAAATCAGCCCAGCAGTCATCTGTTAATCACAAAACAGAGAATACACACCTTGTGACAACCAGCTTAAAAATGACATTGATATTAAGTAATTGCAGATGGCCTTGTTTTATCTTGTACATCCATATACAGCAATTCTCGAACTAGTAGAGCAAGATAATGTACCGATGTTGACATATTGGTAACCAAGTGCAGGAAGCCCCAGAGAGATCATAGCATCAACTGCAGACATGCAGCTCCAAATTGAGTAATTTAAGACGTGTCTGATTGAAAACCAGTTTTTGCCAACAATCACGTCTCCTTTAGTTTGTCTTGCATGTTTGAAGACTGGCAAACCAAACTTGATAGATATCCAAATTGTTCATATGAATTGAGATTTGCTTATTCTTCTAAACAATTCCCAAAAATAGCAATTTGAATTATTTTGAGTTGCTTCAAATCAAATTTTTGTTATAAAAATCAAACTGGTTGTTCCAAAAGAAAAAAAAACCAGTGAATTTTCCATGTTTTTTCAAAATTTTGAAAATAAAGAGTTTCTTTCGAGTCATACTAAAAAAAAAAGGAAATAGATAGAATCAATTCGAACTGCAATTTGAATCAACTGCCAGCTATGGTTTCTTGTATTTGTAAAAGGAACTGAGAAGAGACATAAAAGCTATTGAAGCAAGCAAAAATTGATAAGATGAAGAGATTTCAGTGTCTCTTTGACCTACCATTTTCACGGATAATGGTTTCATTTATGTTGCATTCAAAATGATTCCAGTGGCTCCATCTGAAAGATGTTGGCAATCAGGAAAATGTCTGAAAAAAGGTTTTTCTGTCAATCTATGTATGTAACAAAAACTACTTGACTTTATTGCGGAAGAAAGAACTCCATACCCCATTGGAGGTGTCTGAGCTAACCCATTGTCATGGATCATCCGACGATCTATTGGCATCTCCTTTAAAACGTTCCAGTTCGAGTGCAGAGACGAAGGAGGCTTGCAGCCAATAAATGCATGGAGATACCACGTTCCAATGATACTGAACATAATAGCAAAAGAGAATCCACAACATACCCAATACCTCCGACACCGCGACAAAGGCTTCACTAACCAGCGACAAGATGAAAAGGCTTGTGCAAGCCATTTGAAATAGAGATACACTGTTTTCAACAGTACAATGTGCAGGACACGGGTTTGGGATGACATCTATCCTGACAGAGAAAGACAGACAGATTCGTAGAGATCAACCCTAGTTTCTTGGGATGGTTTTTTGTGCCCTTTCCAACTTCTAGCCATACTTCTTTGCAACTTTCTTTGATGGAATTGAAAGCCCAATTCAAATTTGGATATTGAAACTAACCCACAACAAAAAGGTCAAACCTTTGGCTTTGCCTTGTCCAAACCATGCTGCCTAAACTGCATAAGCTGCAAAGAGACCGATATCCCTGCATACTTCTTTGCAGCTTACTATGATGGGATAGAAACCCAATTCAATTTTGAGTAATCGACTAACACACAGCAAAAAGGTTAAAGCTTTGGCTTTGCCTTAACCAGAACATGCTGCCCAGGCCCTATACGGTATCAGGTGCAAAGAGATACGTGTCCCTGTTATCTGTGTTGCACACTTATTCAAGATGGTGAAGAAAACACATTATAAGACAAAAAGCCCAAAAGTTTTCCCTACCGAAGGCCAAGTTCTTCCTTTGCCCTTGCAGCAGTGTGAAGGAGAATTGAGGCATGCCTTGAGGCTTGAATCCTTCAAACCCATGCCACACGCTCCTTTGCAAGAAACTGTTGAAGTAAAAGGTCAAACTTTGCAGGAACCCACCAAAAAACAGATGGAATGATAGATGATTGCATATTGCAAGTAATCTTTAGTCGTAAAAGAGTGCTGTAAAACAGTGCAAACAAGCAACAAAAGGCTTAAAGGGTTGATTTCAATCGAAATTGCAAGTAATCTTTAGTCGTAAAGGAGTGTTGTAAAACAGTGCAAACAAGCAACAAAAGGCTTAAAGGGTTGATCTCAATCGAAAACTAATAGTTTGATGGCAGTAATAGGTAGGCACTAGCTGAGCTTCCACAAAAGGCGTGATCTTGACTGAAGACATGATGCTTTCTTAGGCTGGTCTAAGCTGGGGCAGAACAAAAAATCTAACTTCTCAGTTGGAGACTAGTGTAGTCTATATTCTAAAAGGTCAATACGCATCCTCCAGGCTCCATCTGCTAACCTAAGACTTCAAAAGTACGAATCGTGGAGGAAAAACTGAAAGGGAATACATAATAGATACATTTATATGACACAGATCTCTATATATACTTTATCCACATATACACTTTAGGGTTTTTGCCCATCATTTCAATCTATATAGGGTAATTCATTTTGTCTAAGATTTAAAGTTGGTTAACCAAGGTTTTGGAAACATACGGATCCATAAGAAATTTAATGACTTTTTGTTTTTATGCGTGGAGCTTTCGGTGGAGCTTTCGGTGAAACGCCAGGGACAAAGCCTTACGTTACTATCCGTCAGTGTTTCTTTCTACCGTCAACGTATTTCTATTGCATGACAACGTTCACATGCACTTTCAATTCTTCGACGAGCTCAATTTGCAGGGACGGCTGCTTCAAAGCTTCCTGCATTACCTATTAGTGGCACTATTTTAGTTAGTGATTTACATCAAGCATTTGGTTTTGAGTAATTAGTTTACTATTTTAAGTTTTATTAAGCTTTTGATTAGCTTCATTCATTTCTATTTTAAGTTTTATTAAGCTTTTGATTAGCTTCATTCATTTTTGCTGTTCGGTGGTTTCATCTATATATATTTTAATCTTCTTGTATGTTCATGGGTTTTCCCATCAATTATTAATAAAAGCAGGTAAATTTCAAATTTAGTGTTAACATTGTTCTTAAAAATAGTAAAAAGTAGAGGTTTTGAAGCTCAAAACCGACAAACAAAACAGTCACAATTTCTACAAATTTTGTAAGAAAAAATGGCCACCAAAAACCAAAAAGCTGTAATAAATTTAGCCCTTTAACTTGCATAGGAGAGTTGTTTTCTATTAAAACAACGTCAGGACTCAGAATTGAACGGAACGAAAAGCAAAGTTTTTCACAACGATCCCACCATGACAGACAAGCTTTCCAATCACAAAAACTTGAAGTTTTAACCAAAAAATAGAGTTAGAACGATAGCAACCTTACATAAAGATCGATGGCTCTAAAACCAAATGTTATAAACCCCATCATCGAAGTCGATCTACGTAAGTCGATCTACGTGACGGCACTCTAAAAGTGCCCATCCATAGAGATACTACCATCTCACCCCTATGCATCAGAGCTATAGACCACCAACAAGCATGCTAAGGTCTCTCCCAGCTACTATGTCCCATACCACTACACCCTAGCTTCAACTCTCGCATATCTCCATCTCTAGCAAGACTGCGTCCTGGCCTCCTAACCCATGGGAAGAGCTCTTCATTCTCTAGGTGAGAATGAATGCCTAGTTCATGGAGAACCACCCTTATATACATAGTACAAATGGGGTCATCTCCACCGACATGGTCAGTCATAACCATTAACATGCATTAAAGCTTCGCTATAAGCTTGTCTAAATTTTTTCATAAACCTTTACAAGGCTAAGTTAAGCTTTAGCTTTAATAAAAGAAATAAAACATTGAAGCTAACTTTTGAGGCAAAAATATTAAAAGATCTTGAATTTTTTGAGAGAGGAGGAGGTGAGGGTACATCTCCCCTCTGCACTTTTTGCAGGTATAGAAGGGAGGAGGCTCCACCCTCCTCACTCTTTGACCACTCCTCACTCTTTGGCCATGTCCTTGTAACCTTGAGGCCTCCTCATGCTTTGCAAGCTCTCTTTCACTTAACATAAAAAATTAATGGAGAAGGATTTTTCCAAAGGAAATCCTCCTCCCACCATCTCCTTGCAATGTGCCTATGCAATCGGTAACTACCTCCTCTCCCTCCTTCAAAGTGCAATATTCAAAAAATTTGTGCCCCCCCCCCCCCCCCCCCCCCCTCTTCCTTCCGTGTTCTTTACTTCAACATGCAAGGGTGGTTTTCGCACTACCAAGTTTTTGAAACTCATTTTTTTGTAAGGCCCCCAAGATGAAAATTGGGATGTAAAAATATTTCCAATTATTAGGATTTTGTTCTTCTTATATTAAGATTTTAATATTTGAAATTTTCATTTTCAAAATAACAAAAGAGTGGAAGGATGCTTTCGATTGGATATATGTGGTGCTTAACTCTGATCAACAATACCAAGAAAGAGGCCTTTTTTTATTCCAAAATGGGCTGATATATTTGCTTTTCTTATTGTTGTCATTCAAGAGGACTCATATGTCGGCCAGAACGCAAGGTTCTCAAAGTCCAAGAACAAAAATTCTACAATCTTTTGTATATTGATCTTTATTCTAAATGTAATTGATTCCAATGTGTTATCAAACACAACATTTGACTATCTTTTAGTACGTTGATGTTTATTTTTTAGCGATAGTAATTTATTGCTCCAACATATCAATCTGATTTTCTTCAAAAACTCGTTATGTCAGATCTTTAATCAATGCTAAGAGCCAAGACTCTCATCTATTATCAAAGTAATTCTACATATATATCAAATGCATGAGTGCCAATCTAAATGACTCAACAATGGATCCATATATCATTCATGAATTACGATATTTGAAGATTATTGAGTACTGCAAATCTTCAATAAAAGCTTGAAGCAATTTCAAGCAATCAATATAAACCATATAACTTAAATGAGTTGTTGCATGATTTTTACTTCTCTCGGACATGTTCTTATAATTTGTTATATTCTACATAGAATTTGAAGTGTAATTAATAGTGTGTTGAAATTATTATTGAAGACAAATTATTATTTGTCTCTAGATTTTTTTTCACGATCATCAAGTCATCTAGGACAATAATCAAACTTTTGATCTTGCTTTCATTCCAGATTAACATTTCTATTTGTCTCTACAATCGAAGACCTAAAAAATTGCACTGTATCTTGAACACTTTATATACTTGATGTTTCTTGAACACTCAAATTTTGTCACAAACTCAACTTGTAGAATACACAAGATTTTGCTACAAACTTGAACCTAAAGAAATACAAGAGATCTTGAGTGTAGGCAATCAACGCAAGTCAAGGCTTGCAAATTTACTTGCAATCTTGGATAGACAACCAATCTAATTCAAACATGCATATTTGTTCTTAATCTGGAAGAGAGCAAACTCAAGATCGAGCATTCAATCTCTCTCCAACACCTCACTATATCGCTATTTCTCATTCCAAAACCTTAACCCTGAAAAAATTGAAAAAACATATATCTCTCTCTCTCTCTCTCTCTCTCTCTGTCTCTCTCTCTCTCTCTCTCTCTCTCTCTCTCTCTCTCTCTCTCTCTCTCTCTCTCTCTCTCTCTCTCTCTCTCTCTCTCTCTCTCTCTCTCTCTCTCTCTCTCTCTATGAAAGTTCCAAAAAACTGCCCATCGCCCTTCATTGACGTTTTAGGGCACATGTGGCCCAGTCAAAATCTAAGAATGGGCTTTTGCTACAATAGCCTACATTATCTTGAGATTAATCTTGAGTCATGACAACATTTAGCCCTAATTTGGCCCTAAGCAAAATCTACACACACACAATGTGCTATAAGAGATTGTGACTTTCACATGACGTGTCTTAATGGTCAGTGAAATTCTTTTTTAGAGGCTAATCATGATTATCGAACTCATGAATGCATTGTAGAGTTCCAATATAAGATTGGGAAGATTTGTAATCATAATTCTATAACATCTTTCTCTCTCTGCAATATAGATAATGAGTAGAACAACAAGAGTAGGGATGGGCGATTTTTATAGGCAAACTATCGTGAGCTCTACTCCAATTCATCATTTTCGATTCCAAATTGAATTTCTTTCATTCATCATGAATTGTTGATTCTGATTTTGTTTAATTGTAGCATTTAGAAACAATATTTTTATTGTACATTTACTCGATCTTCAATAATGCTTTTCATAGTTGCCTACAACTACTTGTTCATGAATGTAGATTGTGAATGGCTTCCATCTTTATTCATGGTCATTGCCATGTTTATTGTTCAATCGCACTTTTCATGGTTGTTTTAGACGCTTAAGGAGAGTGTTATCATGGCTGCCTACGATGCATGTCCATAGCAATCTTGAATTAAATTTTGATTCATCTATTATTCAAGGTCAACGTGTAGCTTTTGACAAGATCCTTCCAACAAAGATTTCTCGATCTTTGTTCCCTATTGTCACTCCTCTTTGAACGGCCTTCTGCTGCATTGTGACAACAGTCACTCGATTTTCCAACCTAACCCAAAAGCCATATGTCCTAATAACGAGAAGTCAATTAATGTAGTCAAACTTTTATGTGAGAGAGAGATGGCATATATGCATGCATGTTTAAGGAAACCTAGTTGGAGATGTGTAGATGACATGCCAAAAAGTGGAGGATTGGAGCTCGTTTATAGTACATCATGAAAACATAGTTAAAGGTTAAAGCCTTTGGTACATATTGAGCATTTGGGAAGTGATCCATGTTTGAAATGTGTGTCATAAAGACACCCTTGTGATAAGCAATTTTTTTTTTCAATGATCATCAAAGCGAGATTTTGGCATTTTGTTTGGTTGAAGTCACATTCAACGCTCCTAGGTCAAGTGAGGTGGTGGTTGTGTCCCATAAGCAAAGCCTAAAAACAACAAGATGTAACTGGATCTTTCCCTATCAAAGATCCAAAAGCAACATAAAATACATTCGCTTATTGGGTTGGTTAGCGCATTTACGATCATACATTTGATACAATGGCTGCTGAAATAGGGTTAGGAATGCTCCTAGACATCGTGGATGATCAGTGGCTTCGAGAAACCCTACCCGATGATGGTAACCCTCCTGTTTTTTTCTTCATAGCTATTTTTTTTACTTGCGGATGATGAAGGCTTCATTCTTTCTGGCATGGATCTAGTTTGCTGTGGATGAATCATTTAATGATATGATTTGATCTGGTTTGCTTTGTATTGTTCTATAATATTAAAATGATTTTGAATTAAATTATTCTGGAATCTGAGCATAGTATAATCCATAGCAAACCAAATCGGGTATTGTAAATATTAGACTCCAAAGCTATTATCAAAGATATGTAGATCGATGTTAGAATATGCAATTTTGTCTCACCAAGGGTTCTGATTATGCCATGGTGTTGGCCGCAGATATACCCTTCCCACCTGGCGTAGCTCCCCCCACGGAGGACATGGATGAAACCAGTAAGTTCATTAGTCATTGAAGCACTGCATCAAAGTGTTGAAGTATCTTCCGATTATATGTATTTATACATTGTATTTAGGAACCCTTCTTCCAGCTTTCGCTGTCACTGTCACTGTCTAATAAAAGTGCATTAAGAGCGCGTAGAATGAGAAGAACTGAGCAGAAATGGAAATGTAGAACAATCTGAGAACGCTGAAAGCTCTCCGGGTGTTGTCGTCTTGACTTCTGAGTGAAGAGTATATCAAATCCCGTCCCTCACAAATTAGCTGAGACTCTAAGCCTTGGCAAGAAAATGTTGCAACAAAGGCTGACTAGCAAGGAATGCCTACAACCCTAATCCTTCCAAATTGGTCACACCCTATCCCTCTGCTGGAGGAGGTGTATTCTGACAGAAACTCTGTTGAGCTTCGTGTTATCAGCTAAGAAGCTTGGCCGCAGCCAGAAACCTTGCAGCAACAGCTGACGAGCAGCAAAGAATGTAGTCCTCTCCCTCACAAATTGGTCAAACCGTATTTCTTTGCTTTAGCAGGTGTAAACTGATCAGAAGATCTGTCAAGCTTTCTGTCTTAGCTGATAAGCTAGGCGGCTTCAAGAGAACATTGCAGCAACAGCTGACCAGCAAGGAATGCCTATAGCCCTAACCCTCACAAATGTTATACTCTCTTTGCTTTAGTAGGTGCGACTGGGTAATCAAATAATCTGTCAAGCTTCTTATAATTAGCCAAGAAACTAGGTCGCGGCTAGAGACCATTGCAACAATGAGTGACCGGTAAGGAATGCCTATAATCCTAAATCTCACAAATTGGCCATGCCATATCTTTTTGCTCAAAGATGTGTCAACTGATTAGACAACGTGCCAAGCTTACTATTATTAGCTAAAAAGCTAGGTTGCCGTAAGAAATATTGCAGCAACAGCTGACCAGCAAGGATTGTGGATAATCCAAACTCTCACAAATTGTTAAGACCGTAACTCTTTGCTGAGGTGTAAACTTCTTAGAAAATCTGTCAAGCCTTCTGTTGTTATCTGAGAAGTCAGGCTGCGGCAAGAAAACTTTGCCACAACATCTGACCAGCAAATGCCTATATAACTCTCACAAATTGGTAGCCAGCAAAAAATGCTTACAACCCTAACCCTCACAAATTGGCTGTATTATATGTCTTTGCTTCTAGTCCGCAGCAAGAAGACATTGCAACAATTTCTGAGCATCAAGGACTGCCTATGTAGAAAGCGGTTATGGCCTAAGATATTGCTGGCTACTGACTCTCCCCTGTGTTTGTAAGTCACATTACAGATTACCGATTGTATGGGCCTGCACTATTAAAATTTGTGCACCTGGAAAATGACCTGCTTTTACAGGACATTAACTTATCCAGATTCCAGAAGGTTTGTAGTATGAACATTTGTCACGTAGCAAGTGTTTTTGTCAGTATAAGCCAGATTGCAAAGAACCTTTAATGCTTAATATGTGTTTGCTTAACATCACATGTAACAAAAGATAATATAAAACCACGCTCCTACAATCTGTGCTAAGCATGTGAATAATTTTCATTAGTGCATTTTATGCCACATTCTCAAGCAAACATGGCATAATTTTCTTCGCACGAGTGGTGCTTGTGGTGACTCGCACTTATCCTGCATGCTCATAGAAGCTGGTTATTTTAGCTCGATTGAATGCTGCAACTATCAGAACATACTTGATTGATTTATAATTTGTCCTTGAAATGCCTTGAAGATTCTTTTAGAGTTTTGTGGCTAGTTGTGACAATCAGCATGTTATGAAGGACAACATGTACTCAACACATCACACTGCAAATTTGCAAGGCATTTAAATGACCCCCATAATGAAATGCTTCAAACGCTGAGATTTGAATAAAGTAAAGATACATTCAATCATAAAATTTATCTCACCCTAAGATTGTTAAGCTGACTTATTATAAATACCATAAATACTTTGATTTTAGAAAGGGGTCTATTCAGGATCCATGTGCATCATTCATATGTGATCCAATGGGGTTGGCTTAGTTGGTTAGCTTGGCATCCAAAGTTTCATGTCCATGTGCATCATTCATATGTGATCCAATGGGGTTGGCTTAGTTGGTTAGCTCTTTGTTCCTGAGTTCAAGCCTCCCTTGGAAGCCAAGATGCATCATTCAGATGCAATACTAAAGATGAAAGTGTAATATTGCAGGGATCTAGATTACCGTAGCTAGAGGTTTACCTTAATGAATGTTGTTTATAGAATCCGGTAGCAAATAAACAATCGCTGGCATGCTATATAGTAGGGAAAGTTGAACAAAAGCTTATACATTTTTGTGATTTCTTCTATTGTACTATCAAAACTTAACCTTGTGATCCCATAATCCATCTTTGATGTTATAATAACATCTAGGTGATATTACATATATTACTCTTAGTTAGAAGGTTGTTCTTTACATATATGAAACTAAAGAAGTATTTTTTCTTTCTTTCCTACGTTTGAATTTATATTTGCAAGTGAGTCCAATACTCTTGTTTGTATTCATTACTCTTTATTTTCTTTCAGTGATATGTGTTGCATGACCTCATTGGTTGTGAGAACATTAATGTGGATGCTCAATCATGTTCATGACAATGCTCTTTTTGTATTACAGATCAAGACCAACAACCAGGTACACAAGACAAGTGGAATGAACTTGGACTACACACGATACGATAAAGGTCTTTATGTGGAAGTTTTGTCATTGTCATCCTGAGAAGATAATTTGCAACCGATTGTATATTTTTGGTTGGAATGGACCATGGCCTTTATCGTTAGTTTGATAAATATCACAAAAGAGCAATGCCAAGTAGGAGTAATCATTTTCAAATATGTAGATTGGATACTGAGTTTAGGAAGTATCTTTGCTCAATCTGACTAGTTATTATCATAATGACCTAGAAAGCAAAGCCACCTAAGAGGAGTTATTTTCAAACATGTAGATTGGGAACTGAGCGTAGGAAGCATCTTTGCTCAATTTGACTAGTTGTTATAACAATTACCAGATCAATTAGTTCTTATCATTCGATCAATGTTTCTCGTAGTAGCTTTTAAAAAGGGAGCATGCATGCCAAATTATTTTTCGTCTTTCACATTCACCTCATGAACAACTTTACTTTTCTACTAGTTTCCAAATTATGGAAAGTTTGTTTTTGGAGCATTTGAAGATGCTTTGAAATACATAATCTTAATTAGAACCATAGATGCACCGAATCGCGATTCGCTGGGGTCTGCGATTCTCGAATCGCGATTCGCGATCGAGAATCGCAATATATATATATATATATATATATATATATATATATATATATATATATATATATATATATATTTGAAAAAATACCTTATGGCTGAATTTTTTTTTAGGGGATCAATGGTCAACCAGCGTTTTGCCTCTCAGAAGTGCAGTAGATGAGGCACAAACAGATCTTATATTTAGTAACTATCTGGTTGTCATTTGCTTTGGTTTTCAGTAAATGTTAATGCTACAGTTTGGACTATCAACTGTATGGACGATGATCACTTTTGCAATCGTTTCACCGGAGATGTGAGTGCAATGTACATACAGTTGGGGGCATAAATATTGGGCCCTTCTCGACGTGCATTTGGACCCCATTTTTATCTGCAGGGGGGGCGGTAGCCCCTCGATGGGGGGTTTGGGGGGCAACGCCCCCCAACGGCGTTTCGCACCCAAAATAGTCAGCAAACTACATAGTCATAATGCTCTCAATCAGAGCTTTCATCTGATACCGATATTGCCTAAAAGAATTTCAAAAAAAAAAAAGAAAAAACGATTCTGCGCGATTCTGGGAAAATCCTGAAACGCGTTTCAGAATCGCGATTCTGATCGCGATTCAAAAATCATAGTGCATCTATGATCAGAACTTGTAATTGAAGCATCGACATGTAGTTTTTTTTGAGGGGACAACATATGTGTTCTCATATTGTATACTTGAAGTTGATGATGATTGTTGATGCCTTAGAACATTGAACACAACACTTTGCTTATAGAATAACGGTGGAATGAATTCAACTATTAAAATAATAATTTTTTTTTGGAAAAATCTCTTAAAATTGGAGGTTTGATTTCTTGTTACTATCTATGTTCATGGATTTATGATTTCTCAAAGTAGCGTGTTTAGTACATGGGAAAATCCCCTAACAGACACATTGTAGGACATCCATTGAAACATATGGGCCTCGCATAGCATGCACATCAATACTACCTTTACAATATTCCTCAATACTTTGTTGCATCATAGGGTCCGTATTGAACACAAAATTGAGTTTTAGATTTGGATTTGCTATATTGTTTAGAGTCAAGTTGTTATGAAAGTTTATAATTTATTACATGTGATTTTATGAATGATCGCAGTTTGCACGAATGTCAGTTGACATTATGAAGAGGTAAATGACTCTATACGTATAATCTGTATGGACTCTACAATGAATGGGCTTTTTTAAAGAAACAAGTTTATGCATGAATTGCTTATGCTAGCATAGAACCTCAAGATAGTAGATGAGAGATGATATAAGGTTATTAAGTCCATTGCAAGGGTTAGTATATCTCATTCATGATTATTAGTAGATAGGGAGGGGAGAGTATTGCCTTGGTTAAGTGTGTTAAGCTGGCAATGATATGGTCTAGGTGCCCAATTTATTAATAATGATGACTATAGAACCAAGGCCTCATTATACATCAGAGTAAACACATCGTGGATTCAAGTGGCTAGTTGAGTGATCCATATGCAAAGTGCTTCGAGGATACCCCCACCCTTACATGGCAAGGCTTGGCCTTTGCGAGAGCTACTACTATTGGGAGACGTATGTTTGCTGGGATAGTAAGGGATCCCTACACACCACTTTTTCACTAGGTACTTTCACAACTAGATATATGTCGAAGACCTGCTGTTCAAAATGCGCCGTAATTTGGGTTCACAAAAGTTGGAAGCCAACTTGGCACCATACTAGACTAGACAACCATAAATAGGTAACTTCCACACAAGCAAGCCATCCAACTCAGCCAACAAGTTAGAGCCCATTCCCAAAAAGCTTAATCAAGTTTACATTCACGCAAGGAACACTCAAAACCACATGCCGCGACAGATATGAAGACAACCAGTTTTTGGACTGAATGATTTCGACAATGTATTGTAGGCATGTCAGACCGAGTGGTCCCAACGCCATACCGTTGCCTGAGATGTGACCGTCAGCTCAACGCCAGGACAACAAAATCTGAAGTGGCCTTACAATTGGCACTTTTAGCGAACATTGAAATCTAGAAGGTAATCAGAGTCAGTTTGAGAAAAATTCCACTTTATGAATAATTTGAGAAGGTTACATTTCAAGTGTGTGACCGACCCTAGTCTCCTAGGCGCTGACATGGCAAGGCTGGGGCCATGACAACATTTTAGCAAGGGGAGTTGGAGTTCACCTTGAGTCGCAATTCACATCCTCCTATATTTATGGTGTGATTTAGCACCTCCCCTCACATCAAGTGCTTAGACCAATCTAGTAAAACACGCTTTTCTCTCTCTAGAAAGTGATTTTCTCTCTCTAGATCTTATCGATCTTCGGCTCCGTTTTATCATGCCTAGATCGTGTGTGGTGATTGCACATCAATATGAGCTCTTTGGACTTTGTTAGAACCTTTTCCCATCAGATTTGGTGGATTTTGTTAAGTTTGGTAGAGTTTCTTGTTCTAGTTTTCTTGATTTTTTAATTTTCAACAAGTTTTGATTCAATTTTTGACCATTTAATCTTCATTTTTTGTGTAGTTTTTGGTTGTAGATTAGTAGATCATTCTTTTAGCTTTCTAGAGGTACTGAGATTTTTTGATTTAAAGCTATAATGACCAAGTTATGGCCATTTTTGTGTTTTTATTCCAATTTTAGTTAGTAACAATTTTTGCAATCTATTTTTTTCTATTTTTGGCTGAACTTTTTGCCGAATTTTGTGACTGTAATTCTATTGGATTGTAGGTCTCTGTCTTAGCTTGAATCTGAGCCAATTTGCAGCCAATATGGTTAAAAATTGAGAGAGATGACAATTCTTGTGAAAGAGGTCTAAAACTAGTTTATAGTAAAAATTTGAGAGAAAAGCACTTCAACTTTTTCATTTCTGAAATTTAGCTTCTTTGTTAATGTTTTCCCATTTCTTCATTCCGAAGCTTTCGCAGAAACCTAAAAAAAAGAAATTGACCCTCACGCCGCGCCCTAAACCACCGTGCCCTAAACTGAAAAGAAAAAGAAAAACATTGTCATGCCCTTCTCCACGGGGACCGACGACCGCATAGATTTCAGCTCGGTCCGGTCAAGATTTCCATCACGTGATTGTTGAGAAGTTTCATCAGACCCTCGGCCCGATCGAGATTGTTTTTTTTTCAGACCCTCGGTCCGATCGAGATCTCCATCACGACTAGGGCGAGATTTTTTCATTACGACTCGGCCGAGATTTCCAAAAAAAAATAAACCGGTCGAGTTTCTTCGCCCCAATCTGGTTGAGATTTCAAAAAAAAAGATCTGGTCGAGTTTGGATTCTGTAGACCCTAAACCCTAAACCTTAACCCGCCCCCCCCCCCCCCCCCCCCCCCCCCCCCCCCCCGGTCTTGTTGCTCCATGCCTACGTCACTTGCCCTCCCCTCCTTGCATCGCCCTCCATCTGCGTGGCTAGCCAGCGGCCATAGTGGCTCATTATTTTAGAATATTCTTAGAATATTCTGCCAGAATATTCTATGGTATATCCTATACTCATCTCCCATTTTGATGCCCGCAAAAAAATTGCCGTTAAATATTGAATATTTTACGATTTTTTTATCTTCTACGAGCCCACCAATGTTTCATGGAATCCAAACTTTGTTAAATCCAATTTGTAATTTTTTTTAGAAGCCCCTTTCCAAGTCTGTTATTTCCCTTTCTTTGTGTAGCATTAACTTTTTAGTTTGACGTCGGAATTCAGTACTTTAAGAACTAAAAGTGGTCAAGTCATCAAGCTGAATCACATGATTAGCATCTCCATCATCATTACTAAATTTTTTTTATTTAATTTTTTTAGGACCCCTTTCTTCCAAGTGTTTACATTTTATGTTGTAATTCTTTGAAATTATCGCATCTCATCATTTGAGCTCGGATTTCAGTGCCATAAAAAGCAAACTTTATCAGCTCAATAACATTGACAGTGTAGAAGTCTTATTTGTATCACAAATCGAACTCTTCAAAAGTTGTTTGTATTTGTTCTAATTAAAAATCCATGCCTATTGTCATTGCTTAACTGCACCTTGCTAAATTTGATTTCCATTTCGATTATAAAGAAGATGATAATGTTGATTATGAGGCCTATGAAGATGCCTATGAAAGTGAAGAAATTGATGAAAATGAAGGATGTTCTATGCCACTACATGTATGATTGGTCCTTCTCTAATGGGTACATCATTTGATGACGGCGAAGATGGTGGGAAAAAATGTACAATAAGATGGTCGCTCGTTTTGACTCTATCTTGCAATCGGGTAGTATTCCACAACAGCCCAATGATATTCAAACTACTAATCCTAAATGGTGTACGACTGTTGATGTCGACGAAACAACGCTCCCTTTAATCCCAGGGCAAACTTCCAAGCCAAAAGCATATATTGATCGAGATGTTTTGAGCAAACAAGATCATGAATCTTCTGATCAACCTGATGATTTTGAAGAAGAGAGCAAAATTCTTAATATTGATCTATCCTCCATGGAGACAAATCAATATCAGCAAAGCACCAATGGACAAGTGGATGAAGACCAATTTAAAAATCCAGATCAAGTCTTGTCCCGACAGTTGTAATGATCAGGTCCAAGGTCAAAATAAGGAGGTATACTATGAGCAGAGCGAACTTCTCAAATCATGGAGTACAATCCGATTGCCGAGAATTATGCTCTACTCCACAAATCAGTGGTTATGACCACATTATGGATAATGATCTATATGGAATTTTTTCTGAACATGGATCAAGCGAGTGGTATAACACTGATGCAAAATTCAAAAAACCAATACAACAACGAGCTTTTTGATGATGAAATTGGTATTAACATTGCTTCAATGAAGTCAATAATAAGAGATCCATCCAAAGATCTGAAGCAAATGTGCATCAAGCTACCAACTAATGAATCTAATGTGATATTGACGGAAGCAGTTGGTGCAAAATCCTTGAATATTCTTGCGTTAGAGGATGTCATCAATCCTATCAACAAGGAAAACAAGTTAACATGGAAACTAAATTCAAAATCGTCAAATTCCTTGTGTACAGATGACCAAAAAAATCCCTTCACTGCATGGGATTTGATGAATCCGAATGTGGGATGCATGGCTCTAATAAATGCTCTTAAGTTAGAAATGGATACCACTATCCTACATCAAGGAGCAATGCATAAGGCTATAACACGGGATGCAGGGACAAAAAATGCATCTGGAATTGGATAGCCCATCCAATCAAGGAAGATACTGAAGAAGAAGACTTTCAAATGTCTGTTGCTTGGATCATGTCAACCCATGCAGAACTAATGCAACTTGAGGCTTTCCTGAGTTTCATCAATCTCTTCTTCAGTGATCTTATCAAATCTATGGGATCACTTGTAGATGAAAAGTTCTTTATGAAGAATTCTCATTGCAATCTTGTTCTACGACAATAAGCTGAGGCAACAAAATCTGATGAATGGTAGATGGCTACTGACAAGAATAATACAAGAAAAGATGTTTTTTTTATTCAAGGTGGCCAAATATTCTTCGACTGTTGCCAAAGGATTTATGAAGCATGGCACTCAACAAAGAGCTACATGGTCTTTATTTTTGAGGGCAAAAATGCTTAAAGTAGGGGGAGGGTCCTGTGCTACATGTAATTAGCCCATGAGCTTACTAATGAATTGCCAAATATGGCCATGGAGCTAAATTAGACTAGAATTAGTCATTAGGACAATTAATAAAGTGGCTCGAACAACCTCGCTATATTTGTGAATAGCGGACTTGTAATAATGGTTGTAAGGCCCAAATTAGCCAAATAGGGCCCCAAACTCATAGTAGAGGCACAAATGACCACTATAAGTAGTTGAGGTCATGCTAAATTTGGAGGCTATTGTTCATTTTTTAATTTTGAGTTGTATGAGACCTTGGAGCTTCTCTTTGAGAGCTTTCTTGATGGAGAACGTGGTTCATGTGCCTAAAATCACATGAGAGCTATGATCATGCTCTAGAATCAGGCCCTTATCCTTTGAATGATCTCCATTAATTAATAATGGAATTTTACTTTGCCTAATTTGGCGAAGTTTTGCTACATTTGTCTAGTTTCTTGATTTTTGGCTTATTTTCTTGATTTCTTGCATTTCCATTGTGATTTGATGCTAATGAATGGATTAGATGTTTGATCGCTAAGATTGGCACATGACACGTAGATCTCATATTGCTTCAAGGCCCTTATTCATTGGTGGCAACGGTCGTTGAAAATATCCACCCCTGTCACTTTGAGCTTGACTTTTGTAACTTCTTTGAGCTCCAGATCCGTCTTTGTCGCACTTTATGTTGAGTTCTTTGAGATCCAGATTAATCGTTTTCACACAGGTTCAAGGCTCTTTGAGCCTAAAGATTTATTGTTTACTATCCACTTTGTGGCCATTCGATGTCTTCTTGCTTTGGACCTTGATTTCACTCTTTGTCCATGCTTGATCTTGCTTTTTGATTTGCACTTTTTATTTGGCTCTTTAAGGTAGGCAAAGATTGAATACTCCACAATGCATTTCTCGCTTGGCTTTTTGCGTTTGTTTGAAGTACCATGTCTCTCGAGCAAAACATAACTTTCACAATTCCGTCATTGATTAGTTGCCATACTTAAGACAAGCAATGTATGTCTCGCTTCGCCTCAAGTCGCTATCTTTGAAGCAGACATATGCAACAATTGATTCGGCCTTAGGTGGTTGAGAGTTAGGAGATTGTGCTAGTCCGATTCTAATACAAACTTTATGTTAGTGTTCATTTGAAGTACCACGTCTTCTCTGCAAAATATTACTTTCACGGTTCCTTCATTAATTAGCTACTTACACTTAACACAAGTCGGCATACTCATTATGTCTCCTCATCATTATTGATCCACAAAAAAGATGCTGACGTATGTACTGTTTCGGGAATAGTGATTTGAAATGGTTTGAATAAATGGATAAGAAATCCTGCAATAAAGTAATTGTAAGTAATTGTTTATACAATAAAGTATAGGTATTGATTACTACAAAAAAAGGATATCAAAATAGTAAATATTCTTGTTTTATAGATGTTACCTTCAATTGGTCGACCATTATTAGTACTTTGAAATTTATCCCGTGCATTTTTTTTTCCCATCAATAAGTAATGATAGGAAGTATCTTGTTCTATAACCGTTCATGTATTCCTCAGGTTCTATTCCACATGTATTCATGAGGAACATTTGTTTTGTTGATGGATATGTTGTTGTTGTCGTTGTTGTGGTGTTTACAGTTGTTGCTTCTTCTTTTAGTTTTTTGAATAGCGTAAGTTATGATTTGTCAAGTTAGACAAGTTTTATAATAAACATTTGATTAAAGAAAAAATTTCTTTTGATCTATTTAACTTTGTTCAAATTCATGAAAATAAAATTTACAAATAAGGAGATAGTACCTCAATTGTTGTCGACATTTTGTGATTCGATGATCAGCTTATTCTGCAAAAATGATTTTTGGATTATATTCATCAAGAACATTGTGTGTATTCTGGAAGTGGAATAGGTTGAAAATGTAACGGAGTAATTTCATTTATGATGAAAATATCTTTCCTTTTTGTTACTCTTGAGAGCATGACATATGTTAATGCAGGTCAAAAAAAAATTTTAATGTTTAAGATTGTTGTATTTTTTATTGTCATCCCTTGGGATTTGTGAGCTGTCATTGCATACGCTAGAGTGAGGAAATGTTGACTTGTAGTAGATATATGTATTGTATCTTATTTTTGCAAAATTTGACCTAGTCACAAGAATGTGTCTATTCATATTTTTAATTTTCACTTTTATTGACTTGATTTCCGCTAATTGTTCTTTGAAAATTAGATCCATAATTGTTCCTATAGCTCCATTTACAGCTCCTTTACTTACATCCATATTGGAAAGTAGCATCACCTTTGCACTAATGGCTAATTTTGGTATTTGATGGAATTTTTCTTCCATCAACCAACTTTGCATTTCGGGCACGTGTGATGCAGTGATTATTTGAGAGGTATCATAAAGTTTTTCTAGCGCATATTCATTGTATTTTATAACATCTTCACGATGTGTACAGATGATTGAAATATTGTCATCTATCATTTCAAAAGCTTGTCTCTCGGTTATTATTCTATCATAAAACACATTATGTATTTCATTCATTGTTGGTTGTCTACTTCGTATGATGTTCAAAAATTCTAAATATATAGGATTTTCAGAATGTCTCACTGAATATGTGAAATTGAAATGCTTTGCCATTTTTCAATATGGTGAAGAACATATATGACATGGCCAACAAAAGGAGTCGTCTATGTTGACATATTGCAGGTAATTGTGCATGGTCTCCAACTAGTAATAGAATGAGATTTTTGAAAGGGTTATTTTGAGGAACGTTCTTCACTTGATTTATTTGATGCACAACCAACTGCAAAGTGTGGGATGTCATCATCGACATTTCATCAATTATGATAAGTTCAGCATTGGTTATCAATTTATAGCGGAAGTCTGTAGGATTTAAATTTTGAACATAGAGATTCTTTATAGGAATGGAGAATAGATTGTGCACACTCATAGCAGTTTTGCTAAGTCTTGTTGTTGTAGCTCCAGTTGTTGCTGATAGCAACACATTTCTATCCATGCAACAAAATTTATATGCTAGATATTTTATAAACATTGTTTTTCCGCTACCAGGAGTTTTTGAAATGATGAAAATTTCGGATGTTTGTATTGTCAACATGTTATAGACATGTGTTTGTTCTTGTGTCAAGTTAGATGTTCTTAAATGTTCAAATCGTGCTCCAATTGTAAAGTTTGAATGGTATCAAAATCCAAAACTATAGGTTTCATGTGATCTTCATCATTTGTCAATATTTCACCTTTAAGTGTTTTTTTTTGGAGCAATATGTTTACAATTTGTTGTCTTTGTTCATGATCAATTAATTGTCTATTTGTATATTCAGCTATATAATTTTTGATGTCTTCTTCAGAATTAATAATATTTCTCAAGACACATTCAACAAAATATGATCGTTGAGTGTTGGTTTCATTTATACGTTCTTTTTCATTTCGAAAGTGAATTTTTTTCAAAAGGATATTGAAGAACAAACCTTCTATTTGATGAGCTTTACATTACGTAGATTTCAAATTTGAGTGTTTTGATTGGTCCATGTGTAAGAAAAATTTGAGAAAAAATATAAAAAGAATCTTTACAAAGGGTCTTTTTGGGATTTAGAACTCCTCTAATGAGATAGAGAGAAGAAATAAGCTCAGTCTGCTGCGATTGCTATCGAGGTCTTGGATAGAGAGAAGAAACAACGTCAGTCTGCTGTGATTGCTATCGAGTGAGCTACATAGAGAGAAGAAACAAGCTCAGTCTGCTGCGATTGCTATCGAGGTCTTGGATAGAGAGAAGAAACAACGTCAGTCTGCTGCGATTGCTATCGAGGTCTTGGAGAAAGAGCTGATCGAAAACAAACTCAAGTTTAAGTTAGTTATTGAAGAAAATAAAGCCATCAAAAGAGATTTAGATACTGCAAGCAGTATGATTAGTCCGCTGGGAGATGAGCTTGAGATGCAAAAAACAAATCAACAAAGTTTGGAAGAAGCTAACAAAAAGCTCCAAATTGATCTTGCTTTAGCTCAGGAAAAAGATTTAGCTAGGAAAAGCAAACTACTTGAAGTTATCACTGTTGTTGAAAAGAGCCAACAGACTAGCAGGGAATTTAGAGCACAAATGGAAATCCTGCACAAAAGGCTACTTAATGAAGATGAAGATCAGCATTCAATCTGTTGGTTAAATGAGAAGATAAATGCCTCGAGACATAGGTTTTTTTCAAAGACGAACATATTGCAATGTCAAAGTATTGACCATGGTTGCTAGGAAGATTAAAACAATATAGCAACTTAATGAGGAACTAGACAGGCTAAAATCCTTATTGCGAAAGCAAGAACAGCAAGATCGAAGGGAGATATGACAAACGCATGACTTGAGAGAGAGAGACAGAGAGATGTACCGTATAATAGAATCTCTGAAGCCTCGAACCTCTCCTATTTGCCAGCATTTACCTGATTGTCATTATCATACAAGCGATGCACCCCGATACTGACCATCAACACAAAACGTCCCGATCTTCACTCAAGCGCTGGAGATACAGCTCTATGGAGAGAGAGAGAATAGATGCGAGAGAGGGACCCTAGACACACCGATGGAAAATATGAGAGAGAGAGAGAGAGAGACCCTGGACACACCCGATGGAAAATATGAGAGGAAGACGCGCGAGAGGGACCGACGACGTGTAGACGGTTGGTGCCACATACCCGAGTATACACCCATAGAAAATGCCACGTCATTATTAAAAATTGATGACGTGGAATTTTTTATTTTTTATTTTTTAGATGATGATGTGGAATTTTCTCCTTTCAAAGAACTTTAAAATGGGTATTAGTTGGCCTTATAAAAATTCAAGAAATTGAGATATTTGGTCATTTTTGGACCATTTGCAAGTACAATTAGTCATTCTTGATTATTGTGGATACCTCAATGTCACACAATCTATGGGCATATTTTTTTACATTACATTTTGATACCATTGTTGATGGATTTTTTAAGTGACATCTATTTGCGGGGAAAAAGACTGCTTTTTCAAGTTATTTTTGACGAAAAATCATCGCCACGCGCTATTACGCCAATGCGGAACTGCTTAAAACTAACGCGTAAATGGCCCATTATGGGCGGTTCCACTTTTATTGAAACTCTGTTTATTTATTGATTTATGCTGGACTTGTATTTATTTAAGAGGCCCCTAGTTCCCGGGTTTGTCGGGGCTAGGAGGTGTCAATTCATCTTAAAAACCAGTTAATGGCCACTTTATTCATCGTAGGCCACAAGAGTGATTTAAAAGCAGTTTTGGGACTCAACCCTTAAGTTTCGGTCCAACTATCAAAAAATCCCTATTGGTGCCCATTTACGAAAAGGTGCACCTCTTTGGGCCTCAGCCCTCCGTAGCATTGGAACGGGCCAGGCTCTACGTAACATTCATCCATTGTTATCATTCATCTTCTTGGAGAGAGAGAGAGAGAGAGAGAGAGAGAGAGAGAGAGAGAGAGAGAGAGAGAGAGAGAGAGAGAGAGAGAGAGAGAGAGAGAGAGAGAGAGAGAGAGAGAGAGAGAGAGAGGAGAGCTTGTGGAGGAGGGAAGGAGTAGTTGTGCTTGGTGCCCCCCACTTCAGACCCTGTCTATTTGTTGTATCTCATCTCCTCTACCCTCATCCTGTTGTTTGATTCCATAGAGGCAAGGAGGAGGAAAGGAGAGGAGGCTGATATGCTTGGTGCCTTCCACTCTAACTTTTGTGTTTTGCCTTTGTTGCAAACTACTTCTAATTCATTGCTATTGATCTGTTTCTCAATCTTTAGCATTGTGTTTATTTCTTGGATCATTGTTTATTGAATCAGATTTGATGCCATTTGTTGTGCTGCCTCTAACCCTGTGGTTGCCGGCCCTGACATTCTGAGGATTGTACTTGTATATCTTTCCTATCTCTGACATTTGCTTGTAGGCCCGTGAAAAAGTTGGAAGCTTTGTTGTCTCATTGGCAGGGATTTTAGCCTGAAAGATTGATCCTTTACTGTTATCTACTTGTTAGTAGTATTGTCATTTCTGTGTGTGCTTGAATCATGATTGTTTGTAAGCATTGACAATTTATTTGAAGAGACTTCTTTGAAAGTGTTCATAAGGCATTTTCCTGCTTGTGGATTGTTGAAAACCAAGCCATTTGTATGCTTTTGAATTTATAAAGAGTTAGCGGCCCTTCCCATTTCCTGTTTGTGTGGAAGAAAGGCATGCTTATGTGCGCCCATCTCACAGGCTGTGCCTCGTGCCCTTTACTTCAGACATGTGGTCATCCCTTTCCCTATTTGAAAAAAGAAAGAAAGAACGATGCCTGCATCTGGACCGTAGACAGACTGAAAAACAATCACAACTTTGGAAATGGCTAACAAAATGTCAACTTAGTGTTCATGTGGAAGTGTCTGCGTGATCTGTGAAGAGTGGGATCTGAAGCCACGATTCAACCTCATGATCAGAGATGTAGCCTATTAAGAAATGTGTGGAAGCATTATAACTCGTTTGAACAGTCATCAGGGATGAATGATCTGACAACTACGTTGAAGGGGTGATCACTATCCATTCTATGTAAAGAATAGAGGCTTCTTGTGGTCCAGCATTGGGTGAAAATATGGAGTGCTGTACCCTGACCAGCGCCCTGTTGTCTGTGGGTTTGCTGTGTGCCCACCTCATAAATTGCCTTGTGACCAGCAAGCTTGCTAGCCATCGCTGCCATCCTTGCTGCCCTAAACTGCTAGCAATTTGCAATATGCTCATTGTTGGTTCATGCCCTCTCCTGTGACCCTGCTCCTCCTTTCTTGCAGACTACTAGCGGCCTGCTGAAATGGGCCTCATTTTGTCTATGCCATCCTTCTCTGCACATTGATCAATGGCCCATTTGCCCTCTTTTCATCTGATCAGTGCTCCTGCAGATGCTTCCCCATGCCCATCGTTGCCTTGCTTGCATAAAAAGAAACTTGTCTTTGGATCCACAGACCTACGGTTTAATTCTAAACCTATTTGTGGAGTTGTTGTGGTCCGATCTCTCTGCCCATTCTCCTATCTATGCCTTCCATGACCCTGCTTGTGGCCATCCCCTTCCCTAGTTCTACCTACGATTTAATCCTAACCTGATTTGCTCCCCATCCCCATGCCTTCAGTTTGGTGCCCTGGTTTTCTAGTTGTGTGGCCAGCCCTTGTGAATGCCCAGCCGCCCAATTGTGATCTGTGATCAATCTCAGATATGAGGACTCTACGTATTGCTAGAAATTAGGCCATCTATTAGGTTCTGACTGTCACCGATTAAGGGACAACCAAATTATTGTTATCTACCAATTCTACGATTGTTGCAAATAACCTACCCCGAGAATTGAACGTTTGTTTGAAATCACAAGCCTTTGAAGGTCATTTTCTGCCTATCCATCGCTACTCGGATTGGGGCTTATCGAAGTTTGGCCCTACGATGCTTGATAGAGGTTGCAGCTCTAAAGTTTGGGGATTTCCATGACTCCGAACTTGTGAAGCTTTAAACTATCCTCATGGTCTAATTGCAGACCATATTACCATCAGTAATAAATATTCCCGAAGCATATGCAAATGGTTCAAATGAAGATTAGGTGTTTATTCAAAACCTAACCCTATTTTATCTCACTCGTTAAGTGAATCTCAGCTTATATACGAGTTATGCTTGTACATCGTATTGGTATCTCAAAAGCCAGAACTTATACGTGCAACTCTAGTGACGCTTCATGCATTTCTATCTTGAATTCTTCTTGGTTACATTTTCGAGTTTCCCTTGTTAAAGACTCTTTTGAAAGTCTTTCCAATTGTGGCCTTGTCTATTCAACTGTGTGCAATTTGGTTATTTGTGCCATTTGCCCCAAATTGGATTCATACGGGGTGGTGTTGAATGTTGTATTTTCGACTCCATGCCCAATGGAGCTTGAGCTGTAATTGTGCTATAGACTGACTTCCATTAGAATTCCCTTAGATTGGTAGCCTATTTGGGGGTCGTTTTGTAATCCTTCAGTGGTGCGTCTGCCGGGAGGAGCATGAGCTCCTTTCGAATTGTTGTTTATTGTTTGAAAGTGATTTCAAACGGTTTTGTTGAATTGACCATTAACTTGCATAGCCAAAAGCTCGTTTGATCCAAATTGTCTGTGAAGGTTTGAATGCCTTGTGGCAATTGGAGCCTCTTTTGTATCAATTTTATGAGTAACTCTCAAAGTCTTTTTGGATAAGGCCTGAGCACCGAAAATTGTGAGGTTTGTTTGGAGTAATGGTTTGTGCAAGTAAGGTCAGTGGGCATTGTACTGAGAACTAGACCAATACTGGACATGTTGGAGGTTCCTTTAAAAAAAAAAATTGATTGATTGAAAAAATTATAATCATGATTCCCACGCGCCTAGTGCGGCGACAATTTTTATTTTATGATGAGAATGATTCTCAGGCCATAGAAAATTTGTATAGAAATTTATTTCTTGGAGAATCACCCATGGGTGAAATTTCCAATGACTGTATAAAACTCAATGATTCAATTGAGGAATCAAAGTTATTAGTAGAATCCACGAAAATAGATGATTCAAATCAATGTGATTCGATCTGTATAGAGCACGAGGGAGACTTCACTTATGATATTAAAGAGAATGCGACTTTACAAATCAATTATTTTGTGACAATTAACCATAGTCCGATTGTGATTCAAAATCCAATTCTTGAAGTTGATGAAATCTTAGCAAGATTTGGTATTGTATCAAATGGCAATCAAGAACGATCCATTACCAAGGATGTGAGTGTCAATACAATCATTGATATGGTGGACAGTACTACCCAAAGTCTTGAAAGGGACGATCAAAAGCTTGTCGAAGATGTGTCAGAACTAGGCCATCGATCCCCTAATGAACGTCTTGATCACGTTGAAAGTGTTCCCAATTTCGATGAGTTGGATTGCGATGCTCGAAAATCAGGAGTTGAACCTGATCATAATACTGTGCAACTTTCATTAATTGTTGGCGACTCCCTCTGTGTTAGCCCAAAGTCTGTTTACTTATTGAAAATTGATCACTATGATGGAGAGAGAGAGAGGTGATAAAGCTGATATTTTCATACGAAAATTCATGAACTTCTCTTTCCTAGATGGTTTCTCACAACCCGAGGATTGGAAATTGTTCTTTCCATTATACCTGACCAATGAAGCTCGAGATTGGTATGATAATGTTGAAGCTTTTGAGATCCATTCTCTTGACTCATGAGATACCTTGGTAAAAGCATTCTTGGATGACTTTTCACCCAGGATGAATATAACGGTTGCTTGTTACCATTTGGTAACAATCAGACAATGTGAAGATGAGTCTGTGGGAAGATATTCTCATAGATTTAATTGGTTTGTGCAAAAGCACATATCTATCTATGCACTTCCAATTGAATTGATATTAGATTGCTTCATATGTGGATTGCAAACAGAGATGCAAGTTTATGTGAGACAGAAGCATCCGACTAGTTTGGATTATGCAATTGAAATTGCATCCAAATACGAAAATGCTCTGATTGATACTCGTATGTCCATATTCTATAATATTCACAACCAATCTAGAAACGATCAGTCCCTAGTTGAGTCAAGCTTGAGACCAAACGTGAAATCAGGAGTGGATTATTTCCTTTGTCAGAGACATCAAGTCCATTGTGGGATATCGAAAGACCATAATTTGACTGAAGGGTTGGATGCTAACACTCGACTTGAAGATGATTGGGAATGGAAGCCAAAAGCAAAACATAAGTTTGGACCTAGGAGTTCATCTCGCCTCTAAGGTCGGAAGAAATTGACCAACCATAAATCTGACCAGTAGTATAATTACTACTTTACCTAGCCAGTAATTTCACAACGTGAGGTAACCCACATTCGTGTTGGTTTTGCAAATTTAGCACCTGGCGCTTCTGAACTCCATATGATATGTGAAAATTTGAAATCCTATGATGATTTATCCTATGATCTGTGACCGGACTCCATAGTCCAATGGATAAGGCACTGGAACTTTAAGTAATGATTGGAAAGGAACTAAGCTGCTAATTGTGATTTGATTGTGCTACAGTATTATCAAGCCTTGTATGCAGGACCTGAGATGCTGTTCTTCATGAAGATCTTATGCTGATTGGAACCCTTTTGGGTCAGCCTAGGATGCTATTGGCCTGTCCAGGGGGGTAATATGTTGCTGCTTATCTTTAAGACATGTTGTTGTATGGCTTTTGGGTCAGCCTAGGATACTATTGGCTGGTCCATTGGTCTTTGTGTAACCAGAAATGCTGAGTTCGAAGAATGGGGACCATTCTTTACCTGTGAAAGTCGCCACTGTTTGCGGGAAAAAAGACCCCTTTTTCAAGTTATTTTTGACAAAAAATCATCGCCACGCGCTATTACGCCAATGAGGAACTGCTTAAAACTGACGAGTAAATGGTCCATTATGGCCGGTTCCACTTTTATTGAAATCTGTTTATTTATTGATTTATGCTGGACTTGTATCTATTTAAGAGGCTTATGCCCCTAGTTCTCGGGTTTGTCGGGGCTAGGAGGTGCCAGTTCGTCTTAAAAATCAGGTCATGGCCACTTTATTCACTGTAGGCCACTTTAGTATTTTAAAAGCAGTTTTGGGACTCAGCCCTTAAGTTTGGGCCCAACTACCAAAAACCCCTATTGGTGCCCATTCACGAAATGGTGCACCTCTTTGGGCCTCAGCCCTCCGTAGCATTAGAAAGAGCCAGGCTCTACGTAACATTCATCCATTGTTGTCATTCATCTTTTTGGAGAGAGAGAGAGAGAGAGAGAGAGAGAGAGAGAGAGAGAGAGAGAGAGAGAGAGAGAGAGAGAGAGAGAGAGAGAGAGAGAGAGAGAGAGAGAGAGAGAGAGAGAGAGAGAGCTTGTGGAGGAGGAGGGAAGGAGTAGAAGCATTGTGCTTGGTGCCTCCCACTTCAGACCCTGTCTATTTGTTGTATCTCATCTCCTCTACCCTCATCCTGTTGTTTGATTCCATAGAGGCAAGGAGGAGGAAATGAGAGGAGGCTGATCTGCTTGGTGCCTTCCACTCTAACTTCTGTGTTTTGCCTTTGCTGCAAACTACTTCTAATTCATTGCTATTCTTCTGTTTCTCAATCTTTAGCATTGTGTTTATTTCTTGGATCATTGTTTATTGAATCAGATTTGATGCCATTTGTTGTGCTGCCTCTAACCCTGTGGTTGCAGGCCCTAACATTATGAGGATTGTACTTGTATATCTTTCCTATCTCTGACATTTGCTTGCAGGCCTGTGAAAAAGTTGGAAGCTTTGTTGTCTCATTGGCAAGGATTTTAGCCTGAAAGATTGATGCTTTACTGTTATCTACTTGTTAGTAGTATTGTCATTTCTGTGTGTGCTTGAATCATGATTGTTTGTAAGCATTGACAGTTTATTTGAAGAGACTTCTTTGAGAGTGTTCATAAGACATTTTCCTGCTTGTGGGTTGTTGAAAACCAAGCCATTTGTATGCTTTTGAATTTATAAAGAGTTAGCGGCCCTTCCCATTTCCTGTTTGTGTGGACAGAAAGGCGTGCTTATGTGCGCCCATCTCACAGGCTGTGCCTCGTGCCCTTTACTTCAGACATGTGGTCATCCCTTTCCCTATTTGGAAAAGAAAAAGAAAAAAGAACGATGCTTGCATCCAGACCGTAGACAAACTGAAAAACAATCACAACTTTGGAAATGGCTAACAAAACGTCAACTTTAGTGTTCATGTGGAAGTGTCTGCGTGATCTGTGAAGAATGGGATCTGAAGCCACGATTCAACCTCATGATCAGAGATGTAGCCTATTAAGAAATGTTTGGAAGCATTATAACTCGTTTGAACAGTCATCAGGGATTAATGATCTGACAACTACGCTGAAGGGGTGATCACTATCCATTCTATGTAAAGAATAGAGGCTTCTTGGGGTCCAACATTGGCTGAAAATGTGGAGTGTTGTACCTTGACCAACGCCCTGCTGTCTGTGGGTTTGTTGTGTGCCCACCTCCTAAATTGCCTTGTGACCAGTGAGCTTGCTGGTCATTGCTGCCCTAGCCTGCTAGCAATTTGCAATATGCTCATTGCTGGTTCATGCTCTCTTCTGTGACCTTGCTCCTCCTTTCTTGCAGACTACTAGTGGCCTGAAATGGGCCTCATTTTGTCTATGTCATCCTTCCCTGCACATTGATCAATGGCCCATTTGTTGTCTACGCCCTCTTTTCATCTGATCAGCGCTCCTGCAGATGCTTCCCCATGCCCATCGCTGCCTTGCTTGCATAAAAAGAAACTTGTCTGTGATCCACAGATGTATGGTTTAATTCTAAACCTATTTGTGGAGTTGCTGTGGTCCGATCTCTCTGCCCATTCTCCTATCTACGTCTTCCACGACCCTGCTTGTGGCCATCCCCTTCCCTAGTTCTACCTGCGGTTTAATCCTAACCTGATTTGCTCCCCATCCCTACTCCTGTCTGCGGCCAATACTGTGGGTCATGCCTTCAGTTTGGTGCCCTGGTTTTCTAGTTGTGTGGCCAGCCCTTGTGAATGCCCAATCGCCCAATTGTGATCTGTGATCAATCTCAGATATGAGGACTTACGTATCGCTATAAATTAGGCCATCTATTAGGTTCTGACTGTCACCGATTGAGGGACAACCAAATTATTGTTCTCTACCAATTCTATGGTTGTTGCAAATAACCTACACTGAGAATTGAATGTTCGTTTGAAATCACAAGTCTTTGAAGGTCATTTTTTGCCTGTCCATCGCTACTCGGATTGGGGCTTATCGAAGTTTGGCCCTACCATGCTTGATAGAGGTTGCAGCTCTTAGCTTTGGGGATTTCCATGACTTCGAACTTGTGAAGCTTTACACTATCCTCATGGTCTAATTGCAGACCATATTACCATCAGTAATAAATATTCCCGAAGCATATGCAATGGTTCAAATGAAGATTAGGCGTTTATTCAAAACCTAACCCTATTTTATCTCACTCGTTAAGTGAATCTCAGCTTATATACTATGCTTGTACATCTTATCGGTATCTCAAAAACTCGAACTTATACGTGCAACTCTAGTGACGCTTCATGCGTTTCTATCTTGAATTCTTCTTGGTTACATTTTTTAGTCTCCCTTGTTAGAGACTCTTTTGAAAGTCTTTCCAATTGTGGCCTTGTCTATTCAATTGTGTGCAATTTGGTTGTTTGTGCCATTTGCCCCAAATTGGATTCATACGGGGTGGTGCTGAATGTTGTATTTTCGACTCCATGCCCAATGGAGCTTGAGCTGTAATTGTGGTATAGACCGACTTCCATTAGAATTCCCTTAGATTGGTAGCATATTTGGGGGTCGTTTTATAATCCGTCAACATTACAGTCATAGAAAAAATTGATGGGGCTAATTTCCATCACGTGAAAATTTAAGCTTAGAACGATCCTATTGCCCAAATATATGCAGAATATTGTTATTGTTAAAAGTGTAGTACTAAGGACCATAAATGAGCTTACAAAAGACTCCAAGAGTGATTGATTGATTGATACACCAATCTATCGCAAAACTAGTCACCAATTTCTTGATCTAGATTAGCAATTTTGGATCACACAATCAAGAGCAATAAAAAACAATGATCAAACATGCAAATCCGAACCCACACATATGTGGTACGGCCTGCTATCAGAGAATGAATGTAATCAAGTTTAGTTTACTATGTTTTTTTTTTTTTTAAAACCACAAGACAAATGTGGGAAAAACTCAAGATTGCCAATTTGCTCTCAAATATCTATCTTGCAGAGTTATGCCAATTTGGTAGTTAGATTATTCATCTACCTTCATGATTTGAAGAGTTTGCTCCTAAATTCTAGGAAACTTGACTAGACAACCTAAGATCATTCTTGACTAGTTTGAGTCTACGATTTGATTGATGAATGCTATTGGCATATGATTTTTTATGATTGTTGAATGAGATTGGAGTTGCAGGTACAGTACACAAGCAGCAGCAGGCCATACATCCACACGTGTGAAGAGTTTTGGAGCTAATTCATGGAGTTCAAGCCAAGATAAGCTAGGAATCAATGCATTGATTAGTAATCTAGCTTCTAGATCTTGTTTGGATTTTGAGTAGGTTCTTTCTCCATCATTTTTAGGATCAAATGGGTTTATTTTGCTGTATTTTTATCATGGTATCAGAGCCATTCCAAGAAATGAGCTTCACTTCATGCTAGAATCATAGATTTTGATGCAATTCAAGCATTGATTGCTATCTAGACATAATCTATGATTGATCAATTTGAGTGAAGAGAGATCTAATGGTTTTTTATTTAAAGGCTTTTTAGCTTCAAAATCCGAGTTGTGGTCATCTCTTATCAATTGGATCAAAATAACAAGTATTTTGCACTTTCCTCATATTGATGCTACTCGATTTGTGGGGCCTATCACAAGGAATAGTTTTCAATCAATCAAAAGGAAGGTAGATCCTCATATTTGGTACTGTAATAGGTCGTTTTTAGACTTATTGAGATCTTAGAAATTCAATTTTGGGGTCAGCCCAAAGACTTTGATAGGTGCTCATCAAGTGAATGCAATTCTAGTCAAGATTGTGTTCAATTATGCTTGATTTGTGAGATAGTTTGGATTGATTATTGCATGACAACATTTCAGCCCAATGCCTTGCAACCAATCCAATTTTTCATGCAAGGTCAAAACATATTGAGATCTCTCATCATTTTGTGAGAGAAAATGTGCAATCAAAAGAGATATCTTTGGAGCATGTGGCAAGTAGTGAATGTATTGCTGATATCCTCACCAAACCACTTCAAAGTGCTGCATTTGTGAAGTTAAGATCAGCCCTAGGGTTGATAAGCAAGTCTATGTTATCTTCAAACTAGTTGTGAGGAGGAGTGTTAAATTTACACAAGCTAGTTTGCATAATTACCACTTGTAAATGACTTTGAGGCCATGTTGTGGGATGTCACACGTGCCAAAAGCATAGGATACCTTATTCTAAGTCAAATCATTAACCTAGCTTTGGAATGGTACCTTTGGGATATGTCCAAAGAGTGCATAGATAGGGTAGAGAAAAGGTAGGAGCTAAAAATAGCATTTCTCTCATTGTTTTTGGATCTCGAGGTATTGACTTTAAATAGGGTGGATCAAGTGGATCTTTAGAATAGATGTTAGGGTTAGGTTGTGATGAATACATAGAAGCCCTAATATGCTCAGATCCGAGCTCTACATGTATAAATATGTGATGGGATTTGATTTGATTTGATTTGATTTGATTTGATTTAAATATAGTTTGAGTCTATGATTTGATTGATGAATGCTATTGGCATATGATTTTTTATGATCATTGAATGAGATTGGAGTTGCAGGTACAGTACACAGGCAGTAGCAGGCCGTACATCCATACAGAAGAGTTTTGGAGCTAATTCATGGAGTTCAAGCCAAGATAAGCTAGGAATCAATGCATTGATTAGTAATCTAGCTTCTAGATCTTGTTTGGATCTTAAGTAGGTGCTTTCTCCATCATTTCTAGGATCAAATGGGTTTATTTTGCTACATTTTTATCATCAAGATAATGCAGAATCAAATTGTTTGGATCTTATGGATAATGAAGATTAAATGCAAATGCAGAGGCTTCTACATGTGTAGACAGTACAGTTGCTAACCCTCACCAATTTTGGATCCCAAATCTTCACATGAAAACTTGATTTGAACTCACCCTCACAAGACTAGTTTTCTAGCAACAAACTTGCGAAAAATGGATTGTGCTTTGATCATTACTTATCCTCTTGTACTTGGCTATGATACAATGTTTAAAGTACAATGCTAAGGACCATAAATGAGCCTTGATACATCAATCTATTGCAAAACTAGTCACGAATTTCTTGATCTAGCTTAGCAATTTTGGATCACACAATCAAGAGCAATATCAAACATGCAAATCCAACCCCACACATGTGTGGTATGGCCTCCACTACGGCCTGCTGTCAGAGAATGAATGTAATCAAGTTTAGTTTACTATGTAATCATAGAATCACAAGACAAATGTGGGAAAAACTCGAGATTGCCAATTTGCTCTCGAATCTCTATCTTGCATGTATGGAATGGTAGATTGTATGTACAATAGGGCTCTTCTCCTTGGATGTTAGGTGAAAATCCAGCATGTTTCAAGGAGCCTAATTTGCATTTTTCCCCTAACATGTCAATCTTACCTAACCCTAGAGCTATACCAATTTGGTGGTTAGGTTACTCATCTACCTTCACGATTTGAGGAGCTTGCTCCTAAATTCTAGGAAACTTGATCAAACGACCTAACTAACTCCTAAGATTTGGGTCTAACCTACCTAGGCCTATTATTTACACGTGTGAGCAGCCTCCACACGTATGTGACCCACCTATGTACAATTTTACAAGGTTGAATCAAGCTAAAATTTATGAATTTTAACAATTTTTCACAGTTAGTGGAATTGAGGTTAATCCATAAGCCAATCAATTTGCTATTCCCAAATGGAGGCAAAATGATGGCAAAGCTCATCACCATTTTTCTGAGCCTTAGAGATTTTCACATTTCTTACATTAGCAAAACAAGTAACTCTGTAGTCAAATTGGAAGTTTGAGATTGTTATTGAAAAAAGTAGTTCTTCTTTTTCAAAATGGATGAATCGGAGCCTATGACAATTTGTTTCACCCACTTTGCTAACCTATTATCCCCCTTCCTATCTAACCTTAATCTCGTATCTCATGAAACTACCTTAGTCCAATAGAGTTCTTTGCTATTGCTCGTAATACCTCTATTGATTTTTAATCTAGCCAACTTGCATAAACTCAAAGACAATAAGAATCTTCTAGCCTCATTAAATTATGAAACCAGCTTGTCATGCAAAGCTCTCGCCGTGATGTTCTATGCCAATTATTTTTCCACTATACTAAGTAATCTTCTAGCAATCAATTGTCCTCTTTTTAAAAGAACAAGACCAATGCTGGGTGGTTTATATGTGCATGGCTGGTAGTCACTCAAGTATTAATTCAAGAATAAAATTGAGCATAAAAAGCCCAACCAGGTTGGTATATGATTTTGTGACATGCCTTTCAATAAGTGGATAATACTCTTCAAAAAAGTGTATGACTTTCAACAATTTCTATATACTTAGACCAAAGTTGGTGAGTGAAACAAGCTAGTATTACCTTTTGCAATATTGGTCCATTTTATACAAATCTCCCACTCGTACACCATGGTTATAACGATGTTGGATGATTATCGGAAGAAAAAAAAATTGTAATACCATGACTCGTTTGGTATGTAGAAATTAGAAACCCCATAATATAAAGATTGTACTAGTATTACAATTTTAAATACTCGTTAAAAACTAGATTGTTTTAATCTGTTTCGTTTGTCCTATGGAAATATGCCAAATTCTATTGTGCTTTTAGCATGGAAATCATCTTCCTTGGTGACAACTTCTCTATTGATCATAACAACAATTTCATTTGGTTCTTTGAAGATTTAACATATTATGGGCGAAATAGATCAAGTTTTTTTTTTTCAATAATTTATTTATGGCATTTGAAGATGTGATAATCATGAACCAATTATTGATTGGGGATGACTCCCATGAACACAATGTTTGCAATTTGTAAACTTGTGTATAATATACACTACAAAATTCCTTCTTCAACCCCCAAAAAATAAAATCAAATTGGTAGCAGAATATAATAAGAACGGTCCTAGATAAATGACATGCTTCCCCTCATTGGATATGGAACTCGATGTCTGCCAAGTGCCTTGAAATGAATTTTATACTAGGCCTTACAAAATTTAAGGGCCTTTGTGATTGGTTGTTGAAGTGCTTTTTGCCAAGCGCGCATGAGATATATTAGGCTAAACTTTGACAAGAACTATGGTGTTTTAAGCCCAGTTGTTGATGGGCCTTATGCCAAGAGCACATGTTGAGATATATTTGGTTTATTTACTTCAAGAAGCTTGATTCCTCTCCTCTTCATTAGGTTTGGAGCTTAATGCCTACCAAAGTGCGCTTGGATGAAATATATTGGACTTTGACCCAATTAAATGGGCTTTGTGCTCATTGTCGAAGGACACATTTCCAATGCACATATAGTGGGCATAAAAGCAACCTTCCTACCAAGATGTGGAAGGGCATTGTACCTCCCTATGAGTTGGGATTTTAAAATTCAACGAGTAAAGTTTTTGCAAGTTTTGTGAGTTTCTTCTACCCATGATCCAACAAAATGGTAGCACATGGCGTACTACTCTTTTTATGCCACAAGATTTGTTATGAACAAGAAGTTTGGTTTGATGTTAAAAATTTGACTATCCATCAAATTTTGAATAGGTCCATCACAAAATAGTTTATTACTATTTAAATATAAGTTTATTTTGATCATGGAAAAATGTTCATGAAGTTGTAAAAGCTAGCATGCTGGCGTGCTAGGCTACAAATTTTCAATTCCAAAAAAATTTAATAAAAAATTAAATTGAACTTGTTTTTGGGAGCCGATTCAACTAGCATGTCAGTGTGCTAGCCGAGTTGGCTCCTAAAAAGAAAACTTCACATTAATCGAAAGCTAAAAAATTCTTAAACTTTTAAATTTCTTTTCAAGGCTAGCACGCCGATGTGCAAGGGTTTTTTACTCCTCCATCAACAATTACTCACAGAATGCCAAAGGCTCGATGTGTTGTGTCGTTGATCCAATAGGGACTCTTGTAGTACTAAAACTCCTGTAGATAATGCCGAAAATTGCAAACATCGGATTAATTGAGCATCACAATGGAATCCCAAACCCTACCCCAATGAGATCCAGATCACCAGCTTGCACACAAGCTGAGTATGCACAAAAGTAGGTTTTTTATTCTTAAGGTCAAAGTTAATGAGCCTTATCAAACATCAGTCCCATGCACCTAGGAGGTTGATACTATTATGAACAAGTCTCTCAAATCAAGTGACTATAATGGATGTCATGTTCTATATACATTCACTTATGCAACTTTATACAAAAGATATGGAGGCATAATATCACAAGCATGCTTCTCTTCTCGAGTCTCTCATTTTCATGTCTTTGGTATTTGCACATTGATGTTACTTTCATTTCATAAATGGCTACGTGATGATAAACAATTAACTATTCTAGATTTCTATGATATATTATGATGACTTTTTAAGCAACTATCATTCATTTTGTTATGAAATTTGTCGATCTACATTCCACAAAGCACTCGCATCTTAGACTAGGTTAATCATACTAAACACTGTGACAAAAGAAACAAAAATGACCCAGACACTCATTTTTTGCAAAAGTCAATTTTAAATTTTTGAATTCATAATTTAAAAATTATTATTAAGAATTTAAAAAGTTCATTTTGTTAACATTTACAAATATGCAAAAACATAAGCTATCAATTTTTTGTTTTTTTTCCAGGTTTGTTTCTATTAAACAAATTAAAATGTGAACAAAAACTATTGATTTGAAATTCTTTAGAATGATTTTAAGAGTATATAGTCAAGTGATGCAATCTCTAAATTGTAAAGTGCAGATATCATTGTCTGTTTCTAACTCAAATTATAATCTGATAGTTCATGATAAGTTCATACTTTAGTCAGGTACATAAAAAGAACAAAACAGCAAAAAAGGCTACCAAACTCGTCGTGCTACTATAAACAGTCCAATTTTCAAGTTGCCGTTTGTGACACACTGGCACACTGCCAACCCCCTATTTAATTTTCCTAAATTGCATCAAAGTGCTTCTTGTCAAGATAGAACACAAAGATGAGCCAAGTTTTCCTCGCACTCATGAAAAACCTGGGGTTGTTTGTTTGTTGGGTACACTGTTGTAGTGAGATGACATGAAATGGCATGAAATGCATCAAAATAAGGATGTAGCAATTGGCTTCACAAGTTCTATGTGGGACCTTAATGATCTTTACACATGGCATACATTCTTATCAATCTGGGATTATACAAGAAAATGTACTTATGTGAATCAGTCCATCTCTACTCTGCCTGCTTCCAGGCTGCTTCAATTCCATGTAGGAAGCAAGTGATCATGCTCGTTAACCGTTGTATAATAATGTGCAAACAGAGACTACCACAACAGGAGGCCATGGTCAATAGTAAGCAAGTGCTTCGTGCTTGGCAACTGCATAGAGTCCGCAAATATACAAGCCCACAACCAGAATCCACACCAATAGGCAGTGACAGTACAGGCATCTTCCTAAGATATAATCAAGGGTAGGAATATGCTGATCAAGATCCCATCCTTTCCAAGTCGCTGACTGAAATATTCAAAAAACAATGAAGCACATTAGTATTTACGAAGGGAATACATTAAATGTAGATTAAAAATAATCAAGTCACTGGAAATTATATCTATAAAGTAAATGAAGTCGCCAATCCCTTATACTGAAAAGATCATACAGGATGAGGAATAAAGATCACAAAAATGCATACCCAACAATGGCAATTAATCACATTGTATTGATGTTTTCCAATAGGCATAAAACAGTGCCTTTTGAAATCTTGTATCAATAAACCTAATTTTGAAATGCTATCTCACACCAAAGCCAAAATTGTCAAACATTCCCTGCTGAGAAAGCAACAAATGGCATTAGTACAAATCCCCTACAACAAGTCCTAAAAGATTACTAAGATTTGCATGTATTTTCAGAGCAAATGCTCTGCCTCATTAAATAGGAAATCAAAGGAAAAGAGCATATACAGTAGCGTCTTTGATTCCATATGCAAGACAATAATGCTCCTGCAAGCAGAAAGAGAATTGTCAATGGGTGCTATTTGTTGAGCATATTGCTATATGGAAATATTGTTTCATGAAATACATTAAGGCACATGTTAGAAGCATGAAAAATACATTGCATAAAGTTCAAAGGGTACACATTCCTACTCTACCAACTTTACCCACTAACTGCAGTTGCTGCTAGTGAAGCGTGAATTGCAGTTGATTTGCCAATAACATTGGAGCTCACAGATGAGTTTACATTGTGAGAGCATTTGACTACTAAAGGATGAAGACTCCTCTCCACAGACAATGCTCACAATTTTCTCCGAAGGACCATACTATTCTCCAGGCTACTTGAACTCTCATTATGTTGTTGAGGGGATCATGCCGTTGCGATGATCCATACTCTTATATCACGAGGCTTAACATCTACTACAAAGCCTTTTTAATATGATATCTTATTTGCATATTACATACATGTTGCTATTATCTCATTCAGTTTGTGTTGATTTTTTGCTCTTCAGCAAGTCTCTGTTGGCGATGACTCATCTTGGATAGTATCTATGTTTCAACATCTGACCACTTTCTCTTTTGGACAGTTACTTACACTTACGAGCAAATAAACACAAGGTGCATTGTATAGACGGCAAAAGTAAATCAATATGTTGATCAATCGATAGAGAATGTTAATAAACTGATATCCAATCATAACTTAAACCAATATTCATTTAAAACTCATGTATGTTGCATCACTAACTGCTCCTCAAGAACAAAGGCCCATGGACATTAAGTTACAAAGAAGAGCAAACAAGAAACAAACCTACATAAAAAACTAGAAACGTTAAATTTGTATGTTACAATTGAACTAGTTGGTGCCTTTCAAGCCAAGGACCAGAAAAGGTGATTATAAATTACATATTTGTTTCGTTAACATCTAATTTCAACTTCTTTTACTATATATTGTGGATTAAAAAGGTCTTGTTTGGACACTTGCTAGAAAGAGTGGATTTATCGCTCAAAACTAATGGAATTTTAAAGGTTTGAGCATATCCTATGTATGATTATGTAAAACACAACTACTACCAACACTTAATTGATGAAAGCTAGATTCATAAACCACAAGCAAGCATAAAAGCCTTGACATCTACATAAGAAGAAAAAAAAGAGTTGCAAAACATCAATCCAGATTTAAACAAAGGATTGTGGTAAGATAGAAACCTGCATCATGTGCCATTCTTCAAACTCATCAAATATCTCCAAGCGCTCAATCCTATTTGAAATCAAAGCCAACTCATTATTTTTGACAATCAACCTCTCACTGACATGCATGGACCCATGTATGTCTTAGGGCAAAATATATTAAAGATTTAAGTGTAACCAAAATTGGTAGCTATAATAATACCTCCTCCTGTCAATTGGGTCAATTTCACTTCGGTAAATCTCATCCATGTTCAATGCAACTGCTCTCTGAATAGATCAAAATCTATGTCAATAAAAAAGTAGAATCCCATTGAATGTGTTAAAAAATTGCATGACGTTTCAAGATATGTATTTTTTTTTGAGAGAGAGAGAGAGTGTGTGTGCGTGTGTGTGTGCGCATGTGAGTGTGTTTGAGTGCATGTGTGTGTGTGTGTGTGTGTGTGTGTGTGTGCATGTGAGTGTGTTTGAGTGCATGTGTGCGTGTGTGTGTGTGTATGTGCAAAGTTGTGCTTTCATAGCAAAATTAATGTATAAAATAAATCCGTGTGAATCTAAATGTTAGAGCCCAGTTATGGCTCTATCATGATCTTGGCATGGCCGGTTACCAAAGGGCCTGAGGCCTAGTATTGGCAAGGGTCAGTGACCGACGAGGACATCTGTCCCAAGTAGGGACCGGTGCGTCACAAGCAGTGATCCGGTGTGGCCGCCTGACAAGCAGTCAGAGATGTGGTGTGTTTTGACCGTCGGGACCCTAGCTGTCAGTGACGAGATGCTAGCCGGCAAGTAGTCGAGGTGACCAAGAGGGTCACAGGTCTTTGGCGGGGCACGGGGGTGGTACCCTATGAGTCACTCATTATTCACAGGTCACAGGGGTCATGCATGCCAAGTGGACTGATCACCCACAGGTGGATGCCATGTGCTAGTTGACAGGAATAGCAGGTAGGAGGACTCAAGGAGGGGGTGCCTATGGTTGGGAGGTTCATTCTACACACCGGCCTTCTAGGATTCACGAGCTTGGAGAGACTTGCTTGTGACAATTGGTATCAGAGCCTCGTTCTAGAGAGAGAACAGCTCGTTCCAGAGAGAGAAAGTGGAGAAAACATCAATTTTCTTAGTTTTTTTGGGGGGATTGCAAAAGGAGAAGTGGGGGAATTGATGCCCTGGAATGGATCGCTGGTGAATAGGGAGCTTTTGCCTCGATTTGAGCCAAAAAAACAGGGATTTACAGATCTGAAAATAAATCAAACATGAAAAAATGAATTTTGTAGAAAACTGAAGAAAGGCCATAACTTTCTCTACGCTTATCGGATTGCTATGAGATTTCGGCAGGTGCTTGAGGGTGCTGGATCGCTACTAGGGAGGCTGAAAATCTGAGAAAAGATTCCGGCATCGCTGATTTTGCTCAAAAAAACAGATTTTGGACGTTTTTTTAGAGGTTTTGGAGTTGAAACCTCATAACTTCTCCGCAATATGTCCGTTTGACCTGAGATTTGGCACGGAGAATCCTTACAGGAGGACGACCTAGTACAGTAGTACCGTCAGCCTGTTTGCAGACCTGAGCGTCCATAACTTCGCTTTGATTTGGTGCTGTTTTTTCACCTATTTTCTCAAAAAATCGACAAAACTTCAAATTTTTCCAGCAACCTCTTCATCAGTCATCCATACTACATCTTTGGGAACCAAGGAGTGATCTGTCTTTGCTGATTTATTTTGCTTTCCGTTTTTCCTTTTCATAAGAAAAATCGTTTTTTTTGGTGTACATTCAGAAAGAGTGTTTTTTCCGTGCCCTTTTTGTTCATTATGGAAGATGATAGAGTTGATATTCCGCTTAGCCCTCCTGTTGCCCTCCAATCACCACCACCCAGCCCTGTGCTTAGCCCTCACCGTAATCCACCTACAGTGGTTGCTCGTTCGCCTACTGGTACTTCCCCTTCTGTGCAAGCTCGCATGGATAGTGTGGAAAGACCGTTGCAAAGATGCGAGCGATGATGGTAGCTGGTGGTTATGCATCTTCCTCGCAGTATGCTCCGC
The DNA here is from genome assembly GCA_029204225.1 of Diphasiastrum complanatum. Taxonomy (NCBI): domain Eukaryota; kingdom Viridiplantae; phylum Streptophyta; class Lycopodiopsida; order Lycopodiales; family Lycopodiaceae; genus Diphasiastrum; species Diphasiastrum complanatum. Next base: position 19,421,800 of record CM055114.1, on the reverse strand, counting down.
CTTATCCGTCTTCTATTGTTCTCGTCCTCTGTTACCTCCACCCTATCCAGAAGACAAAGATATTAAACCTACCCGTTTCGCAGGAAACACTCCCCAACACAATACTGATATTGTAGATCAGTGATTGCATAAGCGGGAGGAATATTTTGATTTGAAGCGGTCCCCGACTGATGAGAGCTGGCGGGTCCACAAGGCTGCTTACCATTTCACTGATTTTGCTGACAGGTGGTGGAGCAAGTTGTTGAAGTCTAATTAGGCTCCATCCACCTGGCTTGAGTTTAAGCGAGCTTTCAGAGCTCAGTTTATTCCTCCATCACATAAGCAAGACTTAAGCTATGAAGCAGCACATAAGCAAGACTTAACCCTAGAAAGCAGGAAAGAGAGAGATTAAGGAGGCTAAAGAGAGAGATCAATATCATCAACTGAATAACAAATGACACAGTTTCCCTACTTATCGCCAAGAGGAAGCCCTAAAAGGAAGCTTCCGGCGGCTAGGGCCCAACTGGGAGGGAAAATAGTGCGCCCTCCAAGAAGGCCCCCACTCTCTAGTAATATGTCCAAATGGCCTAACAATGAATAATAAGGCCAACGGCCAATCATATAGTCTAAGTCTCACTAATGACTAAAAAAGGGCCCAAGGCCTGCTATGCATAAAGTAAAGTAAATGTAAATGAACGCGGCGAATGTAATGAGCCGAGTCCATAACTGATGAGCTCGTGGAGTGTGTGCCCGTGGGGCTACTGCAGGTGGAGGAACTGGCTGTGCAGGAGGCAAGTACAGCGGCGATATGTACTGAAAGGGGCGCTGCGGTGGCCGGTACTGGTACATCTTGGGTGCTGCCAAAGGGGGAGCCAGTGGAGTGGGTGCTGCCAAAGGAGGAGGATGTGAAGTGGGTGCTGCCACTGAAGGAGCTACTGGAGGAGCCACTGTGGATGTGGGCGCTGCAAGAGAAAACCTGGGCACAGATGGTGGCCTGCCATGGAGACCTGGTGCTGCAGAAGTGGACGACGATGGTGGGGCTGCAGGCCTCAATGGCATCGGCGGCACTGGAGGTGTCGTGCGGCGCACATACCCTCTGAGGAATTGGAGGAATTGTAGGCACCTCATGTGGCTGCTTTGGCTGGGACTCTGTGTACGGCATGCTGGCAAGAGATGAAGGGGGTGCCCTGACACTCGGCATCTGCTACGCCTCTGAATCCAATGTGGCAATCAAGTCGTCTAGCTGGGCATATGAATACAAATGCTCTGGGAACTAGGCCTCATCCTGTGCACCATCCCCTGAATCATCCTGTGCACCATTCCTTGAATCAACCCGTGCCTCATCATGTGCACCCTATAGACCCTGCATGGCCTCCCAATCTGTGCAATCAAAGTCATCTTGTGCCTCCTCTGGTGTGTTGTCGTAGTAACGGCCATGACTCTGTATTGCACGCATCCAAGCAGCTGTGGGACCGGCATCCAAATCACTTTGTCCTCTATCAAGAGCCTCCTCCATCATATCGACATAAGTAGGTATGCCACTGGCCCCCCCTGTGTGCCCTGCCTTGTCTCCAGTATAACCTGCGCCATGTGCCCCACCTCTGCCATGCGATGCACCTGTGACCCCTGCCCGTGGCGTGTGCCCTGCACCTGTATCATCTGCCTCATCCCTCTCTGATCTGGCAAACACAAGCCGAATGGGCTCATCCTCATCATGCTCATCCTATGACACTGGCTCATCTGCCTCATACAATGGGGTCTCTGTGCTCAAGCCCAAGCTCTCTCTCTCTCTCATCTCAGCAAGCTCCCTCTCTCTCTCTGCCATCAACTGTGTGCCCAAGTCATCTGCAGGCATCGGATGGACGTTGTCCGTAGGCAAGTCAACCTAGCGCTCCAAATCAGATATCTTCGTCTGCAAGGTCAAAATTGAGCATGTCAGGATAACAACTTGATCAAAAATTGAAACCTATTTTTGTCAGACGTCAACCAACATGCTATGGGAAAACAGCCCATCACCTGCAATGCACTCGTAATGGTCGGCAGTCTCCTGGAGAGACGTGCGTTGGTGCTACAATACACCAACCGCTCTAGCTGACTCACTAACAGCCTATTTCTTCTCCTCGTGTGAACGAGGGCCCATGTGCTCCAATTACGCTCACACACGAAGGCAGCGCAATCTTGTGATACGTGCAATGAAATGATTCAGCACATGTGCACGGGTGGAATGTCAACGAAATACAGAAAGAGAGGATGAGATGAGATGCATACTTGTGAAAGGACCCACAGTGCAAGACGCTATATGGAGGGATAGGTGCTACCGAACATGGTCCACCCGGTAATGGGGAGCTGCCTCCTCTCTGGATCTTGAGCAGCCGGGTGCCCAAACGTGCATGCAGCTAGCTCCTCCATGAGTCTGATAGGATCCAAGCCAATGTGTGGACCCACCCTGTAGATGTACTCAAGCCAATCCGACTAGAGCTCCCTGTCTAATATCTGTGTCGGAGAGAGGAAGAGGGGATGCAAGATGTGTACAACGTGGTGGATACTCCTGTGAAAGTAGTTCCACCCATCTCCCAGATGAACCTCAGCTCCGTCATCCTGCACGAAGTCGAAGTAAATTTTGGAAAAAACGTAACATCGACAGAAAAACAAACTAGCAAACACTGAAAAAATAAAGACCAATTACAACACTATACCGCTTACCTCTCTGGCTGCACGATGGGCAACTGCAGGAACTATCCGATCCGGTCCATGAGCTCATACACCAGTCCAAGTGTGGACCCCTCGCTATCAGCCATGCGGAGCACAATGTAGAGCGGTCGAAGCAGTCCTGACGATGTCTGTGCATACCTCCAAAACTGGTCTCCCCTCACCGTGGAAGAAAAGTGCTCCCCATCCTCTATGTGCTGAAACGTACTGGCATGCCATAGATCACTGGCAACCATCTGTAGAAGTTGTGCCCTGCACCTGATCATACGGTCGATGACCACCAAGTCGAATGCAAAGCGTGTGGGGGCTGGCTTACGGAGGTCCAGATGGCTGAACACCCGGAACATGGCAAGAACATGCCTCTTCCTGGTGACAAAAGTCACCAGGAAGAGGGCCTCGCGGACGATGGCTCTAACCCAGGGAAGTGCACCTATGTCCCCCATGAGAAGGTCTATGTCGTGCGCTGCACAGGGGGTGTGGACGATGTGAGGGAACTCGGCCTCTAGCAGAACACCCATCTGAACGCAGTTGGTGGCATTGTCCGTCACCACCGTAACGACATGCTGGGGGCCTATGGACAATATGGAAGGCCTAATGACGTCGTACATGAACTCTGCAGATATGAATCTCCCCCCTCTACTGCAATCCACGGCTCTCAAAAACTGTGTACCCATGCAGCTGGAGACCAAGATGTTGAGGATCGGCCTCCTCCTGACATCAGTCCAGCCATCGGACATAATGCTGCAACCGTAAGTGGCCCAGTGGCGGCGTAGAGGCTCCATCTCTCTAGACAAGGACTCAACCCTATCTCTCAGCATGTGTGTGCGGACAACCTTTGAACCAGGGACTCTCCAGCCAGGGCTGACAGACTGTGCAAGGCGGAATGCCCTTCTGAAGGGCTAAGAATCGGTGATGGCAAAAGGTAGGCTCAGCTCGTAAATCAAACTGGCCACGGCCTGTGTGGCCTCTCTGTCCATGTGCGGCTGATGCGTGCCGCGAATGGTCTGTTGCACAAGGGCTCTACCTAGTGGGCGACGGGTGGTGGACCTCCAGCATGGTGCACCAACCGTGACGGGAATGGACGATGACGCGACAGGCTGGGCACTAGTGGATGCATCGGCTGTAGACGTGGAATGGGGAGAGTGGGATGCACTGGCAAGGATGGGTGCAGCAGCATAAGTGGGGTGCACTGGTGGAGGGGCAAGATCTGGCATGGGAGTTCGCGACCTCCCTGTCTACGGCCTCGCCTCCCCACACTCGTTTTTGCTTGATCTAACTCGCCTATGGATCGATTTGAACACGATCTGAGGCCTGGAGCAGGGTCGCCCTACTGATTCCAAGTCTGTAGAGTGTTCACTCAAGAAATTCCGTGGAGAAACGGTAATTTTAGCTCAACTTGACAAAGTGGCTTTTTTTCACCTTTTACCACAAATCTGCTAGGTTAACTCTCTGGAGACAAATACCGCAGTACCAACATGGTACTGCGGTACCAGTATGGTCCCGCGGTACCGGGATCCGCGGTACCCATGACCACGGGACCTATGATATATATATATTTATAATATATATATGTATATAAAATTTCAGGGATGAGGGTCCGGGCCGGATTGCCCGCGTCCGCGTCCGTGTTCGGCGTCCGGACCCGGACACGTCAGACTTTCGGACGCGAGGGTCGGACGCGTCCAATTTTTTTTTTTTAATTTAAAAAAAAAAAAAAAAAAACAGATGCGTCCGGGGGTCCGGACGCATCCGGGGTACGGGCGCCATTTTTTTTTCATTTTTTTTTTAAATTAAAAAAAAAAAACCGGGTGCGTCCGGACGCGGACGCGGACGCACCCCTGACGCGTCCGCGTCCGCCATCTGCTTCCTTAGGTATATATATATCCATGAGTAGCTTCTATGAAACTCCATTGTAGCACTTGTACAGCATATAGAGGTTTTCATTCTTTGGTATCTTAAAAAGCTAGCATAGTCTAGCATTTCGAGTAGTATCATCATTTTATAGGGTTTCATCTCTCTACATCAATATGTACTTGTTTTCTACATGTTTGTCAATGATACTAGCTTTATTCTGCCCCTGTTTTGATGCTCTATCATTTGCGGTGATGCTTGATAGCCTATGCTTGACTTAATTCATTCATATTATTAACATGGTATCAAAACTATATTGGTCTTGTGTGCGTGTTTACCGGAGCTATTATAGTTGTGTTCGAGCATAGCTTTCTTGACGTTGATAGCAGACCAGAAGCACCCATATCAGTCCATGAAAGGCATAAAGATCTTGCCCACGAAGCAAACCAGAAGCACCCATATCAGTCCATGAAAGGCATAAAGATCTTGCCCACAATTGCTTCGTTGCCACGAAGCAATTGTAGGCAAGAGTTTTACAGTTATTATTTTGGAGGAATGTCAAAATTGTGTATTTGAATTGGTCGAGTTGGCCAATTGTCATTGGCCTTTGTGAAACCTCTTTATTGTAGCAACCAGAGCATGATTGCCAATCCTTACAAACAGAACAAAACTTTGAAATCAATGAAAGTACAGCTAACATGATCAGTCCACTCACAATCTACATATAGTTTCTAGACATTATACGTGTTTGCTGCTTTGTTTCAGAATATCGTTATGAGTTGGAATATTGAACCTGGAGATTAAAATGCATAGATCACATTTTCCAGCCTATGGCATTGCTGAACGTGTTCATTGCTTAAACAATAGCCGTCTTCCAAGAAAAAAATGTGTAATTGATTAAAGCAAAACCCACCGGCCAGCCATTTTTGGTGAAACGTTCCCTCTTCGCCTCTAGAGATGGTGTGTCATGGATCCCAAGCAGAGGGCAGCCTCGACTCTGAAAGTGGCAAGCAAAAAGTTACGGTTCAATTTAAACATTAATCAAACAGGTATATCAACAATCCCCACATCAAAAAAAGATCTATTTTGATTAGCCTTCTTTTGCAAAGAGACATCATTTGCGAACAACTATGGACAAAGAACATATTTTGTTATCCACAATTCAGAAACATATGTCAAGTACTGCTATTGCAGCTCATGCTTTTTGGCAAACAGTTGACATGACTATTTTACAGAATTTTCATCAAACACAATGAGAATTAAACTGCTAAGACACATCCTACAGAATATAAACCTTCCTCATGGTAGACTGCTAGGGGCCATGAGCTGATATTCTGCTGTGTGCATGTGCAACCTGTCAGCTAGGGTGTTTGGGTTTTGAGGGTGCTAGGAGGAGAAAAGGTGATATATCTTGTGATCCTTATGCACAAATGGCTGGGTGGTTCAACAAGGAAAGGGGTGGTCTATAGAGCCATTTTGTTTTCATTTTGATTGTTGCACAAGTATATGAGTGGAAATAATCAGCTAGCTTCACCATAGAACAGTTGATTCCAGTCGGTAGTCCAGCAGGACGTTCCCCAATAGCACTTACGAAACATTTTGCTTACATACATCAGTTCTACTTATTTATTCAAGGACATATATGTGATGAGTTGCTGGCGGACTTGATAGATGGAGTACAGCAGTTAATTCTAGTAGGGAGTAAAGCAGGACGCTCCTCTATAGCACTTACAAAAAACTTCTCTTTGACGGGGTACATAGATAGGTTCTGATTATTTATTCAAGGTCGTGTATGTGATAAGTTGCTGGCACACGTGGTAATATCAAGCTTTAGCCACATGCATGCAAAATGAAGGACAAACCTTTGAGCATCAATCAAAAGGTTGCACTTTTCCAATCGGTGCTTTCATACGTGTAGAGCAACATACATTCATCCAACTTTGACACATGGATCACTCCCTTATGTGTAGAGAGCAAGATACATTCACCAACTCTTACACATTGATAACTAAGATGGATCTGTCTCTGGTATACATGCAAAAATTTGCTTGTAATTGAGCGTTTGAGTGATGCTAGTGATAAGTTTATTCATTGTTTGCTGGTTGATTAGGCTGCTACAAGTTTTCCTTTCTCTTTGGCCCTAAGATACAAGGCTTCAATGGGGTTGTTTTGAAAGTTCAAAAATGAGACTTGTATGTCTAGACCTTTCAAGCTGCAGAGACAAGACTATTCCAAGCCTTTATACATTAGCATCTTCGACTGCTAATATTTTCATAAGATATATCCTAGGCACTAGGGAATCAGAGTTACAAGACCCTTCAAGATCTAGAAAGAACCCACTATTTTTTAAAAGCATTTCCGACTCATTTTCCTGATGACTTTTCTAGTTCTTGAATATCATCAAAAATTGATAAGAAGTTGGTTAGGACATAGCAACAACCCAGCACATAAATTAGCCACAGACTACACAAATTCTCCGTAAAGAGTGAAAAAGTACGTGATGAATCATCACCACTCCACAGCCATCCAGAGACACATACAAACCATCTATATGATCACATCATGTTGTCTTTACTCTCTTGTATCAATCGTCTCTCACGCGTGTCATACATGAGGTTCATAGCATGCATGACCTCCATTTGATATGCATTGAATGCACGGCCACTGTGTCCCATGTGTGAGCTCTATATATACATGCATACTTGGATGCATCACCCCAGATCATAATCATAGGTTTTGGAAGGTGGAGAGACATATACATGTTTGGATCTAATCACAAATGCAACTTAACTACTATTGTGAGCTGAGATCATGTTCTACAAATGTAGAAACCCATGACCATCTGTTTGGCTCACTTTCGAACCTGTTCTTCTTAAAGAAAACAAAAACCTGCACATGTACAATCAAGGCCTTCCAAATGTCCTCTCGTGGGCAAGAATCTGTACATCAATATGAGTCACTTAGGATTCTACTCTATTTAAAAGACTAAGACACGTGAGCTTCTCTATTAGGGGCCTAACATGACCCTGAATGGATTGGTTACTAGACGGTCAGTGAACCGTAAGCAATGTTGTTGGCCAATCACCATGGGTAGGATTGGTGGGCCCAAGATGGCTCAGATATGTCACGTGCGGCAGCTCAAGGAGCCTTTTAGCAAGTTGCCACGGATGAACGTTGAGGATGACCATCTGAACTAGTTGTCATTGCCATAGTTGCATCGGGTTCAAACCGCGGTTCGAACCTTTGAATCGACCGGCCGGTCAAACAGGCATGTTGCTCTTTTGGCCCGAACCGGGACCTGGGAGGCGAGAGAGAGAGAGAGAGAGAGAGAGAGAGAGAGAGAGAGAGAGAGAGAGAGAGAGAAGAAAGAAAGCTTCATTAATGACTTTTCCATGCCAAAAGGCATATAAGACAAATAAGTACATATCAAGTATGTGGGTTTTGTGTTTTTGGAGTTCAAAAAATCGAATCTTGAATAGCATCCAGTCACAAGCTTCGGATGGCCTGATTCCTGAAGCTCTAGCAGTTCTTAGGTATAATAGGAGATACTAATACGTCATAACTTCTTTGTAACAACAATCATGAGAATAAACATGCACAGAAAAACCCACAACTTATTCTCAAAATACTATAGACCACTCTGAATGCTTACATTCACAAAAGACTTCAGAAATTATCAACATCGTGAAGGTATGGCCATTTGACTGAATTTCTTAATCTCTGAATCCAAATCAAATAAACCAACAAGGCACAACTTGCAATGCTATTGAAGAGGGCACATGAGGTTGGAGATCAGTTGATTGATGTCTTTTCATTAAAAATAGCATCGGTAACACAACATCCCACTGGTGTATGGGATCTGTGATGCAAAGAACAAGATAACTTGATTTTTTTCTAAAATTGCCGCCTCATGATTACCATACAATTGTTTCATATCAAACTTTTCCACTAAAATCCAGTAGTTTTGGAGAGCAAATCTGATCGTCAGTATATTCAGCCAAAAAAATGTTTACCTCTAGGTTTTTGATCATTTGCTGCCCAAACGCGTCCTCTGGGGAATACTGACAAAGAGGGGCATGAAGTGTAAACATCTTGAAGAAACGTACCCTCAAAAATTTAGCCTCAAATAAACAAACAGTGTACAAAAAGGATATCAATCTAAGCAATATCAAATCAGTATGGCCTCAATTTGAAGCCTACCTGGTATGATTTCATAAAAATTACATAGCGAAGAGCTCAATGTATAATTAGAAATTATCTTAATCGATTTGTGCATGCAACCTGTTCATAAACGACAAATACTGCTGTATTGAACTTCTGTGCAGCCCAGTTAACAACGGCTCGGCTTACATCTGGATCTAAGTAGATCAATACACACTCCGATAGTATGAATGTAGGCACACTGCATCAGAAAAAGGAATCACTTAGTCATATTAGTGCTGATATCCTTGTATGTTATAAAAATAAGCAACACGATACTTATGAAAAGCCCACAGTTTGTAAATGGAACATAGGTCTTGCTGTTGAGGTCTGTCACTCCACCTTATATCAAGTTGAGCACATTCAAAGGCCTTTTCCAGCGAGTTGATGTCTCGAAGATCAACGGGTAGAAGCATATAATGCTTGCTATGTATTTCGCCTCTTTCTGCAGTAGAAAGTACAACAAGTTTGAATAAGATGCACTCGAACCTTCCAAATAGTGAATTAACAAATGCAACTCTGAATTAGATACTTGGAACTAGGACTTTTACAAGTCCCAAGACAATATAGATTAGCTGGCTAGGGCACATAATGCACGTACGATATTGAAATTTGGCATACACCAATAAACAATCCAGACCATAATTTTTTTTTATATTTTATCGTTTTACTCGTCTAAATTTAGAATTCAATGACTGATCAAGACGCTACTTCAAACCACTTCATAAGTGTTATGTTCCTTCAATCGGTTTGGAAAATTATCATCACTCAAATTACTTTCATGCTCCAAATCATTTGAGAATCATCACTTGCACATGGAAACATTTGGGCAATGTTCATCACCAAAGGATTGCCAACCTGTGTTAAATTCAACAAAATGTTACACCAGCCTGAAATTCATCCCAACTTTGACAACCCTCCATCCTCTAAAACACACCACGTTGTTTTTCTGATGTGTTGTACATAACGTGAATTTGTCTGGCTCATTTGTTATAACTACTTTAGATTGTCCATAATTGTGCCTCACAAAGATGTATCGACAAAAATATGAATCGTAGATTGGTAGTACATTTCAACAACATGCGGCTACAGGAACATTATTGGCAACACTTTGGGCTTTGGGCTGCAGCTTATGATTTGTCAGTGCAGGAAATATGGACAATCTGGTACGGGCCCTCCATTCACTTATTATTGTACATATATTAAAGAATTGATTGGGTACTACTCACAAATCTAGCCCTAATTCGAACCTCTAAACAGTACAAGAAGACCGATGGATCGCAATGTCAATGAACGTAAAGCCTGCTCTCAAATCTGAAGCGACTGTTGTGCACATTATGGGTCTTTGCTTGCCACTACCACTTCTTGATTGAGTCCTCTGCCTCCACCAAAGCCCAAGCCTCTAGGCTGGCCCTGTGGTCTATGTGAATATGCTGCCATGTTGGGAGCTTGTGACATTTCTGTGGTTGCTGCTGCTGCATCCTCCACAGATTGAAAGTAAGACTTGGCTTGCTTCCAACCCTGCTTATGTCCTTGAAATCCACTCCTTCATCTAAGGTCTGCTTGTTTGTTTGGCTCAGCCTATGTGTTATGCGATCCGAGCCATCCGACCACGAATTATTCAAAATAACAAAATTAATACTGCAAATAAAGAGAGACAAATAAATATGATGCTTCATGTTAACCGCCCAACCATAGATGCATGTATGTTAAGAATCACAAGGCACACTAGTTGCAAAGCCACGTATACATGTGCATGACCACATGCTTCACCCTCCAAGCTACATCATCAAGGCACTAACATGCAATACTAAGCAAGGTAGTAGAGAAGTCAAATGTAGTTCCACCAATTATGCGATTGTTCCCAATACAAACACCTAGCCTCTGCAAACATATAACCCACTCCTCGTTATATACTGGGACTAGCCCCTAACTAGTATACCCTTAGTTATTGGGCCGTTACCATTAAGGGCATGTCCTTATGGAACCCAAGTACCCTAAGTTGCCCTAATCTCTAAAAGGTTCCAATAAGGGCCTCTAGATAGTATATATAGCATTTTGCTCTTTTGATGTCCCACGTGGTACTTATCAGGTATATTAGTATTGCGCTTAAAGAGTCTATCTTAGCACCAATACGGTCTTGAGATGAACTTCATGCTCCTCGACCACTTTACTAAAAAGCAATATATTGTCAACAAAATTGACGACAAACTTGCCCATATAGTCTCGCAAGACATCGTTCATGAGCATCATGAACGTGGCTGGGGCATTGGTTAACCCAAATGGCATAACCAAAAACTCATAATGACCGAAACGGGTTCGGAAGGCCGTCTTCTGAACGTCTTCATCTCGAATCCGTATTTGATGGTATCCACTTTTGAGTCCTGCTGGAAAACGTTGGAACAGATCTGAAAAAAGTGCGCTGGAGCTGTAGGAACAAGGTGCGCCCATATTCCCTTCTTGAAATCGTTGAAAAACACACCTTCCCCCTTCCAAACAGCGCTAGAGGGAGGCTGCAAGAGGGCGATGGGCTGTAGGAAGGACGTAGCCCAGAATAAGGCCTTGAAATGCCTTTCTTCCTCCTAAAAAAAAAAACGCTCAAAGGGCTTCAAGAGGGTGCTGAACCTGTAGGAGAAAATTTGAACCACAAAACTGCCAATTTGCAGGCTAGAAACCCCTGGAACAGCAGCGTTAGAGGGCCACACTTGTTGTCCAATCTGTCTCCCTGATTTTCCCCCTCCAAATCCTTTAAAAAACAAGCAAAATCTTGTGATGAAACAATAGCTAAACACATGCGAGAGAACACAAGTGATAGAAACCAACTATGTCCCATTGCAAATGAGGTAGGGCGAACTACATACTTATAGACTTTGTTCTATGCCGAAAAGCAAAAGCAAAAGCAACCTAAAAGCAATTGCGTAATGATAAAAGCACCAACACCTATTTATAGCAAAACTTGTGCTCCAAATCAAGCACTAGAATCTCGACTGATGATTCATCATTAATATCACATATTTCAAAAAACGTCAACAATGAGATTTGTTTCCCATGAAACACACATACACTATAAGATGTTTATCAGAGGAGAGATATGTAGAGTCATCTATCATGACACTATAATACTCACTAGCTTGTATGCCAATGCTCAAAAGACAGAGTTGTGTAAAACTCGTCTCGAGTATTTGGGTCACGTAGTGACAGCTGAAGGTATTTCGGTTGACCCAGCCAAGGTGGCTGTGGTTAAGAAGTGGCCGAGGCCTGCCGATATACGCCAATTACAATCTTTCTTAGGCTTTTGTAAGTTCTACCGGCGGTTTGTTAGGAATTATTCCTGGATAGCTGCTCCTCTAACGGACCAATTAAGAAAAACAACATTGTGTTTCGATGGAATGCTGAAGCTCAGCAACGTTTTGAGAACTTGAAGGAGTCGCTGGCCACGGCTCCAGTTCTCAAGATTGTAGATACCCAAAAACCTTTTGACCTAGAGACGGATGCAAGTGGCATTGTCGTAGGTGCAATGTTGAGCCAAGAGGGTAGACCAGTAGCCTTTGAGAGTAAGAAGTTGACACCAGCTCAACAGAGATATCCTACACATGAGCAAGAGTTGTATGCGATTATACATGCGCTCAAGGTGTGGAGACATTATTTATATGGTGCCGAGTTTTATGTGTACATAGATCATCATACTTTAAAGTATTTTTGCACTCAGCCAGATTTGAAAGGCCGCCAAGCTCGGTGGGCCGAGCTAATGCAGGAATTTCACTTGGAAATTCGCTTCCGAAGAGGGAAGGAAAATGTGGTCGTTGATGCACTATCTCGTATACTGCATCAGATGAGCTTTACTGTGGTGGACAGTGGTCTCATGGAGGAGATTAAGAAGGCTCAAGAAAAGGACCCACATTGTCAGCGTGTGTGGCCTAATGCGCGCAAGATAGTCGACCAAACGGAAGAGTCAGTCGAGGCTGTCGCTTCCATAGAGGCACACACCAGTACATATCTAACATACACCGTGAAGGATGGTATGTTAATGAGAAATGGAAGAGTTTTCGTGCCAGACGTGAAGGATCTTCGTCGTAAGATACTTCATGAATGCCATGATAGTCCCTGCGAAGATTGATAAGACCAGTGAGCTTTTAAGAAGGCATTATTTCTGGCCACGATTGCAGCGGGATGTAAGAGAGTACGTTCAGCGTTGCACGGCTTGTCAAGTGAACAAGGCCGAGAGAGTAAGTCCTTCGGGCTTGCTACATCCACTTGAGATACCTACAGGAAGGTGGGAAAGCATCTCTATGGATTTTATTGTTGGGCTACCCAAGACCCAAGATGGATTCAATTCCGTTATGGTAGTGGTAGACAGGTTTCCCAAGATGGCTCATTTCATCGCAACGACCAAGAAGGTGACAGCTCCGCAAGTGGCTGAGTTGTTTATTCAGAATATTGTCAGGTTACATGGTCTTCCGAAGTCCATTGTTTCAAACAGGGATCCCAAGTTTACAGGAAATTTTTGGATTGAGGTGTTCACCAAGCTGGGAACACAGTTGCGGATGAGTAGCTCTGAGCATCCTCAAACGGATGGTCAGACAGAGCGAGAAAACCAAATCTTGGAAGATATGCTTGGGGCATATGTTAGTAGTACGCAAACAGACTGAGTAAAGCACTTACCGCTATTGGAATTCGCGTACAATGATAAGAGACATGCGTCCACTGGATTGAGTCCATTTGAGCTCAAATATGGTTTCAGGCCACTGAGTCCTGCAATCATAGGGATTCCGCATAGGGTACCTAGTGTTGTAGAGTTTTTGGCTCAGATGCAGCAAAAGCTAGAGTTGGCACGAGATAACTTGTCCAAAGCTGTAGCTAGGGTAGAGAGTTATGCTCGTGAGAACCATACCTATCGGGAATTTGAGAATGGAGATTGGGTGTATTTACTAGTCCCTTCGAAGTCGAAGGTGCTACGCACAGGAAAGTGTGCCAACATACTCAAAAGGTCAGAAACACACTGAAACCATGAGGACTTAGGCTGCTAACTAGCCAGAGTGTGAGAGGATGTAAAAGCTTCAGCTACGTATCTGGATGAATCAATTCAACAATCAATGGTGGTGAGGCAAACTCCGCCAATATGATATCATGGGGGCTGACTGCTTCGCACGGATCATCCGGCTAAGCATAAGGATCTGCAGACGTGAAATATCACTCCAAGTATCTCTGGACAGGCTAGGACAGCATGCCTCTGCAGAATGTAGAGCAACCGGAGAGACAGTGGCAGAAAAAAGGCAACAGCACGTATCAGGATCATGTACATAGTAAATAGAAGAAAACCTCTCCATTTGGACAAGAGCAGAGTGCCCTTTGCGGAGCCTAGACAGTGCAGCTGGTCTAAAAGTGAGCAATGGACCAGTAAAAAGGACACCCAAGTAGGTATAAGAGGCTACTATCTCTAGTGGCTGCCCATCATAGTAGAACGCCGTGTCTCGCATATGCTGTCGATTGGTGTTAAACACCATAACCTTAGTCTTACCAATGTTCACCATCAAACCCCATGTCTAGCAGTATATAAAGCATCAAGGTGCTGCTGAAGCCCAGATGTTGATCTCGATAGTAGTATCATGTCATCTGCATATAGTAGAATAGGCATAATCATATCATGTGCCTCGCCAAACTATAATAAGTGCTCACCATATGGGGTAATAGGTCCCAAAGTGTCGTCGGAAGTCCTGGTAACTTCAAGTGTATCACTGTCAAGGGCACGAACACGAAACTGATCCATGGTGTCAAAGAACTCTGTCTATCGCGAAGATATCTGGGCATTAAAATCTCTAGTGACGAGAATATGCCCCCGCTTTGCAAATCTGATAATATCCAATGAGAGATCCTGATATGGTAAAAATTACCCTCAGCAAAAGATGAAGACTCTGGTGGGAAATAACATGCTGCAATAAAAAGATCTCTATCCAAACCAATATCCTGGCCCAAAATGCAAGTCCATATATAGCGGGCCTACTCGTCATGTCTGATGAAGTCAAGCTCGAATGGAGAGACTCCCTGTATAAAGCATGCAACCCCTCATGAACCACGGCCACTGGCAAATCTAGTCTCTCGTCGAAATACTGAGTTCCATCTATATCCAGGAAAAGAAGGAAGTCCTCAATCTGGGCTCTCGTGTGTCTCCATAAAGAAAAATATATCTCGGCCAATAATAAAGTCAACCAGGTCTGCCAGCACAATTCCACACTCCAATTCGAAGGTGGTGTGGATGGGACCCCGGGGTGCTCCCAACCGTGGGCACCCCAAATCCCTTGCTGCTGAAGTATTGCTAGTGGTGGTGGTCAAGGATTGATGAATCTACTTAGTAGTTTCCAAAAGGTCATAGGAAGAAGACTTTGTTGGATCACTGCTCGCCGAGGACTGCTCGCCGAGGACTGCTCGCTGCAGATCAACTTACCTATAAGTTGGTTGTTATGCCTATTGCTACATATGTTGTAGCATCCTGATGTTGCCTATGAGTAGATACAGTCTATGATTGACTGATTGTGGTTGCCTACTGCTATCTGCCTATTTCATGACCTGCATGCACATGGCACTGGTCAGTTACAGACTTGCAATCTCTAGAGTACTTCATTTTTAGATGTCCTATTTACTATGAGATCCGTGGGAAGTGTCCTTGCCTATTCAGAGACAATCCTATATGTGTTGATGTTATGTGAGAT
The DNA here is from genome assembly GCA_029204225.1 of Diphasiastrum complanatum. Taxonomy (NCBI): domain Eukaryota; kingdom Viridiplantae; phylum Streptophyta; class Lycopodiopsida; order Lycopodiales; family Lycopodiaceae; genus Diphasiastrum; species Diphasiastrum complanatum. Next base: position 19,406,354 of record CM055114.1, on the reverse strand, counting down.
GTCCTAGTTGTGAAGAGATTTGAGCCAGTATGATCAATCGAATTATCATGATCCATAGCCGCAGATCATAACTTTCTTCTCCAGAAGAAGAGTACGGACAGGACAAACTTTGAGTCAGATGATGAGGATACAACTATTCGAGACCGACATCAAGATCAAAGACAATGTACAACACATCACCTTCGTACTACTAGAGCCTCCAAACGTATCACGAGTGCTCACGCTCGGAGATTAGGCCTCAACCAAAGTCAAAGTCAGAGATAGTAATCACCAATGCTCCTCCTACTATGATTCCTTTGAGAGTCCATCTCATGGCTTTCTTTGATTGTCTCCACTGAGCGCACATATAAATCATTCGTCGTGCATGGTCCTTGCTCCATATTGTACTTATATAGAGTTGTTATTTTCTTTTCACATGCTTTAGACTATGTATTTCTATTTGTCATAATTCGGAGATTCATACACTCCCTTAGTTGCTATACACCCTTAACAAGTATTGCTTCTTCGTCTAATATGCTCTTTGGCATCAAAAGACATTTATAAAGCTTTCTTTCTTTTTTTCTCTCTCACTTGTGATAAATGTCTCCTATAGTGAATATTTGCAATTGATTATAATGAATGCTAGAGCAATTATGATGATCAAAGTAGGACGTACTCAAGTTATGACCAAAAAATCATGGGAGGACTAAAAAATTTACTAAAGGAGATGTAACTATATTGATCAAATGGATTAGCCTATCTAGTGTCAAAAATCGCTACACCACAAAAACAAAATATGATCTAAAGAATAGATAACATTATGTTTGAAATGCTAGACAAACCAAAGGGTCAGAACATTGCTCAAAATGTCATTGTTCCAAAAATTGGAAACTATGGGTCTTTTTGTGACAAAAAGGAAAATAGCTGAACTAAAGTAAAAAGGTCTAGCTCTTTAGTCATACCTCGAACCAACTAAAAACATATTAAAATAATAAGAGCAATATTTAAACAAAACTCTGAAAGATATAAGAGCATGTCAAAATATAGAGGTATCGATTATTCTTGATCAAAAAAATATTAAAAAACAAGTTGCAACACAATGTGCATAAGACAAGCTCAAAACACAAGTTAAAATTGTTTTGATAATTGAAAATAACATCATGTCAAGATTGTACCCGGCGATATTGTTCCCAAGGATTCCACTTTCTTTTGCAGTTGTTCGCGCGATGCAATAATTGTCGCCTTTCGACTAGTTACCTACAAATTGTTCGAATTCTAATATCAAAGATAACGCTTTAGGCCTTGGTGACTCCTTATTTTGTTAACAAGGAGCATTGGCAAATATACATCAAACAAAAACGAAACACTATTTATGCTCAATGAACAGTTTGATCATTGTCACAAAATTATGCATCCTAGAATACTTTACAGCTCTTTAACTTTAAGATAATAAATGCTTGTTTCTTGTAGCCAAATTTTGTTTTCACTTCCAATTTCACCAAACACATGTCACCAAATAGAAAGTTTCTCAAAGCCTTTTAAAAAATTTCAGGTTTCTCAATTAGATTACATATGACAACGCAAGAAATAAACAATCCTCATCTCATGTTTAACAAGGCTTGTATTGGAATTGCTCAAAGCTTCAACAAAATGGATATTGTCGTCTTTGTAAATTAGGCGTTTCCATGTATCCTTTGCTTTTTGTAGAGACTTTTTTCTTTCCACTACTAGTACGGATGTAAGATATTCATCAAGGAAAATCTTGGTGTTTTTAATTTAACCCGCCATTTTAACACCACGTCTATCATCAATCGAAGTAAAGCGTAAGACAAGGTTATCAGCCTCTGTCTTTGTACGCCAAGCAGTTTCTAATCCTCGAATGTGGTGTTGGAGGTGTGATTCCAAGAATAGTTTGGCATCCTCGAGGGCATTTTGAGAGTTTGGAATGCCTCTAACACGCACATTGAGAGCTTTGCGTTCTCGCAATCGTGATTCACTAAGTGCGGCCGAAATTAAAGAAGATGGAGCTTCAAATTTACTATAACGTTTCAAGACGTCTGCCCAAGATGAGACCTCTATATGATGTTGCTCCGTGCTGCACTCCAATCAATTGACTGCTTGTGATTTGACCTCTCTAATATGGTCCATTTTAGGGTAGATGTATAGCTGGAACAATTCATGCAAAATACCAGATTTTTGCAAAAAATAAATAAATTCAAATGCAATTCTCATGTGCGAATCGCTTTTCGTAGGGGAATCGCAATTTGCAGCAAGCACTGGCAACATTGGAGCATAGCATGCATGTGAACAAACAAGGTCAACATGCCACACATCATATGCATGTGATAGAATCTCAGTGATTCTCAAACTCGGAGTAGACTAATCTTATTAGTACTCACAAAATAACCAAACTCAAGAGGAAGAAGAGGAATCACAAGAACAATGAACTGAATTGATCTGAATTGATTCAACTTGAAGGAGGGCGCCCATCTGCTCTTATAGAGACTGGATGCTTTAAGGCAAAAGCTATTTGCCTACTATACCATTTGGTAAAAGCAGTTATGCTAATTACTAAGTCTCAAGAATAGCAATCTATGCTAGCATGAATATAACATACTATTGTATACTATTCTAACAAAATTGGTACTAACTTACGTACCTAGCCAAACTTAGACTTTGACTTATACTAAAAATAGAGATAGGCCTTTGAACTAGCTCGCAGGCTGGCCTCTACAATTAATTAGTTAACCTTAATTCTAACACTCCCCCTTAATGGATAATTGATTATCAATTACACCTAATGTGTCCTAAACTTCTCAAACTTTTCAAGACCAAGTCCTTTTGTGAAGATATCTGCAACTTAATCATTGGTGTCACAGTAGATCAACTCCACTTCACCACTCTGCAACTTTTCTCGTAGAAAATGTTGCTGAACTTCAATATGCTTTGACCTGCTACGAAACACCGGATTCTTTGCAAGACAGCTTTTGTAGGACTTCTGTTAAGTAAGTAAACTGCTGTACAAACTGCTTCGCCCCACAAATGATTCTTGAGGTTCTTACCTCATAGCATGCTTTGAGCACTCTCCACAATAGACCTGTTCTTTCTCTTGGCTACTCCATTATGCTGTGGTGTATCAGTCGAAGCAAATTGTCTCTTGATTCCATATTCTTTGCAAAATTCCTGGAACTCTACTCACCTCCCTTATCTGAACGTAGAATCTTTATTTGCTTTCATGTTTGCTTCTCAACAAGCGATTTGAACTGAGTAAAGAGCTTAAAAGCTTGACTCTTATACTTAAGCAAGTATATCCATACTTTCCTGGAAAAATCATCCACAAATACCATGAAGCAGGATGCTCCCCCTATAGACTCAATTTGCATGGGACCACATAAGTCTGTATGAACAAGCTCCAAGATCTCCTTGGCTCCATATGCTCCATCCTTAGGAAACTGCATACGATGATGCTTGCCCATAACACATCCTTCACAGATTTTTTCCAAAGATACAATATTAGATAATCCTATTACCATATTATTGTCTTTTAGAACCTGTAAGCTTTTATAGTTTAGATGTCCAAACCTTTCATGCCACATCCTGCTCTCCATGCTATCAGAAGCTGCACAAACCTGATGATCCGATGTAGACGCATCAAGTTTGTAAAGTCGACCTTCCAAAGATCCTTTGACCACAACTTTGTAGCCTTTGTTTTAGTCTTTGATAAGACACTTCTGATCATCAAACTCAACTTTCATATACTGTTTAGCGATAGCAGAAACTGAAAGTAAATTCTTCTTTAAACATGGAACATAGAGAACATTCTTAATTTCTCCTATATTCCCTGAAGGTAAATGTACTCTTACTGTACCTCGACCTTTGATGTTAAGAAGAATTGTCTCCAAGATTGACATGTGGCTATTTAAAAAGTTGTACAAAAATATTATCAAGTACAATTTCTCCTATAGAAGACAACTCATCTCTTAGATCCTTCACCTTGGTAATAAAATCTGTAATGGATTCTTTTGATTCCATTTTCAAGGTATGAAGTTTATTATTCAAGAACAATGCTCGAGACTTATCACCGTTTCATATGTATTCCTATGAATATCCATGCATTCTTAGGCCCAGGAATAACCTTATCCTTCACGGATAAGTTGATGATATGGTGTGCACGTTGCACCCCTTTCTCAAATGTCCTTCTATCTTGATCATTGAGATCTTGAGCCATCAATCACCTCTTGTCCCGTGACGATTTCCCAAAAATCTCTGCAATGTTTCAAGGGCTCGTTTCATACGTCGTTTCGAATCGCGTTTGAAACGACTGGTTCTGGTTCGAAACGGGATTTTTTTTTAAGGTTTTTTTTTTTTTTTTGAATGTGTTTTTGAGGGTTTACACATGTCATAGACAGTCTAGTAACAAGTAGATACATCCAATTTCATGAGAATGCTCTAGAGAATGCAATTCAAGAGGAGAAGCTGTAGTATTAGGATTCAGTATGTGGTCACTGCCAACTGGTCACGACTCAGTGCTCACTTGACACTTTCCTCAGTCAATTGTTGATATTGTCACCATTCATCATACATATTATAGTCTCAATTTTCAAACATCCAGGAACTTCCAAAAATTGTAAAGTTTAAACAGTAAAGTTACAAACTAATAACTATTATCTATAGAAGTTAGAACTTTCAACTTTCAGCTTACTACTTACTACTTAGTACTTAGAAGTTACTAGTTAGTACTTACAAGTTTGAAGTTACAACTTACAACTTACAACAAATTACAATGCATTGACCAGTGACCACTAACCTGGAAGTAACTTCAAGTTGGCAGTGGGCACTAAGTTCTAACTTCTAAGTAGTAAGTAGTAAGTTCTAACTAGTATTAAGTAATAAGTAGCTACTAGCAATTTTGAATTTACAAATCAGACTTCAGTGAATCACAAATTACAATTCAAGAGCCAAAAGTTTAAACTTTAAAGTTCAAAGTAAACTATAAAAGCAATGATGCTATCAATAATCATGCTGCATAAATAACAAGAGTGTCAAGCGTGGCCTCGGCCCTCAAGGCTCAAGCCTGAGGCCCCATGAGTCTGAAGTCAACTGTCATATGTACACAGTAATATGTATAACTACTATGCTAGAGCCCTCAGCCTAGAGTATGCCACTAATAACTAACAATTGGACAAGTCTTTTCTGAGGGAGATATCCTCAAAAATTGTTGCATGCAATTATATTCTTAGTGGAAAGCCCATCATCTTTGTACAACAACGATGAAGAGCCTTCATGAATCCGTTCTTCCACAGTCAAGCAAGTTAGATGGATCTAACTACAGCTTGTGGAAGTTCAAACTTCAGAATATACTTCAGGACAGAGCAGTGTTTCATCGAAACGCGTTTCGAACGCTGAAACGGGTTCGAAACGAAATGTACGAAACGGGCCCGTTTTGAAACGACATTTCGTTGTTCTAAACGACTGGTGAAAAATCGCAAATCTTTTTGTGATACAGCGGGGGCCTGAAAGGTGAGCGTTTTCACTCTTTGGCACGTTACAAAAACCAGAGAGAGAGAGAGAGAGAGAGAGAGAGAGAGAGAGAGAGAGAGAGAGATTGTGTGTGTGTGTGTGTGTGTGAAAGAGAGGGAGTGTTTGTTTGTTTGTGTGTGCGTGAAAGAGAGGGAGTGTTTGTGTGTTTGTGTGCATTGTGAAGTAGAGGGAGTGTGTGTGTGTGTGACATGTGTGTGAACTTTCAACTTTGAGTGTGGTGGTGTGTTAAACTTTTAACTGTGTTTTTGTTTGTGTGTTTGTGTGTGTGCACTGTGTGGTGTGTGTGAGATTGAGAGAGAGAGAGAGTCTTAGAGAGAGAGGATAGGGATAGATTGAGGATAGATTGAGGTTAGAACTTAGAACATAGGTTTACCGTTTTGAAATAAGAATTTAGGATTAGTTTTTAATTTGAATTCTGAATTTAATACAGTTATGTTTTGTTGACACTAGATAGCTATTAGCAATGCCCAGACAGCGGGATCCCTTATGGGATCACGTCACCCTTAATTCAGCTTATGGCACATCAGGCACGAAGAAGTGGACTTGCAAGTATTGCGGGAACACTTATGGAGGTGGCCCCGTTCGAATCAGGGCGCATCTTTTACGTCTTCGAGGATATGAGATCGTCGTTTGCACTCAGGCCCCAGAGTCACTGAGGATTGCCAGGATCGGGGACGACTCTCCTGCCACTACTTCAGGCACATGTGATTCCTGAATCTTGTTTGATCAATGACATTGATTGAAAATTTGAAATTTGATCTAAAGCTAAAACTTAAAAGTTTATTCTATAACTTTAAACTTTGATTACAATTTACTAATGAGTATTAAGTAATTAGTGACTGTTCCCTGAGCTCTCTCACTAACCAGTGACTATAATTCATTACCTAAAGCCTGCTGCGTAACTAGTTAGTAGTAAGTTGTAACACCAATGTTATTGTTACAGGTGCGGCAGAGCGCCAAGATTCCCCATCGCAGCCAGCACATGTAGCCGACACTAGCTCCGCTGCAGCATCCATTCCACCTTCTTCTTCTGGAGAGACTCTTGTAGTGCCAGTTGGTGGGGCCGGCAGTAGTGCTATTGGTAGCACTGTTAGGGGACGGGGTCGAGGACATGTGAGAGGCAGGGATGTTTTTGTGACAGCCTTCCAGCAGTCGCACATGGATGCAGCTGCTATTGCTGTTAGGAGGTGCTTTTACTTGTGTGACCTCCCTTTTCATGTGGCACAGACCCCTGCATGGAGGGATATGATGCAAGCAGTATCTCGTATCGGTGTTGAGTGGGAGGGCCCGACCATGGAGCAGCTGAGGACGAGAGAGCTTCATGCTGAGCGGCAGTCCGTGGATGCTGACCTACAGCCCATTAGCAAGTCATGGGCGAGGTATACCTGTAACCTGTTACCTTACATCTTTAAAACCTTTGCACTTGCCACTTACTACTTTAGAAATTAGTAGTTTCAAGTTTGAAGTTTCTAACTTTGAAATTTCAATCTCCAAATTTGCAAATTGCAAGTTGCAACTTAGTTAGTTGAAACTTCAAAGTGTTGTCGAATGTTTTAGGTTTGGATGCACTATAATATCAAATGGTTGGACCGATGCAAGGAGGCACCATCTTGTGAATATATTGGTGTCTTCTTGCATGGGCACCATGTTTTTGAGATCCATTGATACGTCGGAGCCAGGCATGGCATTGGATGGCAGGAGATTGTTTGAGTGCATCTCACAGGCCATTGAGGAGATCGGAAAAGAGAATGTTGTCCAAGTATGCACTTGCCACTTGCCACTTTCAAGTTTCAACTTTAAAACTTTCGACATTGAGCTCTCAGCTTTGAAGTTAGAACTTAGTAAGTTACAAGTGACAACTTACATTTTGTGAATCGTGATTATTGTTTTGAACGTTGCAATTTGCACTTGCCATTTACATTTGCAATTTGCATTTGCATTTGCTTCCGGAATCTCAATGGTGAATGTTCATTGTTCATGAGTTATGATTCGACCTTTGTCGGAATTCCAATGCAGGTTGTCACGGACAACGCGTCCAATTGTGTTGCCATGGGGAAGATGGTGAATGAGAAGTACCCTTGGATTTTCTGGAGTCCATGTGCTGCACACCTTCTTTGGGATATCACCTGTCCAGATCTTGCATGCAACAATTTTTGAGGATATCTTCCTCCAAAAGGACCTGTCCTTCCCTAGATATCACCTGTCCAGATCTTGCCTATCTGGTTGCTATCTTTCCCAGATACTGCCTTCCTCAGTTCTACCTCCCTGTAGAAACTCATGCTCAGGTACTGCCGCCCTCAAAAGAACCTGCACCAGCTGTTGCTGCCCTCAGAAGAACCGCACAGGTACTACCGCCCTCAGATGCTGTTTGCACCAGCTGCTGCCACCCTCAGATGCTGCCTTCACCAACTGTAACCTGCAGCTATGTGACCTGCACCAAATCTGCCGCCCTCAGATTCTGCCTGCACTAGCTGTATCCTACCTGCACTAGATATGTCGCCCTCATATGAACCTGTAACAACTGTTGCCGCCCTCAGAAGAACCTGCACCAGTTGTATGCTGCCTGCACCAAGATCTGCTGCCCCCAGATGAACCTGTTCATCCAAGAATACGGCAGCTTCCGTTGAGGATGATGATGAGTCCGAGTATACGTCAGATGACGTTGAGGATTCTGAGCCTGTATTACCCAAGCAAACCCCAAGGGTTGAGGGTCAGTTGACTCAAGGATTCAAATGGAAACAGTATTCCATTCAGGATGAGTACTTGCTCTATAGAGATAGAGTATGTGTCCCCAGTTCAGAGGATTATAAGCAGCAGGTCCTATATGAATGTCATGACAATCCTAGTGCGGGACACCCAGGCATACAGAAGACCTATGAGCTTCTTCGTAGGCAGTTTTTCTGGCCCAGTATGAAAAAGGACGTCCAACAATATTAACCAGTTGCCAGAAATGTCAAGCAAACAAAGCAGAGCGTTTAAAGGCAGGAGGGTTGTTGCAGCCCTTACCAGCTGGTAAATGGGAGAGTATCTCCATGGATTTTATAGTAGGCCTGCCTAAAACCCAAAAGGGTAATGATGCTATATGGGTCACAATTGACCGTCTGACCAAAATGGCTCATTTTATTCCGACCAAAACAACCGTTAGAGCTCCAGAGTTAGCGAGGTTGTTTGTAGACGGGCTATTTAAATTGTACGGTCTACCTTCCGGCATAGTCAACGACCGGGACAGTAAGTTTAATGGAAATTTTTGGAGGGCAGTATTCCATCATCTCCATACTAAACTTAATATGAGTACCACTGACCATCCACAGACGGACGGTCAAATAGAGAGGGTAAATCAGGTGCTGGAGGATATGCTTCGAGCATACCTCAGCAAGAAGCAGACTAATTGGGAGGAGTATCTCTAGATATTAGAGTTTGCTTACAACAGTACCAAACATTCAGCTACGGGATACAGCCCATTTATGCTGATGTACGGTTTTCAGCCACGCTCACCCACAACTGTAGGGTTTGAACAAGAAAAAGTTGAAGCAGCCATAAACTTTTTAGAAGACCTAAACCAGATGATAGAACATGCTAAGCGTAGCATTAGACAGTCCCAGGATCGAGCCAGGCATTATGCAGATCCACACAGACAGGATGTACAGTTCTCCGCTGGTGAGAAAGTCTACTTGAGAGTCCCAGTTGACTCTAAAACTCTCAAATCAGGAGTGTGTGCTAAGTTGTCTCCTAGGTATTGTGGTCCCTTTACCATCAGTAGGAGGCTAGGCGAGGTCACCTATGAACTAGAACTCCCACACAGTAGTAAGGTTTTTCCAGTCTTTCATGTAAGTCAGTTACGAAAAGCCTTAGCCAGATCAAAAAATCTGGTAGGGGACAGTGTTCTAGTTCTCCCACTGGATCCTCAACAACCTCCACATGAACCAAAAGAGATTCTTGATAGTAGAGAGACGCAGACTCGTCATACTCTATACCGAGAATATCTGGTCAAGTGGAATGATCAGCCTGTTGAGAATGCCACTTGGGAAAGAGGCAACGTCCTTCGCAAGATTTTTCCAGACTTTGTCTTAGAGGACCAAGACGGTTCTTAAGGGGGAGGAAGTGTTACGAGCTCGTGACTAGTGCCGAACCCTAGAGAACACAGATAGGTCAGATACCACAGTCAGGGTCGTGTCCAGCGTACACGACCAACAGGGCAAGACAGTGTGAGTAGTGTGCCCCAGCACGGTCCATAGCCATGGCGGGCCTAACACAGTCTAGGGACCCTGTCAGCAGGACAGGGCCCCCAGTTGGGTCCCAACGTGCAGTCGGCCACATCAGTGCCATGTGGTCGACACTTGGCAGTTGCATGCTACCAATCCTCACACTGGGCTAGGAGGGGCTTACTCTATATCAGGGAGTAGGCAAGGTTGGGTGGATCAGTTCGTGTTTGCCCAACTGTGGTGTTAGGATCTATTATAGTGACCATGCATATTAATCTTTGCAAGAGGATCCTAACGTTAACAGTGCAAATCACAACTAGTTGTCTACATTGCTTTTTGACCTCAACAAAGCAGGGTTTGAAAATGCATATCCTTTAGGATTATCCAACTTGTATGTGTGTGACCATGCATGCGAATCTTTGCAAGAGGATCCTAACATTAACGGACCAAATCACAACTAGTTGTCTACATTACTTTTTGACCTCAACAAAGCAAGGTTTGATATCCTTTGTTAATATCTTAATCATTAGAATGGTATAAGTTCTAGCCTGATTATGACAAAATGCTCCTGTAAACCTCTTTTGTACAAAGATTTGCACCAACACTTATCCTCATGTTTGATCTCGATGAGTTGTCTTGCAATGTCACCAAATATCAGGACAAACAAGTGACAACAGAATCCAGATTTTAATTACCTCTAAAAAGTCGAGCTCCACATATTTCACTTCTCCTCTCCCTTCTTCCTGTCATTACCAATTCAATAACAAAATTTCTCAAAAACATCGACAACTAATTAAATTTGCAAAATGCAGTCAAACAATATTGGATTGCCCTCGTATTGAATATAAAGAAAAATAACCTCGAGCTGAAAATATGTTGTGTCAAATCCAGCGCCAAGTGAAAGAATTTGCTTAGGTCCTACTGAATCTAGGAATTGCAAAAGTAGCTTGCGAATAGCGGCCCACCTGGCATAGTAACCTACAAGTAATCCCATACGGTGCAAATTTCTCTCAGACTTTTTAACTAAAAAAGAATTCTATTATGATACCTATACATGAATTTTATGACTCATAAAGCTTTTGCTGCTAGTAAAAATGTTGACTGATTCAATTATTCGATTTATCACAACAAACAATGCTAAAAGCTTTTACACATCTCACAATCGTTTTGTGTCAAAATGTTGACTGATTCAATTATTCGATTTATCACAACAAACAATGCTAAAAGCTTTTACACATCTCACAATCGTTTTGTGTAAGAGTAAATGATTTTTTATTTTTTTTTTACGTAAGAGAATGGCATTTCTAGTGACCTGCACTAGCGGTAAGGATCATGTAAGAAGTTAACGCAAGTGCAAAAAGATGGACATAACTTCAAAAAGTTTTTGATACCCTTATTGGTAGTTGGGAGTGTTTCAAAGTTGTCTTGTTGTTACCTCTCAAATGACCCTTGCCATTATTAGACTTTAGTAAAGGTCACTAGAAAGACCATTTGCCCATACACAAAGATTCTTAACACTCAATGTAATGTTGTGATAAAGCTTTTGTGCACTTAGGCAACAATTGTACAAACATCATCAGGGTGGTAAAAGCATAGAATTAATGAACCGCTAACAGTTCACTACGGTTCTGAGAACCGTATCGTGTGAACGGTGGAGGTAATTGATTAATTAATTAATTAATTTTTTTTTGGTCCCACCCCCAAAAACAGCCCAAAAAAATCCTAAAAAAATGCCAAAAAATTTTCAGAAAAAGCAGATTTGCAGGGAGTTTAGATTATTTACTTCAAATTATTTAATGGCCTTTTTTTTTAGTACCCACCCCCAAAAACAGCCCAAAAAAAAGGCCAAAAGAGTTGGAAAAATACCCAAAAAATGAGAAATGAGGATAAAAACGAGCTATGAGGGGTTTTGGGGGGAAAATTAGAAAAATTAATTAATTATTTGTTTATTTATTTTTTTAGATGAACCGTACCACGGTTCAAGGACCCATGGTTCTGGGAACCATGGGTTCTATGGGTTAAAGCATAGTACCTCGTGGTACCGCTGGTATGGTACCGCCGGTACCATATCAGTGGTACCGCCGGTACGGTACCGCCCTAGGATCTGCGGTACCAAGGCGGTACCATTTTTAATATTTTTTTATTTTTTAATATATTTTTAATAATTTTTTTTTGCATATTAACTACCAAAAAAGGACAAAAGAAAGTAAAAAAAGGGGGTTCTGGGTGTACAAAAAGAGGGTACAGTACATGATGCAGGGGACTGTTGCAGTGGCACATGGGCACTGCGAGTGAGCAGACCGAGGGGCCAATGGGAGACCAACACAGGGGGGTAGCATCACATGGGGGCAAGTACAGAGGCACATGGGCATTGTGGGTGAACAGACCATGGGCCCAATGGGAGACCAACACAGGGGGGAGCATCACATGGGGGCAGGTACAGAGGCACATGGAGGGATGATGGGGATCCACATGGCCGATCAGGCTGTGGGGATAAATAGGCACTCACAATGCCATTGTGGTCGGCATTTTCAGAGGCTGTGAGAGGGCTAGTGATAGACAGTGAGAGAGCAAGCGACAGCCGGTGACAGGCTGTGAGAGGCTGTTTGAGAACCAGGGTGCTGTGAGAGGGTGTTCAAGGACCAGGGTGCTGTGAGGAGAAGGTCGATCGAGATGGCAGAGCGCATACCACCGAAGCCCGAGGGCGAAGCCAGGAGGAAGCTTAAGGAAGATATCCGAAGGCACAACGAGAGGCATCGGAAGCAAGAGGCAGATATCCGAGAGATGCTGCAACAAACTCGACACACCTGCTCCAACTGGCTGTGATACTGCACCTCTACCTGTACCTGGAGCCCTGCGTGGTCGTCCTCTCCTCCCTGGCAGTTTCTGTGCCTTGCCTTTCTTGTTTGGTGCACCCTTGGGCCTGCCTGGTCTCTTGCGGACAAGAGGAGCTGTCAATGCCTCGTCACCCCCATGCAAATCACCTGTGTCCCACCTCTGCCACGTGATGCACCTGTGACCCCTGCCCGTGGCGTGTGCCCTGCACCTGTATAATCTGCCTCATCCCTCTCTGGTCTGGCAAACACAACCCGAATGGGCTCATCCTCATCATGCTCATCCTCTGACACTGGCTCATCTGCCTCATACAATGGGGGCTCTCTGTGCTCAAGCCCAAGCTCTCTCTCTCTCATCTCGGCAAGCTCCCTCTCTCTCTCTGCCATCAACTGTGTGCCCAGGTCATCTGCAGGCATGGGATGGGTGCTGTCCGTAGGCAAGTCAACCTGGCGCTCCAAATCGGATATCTTCGTCTGCAAGGTTTAAAATTTGCATGTCAGAGAGACAACTTTATCAAGAAATGAAACCAACATACCAGGAGTCAACCAACATGCTATGAAAGATTAGCTTATCACCTGCAATGCGCTCGTAATGGTCGGAAGCCTCCTGGCGAGACGTGCGTTGGTGCTACAAAACACCAACCGCTCCAACTGACTCACTGACAACCGGTTTCTTCTCCTCATGTGAATGAGTGCCAATGTGCTCCAATTACGCTCACACACGGAGGCAACACAGTCCTATGGTGCGTGCATTGAAATACTTCAGCACATTGTGGCAGGGGTGGAACGTCAACGAAACACAGCAAGGGAGGATGAGATGAGATGCATACCTGTGAAAGGACCGGCAGTGCAAGACGCTGTATGGATGGATAGGTGCTGCCGAACATGGTCCACCAGGTAATGGGGAGCTGCCTCCTCTCTGGATCCTGAGCAGTCGGGTGACCGAACGTGCCCATGCCGAAACGAAATGCAGCGAGCTCCTCCATGAGCCTGATAGGATCCAAACCTATGTGTGGACCCACCCAATGAATGTACTAAAGCCAATCGGCCTCGAGCTCCCTGTCTGCGATCTGTGTCGGAGAGAGGAAGAGGGGATGCAGCATGTGTGCAACGCTGTGGATACTCCTGTGGAAGTAGTTCCACCGCGTCTCCCATATGAACTTCAGCTCTGTCATCCTGCAGGTGAGGGGCATGTGGTTTAGGGCATTACGAAAAAGCTTAACATTGACAGAAAAACAAACTAGCAAGTACTGAAAAGATAAAGGTCAATTGCAACACTGTACCGCTTACCTCTCTGGCTGCAAGATGGGCAGCTGCAGGAACTGTCCAATCCGGTCCATGAGCTCATACACCAGTCCAAGTGTCGACCCCTCGCTGTCAGCCATGCGGAGCACAATGTAGAGTGGTCGAAGCAGTCCTGAGAATGTTTGTGCATCCCTCCAGAACTAGTCTCCCCTCACCGTGGAAGAAAAGTGCTCCCCATCCTCAGTGTGCGGAAATGTACTGGCACCCCAAAGATCACTGGCAACCATCTGTAGAAGCTGGGCCCTGCACCTGATCAAACGGTCGATGACCACCAAGTCGAATGCAAAGCGCGTGGGGGCTGGCTTACGGAGGTCCAGATGGCTGAACACCCGGAACATGGCAAGAACACGCCTCTTTCTGGTGACAAAAGTCACCAGGAAGAGGGCCTCCCAGACGATGGCTCTAACCCAGGGAAGTGCTCCAATGTCCCCCATCAGAAGGTCTATGCCGTGGGCTACACAGGGGGTATGAACAATATGAGGGAACTCGGCCTCTAGCAATACACCCATCTGAATACAGTTCGTGGCATTGTCCATCACCACCGTGACGACATGTTGTGGGCCTATGGCTAGGATGGAAGACCTGATGACATCAAACATGAACTCTGCAAATATGACTCTCCCCCCCCTGCTGCAATCCACTGCTCTCAAAAACTGTGTGCCCATATAGCTGGAGACCAGTATGTTGAGGATCGGCCTCCTCCTGACATCAGTCCAGCCATCGGACATGATGCTGCAACCGTAAGTGGCCCAGTGCCGACGTAGAGGCTCCATCTCTCTAGACAAGGACTCGACCCTATCCCTCAGCATGTGTGTGCGAACAACCTCTGAACTAGGGACTCTCCAGCTAGGGCTGACAGACTGTGCAAGGCGGAAGGCCCTTCTGAAGGGCTCAGAGTCGGTGATGGCAAAGGGCAGGTTCAGCTCGTAAATCAGACTGGCCACGGCCTGTGTGGCCTCTCTGTCCATGTGCGGCTGATGCGCGCCGCGAATGGTCTGCTGCACGAGGGCTCTCCCTGGTGGGCGACGGGTGGTGGACCTCCAGCACGGTGCACCAACCGTGATGGAAATGGACGATGACGCGACAGGCTGGGCACTGGTGGATGCATCGGCTGTAGACGTGGAATGGGGAGAGTGGGATGCACTGGCAGGGATGGGTGCAGCAGCATAGGTGGGGTGCACTGGTGGAGGGGGAACATCTGGCATGGGGTACGAAAACTGCTGGCTGAGGAGGTCATCCGGATGGGAAGGGAAGGAAGAAGGGATCTCTTCCACATCCTCGAAGGCCCGCCCAGTACCATCCTGGGCCTGCTCGGGTGGCGGAGAGTCCATGAGAAAGTCGTAGACTGGTGGAGTGCGAGCAACAGTGAGTGGTGGTGGAACCGCAGTGGCAACTGGCGGACGCGATGGGACGGGATCCACCGGAATCTGAGCAGATGGGGGTGCGTGAGGCAGAACTGTCCAAGGGGCAAAGGGACCGGAGGAGGATGCACTCCCTCTCCTCGTGCGTGCCAGCCAAGCAGGCAGCAACTCTGGGTTAGCCACATAAGGAGCGGTGCAAAATCGAAGAACGCCCTCCGAAATGGTGTTCTCCCCTGCCACGAGCCGCGGCCCATAGGTGTCCAGTAGTCGCTGCCTGTCGGGGACGGTCATGCCGGCACCATTTTCGGCGCGTACACCGAGCAGATGGCCTTTAAGGCGAGTGAGGGATGCAGCAAACTCGACGAGACAGTATCGGCAGCGCACGATCTTCTGACCGGTCTTGTTGGCCTTGTCGGCAACCCGCCTGACAATGTCTACCTCGTCCCACAGACCGAAAAGGTCGGATTGCACCATTGCAGATGAAATGAGGGATGGATTGCTGGAAAAAAAACAGCAGGGTTCGCTGTTGGAGAGACGCTGAAAATGGGCGAATGCAGGGCAAAGGAAATCAGATGCAAGGCAGGGCGTTGCGTGGGCGATGGGCGACGCAAGGAATCAAAGGCAGGCAAGAAAAACCAGTAGCGATGGCAGGGTGGAGAGGGCGCAAAAAAATTTCAGAGGAAATGCGAGGGGGGCAGGTAGGTTTAGGTAAAAGAAATTTAAAAAAATATTAAATAATAGAAATATTATTATATTGTGGTACCGCGGTACCATCATGGTACCGCGGTACCACTATGGTCCCGCGGTACCAGGATCCGCGGTACCCTGTACCGCGGGACCTATGGGTTAAAGTTATGAGAAATTTGGTCAATCCACCTATTTTTATAGGCAACAACTAAACAATGGCATCTTCAAAGTCATAAAGTTATGAAGTAATTAGGCCAAAGCTACTTGCAACATTTCTTGCCAAAAATGGTTTGCAGTTTGCAACTCGAGAGCTTGGAGTCCCGACAAAAAATGGTGAATGACGCTAAAAGCCACACATCAACATAAGCGGACTATATCCAATGGTAAAATGCTTCGCAACATTGTACTCTAGCTCAACCATTACGCGGTAACTTTGTCCAATCTAACTAACGTCATGAAACATATCTTGTAGCATATCTTCCATAGACTAGTTGGTACATTCACTCTACCCATTGAATGTAGGGTGATCAATACATGAGAGACTATTGATCGTTTCTAGTCCCTTAAAGACCGATTGCCAAAACTTGTTGATGAACTTGGACCGAAAAGATACACATGATAGTCAAACATTGATTAACTTCATTAACATATACAAAAGGTAGATCAAGCATCTTCCAGTGAGCCATTATGCAAGAATGAGAGAGTATGAGCTACATTATCCTTTATCAAAGATTCACTTTTGAACTAAAGCCAACGTTTTTTTGAATTACATCTATTTTATCAATATTCATAATGTGGAAAGTTGAACTATCTACATGACTTTGAATCCTCCATAGCATATGAAAAATAGTTCCGCCTGTCACCATATTCACCATATATTTGCAATCACTTCGCATGTACGCCACTTGGAGCTTTTGCACCAAATTAGATTTGATAAAATTGTGTTTTGAACCATCATCAAAAATGACATCCACAACTTGGTCCCCTACAAATCCATTTATACCAATGAGATTGAGAGAGCAAAGGATAGTCGTATTAAAATCAACAATTTCACAAACATCATCCATGAAGGATAAATCAATGCAGGACATAATAGAGTAACCTAGGGCCTTGAAAAATTGGGTTTGACCGCTCAACTTCTTGAGCCTTTATAGGTGCCCCTTCTTTATATAAAACAAACAAAGACCATCACTCTTGGCCTTGTCAAATCGGCTCTATCCAAATTGGGCCACTTCTTTTTCCCTAATTGGGAACTAACATCAAAAAAAATTTCTTGCCCTTTCTTCTAAAAAGTGCCCAAAGATTTCTCATCTTTAAAATCAAGCTTACTAGCTTGTTGTTGCTCCCTTCAGGCTATACAATGGGTATCATAGAAAATTATGGTGAAACGCACAACATTCTCTAGGGACTATGGCTAATTCCTAAAAAGTTCCAGCTAGCATTCTCTAGGTAAATGCAAAATAAAAGTAACTTAACAAGAGTTGGGACCATGCTACTGCAATAAATTTACAGCTTGGTTCTCCCAATATCGATTACAAGGTAGAATGCTAGTATATGATGAAGAGATCGACGAGCAGCATGGACAAGTGGCTCATATAGGCGTGCAAAGACAACATGGAGATGTAAGGGCGAGATAATTTAAATATGTGTTCATAGGGTTTCGATGGAAAGGATATTCATGCAGCAATATGAAGTGAAGTGGTGAGGAAGTCAGCTTGTGACTTCAATGGGTTATCAAGTGGGAAGCAATGAACGGCGAAGTAAGGGCCTCTTGGTAAGTCTCAATGTAGGGGTGGGTGAAGGTATATCTAGGTGCACGATTGGAGAAGTGGTGGGGTGGAGGCTATGAGGTGGGGATAGAATCCAAGTGGAAAGATTGAAAAGAGTAATCATAAACAGCAGTAGAGAGTATCTAGAAATGTAATATCAACAGAATGAAAGATGGTGACCCCATAAGATAGTCGACAACACTGTGTCCAGCACTATAAAGATGCCATATGTAGCTCTCAAATCAGGCCAACAAGCTAGGCCATTATAAATGGCTAACTCATGGGCTTTGCCTAGTTGCAACAAATACTCATTGTAACCAATGATAGGTCCCAATATGTTGGCGGAGGTCCTGGTAACTCCCATGTCACTCACAATCAATGGCTCATATGCATAACTAGTCGGCAGTATCATGAAACTCAATCTGTCTCACGGTAGTTCTGGCATTAAAATCGCCATAACATCCCCTCGACAATGATGTCTATAAAAAGATCAACATAAGGAGAATCAAACCCTCCCTCCGCAAAGGAAGAAGACCCTGGAGGAAAGTAGCAACCTGCAATAAAGAAAAAACTGTCCAAACCAATATCACAGCCTACAAGGTGAATCCAGATATATCGTGCATACTCATCATGCCTTATAAACTCCATAACCTAAGCATGAGACCCCACCTAAACCTCTACCACTCACGGATCTCATCTTTGTCCTATCTACCGAATCCCACCTGTATCCCCAAAAAAGTAGGTAGTCCTTTGACCTGGCTTTCATGTGTCTCCATAAAAAATATGTCTCTCCCTATACTTAAATCAATTATATCTTTAGTCGTCAACGATGAATGTATACTTACAGTTAGTTCCAAACTCCAATACGCAGATGGTGTGAACGGGGCCCTGGGACACTCCCATGCCCAAAGGCCCCAACTCCCTATTGGTGAGAGCCGCCATCTGCACTATCAAGATAACAAACCTATCCATCCTGATAAATCACATGCCTACCTGATATCTTGGCTTTTTGGAAGGCTTGACATCTTTCTTCCACCTATATGAATGCAAGATCATCATATATGAAAATTCAAACAACTTGGCTCTTTTCCATAAAGCATGTCTACATCGAAGGTAAACGAATAATCAAAGTGGTAATATCATGTGTTGTGCGCCATACCGTATTCATGCCTTCACTATTATGATTTGATGGTCTCTCTGGCCGTCGACACGGTCTCTGCTGCCGATATATGAAGGAATTTGGAATCTCGGCCTCTCCATCTAAATCATGCCTATGGGTACCTCGGATCTCTGTCTCCGACGAGATAGTGGTGTGCTATGTGAAGTGTAGCGATATGTGGGTTTCACTGTAGGGGTCGAAGAGAAAATATGTGTGATGGGGAGATGACCGACAGAGAGTGAGAGATACGGATGATCAAAAAGAGTGGTGCGGTGTACAGAGAAGGATGAAATGGAGTGAAGGAGAGACGGTGAGCCCATGAAATAGTCAACAAAGCTATGTCCTCCACTGTGCGAAGCAAGCGTAGTTACCAGAGCCTGGCAGTTGAAGAAGGCCATTATAAATGGCCAGTCCATGAGCCTCGCCCAACTGAAGCATCTGCTCCCCAAATGATGTAATTGGACCTGCTGCATCCGCCGATCGCCGTATAAGACCAAGACCATCCCAATCAAGTGCATGTATTTGTTGTGGATCATTCCGTTTGCCTAGACCCAATCCTGGCATTGAAGTCCCCAGCTAGAAGAATATATCCTCGATCCTCATATTTGATAATGTCCGATGAAATATCCATGAAAGGTGACTCCTCCTCTGAGGTGTCTCTGGAGGGAAATAACAAATACCCATGAGTATGTCACAATCTAACTCCATCAACCTGTGGTCCAACCTGATCCAGATCGTCCATGAAAACAAGGGTACCTCTTAGCCTAGCTCGTAGCCTAAGGGCAGCTTGCGGCTCCTCTATTCACGTATGATGAGTGTAGATGGATCTCTGTTAGTTCTCCACGCTCTTTCCATTCCGTTGTGATGGTGGGAAAGTGTATCCATGAGGAAACTGGTTGCTTCGGTAATTGGAGCCTTAGTATCTTCAATTCCTTGCACCCGAACATTCATAGATTTATACTTCCACATTTCTTCTTCGGATATGGTGGCTGAGATGACGCTATTGAAAGTGTGTGTACCTTCTTTACCGTCTTCTTTGAATAGAGAGGCCCATGTTTTGGTCTCCGCCTTATGTTGCTCAATCCGTTCCTCCAATTCTTGGATCTTTGTGTTGGTGGTGCTGGCTGGTTCTTTTCTGCTGAAGGCCTCTTCCAAAGAGATGGTCCGGGCCGTCAAAGTTTGCTTCTCAGTTGCCATAGTTTGTATTGTGGTTTTCATTTGACCCATTTCAATCCCTAGATAGCTAGATTCCAATGTAATCTACTCCATCCAAGAGAGAAGGTACTGTTCAAATGGCTTCGTAGGAGAGTAGGCTTCTTTAGGGAATGAGAGGGGATAGTGAGAGGGGGCAGGAGAACCAAGGAGGGAGGAGAGGGCCAAGGAAGAGGGGGGGCTGAGTGCCTGCTGGGCAGGCAAAGAAGAGGGCAGCAAGGAGTTGGAATAGAGAGAGGGAGCCAGCGAAGGGGTGGGAGAGGTAGGAGTAGGCAGCAAGGGGGTGGGAAGGGCCAGCGAGGGGGGGGGGGGGGGGGAGGGGTAGGAGACAGAGAGGGAGTGGGAGCAGGCAGCGAGGGGGTGGGAACGGCCAGCGAGGAGATAGGAGCAGACAGGAAAGGGGTAGGAAGGGTCAACGAGGAGATAGGAGAAGGCAGCGAGGGGGTGGGATCAGGCAGCGATGGAGCAGGCATTGAAGGAGGGAACGAGGGCTCCCCTATTTCTTGGCCACGAAGAGGGTGATGGAGCATGGAGAGAGGGCAGAGAGAGAGAGAGACGGACGGACGGACGGACGGACGGAAAGCTTTATTAACGTCTTTTCCATGCCAAAAGGCATATAAGACAAATAAGTACATATCAAGTATGTGGACCACATGGGAGCGTATGAAAAACGTCTCCAAGACTAAAAGAAAAGCATATAAAATAGATCTAAATACAATTACTAGTGTTAACTAAACCGAAAAGGTATAAAGCAAGAAATAACTATGTATAATGGGAGCAAGCCGCAGATCATGTCCTGGAGGTGATGGTGATACTGCTGCTACTACTGAAGAAAGATGTAATACAAGTTGCAGTGGGGAGTGAAACTGTGATCTACTGTCGTCGTCGAATGTAGGGAGGACGTCTCCTCATGGTAGGACGAATAGGTCTGTGGCTGTAGGGTAATGCTGGGAGGTGCATTGCCTCTGATCTCTGTGGGAAGTTGTGTCCTCATCATCGACATCATCATCTGAGTCTGAGACTGGTCAAGAGCGTCGTCTGGAGAAAAAGGAGGTAATCTGAAGTTGTGTGTCTAGAGTAGTCTGACGCAGAGGCTGGAGCTCTCGTCGTAATAGAAGCATCTCTCAGATTATAAGTGCAACACAGCGTGGATCCTCATAGGTAACAAGTGAGCGCAAAGTAAGTGGTGTATCCCTGAACAAGCAATAGTATCTCCCGCGAATCTCATAATAAGTTGGGCAAATGAAGATAAAATACTCCTCAGTCTCCACCGCACCAAGGGAACATAGCTGGCAGATCCTATCCTCTCGTGGGGTACCCTGAAAGTGACCAATCTCAATCTCAAGCTGGTGTGAAGAGACACGGAGCTGAATCAATATGAATCTGAGACCATGTGATAATCCAAAGCATAGGTAGTGTGGTAGAAGTGGGGACCCTGATACATCAGTCTCCAAATAATGAAGCCGATAAAAGTCGGATTTGACACTCAACTGACCATGCCATGCTCGATCAAGGTAAGCTCTATAGATGAATCGTCGGATGTAGTCATGGGTACCATAAAGAAGTGAAATGATAGAGATACCGAGTGTGCCAAGAAGTCTGGAGGCCTGAGAGAACAAAGCCAAATGGTAGCCCTAACTGTGAAGGCTCTGAGATGAAATGAGAGCAGCCTGAGTATATCTCTACTCAGAAGACTGGAACGCACTGACGCGCTGTATACATGTGATGACCTGGAGTAGGGCATCAAGGTACATAGGCGGGACCGCAAACTCAGCAAGGATGATCTAGTGTGGAATTGAAGGCTTAGCCTGAATCATGCATAAAAGCATAGTGATCTATAATCGCGAGATACTGGCCCAGTCAGATGAAGTAAAAGCAGTGCACCATACAACTGATGCATATAGGGCTGTAGGAGAAACAATGGTGTCAAAAAGCTGGACTTACGGAAGTAAAACCTCTCCATCTGGGCAAGGGAAGCATGGCCTTTCCCAAGCCTACTAGAAGCTGCACAATCTCCAGTGGCTGACTGTCAAAAAGGAGCTCCTGTCTCAACATAAAGCTCCTGGAAGTGTTGAAGACCATCACCTTGGTCTTCGCAATGTTCACCCCTAGGCCCCATCGGGAACAGAAACCATGAAGACGATCAATTTGTCTCTGTAGCCCCTCTCTAGTAGGTGAAAGTAGAACCACATCATCTGCATAAAGAAGAATAGCGATCAAGATGTCTCCAAGTCCGCAACCAAATCCGCCACACTGCTCAATAACCCTCTCCAATACCTCTGTCACTCCGAAAACATCCCAATACTCTCTCATAAAGTGCCATCACTGCTAGGACTATGTCATCAGAGAAACCAAGGTCTCGTATCCGCTGAATGAGTAAGGAGCGTGGGGTAGAGTCGAAGGCTTTCCTGAAGTCAACGAAGCAACAATAAACTGGCTCTCGCCGGTGCCGAGCTTCCTCAATAATGGCTCTGAGTGTAAAGATATGATCTGTAGTAGAATAATGGGCTCTAAATCCAGCTTGGCCCATAGCATGCAATCTCCTGGTCTCTGCCTCAGTACTCACAGCTGATTGAAGAATAATGCCATACAACTTCGTGATAACGTGCCCAATCATAAGAGTCCGATAGTTACTAGGATTCATGGGATCACCATTTCTATGTATGGGATGGATGATGTTGGTGCACCAAGAAGAAGGAAAACTGGAGACAAGGGCTTGATTGAGTAGAGTGGCTAGGAGAGGTGATAGTAAATCAGCAGCATGGATTAAAAGCTCGGATTTAAGGTCATCAATATCCCTGGCTTTACTGGTGTTCAGTTTCTTGATGGCATTGTGGACCATATCAGTAGTGAAGAAGGTAAACTCAGAAGGTCTAGGGGAGATGGAAATAGGTGTGTCAGTATCAATGGTATATAAGGCAATGGCATAATCAGTCCAAATGCGCAGATCATCAAGGAGCGGAGGTGGAGGACGGGGAATGAACTCACGCCAGAATGCGCCTGTGGAAGAACTATAGAGAAGACCAATAAGTCGTCGCTCTTCCAAGCTATCATATGCTCGTTTCTTACGACGGAGTAAGCGGGTAAAGAGATGACGTGTGGATTGCAAGAGATGAGGTGTGTGTATGCGAG
This sequence comes from Diphasiastrum complanatum, assembly GCA_029204225.1. NCBI lineage: Eukaryota > Viridiplantae > Streptophyta > Lycopodiopsida > Lycopodiales > Lycopodiaceae > Diphasiastrum > Diphasiastrum complanatum. The sequence continues at coordinate 19,383,173 of CM055114.1, read as the reverse complement.
CATGTGTGACAAGGTGATGGTGGGAACGACACTCATCGTCATACCAAGGTGGGCACACCGATCTAGGCTTGGTGTTTTGTTTTTGTTTGTTATGATGGGGTCTATAAGGGAAGGAAGCAGCGGCAGCCGTATGGAGTGTTGTGTTAAGGAAGGAAGCTTGCGCTTCAAGCGAGCTATGATGTGGGAGAATGTGGAGCAGTGGGGTAAGCGAATGCTGATAGGTAGATGCGAGTGAGTGGTCAAAAATGTATTTGGTTGCACGAGACAATGGTGGGGGTGAGAACTGTCGAGGCAAAGAAATAGTACCAAGGTTAAAGAAAAGGAAGGAATGATCAGAGAGAGTGGTAGGAGAGATACGAAAATCATGGATGAGTGAAATGGATGATGGTGATCCCATAAGGTAATCAACAACATCATGGCCACAACTGTGGGGATGGCAGGTGTATCTGCCCGAGTCGGGCCAACAAGTTAAACCATTAATAATGGCCAACTTCTCCTAATTGCAATAAGTATTCGCCATAGGTGGTAATGGGGCCCAAAATGTCCTCAAAAATCCTAGTAACACACAAGTCATCTCCATCAAGGGCACGTACACGAAGTTGGTCCATAGAATCATAAAAATCTGTCTGCCGTGAAACCTCGCTCTGCATATCTGATAATATCTGTATAGAGATCAATGTAGGGTGAACCAATACCCTCCACAAAGGAAGAAGATACCGGAGGGAAATAACAAGCTTCAACAAAGAGAACCAACGCTATGCGCGTCAATGCGGAACCAAATGTACCGTGAGTGTTCATCATGGCTGATGAGCTCAAAAATAGGATGCAGTGACTCCCTATATAGGCAAGCGACCCCACCAGAATCCCTCCCACTAGTAGATCTCACCTCATGTCGATAGACCGAGTCCCATCTGTATCCTGGAAAAGTCGGTAAAGCCCTCTCCTGACTCTCATGAGTCTCCATGAAAAGTAATAGATCTCTCTCACCAATGAAGTCGATCAAATCACCAGCAATGGACGATGAATGTATCTCGTTGCAATTCCAAACCCCAATCTGCAAGCGGTGTGGATGGGGCCCCAATATGCTCCCAATACTGGGGACCCCAATTCCCTATTTTTCAGCATCCTTAGACACATTGTCAATGTATCGGATTCGACCATCCCTGTAGATAAGACGTCTACCTGTCATTTTAGCTTCTTGGAAGGCTTTACGCCTTTCCTCAACCTATATGTACGTAAGATCATCGTCCATATATATTTGAGAACCACATAGCTTGGCTCTACAACGCAAAGCATCGCGACGGCTCTCCAAGGATGTAAAACGGATGATGAGGGTAGCATCATCTCCGGTTGTTCTCCATGTTGAATCTATATCTCGATTGTGATGCCCAAGTGTAGTTTCAAGGAAACCTTTTGCTTCTTCAAGAGCATTTTTTGTGTTTGGAATGCCCCTTACTCGAACATTGTATGCTTTTTGCTCCCTAGATCTCTCTTCTGAAAGAGACTCAAATGACCGAAGAAATAGGGGCACTTGGTTTGTTACCTTTTTTGATAATTGTTGCCCAAGAAAGGGTTTCCTCCTTCTGCTTCTCGATTTTGTCCTCCAATTCTTTGAGTTTGTGCGATGGTGGTGTAGCAAGAAGAGGCTGGGACTTAAATTCTTTTCTCGAAAGATCTATTTCTTGTTGCAGCTTGGTGTTGGCTTCCTCGAGAGCAAACATCTCAGTTTTTACCATGTGTAATTCTGTCTTCATACCTTGAAAATCCTGTAATAGCACACTCAAGTTAGAGGCAAGATAGGACTCCATTGCCTTTGTGGGAGTGTAGGGTTCTTGAGAATAAGAGCTAAGGGGAGTTATTGGATTTATGGGCAAAGAAGAAGAGGAAAAAGCAAATGAAGAAGAGGAAGGAGAGATAGGAAATGAGGAAGATAGAGCAGAAGGAGAAGAAGAAGAGGAGGAGCATGAGGAAGGTGGTGGGGGAGATGAGGATGAGGATGAAGAAATCTCACAAATCGCAACCATCCCTTCTTTGACAGGAGGGCATGCCTTCTTCTTCCTTGATGTAGCGTGAGTAATGAGTGTCAGGATGGCACACAATGATAATACCTCAATCGTTGTAGGAGAGAGAGAGAGAGAGAGAGAGAGAGAGAGAGAGAGAGAGAGAGAAATTGAAAGAAAAACAAGTCCAAAGAACAACTTTAAAACAAACAAGCTTAGCTTGAAAGCGTCAAGCTACATAAAAATTCAAGTTAGAGAACGTGAAAGTGGTGGTGAGGGGTTAAGCCCCACACACACACACCCAAAGGGGAATTTCCTTCTTATGGTCGCAACTCCAAGTCCACCACAAGCATGCCCAGATCTGTGACATAAGTGACAAGGCAAATGTACATGCCAACACATGGCATAACCCCAAACCAACGTTTCACCTCGTTTCTTGCCATCACCTCAAGCATGTCGTTATGTAACACAAGCTGACATAAAGCTATGCAGAATTGGGTCAAAGAAGACTACGCCTTAAGCTAGGGTTATCTATTTCAAGGAAGTTATGGACTCGGCTCATTACATTCGCCGCGTCCATTTACATTTACTTTACTTTATGCATAAGCAGGCCTTGGGCCCTTTTTTATTCATTAGTGACACTTAGACTATATGGTTGGCCTTTGGCCATATTATTCATTATTAGGCCATTTCGACATATTACTGGAGAGTGGGGGCCTTCTTGGAGGGCACACTATTTTCCCTCCCAGTTGGGCCCTAGCCACCGAAAGCTTCCTTTTAGAGCTTCCTCTTGGCTATAAGTAGGGAAACTGTGTCATTTGTTATTCAGCTGATGATATTGATCTCTCTCTTTAGTCTCCTTAATCTCTCTCTTTCCTGCTTTCTAGGGTTAAGTCTTGCTTATGTGCTGCTTTCATAGCTTAAGTCTTGCTTATGTGATGCTTTCATAGCTTAGCTTTAGATCAGCTGTGGCTTTATTCGTAACTTGGTATCAGAGCACTTTCCTGATTGCTGAATTTCAGATCTGATTTTCTGATTGGGTGCCCATTTTCCTTGCTGATTTTTCTCTCTTTGCTGAGGGCTTTCGTCTCTTTGCTTCAGCAACATTCAGCCAGCTCCTATCAAAGCATTTTCCTTGGCGGAGCTTTAGCAGATAGTTAGCGGAAGTACTTCCGCTATATTTGGCGGCCGGAAAGAAAAAAAAAAAATTTTTTTTTTTGGGCAGATTATTTCCGACGCCCAAGTTCCAACCCTCTATCACCCATTTCCAGCTTGTTTGCAGGCTCTCCAACGCCCAATTCCCTCATCTCTTTCATTCGTTCCTCCTCCCATTTTCAGCCCTCTCACTTTTGTTTGCAGGCTGTCCAGCCGCTTCATACTTGTCACTTTCGTCCGTTTTTGTCTCCGTTTGCAGCCATTTTTTCACACCTTGTTTGCAGGCTGTCCATCGCCCATCCTCAACCAAATTTCACGAAATTCCGACTCCGTTTGATACTCCAATTTGTCACTTGCCTCCTGGATGTCCAGCGCATTTTCACAGCCTTCATTTTCTCTTTTTCCATTTGCTGATTGTTGTCCTTTCTTAGTTGTGATAGTAGTGGTTTTAATAGACTAATTTGGGGTGACGACAAGAGTCCGCTCTCTCAAGTTTTCGTCTATTCCTTCCACTATCACTATGGCACATTCACCTACCCCGAGTGAGACTACTCAGGAAACCTTATCCGATCAGTTTCGTCGCATGGATGAGACCCTTTCTGGCCTCGTTCTTCGCTTCAATACCGTTATGACCGGCTTTGCTACTATGCAGTCACAGATTGATTCTTTACAGCCTCATGGTCCTGGTAAAGCTCCTGTTTTTCCTTCATTTGGGACTCCCCCTCCATTTGGATTTCCATCTTCCTCTGCTAGTCAGCCTAGTGGTGGATCGATCATTCCACCTAACCCATCTCCTGGTTTCTTTTCACGTCCCCCACTTCCTGAGCCACACTTTGCTCGAGACTTTCGTGATAGGGTATAGCTTGCTACCTATTCCGATTTCTCTGACGGGAACTTATTAGAGAATCGGTTTGCTAAGCTTGACACATATTTTCAGATCTACCCTAAGACTGAACCTCAGACGATCCAGTTGGCTGCTTTAAATTTAGATGGACGCGCCGCCACGTGGTGGCGAGTTTATAGAGCTGATCCTGATCGGGAAGGGCTCCATTTATGGCATACTTTTCGCCGTGACCTCCGTCATGCTATGATTGACCCTCAGTGGCTCGACCGCCAACGTGATACATTCCGTAGTCTCACTCAGACCAGTGATCTTGCTTCTTATACAGATCAGTTTATGGAGTTTTCTTATCTTTTCATAGATCTACAGCCCACTGAGCTTATTTCTCGTTACATTGCTGGGCTTCGTGGTGCTTTACGTTATGATGTTTCTTCCTTCCGTCCTCCTACACTTGTTGAGGCGATGTCTCTTGCCAGTACTTTACAGCATAAGTACTCTAACACTCTTCCTTCCCGCTTCTCCCGACCCCATCCTTCTGCTTCATCTTTTCCCGCTGCGTCCACCCCTACACCTGCCCCTTCTGTTCCAGCTCTCTCCATTGTCCCTTCGTCTCCTCGTCCTCCGACTCCTCGACCTGCTTTTGTCCGACGTTACACGTCTGCAGAGTTCGCTGACCTTTAGCAGCAGCGTCTTTGCTTTCGTTGTAAGAGTCCTGACCATTTTGCCCGTGATTGCCATCAGCCTCTCCCTACTACTACTGCTGTTTTTTACCATGAGGGCACTACTCCAGATGATTTCGATATCTACATTCATATTTCAGATGAGCCTGACCTATCCTCTGAGCCTTCCACTAATTTACTTCCTGCTACTTGCCATGCTCAACTTGCCTATGCTACTTGGACAGGGCGTCCTGGTCCTCGCTCCATTCGGTTACGTGTACGTATTACAGGTCGTGAGTATATTGCTTTAGTTGATACTGGCAGCACTCATTCTTTTATTAGCAGTTATATCACTCGTCGGATACATGCTTCACCTATTCCTGCTTCACAGCCTCTCACAGTTGAGGTTGCCAGTTCCCATTCTTTTCCTAGTTCTCAGATGTTTCAGCGTTTACCATACCGCATTGGAGATTTTTTTGGACAGGCAGATCTTTACATTATTCCTATGGAGCGTTATGATCTTATCCTTGGTGCTGATTGGTTTGCATCTCTTGGAGCCGTTACACTGGACTTGAAACAGACATTTGTACTTGATGCAGTTACACACTCACTTGTTGGCATTGATTCTCAGGGAGACTTCCAGTTGGTTACCAAGAAGCAGTTTATGCGTAGCCTGCCAAAGGCAGCTCTTCTTTCCATTCAGAGTACATCAGTTGCTGCTTCACTTTCACCATCCGTGGGTCCTCTTCCTCAGGTTGATGCTGCTTCGGATTTACAGGTTGTTGTTGTGTGCCTTGCGCCTATATGCCTTGATTCACAGATATCGTATTCAGTGGTCATTCCTGGTTTCATTGATATTGAGGCCGTATACCTTGGTGGTATTTCTACTATTGCTTTTGCGCACACTTCAGATTGCCCTCCTGGTTCGGTGGTTGGTGCAGTATCTTCTCCATTGGTCTCTATATCTCCATCTCTTGAGTCTGTTATGGCCGATGTTCCTGCTGATTTCTATGGGGTTCTTCATGGGTCCACGTTTGATGGTTCCCTCGCTATTGGTGATCAGGTTGTATCTTCTTTCGCTTTACTCCATGGATCTCTGCTTGAGGTTTGTGATCTACCTCATGATATTTCTACGGTTCCTGACATGATTCATGCGCCTTTGGCCCTTACTGTTACACATTTTTCATCCGAGGATATTTGCCAGATGGTCACTATTACTTATCTAAGGTATTTATATGCTGGGATCTTTCTAGATGAGTACACGGACATCCTTCCGTCTCCTGGTGTTTCTACATATAGGTTTGCTGCAGTCCATGCCGATGGTATACACTTTTGGGTTCATGCGACTGATTCCTTTTTACCTCTTGATATTTGGCATTCTTGGTTATTACGTATCGCTTGGATTTCATTTGGACCTATTGCTTACACTACTGCTTCATTTTCAGCTATGGATATATGGCATTCCTGGTTATTACATATAGCTTGGTTTTCATTTGGACCTATTGATTGGTGCTGGTTTTTCTATATTACTGATCGCCTATGGTGCAGATATCTCTATGATTATGCATGTGCCTCTCTATCTGATCCTTGGATTGTTGCTCATTGTCAGGCCTGGCATATCCTGTTGGCTTGGGTTATTGCCTCCGTTCCAGCTACTGTTTGTCTGGGTGATCTTCAGGTTCCCTGTCATTTCAGGTTGCTCCATATTGCTTGGTCTCCGATGCTGAATTGCCACTTTGTTCTGGTGTTCCGAGACCATCCGGGTACCTTGAGAGAATTCCTTCTCCTCTCTTGGATAGTTTTTGGAGATGTTGCCGCCATATACTTCAGTGTTGCTCATATGTGCTTTGATACTCATTCCCAACTACACGTGGATATTGCTCCGATGCTTGCTACTGATGTTGCGGATCCTGTTCCTCGTTCCAGGGCATTTCTTCTATTCCTCACTTGTGCGCCTGGTGTGTACTTTGGGATTACACTTGCGGCCAGTTCTGATGGGTCATCCGATTCTCCATCCGTTTTTGGTGTATCCTATGATGGATTGTTCTACCTTCTCGGGCTTTTTGGATACCTTGGTGCTCGAGAGCTTATTACCCGGGCCAGTTCTCATTTACAGCATGTTCAGCAGCGTTACCAGACCTCAGTTGATCGTCACCGCCGCCATGTCGAGTTTCAGCTTGGAGATATGGTTTATCTACGCCTACGGTCTGCACGTCATTATTTTGTCCAGGGCCATGCTTCTACTGAGAAGCTTGCACCACGTTATTATGGGCCTTATCGCATTTTGGAGGTTCTACATATCGCTTATAGCTTCCTGGTTCCACACGCCCCTGTGATGTATTCCATGTCAGTTTATTACGTGCTGCTATTGAGGATGACGCTCCTTGTGATGCTGAGTTTCCTACTGCTCCAGAGTTATTTCCATTTTTACCTGCTTCTATATTACAGGTTCGTCTATACCATAGTCGATGCCGTCGGCGGATTCAGTTTTTGGTCCAGTGGGATGGCCGTCCTATTGAGGAGGCCACATGGGAGCCTATTGATGTCTTTTATCATACACCATCACTTGCGGATCAGGCTCGTGCTCTTGCTGCACTTGTTGATTCCTCTACATCAGATGTTGCTCTAGTTGTTGATGCACCAGGGCTTGCTGCTACTTGATCCAGTTTCTTTTCGGCAGTTGGGTCTTTTTCTTTTGTGCCAGGGAGAGTTATGGACTCGGCTCATTACATTCGCCGCGTCCATTTACATTTACTTTACTTTATGCATAAGCAGGCCTTGGGCCCTTTTTTATTCATTAGTGACACTTAGACTATATGGTTGGCCTTTGGCCTTATTATTCATTATTAGGCCATTTCGACATATTACTGGAGAGTGGGGGCCTTCTTGGAGGGCGCACTATTTTCCCTCCCAGTTGGGCCCTAGCCACCGGAAGCTTCCTTTTAGAGCTTCCTCTTGGCTATAAGTAGGGAAACTGTGTCATTTGTTATTCAGCTGATGATATTGATCTCTCTCTTTAGTCTCCTTAATCTCTCTCTTTCCTGCTTTCTAGGGTTAAGTCTTGCTTATGTGCTGCTTTCATAGCTTAAGTCTTGCTTATGTGATCAGCTGTGGCTTTATTCGTAACTAAGGAATAAACCCAAAACACAAGCCATGAGCAAGCTTCAAAGTTCATTCAAATCGAGTTTATTGCAATCACCATTTGAATCAACCCAAAATATTCTTTGAAAGTTTGCAGCATCTTCCTATAAAACCACATGAAAAAAGCCTAACTTTTTTTTAAATTTCACAAAAGAATGGTAAATTTCGTTTTTCTTTTCCAATAACAACGTTTTCTAAATTTTCAATTTGTGAATCTCAAATCAAATTGAAGCAACTTGATATGATCCAAAACCATTCAAATCATGATTTTTTGGAACTAGGCTTTTGACAAAATACCTCTGTTGATTGATGACGCTCTTTTAACATGTAAAAACAATACAACATATTTTCAAACTAATACAATAATGAGGAATTGGGTCAAAGCAAACTAGGGCTTAAGCTAGGCTTATACACTTCAAAAAAATAAACTCTAAACAAAACCACAAGTGAGGTTTTGACGACATTCCGCTGTTATTAAACATAGCTCTTTCAGTAAGCAACAATTTTACAATGGTATCTTCAAAGTGATTAAGTTATGAGAAATTGGATCAAAGAAGACTAGGGCTATCTGCTTCAAGAGATAAATTGTAAACAGTAACGAGGTTCGTGAATCCTAGTCGACCGGGTTCAAGCAAACTGGAATAACAATTCAAATTGATTAAAGTTTCCCTTTGAAAATTCAAAGCGTCCTACTAGAGAATGACTCAAAAAAAGCCCTTACTTTTTCCCAAATTTCAAAAACTCATGGGAAAAATCAAATAAAACGAAAAGGAAAATTTCTTTGATAATGCAATTTGCACTGGGAATGAATTTGAAACAAGTTGATGTGATTCAAAACCGCTTAAATTTCAATTTTTGGAGCTCAGGTGAGCCTTTGACAACATACCTCGGTTGATCAATGGAGCTCTTTTGATGGGCCTTTTAACAAAAAAATGCACAAAGTCGTCTAGAATATAGCCCTTTTTGACACATGACCTGCAACAACAACAATTTCGGGTTGAAGAAAACAATCTGAAATGCGTGAAAGGGTGACCTTTGCATAGTAATCCGCATTCTCGGGAAAAAAATTAAATTTATAAAAAAATTAAAAAGCGAAGAAAAACAAAAATTCAACAACAAAAAGGAAGCAGAGCAAAGCATTGAAAGGGAAAGCCAATAATCAGAAAAGAAAGAGCGATCGAGGAACAAAAAAGAGATGGAAAATGGTGAAAGCTAGAGAGAGAGAGAGAGAGGCAGAGATAGCTTACAGCTTGCTGGCAGAGGCATCATCGTTGGTGGCTTGAACCGCCCCCGGGCTACTCGTAGCAGCAGCCTTCATCGCCATAGCTTCTGCCTTCCTGTGTTACTTCCTCTTAGGCCATCATCGCCAGCACAGTGTTTATAGTGAGGAAGGGGGAGAGAGAGAGAGAGAGAGAGAGAGAGAGAGAGCCGGGGGGGGGGGGGGGGAGCTTTGTGAAAATTCTTTTTAAGTGTGCGTGCCAAGAGCTTTGTGAAAAGTCTTACATGTGGAGGTTGTTGGCATGCCTTTTTGCCCTAAAAAAAAGATTGAAAAGTTATTCTACATTGTGAAAGGGAAAAAAAACAGTCTGGACCCTAAGAAGTAGCCTCCAACAATCTACTGGACTCAAAGAATTGCAATTTTTTTTAAAATATGTTTACGTTTTGGCATTCGGTGCCAGGCAAGTTATGCGTTAGAAATTTAAATATTGTTTATTGGAGATCTGATTGTTGATCGGAAATGTAAACTGTGTCCATTGGAATTGTGATTCTGCGGGATAGGTAATGCCAAATATTGTCAATTGGAAATCTGATATTGTCAATCAAAAATGCCAGAGGTGTCAATTGGAATTGTGATTATATCGATCAAGCATAAGAGGCGAGGACATGTCTCCAATGTATGGCATCACTCGTTAATATGGAGGCTACCTCAATATCACATGGTCAAGTTGTCTGCCTGTCTGTCTGTGCACGTGCATGTGTGTGTGCGAGAGAGAGAGAGAGAGAGAGAGAGAGAGAGAGAGAGAGAGAGAGAGAGAGAGAGAGACTATGTGTGTGTGTGTGAGAGAGAGGAGGAGGAGGAGGAGGATAAATGGAGTGGAAAAGCCTTTGGCAAAGGTGTTGCCTTAAAATTTCAAGTCTATCCTTAAATGTTACCAGTGAGCTTTTCAAGGAAGTTGGTAAGTGCACATCATCTTTGGAAGCTTGGGATTCATTGAAGAACCTTTATGAATCCAAGTCTACTTCTAGAGTGTTGACTCTAAGAAGGCAAATCTTTTCTTGTTTGCCAAAGAATGAAGAAAGTCCAAGTACTTTTGTTTTGAGGATGAAAGCATTAAGGAAGGAGAGGTTATTCAAGTGATTCTTAATGTCTTGTTGGATGCTCATGCTAACATTGTTCAAAGTATTGCTATTCAAAAGACTTTGCCAAGTTTGATGGATCTTCAAGAGATCTTGATCAATGAAGAATATAGGCTTCAAGCAAGAGGTGGATCTACATCGACACTTCAAGAGGATGCGATGTTCACAAAGGGCAAATTCAAGGGCAAAACCAAAAGTAAGTGGAAGGGCAAGATCAAGTGAATGCTTCTTCGAGTGATAGAAAGAAGCGTAGATCAAAGCTCAAGTGCTTATATTGTGGCATCAAAGGACACTTTGCAAGTGAGTGCTACAAGAAGAAGAGAGATCAAGGAGACAAGCAAGGTAATCTTACTCTTCACTTGGAGTGTTATCAAAGTCCATGCTAAAACTGGTTAAAGAGGGAGTGTGAAAGATTCAACTAGTTTGATTATATTTGCTAAATTTTCATATTTGGCATATTGAGGCCAGCTTTGTTTTTAGACTTAGAAATTGACTTTTCAAAGTTCATTAGTCTAAATGTCATTTGAATAAACACTTTCTGAAAGTGTGGAAAAGTTAGAAGGCGAGTTTGAGTAGATTAAAATTTGAATGTTGGGTACTTTGAATCTAGACCCAAAAATAGTAAGGTTAGCATTTTGGAGGGAAAACCAAGTGGCCAAATAGGGTTTGGGCCTGTTATAAAAAGATGTAACTCGTGGAGAGAGTAATCTTCTCTCTTCTCTACCTCATTTCATGCTTATACATGGTTCTCTTGGGTTCTACTATCCATTGGTGCACTATACTTGTGATTGCATGCAATTTTATGTGTAGAATGATCTATATTTGTTATTTTTGGATCCATATGTGTGAAATACAATAGCTTGCTGGTTTTGAACAAACAACAACAGTACTTTATCATTTCATTCAAGTTTGATCAGGGTCTATTAGTGTTTGCATCTCATTTTGTGTGTAGATGCTGATTTTTTTACATTGGTGAGATTGGTAGTGTATTTCTCTTTCTAACCAAAGATTTTTCAAGTGGATTAGATATCAATGATCTGAAATCTTTCACAGAGAATAATCAACTTTGTTCATTTCTCAGAAGATCGACAAGAGAACGCAGACCACCTATAAGATATATCGAAGAGTCTATAGCCTATCTTGTTCAAGAGCCGACTACTGTCGAAGAGGCCCTAAGTCAGCCTGATTTCGATCTTTGGAAAGAAGCTATGGATAAAGAGTATTCGTCTCTTATCAAGAACCGGACTTGGACTATTGTCGAATTACCTACCAATGGAAATGTAGTTGATTGCAAATGGATATTCAAAATCAAATACAAAGCAGATGGAAGCATCAATCGAAGAAAAGCTCGACTTGTCGCCAGAGGATTTTCTTAGGTACATAATGTCGACTACACTAAGACATTCAGTCCAGTAGTTAAACATTCTTAAATGGGACTTCTATTGTCATTTGTTGTTGCAGCAGATTTGGAAGTACATCAAATGGATGTACAAACAACATATCTTGATCGAGTTATTGAAGAAGATATTTACACAATGCAACTCAAAGGTTATAATATTGAAGGAAAACGGAACCATGTATGTAAATTCCACAGAGCACTTTATGGCTTGAAGCAATCCGCTAGAGCATGGTTTCAAAGGATTAACATTTTTTCTTATCGATCGTGGCTATAAACCAAGCACTTCAGATTCTAATTTCTACTTCAAGTCAGTGCATCATTTTTTTATTATTATCACTTTGTATGTGGAGGACACATTGCTTTTCAGCAACAGTATCAATCTAATAAAATAAGCTTCATCAATGCTATCATCATAATTCGACATGACCGATATGGACGAAGCTCATTATTGTCTAGGTATTCAAATCCAAAGAGACATAAAATAGAAGTTGATTTACATTACTCAGCAAAGATACATTCAGATATAATCTGATGAATTGCCAACTAGCTCACTCACCGATGGGCCCAAGACTTAAATTGTCAAAGGACCAATGTCCTCAGACAATCGAAGATAAGGAGCATATGCGTGAGTATTCTTAGCATTTGATAATAGGATCTCTTATGTACGCGATGATCTGTATCAACCGGACATAGCTTTTGTAGTCGGTTCCTTGAGTCAGTTTATGACTAATCTTGGTATTACACATTGGAAAGCTCTTATCAGAGTTATGAGATATATTCTAGCTACTATGGACTTTTGCATTTGTTATGGAGCAGTCCAAATTAACGACAAACTCAATATTCTCAGTGGTTATTCAGATGGAAGTTGGGCAAGAGATGTAGGCACTCATAAATCCACTTCTAGATTTACATTCTTCCTCAACAATGGTCCTATTTCATGGAACATTCGCAAATAAACTTCGATAGCTCTATCTTCTATTGAATCAAAGTAAATCGTAGCCTACAAAGGAAGCAATATGGTTGAGAAACTTACTTTCAAATGTTTGTCTAAAACAATATTCTCCGACAAATTTATTTTGTGATAATCAAAAGTCTATTGCTTTATCAACCAACCCTAGATTCCATTCTAGGAGTAAGCACATTGAAATTAAGTATCACTATGTCAGAAACAAAGTTCTCAACAAAGAGGTAAACTTGTAGTATTGTCAAACGCAAGATATGAGCGGATATTTTTACTAAATCACTAAGCTTGGATGCACACAGAAAGTTTTGCGTGGAACTAAGTTTGAAGATCAAAGCATTCATGGATTCAAATTAAGGGAGAGTGTTGGATTATTCTACTATCGAAGTGATTCAAATGAATAATCGATCTTTAATCTTTATCCTTTCATTATCAAAATTTGCGAATTTATTTGTGTTTCTACATAGTTTGCAAAAATACTCGAAAATCGCTCAACAGGTTTCTTCGACATATCGGACATCATCCGATTTATCGACAATGCTGACGAAAGTCGAAGGAGTTGACCATGTTGAAGAACGACAGTTATTGTTCCGTCTGATATGAAGCTAAAGACTTGCCCTAACTACTTTGCAAGCACATTTTCGGGAAGTCCTAACTGGATGGATGCCAACGCGTTACACCTAGCGACCTGATTAGTCCTAACTACCAAATGCCATTGCGACCTGATTAGTTGTACTACTGGATACGCATTAATTGCTTTAGTATAAATAGATGATCATCAAAGACTTACATAGCTCAATTTTTACAGAGTTCTATTAGAGTATTGCTATTCGCGCTTATTGCTTATCAGCGGAAGTGCATCAGACAGAGTTTTCAGTTACTCATAGAGTGCGCGGTTTCATCCGCTATTGTTTTGCGCTCTCATAATATGATTTGTACATGCTACTTACTGAATCAATCTATCTTCTTATTTCATTCAGTATTATGTCAGAATATATGCTTCTCTATAGTTATTTGTAACTGATAAATCTCTTATTGTTTTGTCTGATTTGTTGAATATTTCAATGTTGTGATATTCAATACATCATTGTTTGGCTATAAAATCACTTTAGTGCTAATGATTTCAAAGTTAGTTGCTAAAAGATTGAACGTGACTTTTGTCATTATAGTTTTGTTCAATTATAGATAGGCGTAGTCATGCATTAGGAAAGAAGGCTCACCCTGCTACACTTGATAGGTCGTTCATAGTCTTCGACTTATCGAATCGACTCTCCATTCCCTCTAAAAAGTAGATTAGTCATTGGTAACTCCAACTCCTACAAACCTAACAAACTGCTAAATGTCGCCTTGTAGTCATCTCTTGGATGTATGCATATTTGATGATAAAGCATCTAAAATCGATCATGAAGACAACTTTTTTCAACTAAGTAAATAATTCATCTTGAATTACTCTTAATTTGAAGTCATTGTAAGATAGTAATTCCAAATTTAGAGTTCATTCAAAACTAGATAATCGATACATACTTGCTTAGTGTCGTCCTTTTTTTCAACAACTAAACGAGCACCATAGGGAGTGGTACTAGAAATTATCAAGCCAGAATACCAATCAATGTGTGTGTGAGCTAGTTGTGTGTAACACTAACTCAAATGTTACATCTCCTAAAGAAATAAACAATATAGTATCATATCTTTTAATGAAAAGGATGTATATGTCAACATGGCCGTTAAATTTTCCAATTGATATTCAATAACATGCAACATTGAGTACTAAAAAACATTCATGCATTAGAAACCTCAATAGGTAGTCTATGGGGTACATTAACAATGCTACTCATATCCACCAAAGAAATAAGCTCTCTACCTTATATATGTACTTGAAGGTCAAGCTATCATGATATATCCCTTTGCCAACTCAAGGTGCATAAGTGAATTCAACTAAACACTTCCACAATATCATGAGGCACTACATCTGCAATCGATAGTCTGAAACTTTCCTCCATGATTCATAGAAATAGCTTAGAAAAAGAAGAGATACGACAATGTCACTTCTTGTGAAATGATTCAAAAAAGAAAATTCGAAAAGTGGTGAGAACTAATTTCTAGTAAGAGCTAGTTAGCATAATTGAATGGGCTAAGAGACACTTATCATACATATCATGTCAGTGTGAAATATACTATTTGTTTGAAGGCAGGTTGAGATATTGAATGTACGATAGTGCTTAAGTGCACCCTACGTGATTTGTGTACACACTTACGAAATAAATCCTCTTTGAATATTGTTGTGATGAAGGATAACTAATAGCAAGATGATTGTAGCACCTCTTGAAAAATTTAGAGATACCAAAAGGAAAAGTATAAAATAAAGTTGACCACTACCAAGACAAAGATGAATCAAGACTTATTACATTGAAGATGGTCATGAGAACTAGGGTGCTGAGAAATGAAGTGCTTAAGAAGAAAAAGAAAAGCTCAACCCCAACAAAATGAGCCCAAGAGAGTGCTTTAATACCAAACTATGAATAAGATTCACATATATGACATCACAATAGCTCAAAAGATAGTAAAAGATGAACATAAAGTAAGCAACTATAAATCATAAAATGACAAATCCCTACAATAATCACATAGCCAAATCATATCATAAGTTGCATTCCCAATAGCAGCTACTCTATTTATTATAAAATGAAAACCCTTATTAAAAAACCTTCTGAGAATCTCCAATTAGGGCAAAACACTAGATACAGGAGTCGGCTACCTATCTATGAGGGAGCTACCTTTGAAAGCCCTAATTCATGTACGTAAATATGAAGATATGCCTTAAGAAATTGATAGGTAATCTGTCCAAAGATCACAATTATACAACTATAGCACTTGTGTTTCACCTTCTTTTTTTATCACATGGTTATCCTTATGTAGTCCACTAAATGCTTGTGATCTTATTATTTAAGTTTCACACTATCAAAAAAATGCATATAGACTATATAAAACTGCCATGGATAACCACCAACATCATGTCTTGCTTGACATAATTTTATTGAGGGCAGTCTTAGATAGAGAAGTTGGCAACACCATACTATGGTCCTTAAGACATTCTTAAGAAAGGTGGTCACATCCTATGCTTGGCATTACATGTGCTCATGGCATTTTGAATACAAGTCTTTTGTGCAATGTCGTAGGTCCAAAAGTACCTTATAATATTGAAATGGCCAAATTATTCTTTGCTATTTTATTTTCTTGTTCTTCTTCTTCAATTATGAGTATCGCACAATTAACATCAACACCATATTCAATATAGAAAGGGCTTGGTGCTCATGAATATACTTGGGGTCTATTGAAGATCTATGAATACATTACATGCATGTCACTTCAAGACCAAATTTGACTTTTCTGCTTGTGTTGACTTTTCATTGAAATTGTGCTCTCCAATTAACCTACTGCAAAAGAACTCCTAAAATTGTTTATTTATGTTCTTGTATGTATGACCATATTGTAAATGCACATTACATTTCGACAAGATTTTTATAAGAACTAGTTCTAACATGCCTAAGAAACTCATACACTCAAATGAATTTTTGAAACACGTGTCCTAAATAACTTTTGCTTACATGTTCTATGCCTATACATTTTGATAATTGATTCAAATGATTAGTATATGATGAAAAATATTTAGAGCTTAATGTATAGGTGTTGAATGTGGGTCCCTGCAAAATTTGATATGTACCAATATGAACCTACCTAATTGGTGCATATGACTCATGTCATCCGCTCTTCACTACGGAGCCCAGGTTTAAATCGTGCAAACATACTTACGATTTACCAAATATTTCTTAAGTGATGGATTGAAATTCAACTGAAAAATTATATTTAAAGAGGAAAATGATACTGAATAAAATCAATATGTACAATGAAGGAGGTCCTCGAGACTGGTGTTATTCGAGCATAGCTTCTAAACCCAAATGAAGTAAACCAAAATGGGCCATCAATTCTAACAATGAGGCTACACCATGCCTCGGGGGTTCCAAGGATCAAAATTTGTTGATAAAGGTAAAATGACCAACAAGTAGCATGTATGATCGAGTCATAAAAACAAAACCAAAAAGTTTTTAAATTTTTTGTAGTTGCAAGAGCTCCAAGTGCACTAGAGGAGGTTCAGTCCATGTAAGTTCCATCTAACAATGGCGAAAATTGGTAAAAGGGTTTCCATATTATGGTTTGAAATCTATTGCATATCTTAAAAACAAAGAAATTTAGCCAATATAGCAAGACAAGTGAGGAAAAAATGTGTTGGCATCTTTTGAATGGATTCAGTGATCTTGATAAAGGTATCACCATGATAACACGAACGTATCAATACATGAAAAACTTATTAAGCCTAATCCTATGTCATGAACTAATGAGATTCCAATCTACCAAGAACAATCTAGACCACCTTATATGTGGAGAGAAGTTAGTCGTTATACATGAATCAATTTTACCCTTTTGCAACTTTGAACACTTGCAAGTATTATGCAATTATTGCAAATTCTTGCATCAAAAATTACTTACAACTTGGGCATTTTTTGATTAGACAACATGTGACTATTTATGTTCTTACATGGTAATTTGACACTTCTCAAGTAGCCCCTAATAACTTGGTAGCAAATTGCAAGTTTCATGACTTGCTAAGAAAGTCCATATTGCTTCTCTTAGTGACCCAAGATCGAACACCGTTCTACGAGTGAAAACAATTGGCTTGGTCTAAAGTGTGATGCACAATGTACATGTTGCACAAAACAATGGCAGCACAAACTAATATTGTTGCAATATGAAGGAACATGCATTGCTAAGTGGGTTGTAGCCAAAGGGTGTCAATCAAGTTGGTGAAACCCTAAACATCACTAAACGTAAGTCATTACTATATGGGTCATAACCGAAGAGTGTTGATTAGATGGTTAACCCCATTAAGCCACTACAGATGGACCGCCCACAAAGACTAGATTACATGCAACATAAGAAAAATAGTTTCTAGAGCAAAGGCCTGCAAGCGAGCCTATGCCTAGCAAGGAACACATTGCCTAATTCACACCCTTAGGACCAAGATTTATGACATAAACATATCACATCACAATAAGGACATTGAACCATCTCAACATCCGAATCTTGAACCTGAAGTCCATGAACAGGTTCTAGCTTTTTTTGAAGAACCATTGGATCCAGGTTTTGATAAAAATTTTAATGTCAAGACTGGACTTTCAAATCAGCAAAAAAGAATACATCATTCATGCCTTCCGATTATCATTAGTTTATGTGTGGTCACATTTGTCGGGGGTTTGACAGGCATCTATAGGATATCAGATCTCCATCTACCAGGCAGTTCTCTATAGTACTAGCATATGAAAACTTTGATATCCTGGGGTATCAAGATTTTGATAACCAGCCTGTTAATACTCAGTATCTGACCTATTTGCTGATATGTGACGCTGACTTTAATAACTGAATTTGTTCCCTTCATGTTGAAGTTTGACTTCTTAGTTTAGTGTCATATCCAAATGTTGAGCTTGCAATATCATTCAAAGAAGTCAAGATGCATAAATGAGTCATTCATCGATTCAAACAAGTGCAACAATGTCTAGCTCTTCATATGCAACCACAATATAACAGTCAGACAGAATGGACCTTTACTCTTTGACAAGAACCGACATCACACCATGCATCTTTGTGATTGTAGCCATCCTGCCATGAAAGATATATATAGAACATCAGCAAACACAATCTCAAAATGATCGCAAAATGGGTTTTGAGATATGTACATTCACTTTGCAACTGAGTCCTGACTCCTACCAAGTAGGCCTGATAATGTTTATGCAACTGATTACTTATAAATGAGCAACAGACTTTCCATGTATTATTCAAGCTGGCAGCCGCAATGATATAGCCATAACCTGCAGCCAGGTTGCAAGCTTTATAATGTTACACACAACTGATTCGATATGAATGTGCAACAACGTTACCATTTATTTTTTTGACTGGTAGCTGCAAATGCAAGAACATAAAAGTTTACTGTTGATCGAACAATTTCCCCTTAAATCTTCAAAAAACACAGCGAAAACCCGATGAGATTCCAAAAATTCCTCAAATTCCTATGAATCTGATGAATATTGGTGTTACTAAGGGGACTAGCATCACCTTACCCATGCATAGCAACAACAATTTTTTAGGGTAAACGCTCCATAAATAATGACCTGCTTGTTGTATGACCCCTCTCACTATTGCTGCCAATCTAGTTGCACCAGCACTCATATGAGCACAATCAAAGAAAACCTCATTTCAGAAAGGAAGCCACCAATTGGTGCATGCTTCGGGAATCTTCAAAAGGCATCTTCCTCAAACACAGATTGGCAAAATACTTAAAACAAACATTTCTTCACACAGATATTACTACTTTTGTTTCTTGCTCTGGGAAGCATTTGTGCTGATTGTATCAATAATTGCTTGCAGAACCTGAATTTCAGCATCCTTTTTTGCAAGTTCTTCTTGCTTTGATCTTAATTCCTCCATGTGGAGCTTGAAAACCTCTGAAAAACACAAATAGTATCAAATTCTTCAGCTCTGATGCATAAATTGTAAAAAAGTCAAACTGTCTTGAAACATTTATGTCTCACACCGCATCATACATTAAAACCATGCACTACTAGATCAATTTGTGGGTGCTCCTTAGAATTCCTAATAAGGATGTTGTATTTGTCTAGATTTGTATCAAACATCCTAATTCAATGATTGAAGAATGATCATATCAAGTACAATGTTTGATAAACCTAAAACCCAAAAGTGATACAAAATTAACCTTCAGATCTAGTCTCAAGTATATGTCATTTAGTACAATGGTAACCAAAGAAAAAGCTTCAAAACTGAAGAGGTTCGGTTACTTTTGATGCTTCTTCCAGAAGTTGGTGTGTGACAAGCTGACAAGCATTTAGGGCGGTTAACCTTGGAAAAACAAGAAACTGAACTGTAAAATAATGTTTCTCGTTTCCTAAAGCAATGTTTAACTACCACACTAGAAGACTTCCAACTTCATGAGTGAACACCAAAATATGAGTTTTGTGGTAAGTGAATGTCAAGCAAATAGAAATTCCTATTGGTTTCTTGAGACGGCGTACCAAGCTCGGGAAATTTTCCATTTTTATGCTAAAAATTCATGTTTTGATACATTTCATATGTACGGAACAATAAATGGATCCAAAAACGTTTGACACGGGATTTTATGAGATACTTACAGCAGAAAAGTTCCAACTAGCCACGGTTTAATGTACAGTCGTCAACATAGGCCATCTAAGAATTATTCAGTTTGCACAGTTATTCAGTATCTTTATCCCTATTAGAAACAATAATTTGAGAACGTACGAGTTGTGTTTTCAAGCTCCTTGAGAACCTCTTGAGCATGAGCTTCGGCAGAGTGTTGAGCAGCCTCAGCTTTCTTTTTTTCCACTTGTGCTTGTCTGGCAGCAGACACCGATGCATCTACCTCTCTCTCCAATGCACGAATGCGTCGCTCTTGTGCCTGTGTCACATTTCTT
This sequence comes from Diphasiastrum complanatum, assembly GCA_029204225.1. NCBI lineage: Eukaryota > Viridiplantae > Streptophyta > Lycopodiopsida > Lycopodiales > Lycopodiaceae > Diphasiastrum > Diphasiastrum complanatum. The sequence continues at coordinate 19,363,103 of CM055114.1, read as the reverse complement.
TAACATCGTCACATAATTGAAACAAACCTTAGATCTTGGAGCTCTCAAGACTAACTGCCTACCCTGTTACCAACAAAACCTAAACCCTAATCCAGAAAGGTCACAAGGCAAGCTCACCGCAACAGTGCGCGCTTGATGTGTGATTGCAGCCGCCTGAGTGAAGACTTCTTCATCGGCATAGATTGCTTTCTTAAGCAAAAGGCTCTGCAAAGACTCAATTAAAGTCCCAATCTCCGTCAGATTTGTGACCGCTGCATTCCATCGCTCTGGAGCACCACTCTCATTTTCTACTCTGGCAGATAGGGATTGAACAACAGCAGATCCGCCTCCTCCTGCATGTAAGGCTGCAGGATCTTCCTCCATCCTCGATCACCAAAATGCTGCAACAGCAGCTCCTCCTCCTCCTGCTGCATGTAAAATGGCTGCAGGATCTTCTTCCATCTCCTTCATCACCAAAATGCTGCAACAGGAAAACAAAACCATGAAACTTTACAAAAGAAAAAATACAAAGTGCCTTTAAGCCACATGGGCCTGCCTTAGATTCTAAACAAGTGGAACTTCACCCTCAGAGGCCGTTCCGCCGAGGGCGGTAGCTCGAGGCGGAAAGCCCTTCCCACACTAGAATTGCCTCGAAGGACGTGATGACGTGATCTTCCGTGGTGTGAAAACTTTTTTTATTTTATTTTTCATTTTTTTGTCGTAATTTTTTGTTTTGCATGCAGCTTATGTATTCCGAAAGGCGCATATAAAAAATATTGAAATAAAAAAGGAGGTGCAAAAATTCTGTTCTTGTGAGGCACCTCTTTTTTCTTCATGAAAAAAAAAAAAAAGGAGACCATGTTCTTTGAGGCACCTCTTTTTTCTTCATTGAAAAAAAAAAGAATGATTCTACGTAGCTTTGTAACCATTCATGAATATAACAATAGTTACTAATTTTTGTTGGTGGTATCAGTTGGTGGTGGAATATTTGAGCCTTAAGTAACAATATAAGCATGTCAAATCATATAGAAGACATAATATGCATGCACTACATAGCATCTTTGTATTAAAAATGAATTTGGTCAATTGTAGCGAGGTGTATAGCTAGAGTTTTAATTGTGGCCAACTAGGCGCAGGCTTGATTCCCAACGATTGAGAACTGACGTCTTAGGGGACTGTCCCTTACATGGTATTGTCCAACTAGCATTGCTACGTTGTATATAACCAACCACTAGTAGATTAACATGTTGCCAAAAAAAATTGCATCTTTAAAAAAAATTACATCTATGAAGTTTGGAGCTTTAAATTACAACTGGGTTTGGAAATTGATGTTTGATTAGTAATAGATCATAAGTTGTAGATGAAGATGTCGATGGGAGTTTTGAAATCAACTAATCAACTTTGACTTTCGTAAAATGTGGCAAGTATTCTTTGTGATGAGTGCATAGGTTTTTATCGCTATGTTACTCATGTACGTAGTGGCTTGATTATTTACATGTGCGTGTTTTGAGATGGCCATTGTACAATGGAAGGGTTAAAAAATCAATTATGATAATTTTTTGATTAAAAAAATGCATATTGATCTACAATATATAACTATATATATACTTTCTTTCTTTCTTTTTGCCGTAATTTTCTTTTTACATGCACCTTATGTATCCCGAAAGGTGCATATAAAAAATATTAAAAAAAGAAAGGTGCATAAATTCTGTTCTGCGAGGCACCTCCTTTTCTTCATGAAAATAAAGAAGGAAGCGATGTTGTGTGAGGCGCCTCAGTTTTCTTCATGAAAAAAAAAGAATGATTTTACGTAGCTTTGTAACCATTCATGAAGATAACAATAGGAAGCATGCAATGTGGTTGATGCCAGTACTAGTACTGTGATCGCTCAAGGCAAAAGAAAAGAAAATCTATATCATCTGAAAGTACGCCTACCTGCAAATCAGGTGCATCAGACGCATGATGACTCGCTAGACTCTCTGTGGCACAGGAGACTTTGCCACATGAAGTCAATGGCACTTTACCAAACAAGCTGGAGCGATAACAGGGGTCAGCATCTCGAATGCAACCAATTTGACCACCTGTGATGCATGTTTGAAGGGCAAGATGTCACGCACTCCATTCATCAAAGACTCTTACATAACGACCAAGATTTTGGAGTTAGTGCATTCTGACATCTGTGGGCCTTTCAATGTGATCTCAGTAAGAGGTTCCAAATATTATATAACCTTCATTGATGATTATAGTAAATTCGCCACCAGAGTGTATTTTATTCAGAATAAGTCTGAAGTACCTGATAAATACACAGAATATGTGAATTGCGCAGAGAGATGCACAAGCAACAAGGTTAAGTAGATCAGGATAGATCGAGGTGTTGAATACATCTCGAATCGCTTCATTAACTTCTACAATAATCGTGGCATCATTCACAGAAGAATTGCAGCCTACACACCGCAGCACAATGGTGTTGCTGAACGAAAGAATAGGACCCTGATGGAAACTGCCAGATGCATGATGGCCTACTTGAAGGCTCCAAGGGTACTGTGGGCTAAAGCAGTAGCTACAGCCGCATACATCCAGAACAGGACAGGTAAGTCTAGTGTCCCTCACACGACACCACACGAGCTATGGTGGGGTAGAAAGCCCAACATGTCTCGCGTCAGTTGGCTGTGCAGCTTATGCACACATTCCTAATAAGCTTCGAAACAAGCTTGATGAGAAAGCCGAGTAGGGATTTCTGGTAGGTTATGACAACAACTCGTCATACTATAGAGTCTACATGCCAGACACGAACATTGTGAAAACAGTGTCTGACGAAAGATCTCGTGTTCCATTCGAGAACAAAGCACATTGCGATCAAGTACCACTTGATCAAAGATCTGATTGAGAAGAAGATGTTGCAGACCACTTTCATCGAAATGAAAGACGGTTTTGCTGACATCTCCACCAAAGCCTGGACAAAGGACTTTTTGAGAGACAGAGGAGCAGTCTTGGGATCGTAAAGCTATCATGCTTTGAGAGAGAACTGAAGAAACAAAATGTTTCTGCTGACAAAGCTTTGCTAGCTTTAAGCCCTCTGTCTGACGAAAATGTTCGCGAACACGAAAGTCAAGAGACACGAAGCACAAAAGGTTTGCAAACACCGGAAGAGAAGACACGAACACAAAAGATTCGCAAACGAGAATCTTTTGCGGTCCAGCAGGAGAAAGTCAGACGATGACGACGAGCCAAACGACGCGACACAAAAACGTCGCGAAATCTTCTCTGCCCTCACGCTCCAAAAAGTACCAGCAAGATCACGCAAGTACCCAAAAGTACAGATATCTGATCTGATGGCATGACGTCAGCAAATACACTCTAGGTCGTGGCTAATTTGCCACTCTTGTAATTTTCTGATTAGTTGTAGATGCTTAATTACTCTAATCTTGAAGCTATACAGAGCGACTATATACTTACTTGATGATACTTGATAGATATACAGAGATGTATGAAGTAGTCTGATGCTAGTAAGCAATCAAGACGAAATACTGACAAGAAGTCCACCTGCGTGCGAGACGCGTTCTGTGAGCAGAATCCATAGAGATCCACAAGTCCGCTAGTAAGCGAGACATCCACTTGTGAGAGAACTATATTTCTCTCACACCAACGCACTGCGTGCTCTGCATGCAGTGCTTGAAGAATCAGAGAAAATCAATAGATGATCTTGTAGCCATTGTGCACTTAGTTCCGCACATTGGTTGAATTTGTTGAATGCTACATTAATTTATAGATGTAGATCAGCAATGTCTGACTACATTCTGGAGGACTGTAGGAGTGATTCAGCTGGCAGTGTCCAGCGACTACATCTGAACTCCGTCTGAATCGCATTGATACTTCGACTCTTCTTGGGGAAGAGATGGTTGAGTTTGAATCTGTTATCTTCAATGATACTACTACTAATAAGTTAGACCTAGAATCTATCACAATGCTTATAGCAGAACAACCTCAGGTGCAATAAAAAGAAGAAGATGAAAAGCTAAATGAAGATTTACAACCGGGAAGTCAAGTTATAGATTTTACAATAGACTCTTAACAATTGAGTATGGAGTAGATCCTAAATGTAATCTCGTCACTACAAACATTCAAAATAGCCAAGTTTAAGAATTCTACCTCATTTTCAATGCATGAGACAACGATAAGAGTACCCAAATTTCTAGATGGTTCAAAAGTCAAAATATCTAAACAAGTAGAAATAGAAATGAATAATCTTTTACACTAGAAGACATGTAAGAAAAGACACCCCTAGATATAGACATAGTTCTTACTACTAGAGACATCCAAACTGGCAAGGATGAAGGTTTACAAGGATCTGGACAAGTGCACCCACAAATTGAAGAGACCATTGTCAAACCTAAGAAAAAAAAACTCTATTGGCAAAAGAACATGAACGTGTAGAATGCAAACATGAAGCAAACCTATACAATGACCAGGAACTTTGGCACCCTGCGTTTGTAAGTCCAACCGGATGATCACATAGATAATAATTGGTACATACCACTATGAGAGGTGTATTGGAGGGTCTACAAATGTTTGTGAGCGGCATTTCCTCGAGGGAGAGATTGTCTACCTTTGAAGACTTGCACGGGATCATGTTGCAAGAGGAGCAATGTCGAGAGTTAGTGAAGTCAAGGCAAACTCCCCAGGAGGATCAAGCATTACTCGCCAAAACAAGCAAAAAGGTTGGAAGAGGATTCCAAAGAAGGGAAAGGATGATGAGGAGGAGGGAGAGTCGTCATCAAAGCCAAAAAAGAAGAAGAAGGGCAAATGCTACTATTGCCATAAACTTGGTCATTGGGCACGCGAATGATACAAAAAAAAAATAGCGGACATAAAGACATAAAAAGTGAAACAATAAGGAAATATCGCCAAAGATGATGGAAAAGATGACAAGACAAGTGTCTTCTCATCGACATTGGCATATCAAGTTGATGATAGGGCCAAGTGATTGGTTCAAAAACTTCTCACCAATCCATGATAGGAACAAGATCACATAGACCAATGGGGAGTAAAGTCAAATCCAAGGCGTTGGCAATGTACTTGTGCAGTTTTCTGATGGTAAGATCAAGAATATTCTCTGATGTGCTTTATGTTCCTGGACTTAGAAAGACTTTGCTTTATGTTGGTCTAATGGCAAATCAACATTCGAAAGTTGAGTTTGTCAAGGATGGATGCCTAATGAAGGATATGAAGGATGCTGCAAAACCAGGAGAATATGGTTTAGCCACTTCGACAGCATCACAATTGAAATTGTGGCACATAAGATTAGGCCACTTGAACTATGGGAGTCTAAGATTGATGGTGAAGCTAAAGATGGTAATTGGATTACCAGCATTATAGGATGATCATCACTCTATATGTGAAGGATGTGTTAGGAAAAGCATCATAGGGAGACACTCAAGAAAGGTGGAGCTGCAAGAGCCAAGAAATCACTTGAACTCATTCACAGTGATTTGTGCGACCCAATGAAGACCATGTCCATGGGGGGAGCCTATTATTTTATGAATTTCATAGATGATTACTCCAGGAGGACATGGATTTATTTCTTGAAAAAGAAATTTGATGCTTTTGCTCACTTCAAGGAATTCGAGGCTTTAGTGGAGAACCAACTGGATGCATGAATCAAAGTGCTAAGATCATATAGAGGGGGCAAATTAAAATCAGATGATTTTGAGGGCTTTTGCAAGGAATATGGCATCAAAAGACAATTCACTCAATCACACACGCTGCATAGTAATGGTGTAGTAGAAAGAAAGAATAGAACCATTATAGAGAGTGCACGCTCCATGATGAAGCAGATGGGCTTACCAGATTCTCTTTGGTAGGAAGCGTGCAATGCGACAACGTTCTTGCAAAACATGAGTCCCACATTTGCGGTTCCAAATGTGACTCTTGAAGAAGCTTTTATGAGAATGAAGCCTAAAATCAACAAGTTTTGAGACTTTGGGTTCAAGGCTTATGTACACATGCCAAAGGAGGAGAAAAAAAAGCTCAATGCCAAAGCGATCAAGTGCATTTTTGTCGGGTATGATGAGAGGACAAAGGTGTACATATGCTTTAATATTGTGATGAACAAGATTCACATTAGTAAGGATGTCATCTTTGATGAGTTGCATAGGTTTGAGGATGAAGACCATGTAGGTGATGATAGCATCAAAAGACATCTCATAATCCTAGAAGAAGACGAAGAAGCAGCTCCACGGGTTGATACACATGAAGATGCGGCTCGAGAAGGCGAGTATGAGAGAACGCCTCCAATTCATGAGCCTAGAGGAAGGTATTTACCGATAGGTGGAAACCTGCTGGAAGCAAGAGACGATTCTTGGACACTCCTTTGGACACATACTCTCCAAGAAGTGTGTCACCATAATCTAGGATACCCAAATGGTACAAGAAGGTCATGAAAGATGCAAAGATGAATCAACCTAGATCTAGTTTGCAGGAAGAGGCGAAGATCAACGCGGGAAAGGAAACCTCCTAATCGCTATCATGTGAACCATGCCCGAATGAGCGACATTACGGAGTGTCGAGAGCCATCAACCTTTGATGGGGCAAAGGATCTCAAAGAGTGAAAAAGGGCAATGGAAGAGGAGATGGAGTCAATCCACAAGCATGATACGTGGGAGTTAGTTGATCTACCACATGGAAAGAAATCCATTGAAAACAAATGGATATTTAGAACAAAGTTTTATGCGGATGGCACGATTGCAAAGCACAAGGCACGCCTAGTAGTAAAGGGCTATGAGCAAAACAAGGGGATCTACTATGAAGAGACATTTGCTTCGATAGTTAAGTGGATTACGCTATGCCTTAGCACCCCATTTTGGATGGAGAATCCATCACATAGATATATAATCCACATTCCTGCATAATGACTTGAAGAGGGACTATATATGCTCCAACAACAAGGCTTCATTGCAAAGGGACAAGAACAAAAGGTATGTAAGCTACACAAAGCACTCTATGGTCTCAAGCAAGTGCCACGTGCATGGTGTGGATGAATTGATCACTACTTTCTCTCTCATGAGTTTATAAGGACAAATTCATATCCAAATCTTTATACTCTCATAAACGATAATAGATTGTCTTGATTGTCCTCTATGTTGATGATATAATTATCACAGGCAATGATGAGAATCCAAGCTCTTACTACCCATCTTGCAATCCACAAATTTCTGATAGTAATCAACATCATCGGCTATTATGAAAGCTTTTTTAAAGACCTCCTCAAAAGAATCTCAGGTCATGGGTTTCACCGACAAATCTCGCCACCACAGTGTTGCCTTGTCGTGTAAGAATAATACGACACTTTCAATTTTTGTCACATGAGAAATTCCATGCAAACTAAAGTAACTTCATCACTTAACGAGCTAGTCCTCCACAACTTTCAGTTTCTTCTCATTCTTCTAACTCAAATACGCTGCAGGCTGAAATATGAGGTTTGGAGAAGACAATAGCCTTATCCGTTCTAAACAAACTTCCATCTGTCCAAATTATTCTGATAGTTCATGTCATTGAGCGTTGTGCTCAATTGCTGGCAAATCTGCATGTATGATGGTGCAGCCTGATTTGGCACGGCCCGATTTGTCATGGCCTGATTTGCAGATTCTTCAACCATTTTGAATTATCTATTTTAGGAAAATGACTAACTTTACTTAATGAATATGCCTATTGTAAACTTCAAGTGAAGAATAATTGACCAATTCTTACTGAAACTAACTCCAATATGGTCAATTTATCGACTTTAGTCATTTTATAGACGATTCAGAAAACAAAACAAAAAAAAAAAAACTTGAAACTTTTGAATTTTTAGAATTTATTTTTTATTTTTTAAATTTACATAATTTGAAACTCAACAAAAAAAGCACTGTTAGTATATAGGCAATCGAAATCGAAAAATTGACATACTATTGGATTTCTAATCTTACCAACATAATGTCAATCTGGATGCAAAGCGCACAAAATTAACTGCCTTGTGTCCATTACATAATTTCTATGTGAATTTTAGTTTTTACAAAAATTGTCAGCCTAAACGATTTGTGGCCAAACCGTCAAGGCACATGCGGATGACCACTCAAAACAACTGTAAATCCCTCATGCATGTCAGAAACATGATCAAATTTAACATGCAAGCACAGTACATCAAATTAGGAAAAGAAAAAAAACATGCAATCATAACATTGACGGATTTCAACAATTTTGCTCACAAAATTGCCAAAATCTAGTGTAGAAAAATTGGGTGCTATAAAGCACAATACAGAGGGAGTCCACGGTTGACAAAACGATTTGAAACCAATCGATTTAATCACCACAACACATCATCAAGTGCTTCAAGACAAGACATAATTGCTCTCACACAATTGTATATTCACAACACCACAAACAAAAAAAAATTGCTTAAGACCTCAACATGGGATCGTAAAAGAATCGACCCGATAGTTCTAGAGCTAAGAAAAATGTGTGATAGTAAGACTTTGAAAGTAGCCGTAAAACAATTGACACATTGATTATTGCTGCTTTAACTCTCTCCCTCAATAATCAATGTCTCATTTGGTCTATGAACTATGCAATTCATGGAACATACCTCCATGATAGTATCAACACATACTTAAAAGAAATTTTTTTACATGACTGTATCTATGCCAAGATTAGCTCTAATAGTCTCAAATTTATCATTACTTTGAGCTTTTGTGAATACATCAGCAAGTTGCAATATCGTAGAGCAATGCATAATACTAATGTCTTCATATTGTAGCTTTTCACGCACAAAGTAGTATTTAACTTCAATGTGTTTAGTCTTGCGTGAAAGACTGGATTTTTAGCCAATTGTATCTCGCTTTGGCTATCACATAAAATAACAATAGGGTGTGTTTGTCTCATACAAATCTCACTCAACAAGCTACACAGCCAAACAACTTCTTGAGTAGCAGAACTTAGCGCTTTATACTCATTTTTTGTCGATGAAAGAAAAATGGTGTCCTACTTGTTAGTAGACCACGAAAAATCTATCTGAGGATGGAACATATCCAACCCAATAAGTCACAATGGGACACTCCTATTGTTTTGAAATCGAAGAAAGATGAAGGTTTTTAGATGTGCATGGATTACAAGGGATTCAATAAAGTGACTATTAAGAATAGATATCCGTTACCCAGGATTTTGGTGGAGCTAAATGCTTCACTAAGATAGATCTCAAGACAAGGTACCATCACATAGGAATTAAATTGAAAGATGTTCAAAAGACTTGATTTCATACTAGATTTGGCCATTATGCATTCTTAGTGTTGCCTTTTGGTTTAACGAATGCTCCAACAACATTTCAGCAAATGATGAACGATTTCTTTCGTCCATATTTTGGGAATTTTGTGGTAGTATTCCTATATGACATTCTTGGCTACAGTAAGATGTTTGAGGAAAACATAGAACGCTTGAGAACTATCTTGATGAAACTATGACATGAGTTACTCTACGCTAAGGAATCCAATTATGAATTGTTTAAGCATGAGGTGGTGTATCTCGGTCATAAGATTACCGCTTATGAATTCAAGATTGACGAGGATAAAATCAAGAAGTGGTTGATTGGCCGATTTCGCAAACTATGAGACAAGTTAAATCATTTTGGGATTTACGGTTTGCTTTCGGAGATTCAATTTTAGCATCATCGCTCACTAATCTGACAAAAGGGATTGTTAATAAAAAGAAAAAGAGGAATCAACCTAGTTCTTAAAGTTCCTACAATTGCAGCGGTTCTATTACATAATGATAGGCCACTAGCGTTTGAAAGCAAAAAATTCACTAGTCCTCAGTTGCATTATGCTATGTAGGAAAAATAATATTTGCAGTTATCCATGCACTTAAAAAACCTTGAGACACTGCTTGTATAGTGTCTACGAATCACTAGCTTCTTAAGTATTTTTGCAATCAGCATGATCTTCGAGAAAGGTAGCTTGAATGGAGTTGCAGATGTTCTTAGTCAAATTGGTGAATGTTGGAGGGTTTGCGGATCCCAAGGCAACCCTAACCCTAGTTAATAAGTGAGAGGGATTTGGCACCCTGCGTGTGTAAGTCCAACCTGATGATCACATACAGATTTGATTATTTAGCAAGTCAATAAAAGGACTTTAGGCCTTTTTGCAGGACTTTTAATGTCGCAGGGCCTAGATGTCAAGTTAGTGAATAAAGTTGGGTTTTCCTCAAATTTGGATGGTTTTCACACTTTTTTAAATTTGAATAATAAGAGAGGCAAGAATGGGCCAATAGGATTCAGAGGCCAGGGTCCTCCTCTCTACTATAAAAAGGGAGCAACTTGAGTTGCTCCTCATATTCATTTCTTCATTTCAATAAAGAAGATTGGTTATCTTCAGAAATGGATTGATGAATGTCCTTGCTCTTCTTTTTTCCTTCTCCATCTCTCATGCTTTCTTTGGTTCTGCTAATTGTTGGATTTGAATGTTATTGGGATTGTATGTTATTATATTTTTTATGAGAGAGAGAGAGAGAGAGAAAGAAAGAGTAAGCTATCTTTGTTGTGGATGTGTAGTGTTAATGGATCGTAGTGTTAATGGATGTAGTGTTAATGTTCAGGGTTAATAGATGTTAGAGTTAGATTTGGATCCTCCATTCATGTTGAAATCTGAACTATACTATCGCTCTCATGGGAACGAACCTACGTGTGACAACTAGCTTTGTCTCTTTGATGCTAGATTGACTAGACCTTGGATTCACGTTAGGCAAGGAAAAAAAACCTACTACAATTTTGGCACCGTTGTTGGGGAGCTACGCCAATATTTCAGTTTGCAGCATAAGTGTTGAATGGTTAGCTTGCATTAGGCATCTTGTTGTGGCATGAATACTGTTAGATCTGCATTTAGAGCTAGTTTGGAATTGATTCTGTTTGATTTGAGTGGATTTTCTTGTTTGAAATCTAATCTGATTGTTAAACAGGGAAAGCTATTCAGATATCAGAGAAAACAACAAAAAATCGGTCAAATCTGTCAGATTTGGTCAAAAAGAGACAAAAGGCGTCATCAGAGCTTATAAATTTTTACCCTCTTTCAAGAAACCTTCGCCGAGTCTTAGAGACCTTTAGTTTTGCTTACAAAACCTTCAGTTTGAAGGGCAAAGATTAATTCCCAACATATTTTCAAAAACATAAAAAAAACCATCAAAAAACGTTAAAAAATCACCAAAACCCTAAAAATATAGAAAAAGAACCTTCGCTCGATTCGTTGTGCATAGGTGTGATTCAGATCTATCTACTGCCAGGTCGACAAAGAATAATACCAAAAATAGAAAGGTTTTCAGAAGATCAGTTGTCATGTTGCCATATTTTTGCCAAAAAAAAAAGTCATTTTTTTGTTTTTTGCCAGAACCTTTGCCGAGCGGCGATAGATGGCGGTTCAGGAGTTAACCTGATTTCTACAAAGCTATGTGCAAAATGGGGCCTTATAAAAATCAAGCCTACTACTTTTGCTATTAAGCTAGCTGATCAAATGACAGTTCGTCCATGAGGAATGGTTAAAGATATACCTGTCAGAATTGCGGGAGTACAGTTCATCATTACTTTCGTAGTGATGGACTTACAAAAGCGCCAAATGTCTACCGAGTTCCATTGGAACGTCCATGGTTATGAGTTGCGCAAGTAATTCATAATAGGGGTACCGGAAAAATCACTTATGAAAATCGTGAACGTGTAGTTAAAGTTGATCCTACAACTTGGACTATCAAACCAGTGGTTCAAAAAGAGGATGATGATTCATCAACAACGAATCACACTTGTGACCGACAAGAGAACAATTTGGGAGTTCATTACGATTCTCAAACGGATACTGTCAATTGGAATGAAGCTCTTGCAACGATTGATTGTACAACATGATATATGTGTCAACAAGATAATCAATCATATTTGAGCGAGATTTTCTTATTAGATCGAACTTTGGATACACCCATCACGTTTCCACTGAATGCGCTGAATTGTCTGGATATCAACAAAATCTATAACAGATTCGATTGAGGATGATCTCATACTAGTGAGCCATGCCTTGACTTATGATGGCGATGCTGAACTTACGGATGAGCAGATTCTAAATCATATGGATCCAACCAGATTTGGAGTGTGTAATGTTCCTGATGAACCAACAATAAAACCGCCCAAAGCAGTTATATTGAAGGAAGATAGGATCACAGGATCGATGACGAAGAAACAAGCTAAGCAATATTATAATACGGTCCTGAAATGGGAAAATCCCCCTCGAAAGATTGATTCAGAGAATGTGCCACCCTTACTGGATAAAGGCAAAGGAAAAGTCGAGGATGATTGTACAAGTCAGAATTCTAGTAAGACATCATCGTCTAGGAAGTCTTCACCTTTGAAGAAGAGTTTATCTTCTCAGAAGTCATCACCTCCACGATCAATTCCTGCTAAGAAGGCTAAGCGAAGATCCAAGACGAGCCCTTTTGGAAAAGAACAAGCACATGTAGTCCAACATGATATGCCCGAACATTTTAAACGTTATACATTGGATGATGTGGTTATCATGTTACCTAAAGCACATCGTGAACTTGAAGAGCACGTGCAAGAATCGAAAGAGGTTTACGATGGTCCAGCTAGGACGCAGCCAATGAATCTTGCTAAACCAAGAGAACTGGAAAAGATTGTACAAGTTGGATCACAACTTAATCCTGAACAGTATCAAGCACTACGCATGCTACTTATTAAGTATTAGGACTGCTTTGCATGGACTTATCAAGATCTGAAGGGTATTCTGACATCAGTGATTGAACATACCATACCTTTAGTACATGATGCAGTTCCAAAGGTTACAAAGTTATATCACTGTAATCCTAATGTTGCGAATCTAATAAAGAAAGAACTTCAAAGACTGCTTGATGCCGATTTCATTTATGAGATTGAGTATACCGAATGGATTTCATCAATTGTCATTGTTCCTAAGAAAGATGGCAAATTGCGAATCTGTGTGAATCTCAAAGCGCTAAACAAAGTGACACAAAAGGATCACTTTCTGTTACCTTTTACTGAAAGCATTTTGGATCGCCTTGCTCGAGCAAAAGCTTATAGTGTCTTGGATGGATTCAGTGGTTACAACCAGGTTAAGATTGCACCTGCCGATCGTCACAAAATCGCTTTTGCAACAGAATGGGGCAACTATGCTTAGAAAGTAATGTCGTTTGGACTCTGTAATGCACCAAGTTCATTCCAAAGAGTATGCAATTTGCTTTTAAAGATTATTTGCATAAATTCCTTGAAATTTGCTTCTTGGATTCTGTGCTTTCGGTCTACGAAGAAGCACCGGCCGAGTCGTCTCACTAGGCCTCGAGTTCTCATAGTCGTCGTCATCCATGCAACAAAATTGTCATTCCCGACTCGCCTTCCATGTCACGACGTCGTATTAGGCATACATCGTCAGCTGCGCTTCCACCCCTTGCTGCTGTTCGCACTGAACTTCCCATTCCCCTAGCCTCTGCTTCCAATCAAGGATAGTCTGTGACCACTGGGCCTACCATTCCCATCACAGCTGCCCAGGCCGCCTCACCCCCACACACCGAAGCCACTTTACCAAACGCGCATATGTTCGATGATTCCGACCCCCTTGGGGGCACTGAAAGTTTTGAAATGTCCTAGAGCCCTACGTCCTTTGAACTCCAATCCCTTGGAAGAGGATTCAATTTACTGTCGGTGTTGAAGATGTTAGCCAGCAACCTCACACGGAAGATAGCCCGGCCACACTTTGGGTCGACAAAGCTATGAGATCATCAAAACAGTTCGATGCCACAGTGCCTGAGGAATTTATAGACAAAGGCATTTTTGAAAAAGAAGAAGTATTGGCACCTATTCCACGCCAACCCAGGAGAGTACTCTCAGGTCCTGTTGCTGCTGCCGCCTCCACGACCGTAGATTATGTTGATGCACTCGGTTTGGTTTCAAGCCTTGCACAAGTGATCCAGTCTATGCTGGATAAGAAGAAAGAAATGGAACAGAGAATTTTTGATATGGGCTCAAAAAACACTCTGATCAGCCAGAAAATTGTCCAGATGGATTGACAATTGAAGATTGCCAAGCAACATGAAAACAAGACTGATGCTGAAAAGAAGTTGGCCTAGCAACAAGCTGATCACTTGGAAGAATACATCAGCTCCCTACAAAACGCCCTGACAACCGCACAAGATCAGGTGGATAAGGCCATGCAGGATGCAAAACAATAGGTGCAGCTGCTGAAGGGTCAATTGCAGATGGCCGAACAGGATCACACACGGCTTCAAGGTGAATTAGATGCGACCACCCTTGAGCGTGATGCTTATCATCCGGTCACATCGACGGAGATTGCGTATTTGTTCAAGAAAGTGGAAACATACAAAGTGGCCCTTTAGAGATTCCAAGGCCGTTTTGACAAGTTCAAAGGAGCAGTTTCAACCGAGTTGGCAAAGGCTAAAGAGAGCATCACCGCCTATGAAAAAGCAGCCGCTCAGGTGTTGGAAGCTGGACCACAAGTCCTCGTACCGGTCATGCCACAATTCTCCCTTCCATGCCAAGAAGATCTACAAATGGATACAAGGGTAGATTCCAGCATGGACCAGGGGGGAGCTCCAGACCTAATAGAACAACCGCCAATCTTACTGGTAGTACAAGCAGGTCCATCCTCATCAAGGACCACACCTCTATTCAGAAGGCCCGTTAGCGTCGAGGACCAGATCCAGACCTTCTTAAAGCAACATCCGCATGAGTCATCGCGTGGTGGTTGGGTTCTGAAGTTTAAGACCTTTGAAATAGAGGCCGACAAAGAGTTGGACAAAATACATGCATTAGGAGAGTAGCGGGCATGGAGAATCACTATTTTTGAGAAAACTCCATAATCAATTAGGAGTTACGTCGCCAGCCCTCGCCAATTGTGGGTCGATCTCTATTATGTGCCAATGCCGCGAAGGAATAAATGGAAAGATTTGGGATTGGCTATGGACAAAATTACCATCCATACATCCAATTGGCCAATCATCCATCAGCCCTATAATTGGACAATCTCAGTGGACTTCCACCGAGCCTTACAAGCCTATCAGAGAGAGTATATCCACTCTCCAGATCCAACGGTGCGACAATCAGCAATGTTTACTAAAGATCTAACTCTGTTGGTGTTAGTGGCAACCAGATGGGACGATTGTCTCCCTCCTCTGGCATTCGATCCAAATAAGCCGATGGCCTAAGAGCAAATCAAAGATCAGCTGCCTGTTGCTCGTTTATACTTTTGTGCAGCAATGATGGGAGGCTCCTGGACAACCTCAAAGTGGATTGCCGGAGCCCACCGTTGTTTTCTGCCACACAACTTGGATTACTGCCCGCCTCGACTTTATGGAGAAGGTGCAGTACCATTTAAGAAAGATTCGGCATGAAGCCAATAAAAGTCCCCAATAACTGCATATTGCAGATGTCGTGGGATGGCAAAATCATCAATTTTGAGTGTTTACAAGATTTCAGAAGGGCAGAATCTTTGCAGAGCATCAAGATCATCAAACCAATCTTCGCAAGGTGCATAAATGGAATCAGAGTAGTGAAATTAGCCTGCCTACATGGTCTGATCTTGAAAATCCAACATCTGGAGCAAGTTGTGCGAGACATCCATTCCTGCGAGGATTCAACCCTCGCAGACTATCTGAACTCTCGCAAAGCCTTCGCAGGGCAATCAAATCACCTTCTAGACCTTTGCAGACTTCTCTGAGGTCTTAGAATTTTCTGAAGAAGGTCCCTGCAGAAATTTGGGTGGAACTAAGCTCTCTCTCCTCGCGACTTCGGCTACCTCCCTTCTCTCTCTACGAAGCCATCGGTTGAGTTTTTCTCTCTCTACGAAGCCATCGGTTGAGATTTTCTCTCTTTACCCTTTTTTCTATCTCTATGATTGCATCGGTTGAGATTTTCTCTCTCTAAGTGCGTTGGTTGAGATTTTCTCTCTCTACCCCTCTCTCCTTCGATTACCTGCTCTATCTCTCTACCCCTATTCGTTATCTCTTTTCTCTCTCTAGCTCGATCCCTTCTGTTGTCACAATTTTTTTGTTTGACGAGCACTCAAATGCACCATAAAATAAATTTGCCGACAATTTTTGGATTTTTTTCATGGTTTCAAGAATTTTTTGTCGAGCACTCCCATGTTTCATGGATTTCAAAGTGTTATCCATTTCGATTTGTAAATTTTTTTTTTTAATACCCCCCCTTCTAAGTTGTATATAATCCATTTTACCAGTTTTTCTTTCAATTTTCGTAACATCCTTGTTTGAGCTCAAATCTCAGTGCTATAAAAAAGAAAAGTGATCAGAAAGGTGAGCCTGACACTGCTAAGTTATTAAAATTGTGTCATTATTACTATTTAAATTTGTTCTTTCAAGACCCCTTTTCTTGAGTCAGTTTTTTTTTGTGTTTTCATTAGAAATTTTCAAATCTTCATATCATCTCTGTTTTAGATCGGATTAACACTGTAAAAAGCAAAATTGTTCGTGGTGACAGATTGAACACAACTGCTACTTCATTTTAAGTTGTTACACTTTCCATTCATAGCCACTTTATTCTTCGAGGACTCATAATCTTTAAGTGAGTGGAGAAGAGCAATTTTACCAAGTTGTAAAATATCATTCTGAATAAATTTCATACGGTAAATTCATATTCCACAAGTCTTCACTAGTCATTAAATATATTTCTTCAAATTGGGTCAATACCTCATTCATAGGTGTTTGTGAATATTTGACCTGATTGACATAAAAAATGGACTATGCCCAGAATTATGTTTCATCATACAATTGAGTTTCAATATTCATGTCGACTACTTCGTATAGAGCATTATATTTGAACAACAATTCATGACTACCATTGCTCATGGAAGAATTATAATGTTCTTCATCAAGTTGGTTAAACAACATGGATTGTCGGCTACGATAGAAGAGCCAGATGCAACATTAAACCAAGAATCCAAGAGAATTAGATAAACATCCAATTTGTTATGATGTCGAGGAAGCAGACAAAAGAGGATATTGCGATGATGCACTCTGTCCCTTCCATACAGATTGGTTGCCAACAAGCAATATGGTGCTTCATCAACCTCATCTTCAACCATCAATTTTTTCTCCATGAGAAGGATTACAGTCTGAAGCTAGCAAAATGGATTCAATTCAACAGCTTTGGATCTGTAACGAGGCAATAAATTATTATTTTGGATGACACATCCTTAGTCATGACAACTTAACCAAGGCGATCAAGCTGATCAGACAAGCGTCTTCATTTTTGAGGACAAAAATGTCTAACTAGGGGGAGTGTCATGTACTTTTAGTACATCAGTGCTATTCAAGGCAATATAATATCCATTGTAAAGGTTGTAGGCCCAAAAGGAACTATTAGCCTTAAGAACAAGGCGCTCTTTAGGCCCTCCAAAGTAATTAATAAGAATAATAAGCCAACAAGGGCCCAATGTAGCCTAAATAGTACTTAACAAGGGCTAACTATCCCTCAAGATAGTTAAGTTAAGTTAAGTAAGAGCATTGTCTATAACTAGGCAAGAGACATCATTTTGTAAATCTTTTGGCTCATTTGCAAGTGAGAGCTTCTAGCTTCCTTGTGAATGTGAGCCATAGGAATCTCCATTGCTAGGTCTCATGTGCCCTATTCACATGAATCAATGTTCCATTTCCATTGATTGTACTATTTCTTTCATTGCTAATGTGATTCCATTGAGATCTCCATGTTTCTAACTCTCTATTGATATGCTATCATGAATGCTTTGTAATTTTCTTGCTATTAGCTTTACTTCTTTTGTAACTGCTATTTGCTTGAGATTTGACACATGACACTCAAGCATAGTGCTTTGAGGATTGAATGTACTTCAGAACTCTTTGTAGAGCTTTCCAGTGTTGTAGGCCTATATTGGACATGAATTGTGACAGTGAGCTTACAGCATATGCTAGATCAGATCGTGTGCAGATCATAGAGTACATGAGAGAACCTATGATAGACTGATAAGGGTAATTGCACATTTCTTGCTGATCTGCCTTGTTCTGGGGCACATGTCTTTGGATAGCTTGCATCTTGGATCCATAGGAGTGTCTATGGGCTTGCAATCCTCCATGTCGTATCGAAGTACATTAATTAGGTAGGACTGTTGGCTTATGGTGGTCCTTCTACTCTGTTGGAGGGTTTGCGGATCTCAAGGCAACCCTAACCCTAGTTAATAAGTGAGAGGGATTTGGCACTCTGCGTGTGTAAGTCCAACCCAATGATCACATAGTTATTTGATTAATTAGAATGTTAATAAAAGGAATTTAGCCTTTTTGCGGGACTTTTAATGTCGCAGGGCCTAAATGTCAAGTTAGTGAATAAAGTTGGGTGTCCCTCCAATTTTGATGGTTTCCACACTTTTTTAAATTTGAATAAAAAGAGAGGCAAGACTGGACCAATAGGATTCAGAGGTCAGGGTCCTCCTCTCTACTATAAAAAGGGACCAACTCGAGTTGCTCCTCATGTTCATTTCCTCATTTCAATAAAGCACATTGGTTCTCTTTAGAAACGGATTGATGAATATCCTTGCTCTTTCTCTCTTTTCCTCCATTTCTCATGCTTTCTTTGGATTTTGCTAATTGTTGGATCTTATCATTATTGGGATTGCTATTTCTTATGCTTTTTGTGAGAGAGAAAAGGTGAGAGAGAAGAGTAAGTTTCTATCATTGTTGTGGATTTAGGTTAATGGAAGTAGGGTTAATGGATGTAGTGTTAGATCCTCCATTCATGTTGAAATCTGAACTATACTATCACTCTCATGGAAACGAACCTCCGCGTGACAACTAACTCTGTCTCTTTGATGCTAGATTGACTAGATCTTGGATTCAGGTTAGGCAAGGAAAGAAACCCACTAGAATTTTGGCACCGTTTCCAGGGAGCTACGCCAATTTTTCAGTTTGCAGCATGTTTGGCTGATGGTTAGCTTGCATTAGGCATCTTGTCGTGGCATGAATAGTGTTAAAACTGCATTGTAGGGATAGTTTGGGATTGATTTTGCTAGATTTTGAGTGGATTTGCTTGTTTGAAATCTAATCTGATTATTAAACAGGAAAAGCTATTTAGATCACTAATCTTAAGATCCATTTGGATCTTAGATATCAGAAAAAATAACATAAATCGGTCAAATCTGTCAAATTTGGTCAAAAAGAGACAAAAAGCATCATCAGAGCCCAAAACTTTTTACCCTCTATCAGGAAACCTTCGCCGAGTTGCAGACACCTTCAGTTTTGTAAAGTTTTGTTTACAAAACTGAAGGGCGAGGATTAATTCCCAGTAGATTTCCAAAAACATTAGAAAAACCACCAAAAACCACCAAAAATTATCAAAATCCTAAAAAATAAACCAGTGGTTCAAAAAGCGGATGATGATTCATCAACAATGGATCACACTTGTGATTGACCAGAGAAAAAATTGGGAGTTCACTGCGATTCTCAAGCGGATACCGTCAATTGGAATAAAGCTCGTCTGATACTGTCAAACGTTCGCATGATAGGTTCAGACCTCTAGAAACCTTCGCCAAAATTTTTATAGCCTATTTTTACAGTATTGTACATGCCTGCAAATTTTTGTTCAGAACTGATCAGCCCAACTACTATTCAATGTAATGGACCCACCAAATTCACCTATAAGTTGGCTGAATTCGATTCATTCCTCACTTGTGGTAGCGAAGCTCTTGCGAATTTTTCTTGCAACCAAAGCCTTCCATTGCCTTCTGATACATTCTCACACGGTTATAATTCTTTTCTGATCATCATGTCTTCTACCGATACTTCCTAGTCTCCACGCTATACTATCCATCGTGATGTCCCATCTGCAACGGACATCATGATTCTTCCTAGCACAAGCATGGTCACTCAGTGGATGACCCTTGCGGAGCCTCTACTTACTGCAATGGGTATTCATGAGAGAGCCTTTTTGGGACGCATCAATATGGATTTCATCACTCTTGCCTTCAATATGTGGAAGGAAGAGAAATCCAAGTTTTACATCACCTTCCAAGGAGCCACACACAAGGTGTGCGTCACTGAGGCCGCACTTGCAGCTATAGGAAACTCATCCGGTACGCACGTCTCACCCAATCACAAGCACGCCAAACAGGCCATCAAGCCATACATTGACCTCACCAACGATCTGCGTTGGACTAATGATGGTTACCTTCTGGAAGCCGTCACTGAGCCTTCCATCCACGTCGCTGCCCAATTGTTGAATCATTTCCTGATGGTTGGCAACCTCAGGAAAGACCGGATCACATCTCAAATCCTTCACAAGATAGTGGAGTCTCACATCAAGTTGGCCAAAGCCCCTCTTGAACCATATAAGTGGTTCAAGACTGTTTCTGGTGAGCTTAAACGAGTTATTAAGCCAATACAAAATAGCAGTTCGCCGTTGGCTCTCTATTGTCCCTCTTAGCCGCTTCTCACTTAGAAAACAAAATCCATGGCTTCCACCTAGATTCTGTGCTTTCGGTTTACGCAGAAGCACCAGCCGAGTCATCTCACCAGGCCTCAAGTTCTTATAGTTGTCGTCGTCCACGCAGCTAGATCGTAGTTCCTGACTCGCCTTTCGCATCACAACGTCGTACTAGACATACCTCGTCAGCTGCGCTTCCACCCCCTGCTGCTGTTTGCACTGAACTTCCCATTCCCCTCGCCTCTGATGCTTCCCTCGCCTCTGCTCCAATACAAGAACAGTCTGTGACATTGGGCCTACCATTTCCATCATAGCTGTCCAGGCCGCCTCACCCCCACACACCGAAGCAACCTCGCCCAACACACAGTTCTTCATGGATATGTTCGATGATTCCGACCTCCTTGGGGCCACTGAAATGTTTGAAATGCCCAGAGCCCGGCACCCTTTGTACCCCAATCCCCTAGAAGAGGATTTGGGCATATCCATGAATCTATTGTTGGTGGCGAAAATGCCAGTTAGCACCCACCCACACAGGGTAGCCCAGCCACACTTCGGGTTGACACAGTTGTCAAGTCACCAAAGCAGTTCGATGCCATTGTGCCTGAAGGGTTTGAAGACGAGAATATTTTTTAAGAAGAAGAGACTTTGGCACCTATTCCACACCTACCATGGACAGTACCATCAGGGTCTCCTGCTGCTGCCACCTCCACGACTATCGATTTTGGTGATGCTCTCGGGTTAGTTTCAAGCCTTGGGCAAGTGATCCAGTCTATGCTGGATAAAAAAAAGGAAATGGAACAGAGGATCTCTGTTTTAGGATCCGAAAACACTCTGATCAGTCAAAAAATTGTCCAACTGGATCGAGAGGTAAAGATAGCCAAGCAACATGAAGAAAAGGCTGAAAGCAAAAAGAC
This sequence comes from Diphasiastrum complanatum, assembly GCA_029204225.1. Classification (NCBI taxonomy): domain Eukaryota; kingdom Viridiplantae; phylum Streptophyta; class Lycopodiopsida; order Lycopodiales; family Lycopodiaceae; genus Diphasiastrum; species Diphasiastrum complanatum. The sequence goes on along the minus strand of CM055114.1, from coordinate 19,341,719 downwards.
ATTGGCCCAACAACAAGCTGATCGCTTGGAAACCTACATCAGCTCCCTGCAAAATGCCCTGACAACTGCACAAGATCAGGTAGATAAGGCAGTGCAAGATGCCAAGCAACAGGTGCAGCTGCTGAAGGGGCAATTACAAATGGCCGAACAAGATCGCACACAGCTTCAAGGTGAATTGGATGCGACCACCCTTGAGCGTGATGCATATCTGCAAACACAAATAGCCGATCATCCGGTGACACTGACGGAGATTGCATATCTGTTCAAGAAAGTGGAAACATACAAAGTGGCCCTTCAGGGATTCCAAGACCGCTTTGATAGGTTCAAAGGAACAGCTTCAACCGAGCTGGCAAAGGCAAAAGAGACCATCAACGTCTATGAAAAGCCGCCGTTCAAGTGTTGGAAGCCGAACCACAAATCCCCGTCCTGGTCATGCCGCAATTCTCTCCTTCGTGCCAAGAAGCTGTACAGATGGATACAAGAGTTGATTCGAGCATGGACCAGGGGGGGGCTCCAGATCTAGCAGATCAACCGCCAACTATATCGGTAGTACAAGCGGGTCCATCCTCATCAAGGACAAGCCATTTATTCAGAAGGCCCATCAGCATCGAGGACCAGATCCAGACCTTCTTAAAGCAGCATCCACATGAGTCCTTGCGTGGTGGGTGGGTTCTCAAATTTAAGACCTCCGAGATCGAGGCCGGCAACGAATTGGACAGAATACCTGCACTGGGAGAGTAGCCGACATGGAGAATCACGGTTTTTGAGAAAACTCCGGAATCAATTAGGACTTACGTCGCCAGCCCTCGCCAGTTGCGGGTAGATCCTTATTATGTGCCAATGCCGCGAAGACAAAAATGAAAAGATTTGGGATTGGCTACGGATAAAATCACCATCCATACACCCAATTGGCCGATCATCCACCAGTCTTACAGCTACTAGAATATTTCAGTGCATTTTCACCGGGCCTTACAGCCATATTAGAGAGAGTATGTCCACTCTCCGGATCCAACGGTGCGACAATCGACAATGTTTGCAAAAGATCCAACTTTGTTGGCGTCAGTGGCATCCAAATGGGACGATTGCCTTCCTACCCTGACATTTGATCCAAATAAGTCGATCGCCTCAAAGCAAATCAAAGATCAGCTGCCGATTGCTCGACTGTATTTTTGTGCGGCTCTGATGGTAGGCTCTTGGGAATCTCGCTTCACCTCATGGACAACTTCCAAGTGGATTGCCGGAGCCCATCGTTGTTTCTTGCCGCATAATTTGGATTTCAATACTGCACCCTTGACTTTATGGAGAAGGTGCAGTATCAGTTGATTAAGATTCGGCGCGAAGCCAATAAAAGTCCCCAATAACTACATATTGCATGTGTCGTGGGACCGCCACCAGTTTTGGTGGGGGATACTGTTGGAGGGCGGATCCCAAGGCAACCCTAGCCCTAGTTAATAAGTGAGAGGGATTTGGCACCCTGCGTGTGTAAGTCCAACCCAATGATCACATAGTTATTTGATTAATTAGAATGTTAATAAAAGGACTTTAGGCCTTTTTGCAGGACTTTTATTGTCACAGGGCCTAAATGTCAAGTTAGTGAATAAAGTTGGGTTTTCCTCCAATTTTGGTGGTTCCCACACTTTTTTTAAATTTGAATAAAAAGAGAGGCAAGACTGGACCAATAGGATTCAGAGGCCAGGGTCCTCCTTTCTACCATAAAAAGGGACCAACTCGAGTTGCTCCTCATGTTCATTTCCTCATTTCAATAAAGCAGATTGGTTCTCTTTAGAAATGGATTGATGAATGTCCTTGCTCTCTCTCTCTTTTCCTCCATTTTTCATGCTTTCTTTGGATTTTGCTAGTTGTTGGATCTTATCACTATTGGGATTGCTATTTCTTATGTTTTTTGTGAGAGAGAAAAGGTGAGAGAGAAGAGTAAGTTTCTATCATGGTTGTGGATTTAGGGTTGGAAGTAGGGTTAATGGATGTAGTGTTAATGCTTAGTGTTCATGGATGTAGTGTTAGATCCTCCATTCATGTTGAAATCTGAACTATACTATCGCTCTCATGGGAACGAACCTCCTCGTGACAACTAACTCCGTCTCTTTGATGCTAGATTAACTAGATCTTGGATTTAGGTTAGGCAAGGAAAAAAACCCACTACATACTCACGCGATCTCTGTGAATCTCCATTCCAAGTAGGTAATGGACTAGATCTAAATCAGTCATCTCAAACTCTGATGAGAGTAAGGACTTAGTTTCTTGCAGCAACTGATTTGAATTGTTGATGATTAGGTAATCATCAACGTATAATGCTATTATAACATAGATTGGCCCCTTTGGTTTTAGATACACATTTGAATTTGCGGTGCAGGAGGTAAAGTCGTGCTGCAACAAGAAACAATTTATTCTATCATACCAGGCCGTTGGAGCTTGCTTCAGACTATATAATGTCTTGTGCAATTTGCATAGTATATGTTCCTTGCCTTGAGGGATGTAACCTTCTAGTTGATAGATGTAGACATCTTCTTGTATATATCTGTGTAAGAATGTCATATGGACGTCCATCTGGTGAATATCCAGATCTTCTATAGGATATATAGTCAATAGAGTACAAATAGACTGATGTTTTATTATTGGACTGAAGGTCTCAGTGTAGTCTATTCCATATACTTGTTCAAAGCCTTTAACCATCAGTCTAGCTTTCCATTTGGATATAGATCCATCTGGCTTAAGCTTCAGCTTAAAGATCCATTTAGAATCAATTGGCTTTACACTTGTAGGAGGAATGTAAGACTCCAGGTCTTGTTCTTCATTAGAGATTGATACTCAGCATCCATGAAAGCTTTCCATTTGTCTGCATTGGGCATTGACAGTGCTTCTGCTATGGTGGTAGGTTCGTCATGACTAATGAAAGCCCGAGGGATTAAGCGGTCAGGTTGCTGTTGTTGTCTCACAAATCTTCGAACTGTAGGTGCTTGATCAGACGATTCTCCTTGGTGAATGACTTGGACCATAGTATTTTGCGTCGAACAATCGTGGGTCCAGGCCCATTGATGGTAAGTGGAGTCGTTGGGACGAACTCTGTTGCTTGAACAGTTATAGGTTGTAGCCTATCGCTGGAAGGTGGAGCTGCTATGGCAATCTCTTGTATTGGTTGCTTATATTTGAAATCGTAATATTTGTCTTCAAGGAAGACAACATCACGACTGACCGAGATATGGTCCGTAGCCACATCATAAACACGATATGCCTTGTGTGAAGTTGAATAGCCGATGAAGATGCTTTTACAGCTTATTGGGTCCAGCTTCTTCCTTAGAGCAGATGGCACTTGTGCATAGCAGAGACATCCGAAAACACGTACGTGTTTCAAACTTGGTTTGTAACCATAGTAGGCTTTAAACGATGTCTTGGAATCAACCGCTTTAGTGCTAGAGTAATTTTGCAGATAGCAAGCCGTAGAGATAGCTTCCGTCCAAAAGGTTTGAGGCAAATGTGAATTTGCTATCATGGATCGTGTAGCTTCCAATAGTGTGTGGTTCTTCCGCTCTGCTACTCTGTTTTGTTGTGGAGTGTAGCTCGTAGTAAACTGGTGGTGCATGCCACATGAAGGTAGGTAGTCTTTCATCTCATTTGACAAGAACTCTCCCCCTTAATCAGACCGTAGGGCCTTGATCCTCTGACCAGTTTGATTCTCAACGTATTGCTTGAAGTCTTTGAAGAAACAAAATGCTTCTGACTTGTTCTTAATGAATATTACACTAGCAAATCGGGAGTAATCATCAATGAATGTGATAAAATATAGAGCTTGACCTAATGAAGGTACGCTCATAGGACGACAGAAGTCACTATGTATCAGTGACAAGATGGACTTCATCCTTTTGGCTTGTCCTTTGGAAAATCTCGTTCTAGGTTGTTTTCCTAGTAGACAGTTTTCACATATAGTCTAATTAGCTGTGGTGACAACAATTATATTCATGTCCTTGACCATTTTATTGTGATGCATATACAAGATTGAATGCATGTTTAATCTTGTATTTTTTGATGCCATAAATTTGCATCTGAACAACTCACAGAATGTGCAACATTGTGACTCATTATGTGCAAATTTTCTTCTTTGTAAATAGAGAGGATTTCCTTTGAGTTATCATCTAAAATAGTACATTGGTTGGCAGTGAACAAAGCTCTATAGCCCTGATCTGTGATCTTGCTAGTAGATAAAAGGTTCTTTGTTAATTTGGGTACATAAAGTACTCCATGAAGCTGCCTAGTAATGCCATCAGAGAACTACAGTTGAATAGACCCTTGGCCTTCAACTTGGTGTGAACTGGAGTCACTAAAGAAAAGGTACTTTGATTCTGTAGTTGTGAGTGTAGAGAAGAGGTCCTTGCATGGCATCATGTGCTGAGAGGCACCTGAATCAATACCAATGATGGGCATCTCTACTGGATTGATCTTGTACCATCAGCACCTTCTCTTCATCTTGAGATCCTTTGATTATGTTAGGGTTGCCTTCTTGGTGCTACTGCATCTTCTTGTTTGCTTCATTGTGCTTGAGGATGCGACAGTCCTTGATGTCGTGGTTGGTTCTTTTGCAATATCTACAAAATAGCTTGGTCTTGGACGATGAGTGACTATATTGTTGTTGTTGTTGTGGTTGTGATGTTGTTGGCTGTTATGCCTTTGTCTTCTTATCCTCGAAGCCTTTCTTCTTCTTGGATTGCTACTTGTTTGAATAGAGTGCCATAGATTTGGTACTCGTAGATGTGGACAAGCTTTTCCTTCTGACTTCTTCCTGCAACAAGCTTGCTATCAATTTTTTGAAAGACAACGTAGGGATATTGCTCAGAAGCAACACTAAATTATCGTAGGAGGATGGAAGACTGGCAAGAAGAGACATTGTAGAGTCTTCTTCTAATATAGGGGAACCTATTGCAGCCAGTTGGTTCATCAATTGTTTGAACTCATTCAAATGGTCGCTAACTGAGGTGCTTTCACTCATTCTGAGTGTTAGTACCTTCTTCCTCAAGAAGAGGCGAGTCGAGACATTTGAGGTCTCGTAGATGCTGGTGAGTGTATCCCATGCTTCTTTGGAAGTAGTGCAATTGGATACATGAGCAATTTGAGTGTCTTTAAGATTTAGAGATACAATGGCAAGAGCCTTGCCATCCTTGGCTTTCCAAGTTGGGAGCTTTTCGGATTTTGCCGGTCTGGCTATAGAACCATTAACGTATTCCCATAACTCCTTTTCAATCAAGATCATCCTCATTTTGAACTTTCACATGTGGAAGTCATCTCCATTGAATTTATTGATCAAGCGGATCTCTGAGGTGCCTTCCATAGTGATCGAAATTATACACAAACAATTTAGAATAGCTTTTGGAAAAAAAAAATCCTAGACTCTAGTAATCCATTGAACAAATGCTCTGATACCACTTCTATTGGTGTATGAACGATAGTTTGTTTGGTCTACGATTGACTACGATTGCATTGGACGTGATGGAAGCAGAACACGAGAGACGATTACGATAAAAATGATGTCTCTACCAACAGTAAGAAAAACAATGAACACAGTAGTTATTGTGATTTCAGGAACATTGATTGACTAGGAAACGAAATCAAAAGCTTGTTATCCCTTTTGGGTTATCGAAGTAGGAGTCCGAGACTGTCGTAACAGTAGGATTGCGAAGCATTAGGCATCTTAGAGAGCCATGCGATCCTCTATCTTTGATAACCATGTTTGTGTACAAGAGAGTGAGAGAGACAATTGCATTCAATCAAGAACGTAAGGATTGAACAGTAGAAAATCTGTATATATAAAAGAGAATCGAAACACAATACAATAGCGCTGATAAGCGCGTGCTCCTAATTACAGACTCAAAACAATAGCTACAATTCTCTCTCTCTCTCTCTCTCTCTCTCTCTCTCTCTCTCTCTCTCTCTCTCTCTCTCTCTCTCTCTCTCTCTCTCTCTCTCTCTCTCTCTCTCTCTCTCTCTCTCTCTCTCTCTCTCTCTCTCTCTCTCTCTCTCTCTCTCTCTCTCTCTCTCTCTCTCTCTCTCTCTCTCTCTCTCTCTCTCTCTCTCTCTCTCTCTCTCTCTCTCTCTCTCTCCCCGTATAAATCACTAACTCTAAGGAGCTATCTACTTAAGACCTTTTGGTTGATCACTCTGTGCATACAGATTATTCAACTCAACAACACCTATCACCCCTTCTCTTCGCTTAGATACATATTTATATCTATCAGAGTCTTTTGATTTATTACAATTACAATTTACAAAATGATTAACAACCGTTTAAACAAGATCCGTAGATCCATTATTGGAGCATCGTGAAGGAGGAGAAGTACATAGAGTAACGTATTCTCCGTATGTGTCGTAGTGCAAGGATGTAGGCCGTGATGGCCATAGTCCATCTGCAATCGTTTGAACAACCGCTGGTCGTTTGAGCAGCTGTTGATGGTTTGCCTTGTAGGTGATAGTTTGCTTCCTTTGTCGATAATCGTAAGTGATAACTTATGGAGCTAAACAATGAGATGGGTCAACTGTTGTTAGTTGACTTCGTAGGAACTCGTAAATCGTCGTTGCTGGTCGACTTCATTGATAATTGTAAGTAGGTTGCTTACGTTTAAAAAAAAACGGTTGAGGAGAGTTGACTCTAGTCATTTGTAGGAGATCGTAAGAAAGTCACTTGCGGTGGTCGACGGGATTCCGCAAGTGCTCGTAGATGGTAACCTACGAATTTTAACGACTCCCTTGCGGTTTGCGGTTTGAGTCGTGCTTCTCCGTAAACATTGATTTAACGGTTCCCTTCGGTTAGACCGTAGGCCTAGCGATAGCTTTGTAGTTCTGACTGTTTCTTATATTGCATGTAGTTCTGCAAACTGATTCTGAGAGAGAGAATTCTTGAGTGTAGAAGGAGGGTGAAGGGATGAGTAGGAGAAGATTAGAACTCCAACAAATGATGGAGTCGATGATCTATTAGTTTGACACAGAAAGATTGTATGTCTCCTTAGTGATGTTGTGTGTTACTTGTGAGAAATTGTCAACTAGTTTGATATTTTGGATATGTTTGTTTATTTGGCAATTGAGGCCAATTTTCATATTAGACTTAGAGTTTGATTTCTCAAACTTATATTAGTCTAAAAGCATTTGGATTACCACTTTTAAAAGTGAGGGAAATACTAGGAGATCGAGTTTAGTAGATTCAAATGAATTTTGCATGTGTAGAATTGATTTTTTGTACGTCAAAACGCAATTTAGGTTTATGAACATGATGAATTATGATTTCACACTTGGTTTACTGGAATTGGCTGATTTTTTATGCATTGGGAAGGTTTCATTGGAGGCTACAATATTCTATATCAAGTTTTAGGCAATTGCATGAAGAAATTAGAAGATTCAATCTTTTTTTTATTTTGTCAAAAATCTAATTTTGATTGGATCTCTATTTTTTGAGGTTGTTGGACCTCCATAGAGTGTGTTTCAATCTTAGGAAATGGCAAGATTCATTATATTGTTGGTAGATCATAGGTTGATCAAGATTTCTTCATTCTATGTGTTGATTTTCTAGTGATAAGTGCTATAAGATAATTTATAGGTTCAATATCGTTGTCATTTCTTTTTGGAAAAAAATTGTTGTTGTTCAAAGAGTGCTTTTTGCATTGGAACATGTTGAAAGAGAAAGATCAGGTCATTGCAACATGGCTACAATGAGTGCATTCATGTTGGAAGACATTGACAACCTCATCCAACTACTCTACATGGAAGGTGAGAATGGAATCAAGTCTTGAAATATATGAGTTGATGGATATTGTTGTAGGTTTGGAGGAGAGACCCTTGGTTCAACACAATCAAGTGAGGTATGACAAGAGAGCAAATAAAGCTCTACACATGATCAAGACGAATGTTACCAATGAGCTACTCAAGGATATTGGTAAGAGCAATTCATGTCGAGAGGCTTGGGAAGCTTTGAAGAAGCTTTATGAATCCAAGTCTACATCTAGAGCGTTGAATCTAAGAAGACAAATCCTTCAAAGCATACAAAAGAAAGAAGAGAATCCTAATACTTTTGTTTTGAGAGCAAAGGCTTTAAGTGATGGGTTAGCTTGCATTGATGAGAGCATTAAGGAAGGAGAGCTTGTTCAAGTTATTCTTAGTGGTCTGTTGGGTGCTCATGCTAACATTGAACAAAGACTTACTATTCAAAAAAATTTGCCAAGTTTGGTGGATCTTCAAGAGATCTTGATCAACGAGGAATATAGGCTTCAAGCAAGAGGTGGATCTACATCGACATCTTAAGATGAGGAGGCCATGTTCATCAAAGGCAAGTTCAAGGGAAAAGGTAAGGGCAAGTGGTCTAAAGGACAAAATGATGGTGAGTCTTCTTCTTTTGGTAAGAAGAAAGATAGGTCTAAATTGAACTGCTTCTATTATGGCATCAAAGGTCATTTTGCAAGTGATTGCTACAAAAAGAAGAGAAATCAAGGAGACAGGCAAGTTAATCTAACTTTTGATGAGGATTATAGTTTTTGGATGATCTCATGTTATTCTAAGTACAGAGTTTAAAAGATCATTAACAGTTCTAGAGTAGATCTATAGATTGATTATTGGTAGAGCATGAAGACGTATAATGAAGGCGTAGGCAACCACAATCTCCTTCGTATGTGACTGCAGGAGCATGATATTGTGGTGTGATCGCAAACGTACGTTGACCACAATCGTTGACTTGTTGTGTTCCTTCGGTCAGTCCTCTTCGTAAGTTGTAGTTCATCCACTTTGCATTGTGACCGCAGGCTAGACTCGGGTGGTTCCTTGCGGTATCCCATGTAAATATGTAGTACATTGCATTCCTCGCATTCTTCGAAAAAATGTCGCATTTATCGGGTCCCCGAAATCCGGAGTAAAACACTGTTGTCACATTTATCGCAAAAACCTTTTGTTCTTGGGTGCTTGGAATGTTAAGTAGAAGACTCACGGTATGCTTTATGTGATGTTGAATAGCCAATAAAAATATACTTATAACTGACTAGATCTAGTTTTTTCCTCTTATCAGATGGTATTTTTGCATAGCAAAGACATCCAAACACATGTAGGTGTTTCATACTTCGTTTGTAACCATAGTAGGATTCAAATGGAGTTTTGGAGTCAATTGCCTTTGTGCTGAAATAATTTTGCAAATAGTAGACTGTAGAAATTGCTTCAGCCCAAAATTTCTTTGGTAGCTAAGCATTATACATCATGGATCGTGCAGCTTCCAACAATGTTCGATTGTAGTGAACTGATGGTGTACACCACATGAAGATAGGTAGTCTACAAGACATGATTGCAGATGTGTTCACCAAGGCATTGAGCATTAATGCACACAACAAATTTTGTGCATTGCTTAGTTTGAAAATCAAGGCATTCACGGATCTAGGTTCAAGGTGGGGTGTTGGATTTATCTCCTCTACTCTCCTAAATCCCATGTTAATCTAGTTCCATTTATATTGTTGCAAATTCACACATTAGAAGATTATAAATGAATGTGAGGATTCTTAAGATATTGAGTAATTCTTGACCAATTGGGAGAGTCAAGAATCTAGATCAGTCAATCTAAATTCTTTTACTCCATTACATACTTGAGATTGTGCAAATCTCACAGACATTTTCATGAAGTAATTGTTTACTTATGAGGAATTTGCTTACCTTAGTTGATGAAATTTTACTATAGATTGTAGTCGAGGAATGCTTGTGTACTGTTTTTAGCCTAAAATATCCGATTAATTAGGAGCGTTAAGTCAATCAAGATTGAATGGTTAATTATGAGCATTTATGACATGTCTACAAGTAATCGTGGATAGTCTTGGACTATAGTTGTTTGGATCTTTAACTTTTGAACATTGATTTCCAATGTATGGTGACCTTTCACCTGGTGATTCATGTAAATTGAGGTTACATGAAGGTAACTTCACTAGATTGGAGATAATCAGGCCCAATAGGAAAATTTATTGCTTAGTGTACTTCTAAAGGTCGATATAGTACTGAAGTGTCGAGATTAGATAATTTGAGAATTATTCCATCTCTAAGTACTTGTTTGATATTGAAATCAGCTAAGAATTGATTTTCGAGGTAAATGTGAAAGTTAAAAGGTTGATTTGTTAGCTTTTGAACTTAATCTTTAGGTTTGGTTGACTGCTCATCTAGTGTATAATGTAAACTTAGTTTATATGATGATGATCGTTGGATATATTGAAGATTTTGCCCATTTGGATAACTTAGCGCTCAATATACCTTGAAAGAGTACCCAGAATTGTCAAAAAGTGGTGTGTGAAAGATAGGTCAGACTCGAAAAGAAACGAACTTGAATAAAAATAATTCGAACGTCTAGAAAGAAAACTTTTCGTGCACAATGGAATGAACTATCTTTCTCTTTCTCTATGCACGACTATGCCTATCAATTTCGAACAAAACAATAGTGATAGAAATCACGTTCGATCTTATGGTAACTAACTTTGAAACCATCAGGACTACAGTGATTATGTAGCCAAACATTAAACATCGAAATTATAAGACAAATAATTTGTCACGAAGAACTACAGAAATGCATACATACTGAGACGAAGCTGAATGCAATAGAATATAGTATTGATTCAGTATAAAAAAGAAAACGAAGTAAATGAGTACAATAAGTTGCGGATCGAAGCTGTGTACTCAAAGCAATTTCTGAAAGCCTAAAATGAAAGTCTGAATTAAGCGCAATGTTGATAAGCAATAAGCGCAATAACAATCTCTAAACAACTCTGAGAAGTGAGCTAGAATGCTCAGGAGTGTTCAAGCTCAAAGGCTTGAGAGAGAGAGAGAGAGAGAGAGAGAGAGAGAGAGAGAGAGAGAGAGAGAGAGAGAGAGAGAGAGAGAGAGAGAGAGAGAGAGAGAGAGAGAGAGAGAGAGAGAGAGAGAGAGAGAGAGAGAGAGAGAGAGAGAGAGAGAGCTAACTATTCAAATGCTTGCTGAACTTTTTGACTTGAACTTCAACTTGAAAATTGTATGAATATGAACCGCTATTTATACTAAGAAACTAGGCCGTCAATTGCGATTGCCAGTTGGCTGGTATCCGCTGGCATCCATCTCATTCCTTGTCATTGATTGTTGATAAGCGATAAAAAATGGCTGTAAAGCGTCTGTCTGCATAAACTGTCACTTCTGCAAAAATGAACTAAAACACCCACAGGCGACATTGTCGCAAAAAGATGATAGTGTCGGGATTTTGCGAAAAATGCGACAATGTCCTTAAATCTCATTTAGGGTTGTCCCACACTTTGCCAGAGTCATTTCCTTAACATTTGAGGCACTTTGGAAAAAGCAAAAAAATGCGACTCTACATATTTGCTCGCAAACCCTGACATGCAACAAATTTGAAGTGAGAGAAAATAAAAATGCGACACTGTTGTTAAACTCCGTGTATTTCTGTAGACTATGTAAAAACACTTGTAAATCTGTAGAAATGGATAAATAATGGATGAAGATTAAACCGATTAGTCAATTGGTAAGAAGGAGACTAATCCAACACTCCCCCTTAATCTGAATCCTTGAATGCATTGACTTTCAAACTTAGTTCTACACATAATCTTCTGTGTGTATCCAAACTTAATGCTTTGGTAAAAATATCTACTGTCATATCTTGCGTTCTACAGTACTGCAATCCAACCTCTTCGTTGAGAACTTTGCTTCTGACAAAATGATACTTCATTTCAATGTGCTTAGTCCTAGAATGAAATCTAGGATTGGCTGATAAAGTGATGGCACTTTGATTATCACAAAATAATGTTGTCGGAGCATATTGATTCAGACCGATATCTGAGAGTAAATTCCTCAAGCAAATTGCTTCCTTTGTAGCTTGAGAGGCTGCGATATACTTTGATTCAGTGGAAGATAGAGCTATCAAAGATTGCTTGCAACTGTTCCAGGAAATTGGACCATTGTTAAGGAAGAATGTAAATCAGGAAGTGGATTTACGAATGTCTACATCTCCTACCCAACTTGCATCTGTGTAACCACTGAGTAAATTGAGTTTGTCGTTGGTGACTGCTCCATAACAAATGCAAAAGTCCATAGTAGCTCGAAGATATTTCATGACTCTGATTAGAGCCTTCCAATGTGTTACACCAAGATTAGTCATAAACTGACTGAGAGAGCTGACTGCAAAAGCTATGTCTGGTCTGGTACAGATCATGGCGTACATAAGAGATCCTATAACAGAATGGTAAGGATACTCACGCATCTGCTGCTTCTCATGAATTGTTTGGGGACATTGGTCCTTTGACGATTTGAGTCCTGGTTCCATTGGTGAGAGAGATAATGTGCAATTGATCAGATTATATCTGACTAACATGTTGTAGATATATCTCTGTTGTGTAATGTAGACCAACTTCTATTTTCTGTCTCTGTGGATTTGTATACCAAGGCAGAAATGAGCTTCGTGCAGATCGGTCATGTCGAATTCGGAAGATAGCATTGTCTTGGATTCTTTTATTAGATCGGTACTGTTGTTGAAAAGCAATGTATCATCCACGCATAAAGTGATAATGATAAAAGACTGCTGCACTGTTTTGAAATAAATGTTTGAATTCAAAGAGCTAGGTGTATAGCTGTAATCAATAAGGAAAGTATTGATCCTTTGAAACCATGCTCGAGCAGATTGCTTCAAGCCATAAAGTGCCTTATGGAGTTTACACACATGTTTGTGCTTACCTTTGATAATATAACCTTTGGGTTGCACCATGTAAATGTCTTTTTCAATAACTCCATTAAGATATGTTATCTATACATCCATTTGATGTATTTCCAAATCTGCTGCAGTGGCAAATGATAGCAAAAGTCAAATAGAAGAATGCTTGACTACTGGACTGAAAGTTTCAGTGTAATCGACGTTTTATACATGAGAAAATCCTCTGGCGACAAGTCGTGTCTTTCTTCAGTTGATGCTTCCATATGTGTTGTACTTGACTTTGAAAATCCATTTGCAATCAACTACGTTTCTGCTAGCAGGTAATTCGACAATTGTCCATGTTTGGTTCTTGATAAGAGATGAATACTCTTTATCTATAGCTTTTTTCCAGAGATCAAAATCAGGCTGACTGAGTGCCTCTTGGATAGACATAAGTTCTTGAACAAGGTAGGCTGCAAACTCGTCGATATATCGATTAGGTGGTCTGCTAGTTCTTGAATAGCCAATGGTGGCTTCTGTCTTGCTAAACAGTCTTTATAACAATGCCCATAACCACAGTCGCGACATAATGGTACAAATTTCTCTTTATCTGGACATTCTGCAACTCTGTGATTTTCTCCACATGCAAAGCATCCACGCGGTGCTCTTGTCCAATTTCTAGATGCTTGTTGTTGCACGACAGCATAAATAGCATACTGTTCTGAAGATTCACCTTCTTGATCATTACCATAGTTCCATTGCTCGATACTTTTGTACGATTCTGGTCCCATCAAATTGGCGGGAGAAGCGGAGTGCTTTGGTGGGACAGGTAAGGCTAAACGTTCCGGGTGTCCAAGAGCAGATTGTGAAGATCTGGATGCTGGATTTCCTCCATATTGTGGTCCTCGATATCCCATTTGGGCATACCATTGCTGAATTATCCGAGGATTGAAGATGCAAAAAGCAGTCTCATGATCAGACGAATTACACAAATGGCATACATTGATTTTCATTCATTTTTTTAATTAAGGAGACTCATTCACTGTGTGATTTCCTGTACAAATAGAACACCAGACATTTTCCCTAGTAGGAAAAGTCTTCGCAAACTTCTTAGGTTCCTTGTTCGCTTTTCCATGGAAATCTTCCAATGCATTGATCTTCTCATCAAATTGCGACTGCAATTTTTCCATCTGTTTCTACTGGTTCTTCTTGAGTTTCTCAAACGCATTGAGCATCATTTTTGCAGTAACATTGACATTCATTGATGAAATAGTCGTGGATGTTGTAGTGGTTTTCCCTGCTATATAAGACAACATACTAATATTCGGCTCATCGTCTGAATCTTCATCCTCCTCCCGAATTGCTCATGAGTGGTATTTCAACCTTGAGCGTCACGAACAAAACGAGTGGGAATCACTCAAGGACTCCTTCATTAAGAGGTTCAAATCATCCAGGTTTCTTGAATGCCCATTTTTATTGCTTAGTAAGATCAAAATGAGAAAGGATGAGAGGGTACGCGATTACATCGAACGACTCAAGCGTCTTAAGACTGAATACCCTGCCCACTTAGCACCTGATCAGGCCGTGCTCATATGGTTCATGGCTAGCCTCCCGAAATCTATCCGGCGTGAACTTAGACCTCCATAATCCTATGCTACCTTACGTGATGCTATGGATGATGCCATCCACGAAGAGGATGAAGGCTCCGATGAAGAATATGAACCCCAACATTCTCGAGCCATTGTCTCTGACCAAAGCCATAGATCTCAAGGTGAAGGATCCTTTGCCGATGTTGCCACACAATTGTTGTTACAACAACTTGAAACCATGAATAAAACCCACCAGGCATAGATGGATAAGATATCCAAAGATTTTGAACAGAAATTGAAAAATACCATACCACAAGGGCCTATGGTCAACCAATTTCCCAAGCGTGATAATGTTTGGTGTCCCACATGTCAACAAAATCACATGACGAACAAACGAATAGACAGATAGCCCAAAGGTTTTGCATCTTTTGCAACACCAACAATCATGATACATCTACTTTTATCTACAATCCAAGAATGCCAGTCGTTGCACGACAATACCAATGGAGGATGCAACAACAGGGTCCCCAAATTACAAGTTACCAAAGGCCCACATTCCAACAAGCACCCCAACAACTCTTAGGACTACCTAGACCGAATAACGCAGCACCAGCCTTAGTAGTGCGACAGCCTGGGCCTCAGATGAACCGTCAAATCATCCTAGCAAACCTTGCTACCAAAAGTCATGATCCTCAACCTCAGCTAGAGTTCAGCCTTGAGAATGTCTATATGTCTGAGGATCAAGGGTTCCCCTATTTTTACTCAGATGGAACTGAAGCTTCTATTTATCCTTTATTTACCACACAACAATGTTTCTATGAAAATAGAGCACCTATCCAATGTTATGGTTGTGGAGAGAACCACCGCATCGCCGAGTGCCCATATAAAGGCACCTACACACCTATCTGTAGGGAATGTGGCCATGGCCATTGCTATAAAGATTGCCCATCCCAACCAGTAGAGCCACAAGTTGTTGCACCTGTCAACCTTGCAACTGTTGTACATGATAGGAGAGCGAAATCCACAAAACTAGAAGCCCCTGTCTACGTTCAGACGCATGCCCCAACACTTGAAAGATTCCCCAATGGTAGAGAGAATTTTGAACGAGGAGCATAGTCAACCCCATACTATAAGCCACTACACTAAATCCACTGGACCAGAAGAGTATCCCAACCCACAAAAAGAAAAAGATCGTTATATCAAGGTAAAAAGGTGGATCCAAGAGGAACAAGCTAAGGCCCCTATTGGGAATCTCAATCGGTATGGATTCACCTATATGTAAAAATTACAGCAAATAAGGATCCTAAAACACTTGAAATGATGAGGGAAACAATAGATTATGATTTCATAAGATTAGCACAAGTTGAACCATCAAAATCCATCAAAAATCTATGCTTGAACCTCACTAAATGGCCCAAATCCTTGAAGAAGGCTTCACACGTGTGAAAGTACGGCCTCCCACAGTCTGAGTACTGTACACCAGACCTACATTCAATCCTATAATCATTAGTAATCACAAGTACTCAAACAATTATGAACATAGAGAGCAATTGCACCATTATGAGAGAAAAAACATGAAATTGCTTGATTGATTTTGGTGAGATATCATCACCTATATATACATGATCCATCACGGTTTTGGGCAGGTATGAGTAGCCCTAAACCTATCCCTAATGCTAATTTTGGTGGATCTTTCATCCCTACCAAGTTAGGGTTGGAATCTTGGAGATCCCTCAACAATGCAAAAATTACCAAAAATAGCTCCTATTTTTTCTCCCTTGTATCTAAGCATAATTTGGACTCATTCCAAAGGTTCTAACACTTAGGTCTACTTGAGAACATCCTTATGAATGGAATACTATGCTATTTGGCACGTGTGACAAGCCACATCATGACCATCTAACTATTTACAAGTCATATGACCAAAACTAGTCAAGCTAGAATTGTGAATTTTTAACACTCCTCCTCACTATCTAGCTTGGTTCAATCATTGCTTTACTAATCACTCCAAGTGATGATCTGAACTTCATAAAAGGTGTCTTTTGAAGTGGTTTAGTAAGTAGATCAGCTACACATTCATTGCTTGGAACATGCTCCAAAGCAATCTCCTTGGCTTGCACCATTTCTCTCACAAAGTGATGGCATATCTCAATGTGCTTAGATCTTGCATGGAAGATTGGGTTAGATGCAAGGTGTTGGGCTGATATATTGTCATTGTAGATGATTGGTGCCTCCTCTGAATCCATGATCTTTAGTTCCACCAATAATCTCTTGATCCAAAGTACCTCCTTTGTAGTGGTTGTCAAAGCTTTGTACTCGGCCTCGGTTGAAGATAGAGATATAGTTTCTTGCTTTTTTGAAAGCCATGAAACCACACCTTCTCCTATGAAAGTTGAATAGGCACTTGTTGATTTCATATCCCTCTTTTCCCCTGCAAAATCTGAATCACTAAATGCATGAAGGTTAATCACATCTCCTCTATATAGAATCCCAAAATCCAATGTACCCGAGATGTATCTTAGAATCCTCTTAGCCTTTTTCCAATGGATATTCAATGGCTTTTGCATGGATTGGCTCAACCTACATACACTAAAGCTAAGATCTGGTCTAGTTATAGTGATCCACATTAAGGAACCTATAAGTTGCCTAAACAAAGTGATGTCCATGAAGGATCTTTCATCATCTTCATTTGGCACTTTTACATCTTGCTCCATTGGTGTGTCAACACTTTTGCATACTTCCATCTTAAACTTCTTCAAAAGACTTTGAGCATAGTTTACTTGACTTATAAAGATAAAATCAGACCCTCTAAGTACTTCTATGCCTAAGATGAAGTGAAGACACCCTAGATCTACCATCTTGAACTCTAAGGATAGATCTATCTTGATTTTTTCAATACCATCAACACTATTTCCACTAATGATGATGTCATCTACATAAATGAGTAAAAGTACAATACCAACATCATCAAACTTAATGTAAAGAGTGGGATCATATTCACTTTGAACAAAAGAAAGTGAAATAAGATAGCAATGTAGTCTTGAATTCCAAGATCTCGAGGCTTGCTTCAAGCCATAGATGCTTCTTTGGAGATGGCATACTTTGTTCTCCATTCCATGCTTGATGAACCCTTGTGGCTGCTCCATATAGATATCCTCTTCCAAAAAACCATTCAAGAAAGCATTAGAGACATCCATTTGACATAGAATCCATCCAAAATGTGATGCAAGTGCAATGATTAGTCTTATTGTGACCATCTTGGCCACGGGTGCAAAAGTTTCCTCATAGTCTATCCCTCTCTCTTGAGCATAACCTTTTGCAACTAATCTTGCTTTATGTTTGTTAACACTCCCATTTGCATTCAACTTAAGCTTGAAGACCCACTTGCATCCTATTACATTCCTTTGAGGTCTCTCAACAAGCAACCAAGTTTCATTCTCAATCAAGGCATCATACTCATCCAACATAGCTTTATACCATTCTTTGGAGTTCAATGCATCTTCAACGTTAGACGGTTCTTCAAAACTAGATAAAGCATAAGAAGTGGATGAGATACCCTCAACTTGCTGTCCTTTGCCTTGATATGTGAGCCTTGATGGCTCCACTTTTGCCCTTGAAGATCTCCTTGGTGTGATAGGTGGGTTTGGTGCTTGCTCCTCCATGAGCTCCTCCTCAAAACCAAGATCTTGCTCCTCGGCCATCTTCTTCTTGATTGTTGGAGCACTTGAGCCTTCTTCAAGCATATGCATATGATGTTCATCAAAGATGACATCCCTTGAAACAACAAATTTGTTCAAGGATGGGAGATAGACTTTGTAGCCCTTGCTTGAGCTTGCATATCCAAGCATGATCCCTCTTGTGGAAGATGGATCCTCCTTGGTTCTTGTTTCCAATGGCACATGCACATAACATATACACCCAAGAACTTTCAAGTGATTAAGATTGGGTTTCTTTCCATACAACATCTCATAAGGAGTTTTGCCTTCAATTGCTTTGCAAGACACCCTATTCATCAAGTAGTTTGCACATACAAGAGACTCACCCCAAAAGGATTTGGGCAAACAAGCATCTAATCTTAAAGCCTTAGAACATTCACATAATGTTCTATTCCTTCTTTCAGCAACTCCATTTTGTTGAGGAGTGTAAGGACAAGAAGCCTCTTTCTTGATCCCTTCCTCCTCACAAAAGGCCTTGAACTCATTGGAGATGAATTCTCCACCATTGTCACTTCTAAGAATCTTGATGCTATGATTATGATGCTTTTCCACAAACAACTTGAACTTTACAAAAGTATCAAATACTTGAGACTTGAAGGAAAGTAAGAACACCCAACAATATCTTGAGTAGTCATCAATGAAGGTTAAAAACATGGATGAACCTCCATTAGATTTGGTGCTAGCAATGTGCACATCCGAGTGTATGAGTTCAAGAGGATGAGATGACTTTGTGATGGAGTTAGGAAACACCTTCTTATGTGCCTTGGATAAGGCACAAGCTTCACAAACCTTGTCTTCCTTCCCAATAGACCTTGGTAGGCCTAAAGCATACTCCTCCTTGATCATAGCCTCCATGGAACCCGAGTTGACATGTCCAAGTCTTTTGTGCCATAAAGTAAAGGTAGATATCTTGCTCTTCTCGGCCAACATGACAACATTAGTATCCACAAATGCATCCAGCTTATAAAGTTTGCCAAGTCTAGTGCCCTTAGCCACTATCTTACCCTTCTTCTTGATGAAACATTCATTTGAAGCAAAGTCAACATTGAAACCATTGTCTACCATTTGGCCAACACTTAGTAGATTCTTTGTTATTGTAGGAATGTACAAAACACCTTCTATGTTGATCTTTTTGGAAGATCCTAAGCAAAGGGGAATGCTACCAACTCCTTCAATCTTACAAGCTTCATCATTTGCTGTATAGATAGACTTTATAGGTCCATCATAAGATAAGAGAGAAGAGAAAAACTCCCTTTTACTAGTCATGTGTGAACTAGCACCCGAGTCAATCCACCAAGGATCTTCTCCTTTGAAGCTTGTTGAAGAAAATATGGACATCATGAGAGAGTCCTCATGTGAACTCTCCTCCTCCTCCTCTTTGCTCATGTTGGCTTGGCTTTGATCTTGCTTCCTCTTGAAGCATTCCGAGGCATAATGCCCCATCTTGCTACAATAGTAGCACTTCACCTTTGATTTGTCCTTCTTGACTTTGGTGGTTGATGGAGATGCCTTTGGGGGTCCTTCTTGATCCTCAAGCTTTGTAGACTTCTTGAATGTTGATCCTTTGCCTTTGGACTTGCCTTTGCCTTTGGTGAAGAGAGCTTGGTCATCTCCACCTTGGATGGAAAGCCTATCCATCCTCTCTTGCATTTGGCTCCTTCTTGATTCCTCGGCCATGAGCGTGCCTTGGAGTTCTTCAAGTATGGGTAGCTTACCCATAATTGCATATCCCTGAACCAAATTGTCAAACTCAAAGCTTAGTCCATTCAATATGAGTTGAACAAGCTCTTCATCCTTGATAGGGTCACCTATAAAGGCTAGCTCTTTGTTCAATTCCTTTACTCTTAGGACAAAAGTATGTGCACTCTCTCCTTTCTTTTGATAGCTTCTATAGATTTGATTCTTCAAAGCTAACATTCTAGTTTGGTTCTTGGATTCATAGACCTTTTGCAAAGTCTCCCAAGCATCTTGAGCTGAAGTGCAATCTCCTACCTCTCTTAAGAGTTCATTTGCAACATTCATTTTTATGCAATGTAGTGCAACATTGCACCTCTTGATGTATTTGGCTTTTTCTTGAGGATGAATAGGTTCACCCTCCTTACCATTTACAATTTCCATCAGATCTTGCATGATCATGATAGATTCCATTCTAACTTTCCATATGGAATAGTTAGTTTTGTTGAGCCTTTCATTAGTATCCAAAAGATATGCATTTATAGATGCCATCTAGTCTCCTAATCAAGGACTTGACACAAATGAAGGTTACTTCTATTGATTTGATTGAAGGTCTACCTTATCCCACTTCTTAGGGACCTGAAAAGATCAGTAATAGACTTCCTATAAAGATCTAAGAATGATCTCTAACAAAATCAAATCATAGAATACTAGAAACAATGCACTTGCTTGATTGAAGTAGACAATACTAGTAGAATTGCCCCTCTTTCTACAAAGAACATTAAAGCTTCCAAATGATCTGATCAAGAGTGAATTTCAGCAACCTAATATACTTCCAAAATCACTTGTAAAAGATCTAAATGGAACTTAATGAGGATGCAACACAATCTACTATCCAATCACAAGCAAAAAATGATCAAAATTGATGAAAAATTGATCTAATTTGGTGCATAAGTCAAGCAATGGTTGGACTGAACCTAAATCACTTTAGGAGGTTCCTACTACACCTTAGAACAGCCTTGAAGAGTCCCCAAAACTCTGATCTTCCCTCTCCTTGAATGCTAGAAAGCCTTCTCTATGAAATCACCTCCAAAACTCGCTTAGAAATCAATGCTTGGAGCAAGCAAAACTTGCTATCTTGGTAATGTGAATTGAATTCAACTTTGCCTCTGGTTTTAGACACCTAAACACCTGAAAATGAAGTCACACAACACCAATCTCCAATGTATTTGACTCACTTTGAGTTCTAGAATCAATACTAGATGCTAAGATCCAATCTACACAAGATTTAGATCAAAAATTGTGATCAAATTGAATGAAAACCAAGGATTTAGCTCATTTCAGCCTTTAGGCTCTGATACCATGTAAAAATTACAGCAAATAAGGATCCTAAAACACTTGAAATGATGAGGGAAACAATAGATTATGATTTCATAAGATTAGCACAAGTTGAACCATCAAAATCCATCAAAAATCTACGCTTGAACCTCACTAAATGGCCCAAATCCTTGAAGAAGGCTTCACACGTGTGAAAGTACGGCCTCCCACAGTCTGAGTACTGTACACCAGACCTACATTCAATCCTATAATCATTAGTAATCACAAGTACTCAAACAATTATGAACATAGAGAGCAATTGCACCATTATGAGAGAAAAAACATGAAATTGCTTGATTGATTTTGGTGAGATATCATCACCTATATATACATGATCCATCACGGTTTTGGGCAGGTATGAGTAGCCCTAAACCTATCCCTAATGCTAATTTTGGTGGATCTTTCATCCCTACCAAGTTAGGGTTGGAATCTTGGAGATCCCTCAACAATGCAAAAATTACCAAAAATAGCTCCTATTTTTTCTCCCTTGTATCTAAGCATAATTTGGACTCATTCCAAAGGTTCTAACACTTAGGTCTACTTGAGAACATCCTTATGAATGGAATCCTATGCTATTTGGCACGTGTGACAAGCCACATCATGACCATCTAACTATTTACAAGTCATATGACCAAAACTAGTCAAGCTAGAATTGTGAATTTTTAACACTATACACTCGAACAAAGTTGTGAAAACTCCTACCTCAACCATGAACTAGGAAGGGCTTATCCAACCTGAGTTTGATGAAGAACCCTTTGCCTCCCTAGTACCAGCAGGGAGTGGGAATGAAGCCTTAACTGCTTTATTGTCCAATCATGTCACCTTGCCCTTAAGTGATGTTTTGAAGAGTTCCAAACCCCTACGCCAAGCCTTAATCTTCTGGTTAGGAGATAAAAATACACCTACAAGACCCTCCATGACTGGAGAGAGTGATGATGACCAATTTGTAATGGCCATTGGTGTTACTTGGAAAAATGAGAAAAGTAATATTACCCTTCATGTTTAGCACAAGAACCTCCCTTCAGTAGCTGCTGTTATTGATGGTGGTTCAGGTGTAAACATCATGTCATCACACATATATCGAGAGTGGGGGCTGAGTGCCTTAAAGGCCGCGGGTTTTTCTATAAAACTTGTTGATCAGAACTGTGTCAAACCCATGGGAATTGTTGAAAATGTACATGTGAAGGTCGCTGACCTTCGCTTTGTCATTAACTTCATAGTCTTAGATCTTTCGAATACAACCTCAGCTTACCGACTTTTGTTAGGAAGAACCTGGCTAAAGTTAGCCAAAGTAATGCCATGACTAGGGTACAGATCGTATCACATTGGAGAATCGGGATCGAGCGGTGAGAGTCGATTCAAATACCTGGACCATTAAGCCTGCGAGACCGTTAGAAGAAACGTCTTCGTCCACTACCGATCACACGATCGATCGAAATTTCAAAAAGCACTACAAGTCATTGGGAATCCATCAAGACTCTGATACTGATATCATCAATTGGATTGATGCTCTAGCTACAGTCGATTGCATGAGCTCCGTAAAAGGACCCATCTCCCTACTCCGAGAAGCCAATCAAGAGTCAAAACCTGCAAACCAAAAGCATGTCACCCTTGATGATGAGATCAGAATCGGGCTAAACATGATCGAACTATCATGGCTTCCATTAGAACCACCCCCAGAACTCTGTGAAAAAGAATTTCTTCCTTGGTATTCAGTAATCACCTTGGAAGATGATGTGGGATATTTTGACGAACAAGCATTATCTTACTTTGATCCCTAGTGTTATGGAGAAAGACGACTACCAGAAGACATTCCTAAAATCCCATCCCTTGCTAAGGTCTCTAAAGAGCCTCGCCCCACAAATGTATATCAATACCGGGTCAAGATAGGCCAATGGGACAATCCAGTAGATGAAGCCATAACCAGTGTGGACACCACGTTGTGGGACCCCCTTAAGAAGACAATTTTTTTTCTCAAACCCTCCTACCTGCTCGTGCTCTGTCAATACGGTGGCAGTGAAGAAACCAACTTCCAAAATATCTGCTAATCTAAAGGGAAAAGCTAAGATGGGTTGTGATCGTCCACAACTCATGAATACCAAAATTCAACCAATAGACATTGCATCTAAGGTCTCAAAAAGAGTCTCGACAACATCCACTTCTCCATCCCAAAATCAAGAACTAAGACATGATTCAGAATCGACGGTTGAGTCTTTGCACGATGTACCAGTGTACTTTCGAGACTATACCTTAGATGATGTGATCGTTGCTATGCCCCAAGCCCAGCGGGAACTCGACTCGAATGATGCACCTAAAAATTCTTGTTCGTATGAGGGTTGTGCAAAAGTCCAACCTCTAGATCTAGCCGATCCTGGAGAAGGAGAGAAGATAGTCTATGTAGGTGAACAACTTACTATTGAAGAGCTACCCAAGAGACCTTCTACGAGAATACCGCGATTGTTTTGCATGGTCCTACAAGGATTTGAAGGGAATACCACCTGAAGTAGTGCAGCACACCATTCCATTAGTCGATGGTGCCGAACCGAAAGTGAGTCGACCTTATCGTTGCAACCCCCATTACTCCGAACTGATTCAACAAGAGTTGGAAAAGTTACTAGAAGCTGGATTCATATATGAGATTGAGCATACCAACTGGGTATCCCCAATTGTGATTGTGCCTAAAAAGAACGGGAAACTACGCATTTGTGTAGACCTTAAAAAATTTAACGTAGTCACAAAGAAGGACCATTTTCCCCTGCCCTTTACCAAAGGAGTGCTCGAACGAATAGCAAGAGAAGAGGCCTATAGTTTCCTCGATGGATTCAGTGGGTATAACCAAGTGCAAATAGCACCTGAAGACCAGCATAAAATTGCCTTTGCAACCGCATGGGAGACATGATTTTTGCGTAGTGCCATTTGGGTTGTGTAATGCACCAAGCATCTTCCAGACGGTTATGCAACATGCCTTCAAGGAGTTTCTTCAGAAATTCTTAGAAGTATTCCTTGATGATTTGTGTGTACATTCAGCCCGTAGGTATCACTTAAATCGCCTAGAACAAGTTATGCAACAATGTCGACGATATGACATTTCCCTTAACCAGTCAAATGCCAAATATGGGTAACTCATGGCATCGTGCTAGGACATATCACATCACAATACGAAATTGCCACTGATCCAGATAAGATAAAAGTAATAATTGAGATGACCCTGTCCAAAACAGTGCGTGATGTCTATACCTTTATGGGGCACGCCAATTACTATAGATGTTTCATATTACTATTTGCATTATTGGCCTTGCCTCTCTACCGCCTCATTGTTGAACCTAAGTGGACACAAGAAGCCCTAGACACCTTCGAGAAGATTAAGCAAGCCTTGGTCACCGCCCCAATCCTACGGTCTCCAAATTGGAGCATCGAATTTTTTGTGCACACTGATGCATCTAAGTATGCAATAGGGACCGTGTTGACCCAACTGGGTGAGAAAAAGAAAGATTTCCCCATCTGCTTTGCGAGCCGTCAGCTCATTGAAGCCGAAGTTAACTACACTACCACCGAATGGGAGGCCCTTGCCATGATTTTTAACATTAAGAAATTTTGACATTACCTTTTGGCCAACGTTTCGCCTTTTATGTTGACCATCAACCATTGTTACATCTGGCAAATCGACCTTGTACAGCGGGCCGTATTACACGATGGCTTTTACAGCTTCAAGAGTTTGAGTTTCGGATAGTGATTAGGATCGGAAAATAATATTATTTGATTGACCACCTTTCTAGATTGACAACACGTCGAGAAGAAGTGGGAGTTGATGATGAACTCCCAGATGCTCATATTTTTTATGCTGATGTAGTTCCAGAATGGGCTGCCGATATAGTTGAGTATCTTGTGAGGGGACGACCTGATCCTTCCCTACCTTTCGTAGATCAACGAAAGTTGATAATAAAAGCTGCCCCATATAGCTTAATAGCTGGACAACTTTATCGAATGGGGATAGACCATACCCTTCGAAGATGCCTACTAGACCATGAAATAAAATCTATTATTAGTACAACTCATGAAGGAATTGGTGGTGGTCACTTGGCCGCTGATGCTACTACTCGAAAAATCCTCCAAGAAGGATAGTTCTATAAAAAAACTTTGAACTCAGTGCCAAAATCAATGCTAGTGAAGGAAATACCATTTGCAATAATTGTAACAGTTCCAAACCAGCCAAATAGCACAACACAACTCTCTAGCGGAGTCAAAAACCTCAATATCTCTCCCAATTTTCACTGTCTTGATTCTCCTATTTGACCATGGCTAGAACACATCTTGATAAGTCTAAATTGAGTCAGGGGAACCATGAACCCTAAATCCCAACCCTGTAGGCCAAAAATAGTAAAAATCACCTAACCTCACCTACAGGCTTGTCTTTTTGAGATGTTGCCTCGCCCTCTTCAAAATAGACTCCTCATATTATGCTCTATCAACAATGAGTGAGGCGAGCCAAGACTTCCAGCCAATTTTTGTTGGAGACCCATTTTTCAGAAATCACTATACAGGCTCCCCACACGTGTGAAAATGACATCATGGTTTGCCCGCTTGATATTTTACACATCTTTCTATGCTAAAACTATTGTCCAATCAGCGAGCCAAGATCCCTAGCCAAACTCCCAAAAAATAGAAATTTAGTGATTTTTTGAGTTGAACTAAGTTTTTTGGCCATTTTTTTAGCACTGTTTTGGATCCCCGCACGTGTGAATGACCTGATCTTGGTTCGCCTCTATCACCATTGATCTTAGAATGTCCTTTTTAGTCAATTTGATATCTAACATCTTGGTTCCCCAAATTTGGCAGAGGGGGGGGGGGGGGGGGGGGGTCTATATAAGGAGGTTGAATCCATTCAAAACTCACACTTGCTCCTCCCGGTGCCAAAACCCTACGAGGCACAAAAATGGTGGAAATCAGGGGAGCCCCTATTGTAGACCTGCGGATTTCAAGACTACTCTCCTCTTGTACGCCACTTCACGATCATTGTGGAATATGCATTCCGCTCAAACGTTCAGAACATTCCGAGCTTCAAGTACAGGCTGAACCAAGTGACACACATCGTCTCATTTGCCACAAAAGCTCTTATGGCAATTGGCATTCCTGACGGGCCAAGGCACATGTCCACACACAAGACAAGGGCCGTGAAAGTCGAAAAGTATATGGACATTACTAAAAAGGCATGGCGCATGAATGATGGCCTATTACTTGAAGCCATCGTCGGAAGAAATTTTGAAGGCCCTTCTCTCCCCAAAGAAGCAGACTGCGGTGGGACCACTTCTCACTCAACTAGCAATACACCAAGTGGGCGACCTAATTGATCCTTCAACGGACTTTCCAGCAGAATCTCCCATTGAGGCCACGTCTTCTAAGACAAAATCTAAGAAGTCCACACCAGAGGATAAGGATTTGCAGCAAGCAGTCCAACACCTTTCGGCACAAGCAACAGTCCAAGCCACACCCAACTCGCCCAAACATCCTTTTCCATGCAGTTGGAATCCATACTAATGGATGAAGCAGTATCAGCAGCAGCAACAATGGCTATTCGAACTAGCCCTTCAAGACAGAGCAGCCGACTCCAGGAGCTACTCAAGCGGAAGCCATCTTTTAAGCTTCCCCCTCTACCCCAGATTCCAACAGAGATCAACTCACCACCAAGGCACACAACTATCGAAGATCAGCCTAAAGATACCGTGGTAGCAGATACCTCCAAAGAGGCTTCAGACACTCAAGGGGAAGGGATTATCATTCTCGATCAAGGAGAAGGGTCGCCCACGCACACCTATACGGGGTACCCTGATGGAGCCGCCCCCCCCCCCCCCCCCCCCCCGATGTGTACGATGAAAATCTGCCTCAGAACGTAGAGGCTCAATCAGCTCCATCTAGAGCCATCCACACGATCCCAAATTTTGGCAAGCCACCAAAGGATGTTGATGTCCTAGCAGCCAGTGCACTTTCTCATGCGCACGGCCTGATCAGGGATCTCAACTGGTTGTTGCAAGATCGACTCCACCACCATCGCCGAGCGGAGTCAGCAATGAAAGCTAAACAGGACATTGAGCTCCACAACCAACAATTGCAACAAGAAGTTGATCATGCAAGGAAGCAGATGGCCACGATGCAACAAGAAATGGATGCAATGCGTTCTAGCATCCAATCACACCAACAATTGGCCTCATCATTGCAACAGGCACAGAAATACCATGACGCCCAACTCCAGGCAGAAAAGCAGCGGACCTCACGCCAAATCAATATAACTCTTGGAAAAGAAGTGGTCATCAGAACTTGGAAAAAAATGTGCGATGACAAAAAACAAACGATTGATTTATATCTTTCAGTTCCACCGCAACCAAATTCATCTCTGGTCCTCGCAGAAACATACAATGAGCTCTTAGCCAAACTTCAGACTTGTCATACAACGTTGCAAAATTTTGAAGCTCAACAGTCTGAATATACCCAACCATTTATTGAGGTAATTACTGGATTGGAGAAACATAATGTAGAGCTAGAAAAACAGCTTGATGCTTTGCTTGCGACCAGAGAACCTCCTGCCACACCTCAAAGTGCCCCACCAGCCAGCGCACAAGCCTCCAACCCGGCCCATGTTGACTTTGATGCCTCCTTTTCTATTGACGACATTCTTGAGGAAGACCCATCTGCGGCTGCCGCCACACCGGACCTTCTGTCCCCTGGTGGTTCACGCACAACAAGGCCAAGCCACGACATAACCCCACCTAGAGCCAAAACTATATTTAAAAAACCATAGTCACTGGAAGAATCCATCCAAGAGTACGAGGCCACTTATCGAGAAGATGAGATGCGAAGGGATATGTGTTGCCATGCTCCGTAGCTGAAATCAAAGGCAAGCAATAACAGATCATCGCGCAGCTGGCACCCCAACCCATATGGCGCAACGTCCTCTTCAAGGATGACAAAAAGGTCCTGGACGAATATTTTTGGATTCCTAGGTATCTGCGCGTGACTCCCCGCTATCTACCCATCCCTAGACGAGCAACGTGGCCCAAAAAACAGGAGGATGCCAGTGCACCACCAAACTGGCCCATCATTCCAAACTCTAGAACTTGGAAGAACCAAGCAAATTCTAGTACGCCTTGGAGCAGTTTCATCACAGACACCACCAATCGGTTGATTCCATGGTGCGGCAAGCGGCACTCAACTGCAAGGAGCTTGCTTTCCTTAGTACTCTCGAATTCCATTGGGATCGCTCCTTGGGTCCCTTGTTTTTTGATCCCAACACCCCTTTCCCTAGTCTTAAACGAAAGGACTAGTTAACCATGGCAATAATTTATTATCGGGCAGCAATGATGACATCCCAACATGCAGCGCGAGTGGAAGAGTGGCAATTCTCCCAATGGTTGCCCCCTACCTCCCATGTGTTCGAGCCTCTCAAGGATGACAACATTATACGAGACCAAGCACTGGAGGGTTACGGAAAACTCATCCAGGAAATCCGCAAGACCAATGAAGCGCAGGACGCCGAGCTGCAGGAAGCCCTATTCAAGTGAATTGCCATGGGACTGGCAACCATTTAGCAGCGGGGGAGTGTGGGGGCTAGAAGACAAGGCCCAAGGGGCATTTCAATGGAGCTTGGGAGAACTCAGGAAAGTAGTACCTTACAGGGATGAAGCTAATGTAAATATCAATTTTGCATAATTAATGGCCCAAGCATGGCATCCTGTGTGTATAAGCCCATCTTGAAGAGCCGTCAGTAGATAAGTTGCGTTAGGCCCCACGTATGGCACTCTGCGTGCATAAGTCCATTAGTCACTAGGGGACATGAAACCAATTTTTGCAAGTCTCAAGGTTTAAACTTAGACTTAAAAAAGTATGCAAAAGTCAATGTCAAGATTCTAAAAAGAACTTGCATTCTATATTGAGACTTGAAATTCCTAGTCCCACAAGTAAATGTGGAAAGGACACTCCACAAGCTTCTATAAAGAGAAGTCCCTTCTATGTAATTTCAATCCTTAATGTATGAGAGCTAAGTGATGCCATTTTGGGTCCACTTGTGCTAATTTTGGTGTTTGGCTAAATTTAGTGTGACTTTGTGTAGTATGCATATTTGCTTAAGTTCTTGCTATTTTAGCCCCATTTTAGCATAAGTGCTTCCTCTTTGAGTGTTTCTATTTCTAGTTAAGCTTGTAGAGTGTGATTAAAAAGAGTAGATTGGAGGTTAGAGTGAGAGTGGGTGGAAGAGTGTGTGTGTGAGTGTGTTGGAAGAGAATGTGAGAGAAGTGAGAGAGATAGAGTTAATAGTTAGCTTATCTTGGTGATATTTTGGTTGGAATGCTATTTTTTTTCAAGTAGAAGTAGATGTTAACACTCTTTGTTTTGCAAGCATCTTCACGGCTCCTAGGTTCGAGCCCGCTTCCCGTGCTACAAACGACTTAGGAGGAGAAGGTGGAAACCTTTTACTTCTTGACAACACTGATATCTCAGATCCAAATGGATTTTAAGATTGGTGATCTGAATAGCTTTCCCTGTTCCACAATCAAAAAAGATTTCAAACAAGCAAATCCACTCAAATCAAGCAAAATCACTCCAAAACTAATCCTAAATGCAGATCTAACACTATTCATGCAACGACAAGATGTCTAATGCAAGCTAACCATCCAACAAACATGTTGCAAACTGAAAAACTGGCGTAGCTCCCCGGCAACGGCGCCAAAATTGTAGTGGGTTCCTTTCCTTGCCAAACCTCAATCCAAGATCTAATCAATCTAGCATCAAAGAGATGGAGTTAGTTGTCACGCATAGATTCGTTCCCATGAGAGCGATAGTATAGTTCAGATTTCAGCATGAATGGAAGATCCAATTCTAACTCTAACATCCATTAACCCTAAGCATTAATACTAGATCCACAACAAGATAGCTTACTCTTTCTCTCTCTCTCTCTCTCTCTCTCTCTCTCCCTCCCTCCCTTTCTCTCTCATAAAAAGTATAATAACATGCAATCTCAATAACTATCAAATCCAACAATTGATAAATCCATAATAAGCATGAGAGATGGAGGAGGAAAGAAGAAGAGCAAGGACATTCCACATCCACTTCACAACGGAACCAATCTGCTTGTATTGAAAAAAAGATGGAACATGTGTAGGAACTCGAGTTGGTCCTTTTTTATAGTAGAGAGAAGGACCCTGGCCTCTGAATCCTATTGGTCCATTTCTGCCTCCCTAATTATTCAAATTTAAAAAAGAGTGGGAATCATCCAAATTGGAGGGAAACCCAACTTTATTCACTAACTTGACATTTGGGCCCTGCGACATTAAAAGTCCCGCAAAAAGGCCTAAAGTCCTTTTATTGACTTTCAACTAATCAAATCTCTATGTGATCATCGGGTTGGACTTACACACGCAGAGTGCCAAATCCCTCTCACTTATTAACTAAGGTTAGGGTTGCCTTGGGATTCGCAAAACCTCCAACAACGTTCGATCTTATAGTAACTAACTTTGAAATCATCAGTACTACAGTGATTACGTAGCCAAACATTAAGCATCGAAATTATCAGACGAATAATTTATTGTGAAGAACTACAGAAACGCATACATTTTGAGACGAAGCTGAACGCAATAGAAGATAGTATTGATTTAGTATAAAAACAAAATAGAAGTAAATGAGTACAATAAATTGCGGATCGAAGCTGCGTACTGAAAACAATTTGTGAGTGGCTAAAATGAAAGTCTGAATTAAGCGCAATGCTGATAAGCAATAAGCACAATAGAAATCTCTAAACAACTCTAAGAAGTGAGCTAGAATGCTCAAGAGTGTTCAAGCTCAAAGCCTTGAGAGAGAGAGAGAGAGAGAGAGAGAGAGAGAGAGAGAGAGAGAGAGAGAGAGAGAGAGAGAGAGAGAGAGAGAGAGAGAGAGAGAGAGCTAACTATTCAACTGCTTGATGAACTTCTTGACTTGAACTTCAACTTGAAAACTGTATGAATATGAACAACTATTTATACTAAGAAACTAGGTCGTCAATTGCGATTGCCAGTTGGCTGGTATCCGCTGGCATCCATCCAGTTCCTTGTCATTGATTGTTGATAAGCAGTGGAAATTGGCCGTAAAGCGTCCATTTGCATAAATTAACCAAACTGTCACTTACGCAAAAATGAACTAAAACAGCCACAGACGACACTGTCACAAAAAGACGACAATGTCGGAATTTTGCAAAATCGCGACAATGTCCTTAAACCTCATTTAGGGTCGTCCCACCTTTGTTAGAGTCATTTCCTTAACATTTGAGGCACTTTGGAAAAAGCGAAAAATGCGATTCTGCATATTTGCTCGCAAATCATGACAGGCGAAAAATGCGAAGTGAGAGAAAATGAAAATGCGACACTGTTGTCAAACTTCATGTATTTTTGCAGACCGTGTAAAAACACTTGTAATCTACAGAACTAAATAAATAATGGATGAAGATTAAATCGATTAGTCGATAAGTAAGAAGGAGACTAAGATTCTGAATAAGTCCTGACATGGATAGCCGGTCACTCCAGTGTATGTGGTTATTAGTTATGCCTTGTTATTCCGAGCTTGGATGATAAAGTAATTAATAATCATATGAGGGCCCATAACTATAAGTGGACATAGGAGCACTTGCATGGTGTTTGAGTGCTATACTGCAAGAATAGGAGGTCAATTAGTATTCCAGAGGGTGCATGGGAATCCTAAGAAGAATATTTTTTCCTCATGGGAGAGAGTATATACTAGTGGAAACTCGCCCATCTACCTATTGGATTTTATGATCCTTGTAGCCGAGAGCCCCTCCTCTCTTGCATTCATTCACCATGGCATGGGGGTGAAGTGGTTAGGGTATTGACTAGCCATTTCTTGTTGGTTTGGTGGTTTTGCTCCACAAGTGTCCTTTTGGTTGCATGCAACATGATCTAGTCGGATCTTTACAAGGTCAACCCAATGATGAAACAACTATGAATCAGACACAAACAAGATGTGAGTTTGCTCCTGAATAACATGAAAATCACGTTCATGTGCAATAGATGCAAGTACATCACGAATGGAAACTTGAGTGGCGGTTGAATCTTCACTAGAAGGACAATGCAAAAGATGAGTGACAAAAGAATAAAGAGGGTGACCACATGAAAATTTCATTAATCCCACTAGCACCAGATGAGGAAGCCCCAATCTAACTCATAGAGTGCTGACAAATAGCTATGAAGAAAGATGCAAGAGCGAAATAACATGATTCACATCAAGCATTAGCACTTGGGCTTGCACGAGAAAGAAGGTGAGTCTAAGTCTAGTTGAAAGGTGAATCATTGAGAAGTTGTGTGAAAGCATGAGAGTGAAACTACTCCATAAGATATTTTTGAAAATGAGGTCACGGATGATTGAGCAAAGTCTCAAAGGGAGTCAGAGAAGCTCGCATAGGTAGAGGGACGAGGTCCTTGGCCGCACGAAGATGTTGTTGAAAAGGAAGATTACCCATTTCCACATGAGCTGACGAATCAAGCTGGTTACCATTCTAAAACTGAGAAAGAAGTACAAAGGCAACAAGGGTCCAACTCCCTAGAAAAGCAGCTGGAGCAATGGAAGATGTGTAGATAAGACCAACACCTCTAGAATAAGTGAGAAGTGAGACTTGTCTCTTAACGAACCAACCATATGAAATATCAAATATTTATGGACCCCAAAATATCTGATAAAATATTATCGAATTCTTGCAGCAAAGCTAAAACATATGGAGAGATGGGAAGACATCTTAAAGTAAAAGATACAAAATCCCGCTGAGAAACAACAAGCACGTGACACTGAAGGAAATGTTTGGACATAAAGTGGTGAATTTTGCTAAGTAATTCACAGGGACAACATCACCACCCCGAGGAGGTAGAGGCAGACACCACAAAGGAAAGAGCAAAAGACATGTTAGGCTGCGGTACCAGAAGGATTGGAAGCCAAACAAGACAAAGCTGAGGACAAAGCTCTCCGATCGTGCAAGCGCAAAGCAAAGGAGATGTGTGCTTGGGAGCAAGATGAGTTGAAGGTCTACATTAGTTAAGGCAAACTACTTACAAAAAGCAGAGCATGTGTTCTGATGGCAAGAAAGACTGACACCTTTCACATAAAGATGACTACAACTCGAATAGGGAACATGGAGGCGGAGAGAAGAAGACATGAAAACCTAAGAAACTAAAGGAGGGAAAGAACGTGGTGACGAAGACGAGGTGTCAGTATCGTGCCACATGACCAGTGGAACCAAGCAATGAATCCACAACATCACAGTGAACCTCACGATGTGCGCATGAAGGGGAAGCATGAGGAGGTTGCTTTTGAAGGTGAAGCAAGTCTCTTTTCTCCACATCGAACAAGGCTATTAAATATCCATGACTTGCAAAGGAGGATAAGGCTCTTGAAGAACCATATTGACAGTGACTCTTCAAACCAAAAATATTATACTCTGAAAATCACTACTAAGTCACTTGGAAGTACTACTCTTTGCTATTTTGGGCATTCTAGAGGCCAAACTTGTAAAATTCTACATTGAACTTCTCATATGTGGATAGGGAACTAACAATATTATTTATTATTTATAAAAATGTTTTAGAAGTGGTAGACCTTAAGTACCACAAAATGATTTTATTTGCGAAATTTGGCCCTATGGACAAAAAATGGTAGATTAGGGTTTCATAGTTTTATTTTAGGGCTATATAGCTCTAGAGAGAGGAGAGGCTTGATAGATGTGCATATTGGTGATGCATTATGTGCTATTTTGCTGTTGTATGAGCATGTTTTTGATTTTGTTTCCATTCGGTAGGTGCTTTGATCAAACTAGCAAGCTAGTGAATGACTTGTCTAATATTTGTTGTTGGTGCAATAATCTTGGCCTAGATCTAGCTTTAGGATTATCATTTTATCTTATTTCTTTACAAAGACATGATTTGAATGGGGCTGAATATCTAAAGGTATACTATATAGGGGGCTATATAACTTGTGGGGAGCGGTTGCCTCTAGTCACCAAGCCACCACCGCCCTTGCTGAAATTGAAGTGATACTCACATGTATTTAGGCCCCAAGTTAATTTGTTTACACAAAGAAAAATATACCACCACTTTATTGAGGTTTTGAAATATGGACTTCTACATTGTTTAGTTAGGCCAACTATGGAGAAAATCCAACAAGTTTATTATGAAACAACTTAAGTGTAATTTAACTCTTCAAGGAATGATCCTCGAGAAAATCGGCAAAGTATAAGAATGGAATCGGCATTTTTTTCCCCAAAAATCGGTATCCTAAAATATTAGACAATTTTTTATACAAGCATATATACCTATTTATGAGTAAAAGTCTTCAAAAAATAGAGTCATTCTATTAAATGCAAGTTTTTTGAGCATAACTCAAATGTGGTTTTGTGAGCACTAGGTTTGAAACTAGCAATCCATTGACAAAGTTTTCAACCATGTACATGTAGGGGGGCCAAGGCCCACTACATAAGCTTCAAAGGAAGCATAATCAACATCAAAGCAAAGAGAAGACAATCCCCATGAAGGATAATATTCAAACATTTTGCAAGTAACAATGTTGTCCAAGAGCAGCCTTCCAACTTTGCCCAAATAGCGTTGACTGGCTAAAAGGAAAATCTTGAACTTTCGTCCAAGCAATCATATACAATAAAGGACTTGAATATGGGAAGGCAAACCTCAAGCCAAAGCCGAGAAGATAAAACACATAGTGTCCAACTCATAGTGCACGAGTCTTCAAAGGGCAAGCATATAGCAGATTTGGCAAGAAGACTCTGAAGGTCAACTTCTTTCAAGCGATCTGATAACAATATTTAAACTCGTCCAAAAGAGAAAAGACACCTATCCTCCCACACGCATGGAGGAATTTGAACTTTGGGGGCACAAGGTGGTGGGGTGGGGGGCTGGATATCATTTCAAGCCAAGCTCATTGATCACATTATGATTTGAAGGGGCATTAAGGCACACAAGGCTTTGGCCTTCACACCCTCCCAACCACACCTTCAGGCTAACGAGGGGAGATGACGAAAAAGCTAATCAGGAGAGATAAGGGACTAGAATTGATCAAATGGGGAGAGTGAGAGGGCCAAAGGGCTCGTGTGCCTTTGAGATGCACGTCTACGAGAGGATTAATCGGATAGTGCTATAATTTGGCCGAGAAGGTGTTTTTCTGGCCAAGTTCGAAAAAAATGACACTTACAAAAAATTGTGGGTGTTTCTCTTAGGCTCAAAAAAATATTTGTTACGAGCACCATGCATATGTGTGGCCAAAAGGAGAAGTAAAGTAAAAAAAGAGGGGTTTCCTTCAGCTAATAAGGATGAGCTTGGCGACGATCCAGTGTTTTTGGGGGCTTTTTTGTGTTTCATTTTCCTGATGATTGTTTTTGTCTGCCTGAGCTCCTATCCTATCTCTTTTCTAGCTGTTTAATGCTTAGAGCTCGCGGCCAAACCTTTGCTCTTGTTTTATGAGCTTTTGGATACATGCCCTGTATAGCCTGCCTGTTTGTTGTTCTTCGAATATGCTCAAACCTTGCGTTTCAACGTGATGAGTAATGGAGGGGAGGAAATAGTCGCATCAAATTGCTCTGGTTTGACGAGCTTTTGGATAGATTGCATGCTTTCTTCTGAGTAAGCTACCTTTTCAGATTTGCTCAGCCTTTTGCCTTTAATCGTGAAGATTAATGGAGATGAGAAAATAGTCAAATCAAATCGATTTTCTGTGGTTTGACGAGCTTTGGATAGATTCCATACTTTGTTTTGCGTAAATCGTTGGAGATTTTGCGCCATCCCTGCCTTTCAACATGAGGATAGTGGAGGTGAGAAAATAGTGAAAGATCTGCACAGAAATAGGATTCACATTTACGACGGATGTAGAGCTTATTTAGGAGAGCTATGTCGTAGTTTCTTTGTGCTTGTTGCTTCTCAGATTCGGAAAATATTTCATGTTTTGATCTAATCTAATAAACTTTTGTTTGCATATATTTGAGTTAAGCTTGCAAATTGCTTTTAATTTTTCAGGCATGGCAGCAGTTGAGTTTTGAAATAGGATGGCTGAGACCAAGAGCGTGTAATGTCTGGCTGGAAAAGCAGAGGCAGTGATAGGACCTCATTATTCTGCTATAGCAGAGGCAGTTATATTGATCTCATACTCGTGAAGATTTGCATGCTGTGCGTGGCAGAGTATAGTTTAAGCTTACATGTGGCAGAGAAGGCACTCACTTAACAAGCAATGCACCGGAATTTTAGCATAATAAGACGTTGAAATTGTGGGCGAGCAAGCAGATTTCCCTTTTGTGCTAAACGGCAGTATATTTGGCATTATCGAATGCATGGCCAGACATCACTTCTGCGAGGATCTACAGAACAGTGTCTAGATTCATACTACTTTGTCGAAGTCTCAAACTGACGAGCATCAGTATAGGTTCTTCCTTCATGAACCCAAGGTTTTTTTTGCAAAGGCTCATTGTAAATTTTCCATATGATCATTCAGCATGTCCTGCCCCTCGGGTGTTGTGCATAACAAGTCCTATCTACCTCCTGAGATATTAGGGTTTGAAGGAGCTACATAGGTTTTGACCCAAAATGGCTGTTCATTTCAAGTTCAGAAGCGCCGTGGACTATGATTCCATTCTGATTGATGACCAGTTCATTTCTGTTGCCAATCTGAAAGATAGAATTATTGAACAGAAGAATCTCGGGAAAAGTACGGATTTCAAACTTGTGATTACTGATGCGCAGTCTGGGGAAGGTTTGAACGATCTATTCCCTCATGCGTGATTTATTTTTGCTAGTGTATTGCTTAAAATGCATTATATTGCGCCAAAGATTGAAAGTTGTCGCTTTGGTAATAAGAAATCTTGCTTACATTCAATTTCCCGAGTTTTGGACTGTATGTACATAATATTCTAAAACAATAAAGTGCTCATTTGGATGTCAAACAAAATAATGCCATTTGGAGGTAAAACACGTTCCTGTACACTATCAATTTATGCTTTGGAAATAAGAACTCTGAAAGTTTGAAAATATCATAGTAGGAACATTCATATTCACCGTGATCTGCATTGCTATTATCGTTATTTTAACTGTACAATTTTGTGGCCTTGGGTTTGTCATTTTACTATTTGGCTTTGTGAGAGACATTTATGAGTCATATAGTTCCTATTGGGCCCTAACCCTAACTCTTGGCCTCAATTAGTAGGGGTAGGCTTGTAAATGTCATTATTTATCATTGATTGATTACTGAGTAGCTCCTGATTTTGATCAACTGAGCATACTCCTTAGTTCAATTAAATTTGATATTGTTATGGAGATCATTTTCATTCGTCTAATTTTGATTGTTCTTATTAGGGTATTTGTGTTACTCCTCTCTATTATTTATTTATTTGTATGTAAGATTCTGCTCATAACTTGGCACCGAAGTGATTTAGCAGTGTAGGCTTGGTGCCACATTCCATATAATATAAACACTTACCCCCTATAATTGCCCATCACTACTAGAAAATTTCATGTTCATCTGCTTCAAGTTGCTCTTGGGCATATGCTACTAAGCTTTTAGATGCTCTAGAATTTTTTTTCATTCTTGCCAACTGCTAATTTTGGGTGAAATCATAACATGTCTATGCTAGAATAAATACAATATTTAGTATAGTCGGATGGTAGGCACTTTGAGGTCACATGAGAGTTCTTGGAAGTCTTTGCAAATACAAGTTTGCTTTAGGACCAAGCTAGACCACTTCTTGGTACCATGTGGTCACATGCTGTTAGTTATGAACACAATCACAAATATGGCATCGATGGAAGTACATGAAGCAACAAAGATCATTTACAAGCATTTACCAACAAAGAAACTTAATGAACATCAATAGCTATTGACAACTTAGGCAAATCTCCAAACACAAATAGAACTCCCCTACAAAGAGCTCAAGATATCAAACTCATAACAGGAGAAATGATAGATCCTTGACCAATATTTATTCTGATTTGGCAATCACTTGAAAAATTTCAATTTAGGGCACCCAATTAAGGGTATTTGGCTTTATTCATTGAATTAGTCTTATTTATAACAAAGGGGGCCTAACTAAAGTAATTAAGCATGTAAAAAAGTTGCAAGACCCCAATTAGGTGTGGTTACTCGGGTACTCATATGACCAGAGTTAGAGAAGCATGGACTATGTGCTTGAACTAGAAACCGGATAAGATTGTGTCGACGACCTTGTTGAACATGAACCTGGAGAATGGCAGTAGAAAGGTAAGGAAAAAGCCAATATTAGAAGGAAATGTGGATTAATGAGGTTTACTAGGAAAGAGGGAACTACGAAGGAGACTAACATGAAAAATATAAGCCTTGGTAGTAGATGGAAGCTACAGGTGATAAGACATTGTGGTAAGTTTGTTCAAGGATACAAACCATATCAATGAGCAGCCAAATACCTAGTATGAGACTAAACTTTGAACCAATTGATGCTTAGCAAAACTAAAGTGAAAAAAAAAACATCTTAGCCTATATGAATTCAAGATAATGTCGATGTTGTTCAGCAACCATCTTATGATTACGTTGTGAATGTCCATGTGCCTGCACAAGAAGTTCATGAGAATCAGTAAGATAAGACGAAATAGAAACAGGTGTATCATCATGAGCTAGAGGAATACTTGGAAAGTTCAGAGAGTAGCCATGAAGGTTGAAACACTATTATCGCTGCTAATTGAGCTATTGTAACCATATTTTGCAAAGCATAGATGTTGATTCCAATCTTTGCCAAAAGGAGAAACAAAATTATGCAAATAATCTTCAAGAATTCAATTCAAAACTTTAAATTTGACCATCTTTAGACGAATGATAAGCCGTCCCCATTAATAATTTAATGTCTAAGATAAACATCAATTTAGTCTAGAAAGTGGGAGTAAATTGTGTGTTTCTATCAATGAGAGTGGAACGAGGAAGACCATGCAAATGAAAGATTTCAGACAAAAAAGGCGGGCACACCCTCTGTAATGGTAGCAAAGATGGGTAAAGACTAAGCTTCTTTTGAAAATCACAATAACTAAATAATCATTTTATCCTGCTATGCAAGGAAGTTTGAGGATAAAATCCATCAAAATATTTGTCTACTAGTGATGAGGAATGGGCCAAGTTTGGAGAAGGCCGCCATGTTTGGAACGAGTATTTATCACGAGTACATAATTAACATGAACGGACTTGGCAAGATCAGTCTTCAACTGTGGCTAGAAGAACTACTGGAGTTTAACTTGATTGAGGGATTTTGAAAACCATAAGGGCCCCTTGTGCGAGAAAAATATGCATCAGAAAGCACTTCAGAGCAAATATATAACTCCAACATGTTGACGAAAAATAGTGCCAACACCTAGAACACTAGCGTCTTTTTTTGCAACCAACGCTGTGTCGGCACTATTTTTCGTCAACCTGTTGGAGTTATAGCTTATGAGTCCCGTCGTTTAGGTTCTTATGAGACATGTTAGTCTATGCATGAAAAAAATGCTTGCTATTAAATATGCTTTTAAAAAATGGCACCACCTCCAAATAGTAAGATGATTTAAGAGCGAATGACAACCGATACAAAGTTGCTTAGTAGCATCTTTTTTATCCCTAAGTATAACAGGAGTTCCAAACGGACTTTGCCTAGGATAGATAACGCCTCGATCTAAAAGATTAGTAATTTGCGTATGTATCTTAACTTGCTCCTAATAAGTTGCAAGGTAAGGAGTATAGGAAACGGGTGCCGATCTTCGATACGGTGATTGATATATTGAAGAGGAGGCAATGAAGGTGGCTCTTAAAAACATGTGGATATTTGTGTATCTAAGTCAATCAGAAGTGGAAACAACAACATGGACATGTAACAAAGCAGCCCCATGGGCTTTCAAGGAACTATGCTGGTAGAAATTAGGAAAAAGGCAATCATGGAATCAATACCGTTGTGAATGATAGAAAGTTGATTTGAAAGATGACAAGTGACGTCCTCTAGAGATGCAAACAAGTTAGTGCCTAGAATAATATCATAACGTTTGATAGGAATAACACCAAAATCAACTTGGCCAGAAAAATTAGCGTGATAAGGAAGAGTGAAGAATGAACTTCAACACGCAAAGGTAAGGGAGCGAGGATTGGATTGGCACAGATGTGAGAAAGAATATGAGTTCTAAGAAAAGATTGAGTACTACCAGTATCAACCAACAGAGTAAAATCTTTGTTTGTCATCTATAGACACGATGATGACAAGGACCAAGTTTGCCAATCCATGTATGGAGCCAATTCTCTATGTCATTGCCGCATTATACATGGTTAGTTGAACTTTATCATGGAAATCACAAAGTCACACCAACAGCATGTAACTACAATACACAAAATTCAAGTTGTCCTCCTAGAGAGGCCTATGGGTATACTTATACCCTCTAAGGTTCCACCTCAACTAGGAGTGATTTGAGACACTTGACTGGGACACATTAGTAGACTATGAGTCTCGACTCTCTGATAGTTCCATATAAATCCACCATCATCGATTTTAGGCCTCTAAACCATTAATCATGATCTAACATGAGGGCCCCAACCCCTCATAGCCATAACTAATTCATGGGGCAAGATAGGCCTTCTGATCTCCTTACGGGATGTGAATATGAGATCAGTCAAATTGTGGGCAATGACACTGCTTGTATCATGCACATGTTGTTGTTCATTGGCAGAAAAAGACACTACAATTGCTTGGTTGTAATGACGGTAACAAGCCTGTAATTGAGCATGTTATATCTATGAGAGGGAAAGGTTGTCTAGTATCCAAGATTTCGGCATGGGGAGTCATAGAATGGGGCGAAAAAGGGTGGGGTGTATTGTGATGAGCTTCAAAGGCTCGTTCAATAGCAAGGCAAATTTGGGAAGGAATTGGGTAGCGCATGGACGACAAATGGAGAACTTACGGGGAACAAGGATTTGAAGTGGCTAATGGATAACCAAAAAAATAACAAGGCTTGTAATTGTCGATGGACAATAGAGGAAGGCCGAGGGAGGCGATAGGTGGCAAGGAGAGCTTGTGGAAAGCGATGGAAGGTAGCGAGGGTGGAAGATGGACAATGGAGGACCACTTATAGCAAGCTTAGAAAGAAAATGGGCGATTGGAGAGTGAAGAGAAGACAACAATGGAGTGTGGTGGGTGTCGATGGAGGAGAAGAAGGATTGGGGCAACGATGGACAACGAGGTGGATGGTAACAAGGTGGTGAGCAGGAAAGTGCTCTTATACCCAGTTATGAACACAATCATAGATATGGTATCAATGGAAGTACATGAAGCAAAAAATATCATTCACAAGCATTCTCTAACAAAGAAAGTTAATAAACATCTATGTCTGCTGGTAGGTCAGGTAGATCTTCAAATACAAATACAACTCCCCTGCAAAGAGCTCAAGACATCAAACTCATATTTTGGGATTTGATAGATCCCTGGCATTTAGTAAAATAAGCATGTAAAATAGTTACGAGAACCCTGGTTAGTTGCAGGTCCTTGTATGACCATACTTAGAGGAGCATGGATTGTGTAGAGTATGCACATAACATTGTGGCCATCTTCATCAATTCTCATTTAGTGTAAGGTTGCATCTACCCACATCGAGGGCGATATTTTATTAGTAGCGAAGAGTTCTGGACATTTATGGAGACACTATTTGGCATGTGGTCATATGCTTTTTATTCACATGCTTGTTGGTGACCATTTAGTCATATAGGCTAGGGTGACATAGCCCAAATCCTATAGAGCTATAGGTCAAGTATAATGCTCAAGGACATTTGTATGGATTGTGGGTGTGCACTATTATTGTTTGTCACTTGGACCACATAATTTGGGACCTTGGGCTTTATTTGAGACAGCTATGAGTCATATGGTCATTAATTAGAATTTCACGCTCATCCCAAGTCGTAGAATATGTAGTTATAGAGAGGTTGGTGAGCCTTGCCATTGATGGTTGATTGAAATCTGATTACGAAGTAGCTCTAATCTTAGACAAACGCAGCTTCTGTCTAGCTGAATTTGATCAGCCTATTCATCTTAATGTGAATGTATTCTTGGAGATATTTGCTATTCTGAATCTTATAATTGTTTTCTAGTGCCTTTTCAAAGTGGATGTGTTCTCCTCTCTAGTATGTTTTGTGAAATATGTATATGAGTGATCCCATGACTGGTTCAGTTCAGCATGTTACTTGTTTTTTGCTTGGTTGCATCGAGTTTTGATATTTGATTATGTTTCCAGTAATAGAGTCTCTTTAAATTTTGACTCACATTTTGTTCTATATTATCTGAGTACAATCTTGGAAATTTGCTTAATTTTTTTTCTTTCAAATGCTCTTTGATAGCTTGATTTGGTTAAGTACACGATTTCCTAAGTGTAATTGACAAATTTGACGTATTTGATGTCTTTTTACTATTAAGACATCCATGACAGGTGTTGTCATTTGCTAGGACATAATTGTGACTATTGTCTTGTTTCATTTAGCTTTCATTGTTGATAGCTTTTGCCATGATTACTTTGTGCACATTATGTTTCTCGACATAACAATTTGAGTTTAGGCTTTCTTTTGCAAGTGCTTAAAGCTGTCTATCTGAATGTTTTTTCACATGATTATTCTT
Source organism: Diphasiastrum complanatum (assembly GCA_029204225.1). NCBI lineage: Eukaryota > Viridiplantae > Streptophyta > Lycopodiopsida > Lycopodiales > Lycopodiaceae > Diphasiastrum > Diphasiastrum complanatum. The sequence goes on along the minus strand of CM055114.1, from coordinate 19,299,035 downwards.
TGCAGAGTATGATGAGAGTTTTCTTGTGCCAAGAAACGCGAGCGTGATCATAAAGCGAGTTCCAGCAACTCGGGCTATGTCAACTCTTCAAGTCAATGAAAAGTACTCCTCTGGGAACTGAACTCGTTTCAATCATTGCTATGTTTGTGATAATTTTTAAGGTCATTGAAAAGTTCATGGAGTTGCTAGTCAGTTAACATGGAGATCTTTAGGCTTTCGTAAGCATCCAGTTAGGAAGTTTGTTTGCTTTTGTATTCAATTTGTTACTTGGGATAGGAACTTAATAATGGTCAAGGACTATAAGTGATTGGAAAAGAGTGATAGGGATTTTACCATCGCAAGAATTGAGAGATATGTTGCAAGTGAGGTGGGTGTAGATGCTTGCATTGGATCTTGAATGCTCGCGTTTGTAATTTTGATTTGAATGGTTTTTCAAATTTTATGAGACGTTATTCAATTTAGGCCTTTAAGAGCAATTTGGAGATTGTGGTGGCGGATGGGGTGATGGAATATTGTAAATTCGTAGATTGTGGTTAACTAATACTTGTTAGAACTCACACAACAGTAGCAAGAGAGAAGAAGTAAGTCGAATCACTTGATCAATTAGTAGAATCGTACTACTCAACAACACAAACTTGAAATGAATCTCTCTTACATCTAGAGATGGGTGATGACTCCGTTATATAGATTTAGTCATGATGCCTCCTAGTCTAATAATGAAAATGCAATCAAAAGCAATTACCTAAAACATGTCTCTAAATAAGGTAAAAGCACTAAAACTCTATCTTTAGCAAAATTGCTGCTGTGAATCAAGCGCACAGAATCTTTGACTTGAGTCAACATCTAGTCTAAGTAAATATACGAAAAATAGAATATGGCCCCTAGTCTCACAGGCTGGTCCCAATAGTACTAAATTAACATTAGGGGTAATAAATGAACATTATTTCTAACATGGGGATCCAGTGTCAAAGCAGGTTGGTGTTTGCAGTTTGGAAGAATGGAGCAGAAAGTGGTGATTGGGTGGGTATCTGTAATGGTCAAAGCCAAATTATAATGTTTCAAGAGTAGGATTGAAATTATTGCAAATTTAATATGATAACATGAATCAAAACATAAAGGAAGCATGGGAATGTTTTGCAAGATCGAACTTGCCTGGGCTTCTTCATTGGCTTCTGTGATAGTTGCAAGATCAATTCCTTTGCCTTTGTACGGGATATCAAAGCTTCCAGGGGTGAGTTTCTCAAATGGCCTTTTTGTCAACTGGTGGTGCTTAAAGTGTTGTCAGTTGACAAAGAATCCTTGCTAGCGCTTCCTCGGTGGTGTCTGTGTTCTGGTGATCAGCTGCGCGTATGGGTCGTCTGGCTGCTTGTGGTCGAATGTGGAATCCCCATTCTGCATGTTTGTCAATGTCGCAAGCATCTCATCTTCATTTTTGGAATAAAAGTAAAATTATTTTGAACAAAACAAGTGTAACAGAGTTAGTATCTTTATCTGAAGCCTTCTCCAACCAATGGAATCTGAGTCCAAATTTTACTGACTATTTAACCTTATCCAGAGGAGAAATTTATTCATTCTTAGAAACATGAATGCCCTAAGCTAGTGCATGAATTATAACCCAGGCTTTCAAATTACTGAACCTAGACTGGATCAAAACCTGAGAAATTTCCAAATGAATGTAGAACCTGTGCGATATTTGACATGAACTTTCTATACCTCAGCTGTGAACATAGTTATGAAGTTCTGTTGTCAATCAACCTATGGCACCAATCTTTCTCTTTTGGATAGCCAATCAGCTTGCATGCAGGGGAATTGCAAAAGTGAGATACTTATTTACCTTTTAAGTTTATAGTGGCCTTGGTCCTTCATAGGTAATCTTCAGAGTGGATTTTACTGCAAGGTTTAAAATTGAAATGCATTACTACTGTAGAATGTTTTTTGAAATGAGCAATACTTGTAGCATACGGAGCTATCAGCCATTGAAATGATCTAACAAAGGTACTTGTAAATGCAGTTCCAAGTCTTCTGCAGAGGATGAAACAATTGGGGATAAGGAGAAAAGCTTGACTTCTTCAATGCAGCCCCTTGCCCTTCTTGTGAGTTGCATTTTCATCTTTTTAAAAAAACATTTTCTTTACTGGAGACGGGGAGAATTCTGTTTTTTGCACAAATCTGTTTGAAGGTCATGACTCTTCTCGATGCAGTGAATGTGGCAATAATGTTTTAACAAAACATTTATACGTAGTGGTCGACCCAATGAGGTGATGCAGACTGAATAGAATTGTGAGGACGATTTTGATTCGCCCTTCTTTTCAGTGCCAGTCCTCATCATGGCTGAGTCTGCACTTCACCTCTGTAGACTTGCTAGAAACTCAGTAGGTTGGCCTTTTTAGAAATAAATGAAAACTAATGTCGACGTATGTTATGTGTATGACTTATGCCTACACTTTGGCTGTGACAAAGTGAGTAGGGATTTTGTAGCATCTGGTTTGTGCTATGTGAAGTTGATGGTCCGAGACTTTGTGGGTGGATGCCATAAGGTTGAAGATTGATGTCTCCTTTTTACGTTGGGTACTATCTTTCACAAAACATCGTAATATTATTATCATATTGTGTGCTTACAAATAAACATAAGTGCAAGTTGTCATGAACGCTTTTGCATTAGCTTAACATGCTTTATTGTATAGAGGCAAATCTGAAATCCAAAATATCTTTGGATCTAGACATGTCCTGTGCCCAAAAGTGCATTTCTGGTTGTTAAAATTTGAGGCACACAGGTATTGTTATCAAATATAGTCTGGACATGGTGAAGTGAAGATTGCCATAATATGCATTGCCTAACTTCGTGCAATTTGCCTACTTGCTTTCTTTGGAAGGCTCAGATGTATTCTTTGGGGATGTACCTGACTGATTATGCTGCTTTTGCAGAAAGAGGAGATTGACAGTATGGATGAATTCGGTTTGGATCTCTACGCCATTCCAGAACCTTTTCTTACCAAAAGTGATGTTGATGAAAAGTCCAAATTATCAGCACAGTGTACCAAAACAGCTTCAGAGTGGCAAAGGTTGTTTCTGTGGTCAATGCTAAAGGCTTGCTATATGCCAACTACTGGCCTTGATCATTTTCTCATGAGTTTTAAGAGAGATTTTTCTCTTAATGTTTCCTCTATATTTCTCTAGTGTTGCTTTCTACTGAGTTAGCTGACAAATTTATTAAGAAGCGCAGTGTCCTTTAGCTTTTGAAAGGTAACGTATTTCGATTATCCATATCGAAAGGTTTCCCGGGATGTCTTGAGACTTTCTAATGTGGACTTGGAACATAGAATGGAATTTTTTTGATGCTGGAATACATATTGGATGAATATACGATGACTTGCTTGTTAGATATGTATGCTACAGTCAGTATGATCAATATTCTAAATTTAACTTGATTGTGTCTTTTAAAAGTTCCAAAAGGTAGTTTTGTACAGAGAATTTCTTTTTGCTAACATCAATTCAACCTGGCTGATGACTTTATGAAGGCGTGAAGTTTCCAACTTGCTTCTACAGTGGTCAAAATAGGCCAGTGTATCTGCTTGTCACCTGAATTGACAACTTACCATCTCATTTAGCTTTCAAAAATGGGCTTTTTGGGTATACATATTCAAAGGTCTCCCAGCGAGCATGGCTTGAATCTTTGGAATATGGAGACTTGGAAGATAGATCATAGAATTGACAAATACTTTGCTGCCAGAATATATATATTGGATGAACATATGATGGTTTTTCTGGTTAGATGCGTATGCTATTGTCAATATGATCAGCATTTTAAATCTGACATAATTGTCTTTTAAGAGTACCAAAATTCAATCTTACACAGATAATTTCATTTCCTAACAGTGATACTACCTGTTTGTAGGTTGATGTAGTGGTGTGATTCTTGCGATTGGATTGATCTTGCTGGAATTAAAAAGGTTCTGGTAACTAGATGCAGTCTGTTGTATGCGAAGCCTTTGTGTACGATAGAAATTCTCGCTGAAGTTGGTGAATCAACACAACCTGTGCCTTGGCACGGCCCACAGATTTGGTTGTCAAAAAAAGCATTTGATAGCATATACGCACGTTTCCTAGTTATCCCTGATTGGCGCAATACGATTGTAGATGACGAATCCTTTTAACTGGCAAACTTCTTTGCACTTCCATGAATTGGCCATTCATGACTCAAAAGGCTGAGAATTCTTATTATGGAGTAGGGATTCCTTATCTATGGATAGTCTGAGATTTCTAAGCATAGGTTTGGACATTCCCTATAAAGATGTGGTACCTGCAAGCATGTCTTTTGCTACCTAACTTAATAAATGGTTAGTTCTGGCAAGTGATCTGTGTATTTGACTGGACGATGTGAGATGTAACTACTCTCCTGCATGAGACAGGAGCAAGAGATTATTGAAGGAAGCAATAGTAAGACCGTGCCTATGGGCAGAGGAGAGGCATATAGTAGCCATCTAGCTTTGTATTTTAGGCAGTTAGGACTTCCAAGTCATCAACAAAAACATGTGCCTTCATTGCAGATTTTTGAACTTTTTGCTACAAATTCACCTCAAAACCTGTTTCTTTGTATTAGGCATTAGCGTTCAAGAAATTACTGTGAGTGGATCCATATGGTTCCAAATCAGCCCCTTATAGAGAAGTAGTAAATCTTCTAATTTGTTTTCTGCAATGATGATTGTTGAGAATTCCAAAAACGCTTCAAATTGACCTTTTGAAGTATTTAGGACTCCGTCTTTTGAAAGTCATTCAGTCCAATTGCTGCAAACAACTGCCGATTTCATATGCTAAACTTCTCGAGTAGAGATATGAAGGTTGTTTCCTTGACGTTCCGCTGTCCAGAACGCAAAATTTTTTTGCTTAAAATTTGCAATTTTTTTTGCATTTGGTCCACACGTGCTGGAGCAGAGAAAATGCTGTAATTTCTTTTATGCATGTCAGATCGAGGCGTGTGAGCAATCTACGAGCATCTAGTCGACGCTTGGGACGCGGTGGGCACAGTGTCAGGCATGGGAAACAATCGTGGAGCTCGAAATTATCAGATCCAGGTTTTTCTTGCCTACACGTATGACTTTCGAAATGTGCATAGAACTAGCTGTAGGCATTGGATTGGGGTGATGTAAAGTGCTGGACTGTGTTTCCTCATGCCTGGAGGAATGCCTAGAGTGTCTGTTCTGGCCATTATGGCACGTACTTCAAGTTATGATTTTTTCTAGCCCTCTCTGTGAAATGAATTGTAGGTATCAGGTTGAGGGCCCGAAAGATGCTAGATTGTATTTCCTAGTGCCTACAAGAATGCTAGGAGTGTCGATTTAGGGTTTTACGGCCCATACGTCGAGTTATGAATGTGGCGCTCGCTTTTTGTGTCGTTTTTTGCCCTAATTTGTGAACTGATCTGTAGGGTTTAGGGTTAAGGTGTTGTAAGATGTTAGGCTATGTTTCTTAATGCCTAAAAGATTGCTAGTAGTGTCGGTTTTTGCCCTTATGGCACGTATCTCAAGTTTTGAACGTTTTGCTCATTTTTCCATGTCGTTTTTTGTCGTAATTTCGAAAATGGCCTGTATCTATCTGATGGATGGTTGGAAGATGTTATGATGTGTTGCTTGATGCCAACAAGAATGTTAGGAATGTCTCTTTTGGCATTTGCGGCATGTAGGTCACGTTTTGAATGTCATGCTCACTTTTTTACCGTTGGTTTTGTTGGTAATTTGGGAAATAAGCTTTATTTATTGGTGCAATGTACTGAACCCACCATTGTGGTTTGCATTCACACCGTCACTCACCAGAGTTAGGGCCCATTTATTGCGATTGACTAGGCCAGATGGGATGAGCATAGCAGCTTGTAGTGCTATTCCAGATGCTAAGTTGGAGAGGCTGCGAAGACATACGGCCATGATGGGTCATTCACCGAGCCACTTAGACTAGCACAGAGTTTTTTGGGCAGGTAGCAAGACAGGGCTTGCAGAGCCAGGGTGCAGGGCCTAGTCACAGAGGGGTGCAGAGCAGCAGGGATACAGGTGCAGGGGCGTAGCCACAGAGGGGTATCTACTCTCGATATTCCTATAGAGCAGTTTTTAGTGGATCCTGACGCAGAGACACATGAAAGCCACTTCCTATTCCAGAGAGGCCTAGGAGGTGAGGTAGAGGTGTTGCGAGGGGGGGTGGTTAGGGATCATTGTATGTAGAGAGGAGCGGGGTGGCATCATGAGCAGTTGCACATCAGGCATCCTATCAGTTCATAGGACCTTCGTAGGGTGTGGAACCAGACACATTGGGTACACAGGCACGTCCGGGCTAGGGGCCGACCTAGAGGTAGCATCAGGAGGGGACGTGGACTGGAGGCGAGGCAGGGGCATCTGAGAGAGAAATTGGGGAGAGAGGTAGGGGCAGAGGCCTCAACACATCAATCAGCTCCGATGCCTGTCCAGAACTCATCTCCGTATACAGTCGCCTGGAAATGAACTGCATCCTAACCACGACCTTTGAACTCATCGAATACAGTGCTGGCCACCATCCTCCGCAAGTGATCTCACATAGCCGCCAGACGCTCGAGGACCATGAAGTAGTAATGTGGGTGCTGGCTTCCTGAGGTCTAAGGGCAAGAAGCAGCGAAAAGGGCCAACAACCACTTCTTCCTGATGAAGCTGACTGCGCGCATGGCCTAAGCAATAATCTGCAAGACAAACACCCATCAAAAAATTGTTACGGGCCGAGCAAAGCAAGGAAATAACAATAACAAAACTAGCATAAAAGCTGGGAAAGGTGTAGAAAGGATACGTCATGGATCCATGGGAGTGTGCACATGTCATGGATTAGCAAATCGATAGAATGCGTAGCACACGGTGTCCACACAATGGAGGAGTGCTCACACATCAGTGGATCTTTCATCTGCCTCTAGTTGGTGGCGTTGTCTGTGACAACTTGAACCACGTGCTCGGCCCCAATCTCCTAGATGGCAGAGCTCACTGCATCGTAGATGAAATTTGCGGTGATGACTGCACCACCATGTGTGGCATCAACCCCCCATAGAAACACTCTGCCAAGAGGACATGAGACCATGATGTTCACGACAGATCTGTGACGAATGTCAGTCCATCCATCGGACAATATGGAGCAACCGTAGCTGCAAAACAAATTCCATCAGACACACTTGCCATATCAAGCACGTGTAGACTGGAACGAGATGCAACAGATGCGAAAGAAAGTTGCGAAATGAAAAGCATTAAAGATCAAATTACTTACCTTTTCTAGGCTACAATGGGGCTCAGCTCTCGTGTGATGGTCTCCTCTTCCTGGTGTAGAAGGTGCATGCGTATCACCTCTCCTGGGAGGTGCCCATGAGGAATCTGCTGTTGTCGCCCGACGCATCATCTCTTTGAAGACATGCGTGGCGAATGGAATGGTAGCCTCGTTAAAAAACTGGGCCACCGCTCTCGTGCTAGCCTTGTGTTGTTGCCTCTGCCACCCTTTGTCCAATGTAGTCTGTTGTGCCCTCGGCTTGACATGTCTCTGCTGTGCGTATGTCGGTGGTCGGGGTCTAACATGCTCTGTGGTGGTATGAGATGGGGCATTTGGGGGTGAATCTGCTGATGGCATGGCAAGTGGTGTGTCTCTCTCCCCACCCGTGCTAGGACCTGCATTTGGGGGTGTGACACTAGCATGGATTTATCGACTACGTACTATGGGTGAGGTGGAGACAGAGGAGTTAGTTTAACTTATGTGCATGATATATTATGAGATTAGAGGAAGATATTGTCATGTCTTTTGTGATTAGATAGTCATGTTTTGCTCATTGATATTGCTTGAAGTTGGGTACTGTGTAGCTTTGATGATGTGAGAGATAATTTACATGCACAAAAATTTATTTCATAGTACCCACTCCAGTATGTGGGATTCTCACCTTCCCATTACCTCCTTTTTCTCTAGATGCCGTCCGTGGACAAATATAGATGAGGCGACTATTCCTTCTAGACATGGGTACCATAGTCAACGTTGCTACCACCTAGAGAGACCCACAACCTCACATATCTTCATGCCTCACGGACACATACTCCTATATGTCGTCTATGACATCATCATCACTCATCACCATCATGATCTTTTCCTATATGTATGTCTCGAGATATTACTCATTTAGTTATGTCTAGCATAAACTAAACTTTTTTTGTTCTCAATTGGAGATGTTCTATGCCCCTCAAGTTAGAATCACACTTGAGATGTACTTCTAGTCTTATGTACCTTTCGGTATCTCAAAGACTTGAATACGGCTCTCTGACCTCTTGTACTCAGTGGGGTTTAGGGGTGAACCTCTCGAAGACCAAAGTTGTGGTCTTCAATACCTCTCGGGCCTTCATGTAGCGCCAAGAGCTTACCTTTGATGGATAGTCCCTAGAGGTGGTCTCTTTATACACTTACCTGGGTGTGTTGTTCTCTGGTCCTACCTTCAGTATGAGACAGGCGGCTACTTCTAGATCTGGGAAGTTGGAGAGATTCTGCTTCCGTAAGTCTATTCGGGAAGCCTCGAGTAAGTGCAGGCTGTTTGACACCATCGTCACCCCTTCAACATTGTATGCGGCAGAGATATGGTCTACAAGACTATCATCTTCACATTGGTCCAAGATTTCACGCTTACAGACCACCATGTTAGCTTGCATGATCCGAGCGAACCCATCGGTTCCACGTGAGATCATCCTTGCGGAGCTTGCCACCCATCCTATTCAGATTGAGGCAGCCTTCCAGCTTATCATGTACATCCAGAGAGCTCAGGCACTTCCTGATACAGAGCAGAGATATACGCGGATTGCACTCATGTCCTCTCATCACCTTCAGACTTAGGGATATCGACTATCATGGTTCTCTCAGGCATCACACTTCCTCATGGAAATATTTGGTATCACTATCACTGATCTCCCTTTGGTACACACACCAATACATTAGACGTTCTTTATACAGAGCATATCTCGACCGTACTTGGCGACACTAGCTTGGGGTTAAGCTTGACTACTACTGGACTCACTTTTTGGAGCAGGATGCCACTGGTCTTCCAGTTTTACCTCGCTATTTGTCCTCTGGACTATCACACAGGCTCCGTTTCACTTTGGGACAGTTCAGAGTCTCCTCACATCAGTTGGCTATTGAGACAGGCAGATTCCAGGGTACACCATGAGAGGAGAGACTATGCCTGCTATGTCCCCTACATGAGATAGAGTCCGAGGAGCATTTCATGTTCAGATGCCCCATATATTATGAGATTAGAGGGAGATATCACTGTCTATTCCGTGACATCTACACTCAGAGCACTGATTGGATATGAGGACTTGCTGTGTTGCACTTATGCTACGAGAGATGGTCTTGCTGCGTCGGGATATGTACCAGTTAGCTCACCAGCCACATCCTAGCTCTCAGGGTCAGATTACGTCTTTCTTCATCAGGAGACAGACAAGGTCTGATGATGATGACGACGACATACCACCTCACCGATGTCAGAGACAGTGTATCACTCATAGTCATGCAGCAGTTCGCACTTCCCACCTTATTACGAGAGCACATAGTTGCCCCAATTCAGGCCCTTGGGACTGATTGGCTCCAGCAGGAGAGGGCTCGATCTTTTAAGAGGTGAACTGCAACTTTTTCTTAAAGGAATCTCAGCTTGATGATACCTTAGTTAACTTCTAAGGTCAGCCAAGAGGCTGATCAATTGCATGAAAAGGTGATGGTGAATTCTTTACGTTATCTTTGTGCTACTGTCAAATTAGACAAGATTTGCAGACATTTTGAGTAATCTAATCTCTATAGTGAGAAGAGAATTCCTCTTAAATCCTGGAAATATTGTAATATTTAATACATCAGGTGTGATTATATTATCCTAGGAAAGAACAAAATTTTAATGAGTTTAAGTATATGTGATAGTGCACCAATGGTGTAGGTTGACACAAACTGCTTTCTGTATCAAGTTGACACTGCAAATTGTCCAAATGATGCAGATTTCAGAAGAGAGCTCAGTAAAACCAAACTCCTATTATGGATAGAATGGCGTTGAAGCTGATTAAAATAGACAAGTAGCCATGAGTCCATAACTGGTAAATGTATCAAGCCTATGCTGTGGAGAACATTGCTTTGTTTCTGAGTGGAACACACAAAGTACTGGTTTGAGAAAGTTGGATTGAATGATAAACATCTCTACTTGAACCTGGCTGGATAATCATCACATGCATTCTCAAGAGTTTCATCTATTGTGAGCAAAGAAAATGGATCTTAAACAATGTGCAGTATAAAAATTCAAGGAAGGACTGCTAAGGCTTGTGCAAGACGATTTACAAAGCTCCATGCGTGTAGGTTGCACATACTTGAAAGTTGATGGTGAATTCAGAACTCGAAATTTTGTAGCTTATATAGTCCTTACTAAGACTGAAATTCTTGCTCTGAAATGTTTTGAGAAATTTTTTTTAATCATAAAAGCAAGTCTTTGCTCCTTCCTTTGTGTACAATCCTTTAATACACACTGATCATGTACTTCTTGATGGTGGAATTTACGGACTTTGGACTCCATGAATTTTAATTTTGCTGATCTTCATTCATTCTTTGAGTCTAATAGTTTTATCACCCGTACAAAATAAATATATCAAAGGTAAGTATACTGGTTCTCGTGAGCTGTAAGAGTGCCTTCATCATATTATTGATCTCCCCCACCTCTTTGAAAATTACGAGTTCAAATATCTTGTTGTTAGTTGCTTTTCCAAAGTGAGCATATTCCAAATAGTCATTTTCACATCTACTCTTTTGCGCGTTGGATGTTCAAAATTCCCTCAACATTATACTATAGCTGCACACTGGCTCTGATATCTCTGACAATAAAGCATATCTGTAAGTGCTTTTGTGCTCAACACTGAAAATGCCATAAAGTTGTGTCTGGCATAGTTCATTCAAGTTTTTTTATGAAATTGGTGTTATTTGCACTAGTGTTACTTGATTCGTTGAGCCTCAAGGCCACATGTGTTCAGGTTTCTTCTTTATCCTGAGAAAACTGGATGCTTTCAATGTCCAAACCTGGAAATTCTTACATAGGACAAACTGCACAAGTTAAATTGTCAAGGTCTTTTTTCATATTCTTAATAGGTTTTAGAGCCACTATTGTGCTAATCTATTTGTGGATTTCGACTTTTATTGTGATGGTGCTGTGCTTGCCATTTTTTTTTCCTCAAGTGCTTGAAAGTCTTTTGGTTCATCTGTGGTTGCCACTAAACCAGTGGCAATTGCCAATGACACATTATATAATCTCCATGAAGGTCACTTTCTTATGTTAATGAATATGCTGCTATTTGATCATGATCTCACCTTATATAATGACTAGCTTTTTTGTTTTGTTACGACCGTATAGACAGACACAAGATTCTACAGCAACTGGTCAAGGTTATGCACGAGCAGGTTATTGTATGGGCCTAGCTAGAGGTGAGTCTTAGATCTAGATTTTGCAGTGACAATCTTTCAAACTTGCCAAAAGTATGAGGCTAAGTTTCTTACTAATTCGTTTTTCTTTCCTGATGGTGCTCTGTGCCAGGTCGTGCATATCTGAGGTCCGCGCCCCCAACAGGCTATGTGTGTCATCGGTGTGGTCAACCAGGTAAGCGTACAAGGGTTTGAGTTTCCTACTGTATTAGCATTGAAATGTCATTTGATGATTTTCTTTATCAAGGCCGTTGAATCTGAAAAGAGCATGCTGCCTATAGGTGAAGGCATCATGAAGTTTGTAATGTGGTTATCTATGAATACGATATTGAAAGTTCTTTTGTGATGTTCTGTTTCAAGCCAGCTGCAATGCTACTGTGTTCAAATTTTTTTATTATTAGTGGTGGATAATGATTTTCAGGTCATTTTATTCAGCATTGTCCAACTAATGGAGACACTGCGTATGATATGAGAAGGGAGAAGCTGCCTATCGGCATACGAAGAACGCGATTGAAGGTGGATGAAGAAGACCCTTCCATTCTACCAGAAGTTTCAGTGGGTCTCATGCAACCAGATGAGTACGTGTTATTTGGATAGTATATCTTGGCATCAAATGAATGCTTTTTTATTTTTGGTGGAAAAAATCAACTGACACCTTGTTTATTATGGTTGTCATCAGATTTGTTTTTGCAAAAGAAGCAGATGCTTTTTGTTCTCTGAGGTCAACCTTGAGAGATCTACCGCCTGAGCTTAGGTGTTCCCTTTGCCAGGAGATTTTCAATGAAGCTGTTATGATACCTTGCTGCCATTACAGCTTTTGTGACAAATGTGAGATGATTTTCCAACTTGCGATTTTTATGGTACAGCTATGACCTTTTGTAATACATTTAACTATTGTTAATGTTCTGGCCAGGTATTAGGCAAGAACTGATTTCCAAAGCGAAATGCCCTCAATGTGGATCGGCAAAGCTAAAAAGTGACGATCTTCTTCCTAACATTGCTCTACGTCAAGCTATCAATCGATTCTTGGATTTGCAGGATAGTGGTGCAGATGAGGCTAACAAGCAGCATCAAGTCCCTGGTATAACTATATCGTTAGAACTTCTATTTTGTGAAATGTTTTTCATAAAGTCTCTCATCAAGGATTGATGTGCTGCAGGCTCAGATGCGGCTGTTGATCTTGAAGTGCCTGCAGCAGCTATTTCCCGCCTACAAATTGAACTACGGAGGCCATCTGCATCAAGTTCTGCTCCTTCAGAAACAGATGCTGTAAAGACTGAGACGAAAGTTATTACTACTGACATTCATCATGATCAAAGTGCCACTTTGGAAGCTAAACAAGCTTTACCAACTATAGAACCATTAATTAAACATGGAGGTAGTAAAGTTATTGAAGCTTCCACTAGGAAAGAAGAGGAGAATCTGGCAGACGCCCATCCACCTGTAATGAAGGATGTTTCTGGCTCTGTCAAAGTACAAAACAAGAAGCCTGTCATTGATGTTCTTGGAGGAGGCACTGGACCCCCCTCTTTTAAGGAGGCGGAAGGTGTAGCTCTGGAATCTGAGATTAGCAAAGGTGTGTTTCAAGGAAGGGATGGGACAAGTTATACATACTATCATGTTGGACGCAGTTTTATAGTCATGCCTAGGCTTCCTGTATTTTATGTTACATCTCTGAGAAGGTCATTAAGGACAATGCGCCAATATATCAAGTGCAGCACTTCAGTTCTATTTAGTCGTGCTGGAGCAGTGCCATTTCTGCACGTGCTGCTTTTGTTTCTGTAGGATATTATTAGTTTTTCCTTTCATCTCTATCTTGAAGGCAGTGCCTACTTCTTAAAGGTAACAAGCTAGTCCGGTATTTATGTTTCTTTCTGCCAACGTTGGTGCTCACAAGATGAGAATTAGGATTTTGAATACTAGCTTTGAAATTTTTGTAATGCCTAAAAAAATTTCTACAACTCAAATTTCTGTTTTTCTGTGGGAACTTGTAAGTCAATTTTATCAAATGAGACATTGTTTTGCTAGTTTAATTCTGCTATGGCTTGGTGACCTTCAGGCAGGAGAAAGAAGAAACGAACTCGTCAGATGCCTGCCGGTATGGTTATTTTGCATTTTTGAGACTCCAGTCTTGCTTTTGCTTAGTGTTCAAATAAAGAAAGTATCTTATGATTTCATATTGAAGCAAGAAGAATTTTCTCTGCTCTTGCTGCAGTGTTTGCTTTTGAATCCACATAGATCAAGATTTAGTAGCAATTAGTTATTTCTAGCAGTAATGACCATAAATTTTCTGTAGCTAAAAGTGATTGCTATGCCAGATGGAATTGCTGAATACGTGGGCCCCGGAAAATCTAGGAAGGTAACCATTCTTGTAAACTATGATGAGACTCTGACTTCTTGCAACATTATTCTGTTGGCTCTTTTTCAAGAAATTTCTGCTTTGAATCTAGCATATTACATATGTGGCATGTGAGAGCCTGTAACTTGTTTGACCTGATTCCTTTTGGCTGTTTCAGGGGGACAGGTACTGTTATGCATGTGGTTCCCCAGAACACCTTGCAAGGGATTGCACAGAATTTGCAGGCCCCTATACATTTCATCCTGGAAATTTTCCTCCAGGTAAATGTATGTACTTGCTATCTCTTGTTGGTCACATCAAATTACCCTCTATGATGCTGTTTTGGAGAAGTGGTAGAAATAAAAAGCATGTTTTTTTGGAAATGTTGAAATGAACAATGTTTGTTTCCTTTGATAAGCTCTTAGCTGTACAAGTCTTGTTCTTTGTGCGATTGTGAGTTATTGGAAAGCAGCAATGCTACTTCACTTCTGAGAACTCTTAGCTGTATTTTTTTGTGTGACTTTGTGATTTATTGGATGTAACAATGTTCATCCAAGATTGGAATTAGAGGTTCATATGTTAAATCGGTGGTTGTTGTTTGGAGTGAAGTCAGAAAAAACATCTCAACCAACAAATAGCCCATGTGATTGTGATAGCATATGCAAGAACCACGGGACCTTGTATGATCATTTCTTCACATAGATGGTTTGGTAACTCTACTCAACCATCGCACTAACTATACAAAGTTATGCAGAAGAGTTGGATTTTGAGATAACACGGCTTGCGCGGTTTGATGTGGTGTTGGGCATTTGTTGGCACACGATGCGGAAGCCACACATAGCCTGGGATACTCATGTGTATGAGTTCCAGTTTGATGGTGTGATGCATTCCCTTCATGGTGAGCGGGATGTGCCTCCTGGACCGCTTGTTTCAGCTACGCAGTTGCGTAGGATCCATTGTGAGTACATGTGTGTTTGCTTTCTACTTGATATGTCTACTAATACTAGTCAGAGTAGCATGCGGTGTGTGCAAACCAGTACTATTGCCAATTTGGATCAAGAGATCAGGAGAAAGTTTTTAGATGTGTTCATAGATGATCTTCCATATGTTTTACCTCCTAAGAGGAATGTTGAACATAAGATTAATTAATGCCCGGATCATGTCCTGTCAATAGACGTCCTTACAGAATGAGTCTTAAGGAGGAAGAGGAAGTGAGACGGATGGTCGATGATTATCTGGCCAAGGGGCAGATACGACCTAGTTATTCCCCTTTTGCCTCTCCGATCATTCTTGTAAAAAAGAACGATGGATCATGTCGTATGTGTGTGGATTATCGAGGTTTGATCAAGATAACGGTTAAACATCGATCTCCTATGCCACGTATAGATGATTTGCTTGATGCCTTGTCAGGTGCCATTGTGTTCAGTAAAATAGACCTAAAGAGTGGATACCATCAGGTTAGAGTTTGTGAAGAGGATGTACACAAGACTGCCTTCAGAACTCGGTTCGGTCACTATGAGTATCTTGTGATGCCATCTGGATTGACTAATGCCCCAGCTACATTCATGATGATGATGAATGATGTGCTCAGACCGTATATGGGTAAGTTTGTCGTTAACTTTGTTGATGACATTCTGACTTACAGTGTAGGTGAGGTCAAGCATATGGCTCACCTTAGAATTGTGTTGTCTACTTTGAGGGAGAACACTTTGTTCGTCAATAGTAAAAAAAGTTAATCGTTTAAAAAAGAGATTGAGTATCTTGGTCATGTAGTGTCTGCTGATGGAGTAAGGCCAGATCCTAAGAAGGTTGCTGTGATCGCGTGGGCTGATTTGACAGCACTCTATTCTTTTCTTGGATTGGCAGTATTCTATAGAAAATATGTTAAGGGATACTCCTATATTGCAGCACCTTTGACTGATTTGACTCAAAAGAATAGATTTGGTGAGTGGACTGAACTGCAACAAGCAAGCTTTGATCAGTTAAAGCAAGCTATTGCTGAGTGCGTCACTCTAAAGATTGTAGACCCTCAAAAGCCCTATGTTCTAGATACGGATGCGAGTGACATTGCTGTGGGAGCTGTTCTGATGCAAGAGGAGGCATTATCTGTATGGATCGGAATTTGAGGTGTTCACTGATCATGATACCTTGAGATACTTTTGTAAGCAGTCAGACCTTAGAGGCCGGCAAGCCAGATGGTCTGAGCTCATGCAGGAATTCCTAATGGAGATTCGGTACAAGAAAGGTGCCGAGAATCGTGTGGCAGATGCACTATCTCGTGTAGTGTATCATATGTCATTTGTAGTCATTGAAAATGACTTACTGTCTGAGATAAGAAAGGCTCAGCAGGAAGATCCTCACTGTAAGAAAGTGGAACAAGAGGTGAGTCATGGCCATGCAGAGTCTCAAGAGGAGAACTCTTCTACCTTGGTTCACACTTATCTTAAGTATTCCATAGGCTCTTATTCCAGCTTGTGAGGTGCTGCGAAAGAGGATCTTGCATCTCTGTCACGATAGCTCTAGTGCTGGTCATCCTGGTGTGGATAGGACCTATGAGTTGATACGACGTAACTTTTGGTGGTCTAGACTTAAGAAAGAAGTAAACCATTATGTGACACATTGTTTTAAGTGTCAAGTTAATAAGGCTGAAAGGATTAAAGTGCTTGGATTATAACGCCCGTTACCTATACCAGAAGGGAGATGGGAGAGTATTTCCATGGACTTTATTACATGTTTACCGCATACCCAGCAGCAACATAATGCTATCCTAGTTGTGGTTGACAAACTCACGGAAATGGCTCATTTTATCCCAAATAGGAATAAGATTGATGCACCTGGTACGACTGATTTGTTTATACAACATGTATTCAGACTTCATGGATTACCAAGATCCATTGTGTCTGACAGGGATTCTCGTTTTACTGGCAATTTTTGGACTGCAGTATTTGAGAAGTTAGAGGTGCAATTGGGAATGAGTAGTTTTGATCATCCTGAAACAGATGGGCAGACTGATAGAGTTAACCAAACTTTGGAAGACATGCTTAGGGCGTATGTGAGTGAAAGGCAAACCGAATGAGAACGTTACCTACCATTGTTGGAGTTTGCCTATAATGATAAAACGAATGCATCTACGAAGATGAGTCCTTTCGAGCTAAATTATGGTTTTAGACCAGCCAGTTCAGTTACTATAGGTATGCCTCATAAGACACCTAGGGCTATGGAATTTCTAACTCCCATGCAACAGATGTTGGAGTTAGCAAAGGAAAATGAAAGCGGCGACGGACATATGCTGATCTGGATCGTACGCCAAGAGAGTTCGAGGAAGGAGATATGGTATTTCTCAGGATTCCAAAGGACTCGAAAACCTAAAGACATGGAAGTGTTATAAGTTGTCACCTACATACTGTGGACCTTGGAAAATTGTTAAAAAGATTAATAGCGTTGCTTATGAATTGGATTTGTCTGTTGGTTGTAAGGTTCATCCTGTTTTTCATGTTTCACGATTAAAAAAGGTTTTACATGATGGTGATAACTTGTTGGCTGATGGCCTTGTATTGTTTTAGGAGCATGGGGAGGTGATGCATGGACCAACGAGAGTATTGGACCGGAGGCATAGACGGTTGCGGAATCATTTGCTCCGTGAGTACTTGATTGCATGGCATGGACGACCTCTCAGTGATGCTACCTGGGAGACCGCGCATGGGTTGCATGCACAGTATCCAGACTTTGCCATCGAGGACGATGTCATCTGAGGAGGGAAGGGATGTCACATGTACTTTGAATCCCTTGCCCAATGTAAATGGTAAATTGTAGTTCTTAAATTGTAAATGGCTAAGTCACCGGCCTGTGGCGACAATTGTAAATGGCAATGTAAATATTTGTTATAGTGACTAAATCCGAGATGGCCAAGGGGGTACTGGGTCTCACAAGAGTCTGCTAGACTGACCTCCTAAAAAGTTAAGAAGGGTTGACCGGTCAATGTGACACGTCATATGCTCACTGGGACACTTGGTCTAGTGCATGAGTGACACTTGTCGTGGACGGGGTCAATAGGACATGTGTCATATGCTCATTGGGACACTGGGTCCAATGCATGAGTGACACGTGTCAGACTGTCCACCTACTAGCTTGCCTATGTGTCAAGGTACTGCCAAGTGGCAAGTGTCGATTGTGCATGGAGTTTGCCATGTGTCAACGTTAGGATGTGTCAGGGTTAAGGGGTGCTTGAGGGGATATAGTGTGAGCCTTGTCAGGCATTCCTAATTATGGTATTCCTATGCAACTGTGGTTGGGAGGAGATTTGCAGCAGAGCTCTCATGTTTGCTTATTGATCTATGTACATTTGCTTGAGATTAATAAAGTGACGGGTAATTCTGTGTATTTACTTAGGTTTTGTGAGCTTGTGTGCAACATTTGGTATCAAAGCAGTTGCTTTCAAGAGTGATGTGGGATTTGGCATCTTCAGTTAGGGTTTGGAGCATTCTTGGAGAGCGATCAAGACTTGCCATGTCAGTTGCCCCTGTAATAGCAACGCTTGCTGCTTAGCATCCTGAACGGCTCTGTCCACTTGGTCTTGTGTTGTTGTCAGAGTGTTTTGGAGTGTAGCCACATAGCCTTCTAAAGTTTCAGCTGATTGTTTGGCCTTTTTCAACTCCGCATCTGACTTGGCTTCGTGCTGTTTGGCGATCTTCACTTCACGATTCAGTTGAATCACCTTTTGGCTGATAAGATTGTTTTTAGATCCCAGGTCAGAGATGCGCTTCTCCATTGAGGTCTTCTCATCTATCGTGGTCTGAATCACCTGCGCAAGGTTATCGACTAAACCAAGTGCGTCACCAGAATCCACGGGTGTAGTAACAACAACAACAAAAGGAATAGTAGCTCCAGGTGCTGGTCGGGGTTGGCCTTGAAACTTTGCCTGTGTATCTTCTTCCTCGAAGATATCTTCTCCTTCAAATCCTATTGGCATTGTGGCATCGAACTGCTTCGGAGATACAACCGCATGAACGATCCTAATAGTATCTAGTGCTTGATCTGGTACATCTTGTTGATCTGTTTGAAATGTAGAATCAAAAGCATTAATGGTGTCATGTAATTGTTCGAATCCTCTTCCGGGGGATTAGAGGTCAAAGGGCGCTGGACTCTTGGGCATCTCAAATATTTCATTTGCCCCTGGGGGTCGGAATCATCGAACATATCCATGAACTGTTGGGTTTCTGGCGAAACGGATTGAGTTTGTGGGGGTGAGGCTAGAAGAATATAACCTCGCTCCTCATACCTGATAATGTACGATGAGATATCATGTAAGGTGACTCCTCGTCTGATGTGAAAACTGATGTATCCGGTGGAAAATAACAAACGGCCATTCATATAAAAAGCAAAGCACTCTTAACTAGTTAGCAAACCTTCAACCTCCTCCAGATTGCCAAATTTGGCATTCTTTGAGGTCTATGAGGGTTCCTGCCCAGTTTTGGAAGCCATGCAAAGGTTAGATAGTCGAAAAGAACAAAAATTATCAAAAATTAACAAAAACTTGCTATTAACCCTCGTCGACTTTACTAGAGTTGTATTACATTGTTTTTCAATGTCGAATCAAGCCTGCAAAGATTAGTTCCATCAGCCCCCTACGAAGGTTATTTGTCTGAAAAATACTATTTTAGGTCATCAGAACCCTCGCCAAGGTAAAAAAAAATATCATTTTTCAATATTAACCCTCGCTGACCTTACCAGAGCTGTATTACCATGTTTTCAGTCTCCAGCCAGCTCTGCGAAGGTTAGTTCCCAAAGATTTGTCTCTGCGAAGGTTTATAGTGATTCTGAGATCGTTCCACAACAAAAGAACCCTCGCAAGCATAAAAACAAGAGTTTTGTTTCATATGAACCTTCACCAATTTGCTCAGACTTGAATTACATTGTTCTGTATCTTCAGGAAGCCGTGCGAAGGCTAGTGTCGATGCCATTGGAAATAGCTTAAGCTGATCGCTTGGATTAATCTCAACATTTATCTCACATGCTTCTGTATAGATATGAAGAAATCTGATTGGATCGATAGTTCCATTATATTTGGGTATTTCCAATCTAGGTGTTTTTCTGATTATGGGGCAAGGTTGTGGTTGATCATAATCCCCACTGTCTTGATCCATCTCTTGAGATTGGAAACCTTCAAATGGGAATTCTTCATAATCTGTAGAGTATTGACTTATAGATATCTCATTGGAATGGGACCTTGGAGTGGATTCAATAATGCCTATTGTCTTACTTGATCTGAATATCATCCACTATGAAGATATAGGCGGATGGTAGTTTCAAATCACAATGATCGCAGACAATAATGGAGCCGAGTGCGGGTGGGGTCCCCAAACACAGGGGGTCTAGAGGGCTACGCTAACCCCCAGCGCTGAATGGTGTGACCTATGTATGATTGAATGAGTGATGGACTTGTGAAGTGCCTTGCTTGCGAAGGTTCTTGGTGACAAATATTGTGTTTGCAAAGGTTCTGAAAAACATCTCCGATCAGAGTGTAATCTAGTGGTGACTCCAGATCATGCAGTGCTTATGTGGTTATTAGACGGTTTGTAGAAAAGTGCCAGGCGTGAACTCAAACGAAGGGAGCAATATGTGACGTTGCAACAAGCAATGGAAGATGCGGTACGGGAAGAGGATGAAGGGTCAGATGAGGAGCCCATATTGGAATGTTGCCACATATAGTTGGGCAAACTACCACCACCTCTACTACAATTGCATATACCGATATCAATGCTACAATAGATTTAATGTTGGATGAGTTGGAAAAGATGAATCAGAGATAATAACTGCAAATGGAGCAATTGACAGTGCAGTTTAATCAAAAGCTGTAGCTGTCAAACAATCGGAATTTTCTCAACAATAGCAGTATCCTAAAAGGGAAAATGTTTGATGTTCAATTTGCGCTGGAAATTATGTGGTTAACGAATGCTTGTTGATGAAGGAGAGACTAGCAAATAAATGTTGTCATCTATGTAATGCTTCATCTCATGAGACTGCATTTTGTCCATTCAATTCAAGAGAGTTATTGGACAGGGGAGAGCTTTGTATGGATCCCATCCAGGACCAGCAACGCACACGCCTAGGATGGGAGCACCACCACAAATATTGGGTCAATCTGGCAGCAATGGAAGTAGAATCAATGCCTCAATAGGAAGTAGTTCAATGGTATGTGCCAACGGAACCATTTCATGATTCAACAATCAATGAATACTACACTATGCTGCTCAACAACAAAGACAATGGGTGAAGCTTTCATTAGGTTGCTTTGGTTGTGGTGCAAATAATTGAATTGCGGAATGTCCCAGTTATGAACGTAGCCACGGCTGATCTAGATTTAGTCTATGAAAGCATCACATAAGCAAGACTTAACCCTAGAAAGTAGGAGAGAGAAAGCTTAAAGAGACTAAAGAAGGAGATCATATCATAAGCCAAGTAACAAATGACACAGAATCCCTACTTATAGCCAAGAGGAAGCCCTAAAAGGAAGCTTCCAGTGGCTAGGGCCAAACTGAGAGGGAAAATAGTGCGCCCTCCAAGAAGCCCCACTCTCAGTAATATGACCAAATAACCAATATAGTGAATCATAGGGCCCAAGGCCAATAATATGGTCTAAATGTCAATAATAGGGCCCAAGGCCAACCATATAGTCTAAATGTCAAATAATGAATAAAAAAGGGCCCAAAGCCTGCCTATGCATAAAGTAAAGTAAATGTAAATGGACATGGCGAATGTAATGAGCCGAGTCCATAACTCTCCCCGACACAAAAATAAGACCCAACTTTCATAAAGGACTGGATCAAGTAACAGCAAGCCCTGGAGGATCAACTGGAACAGCATCTGGTGTAGTAACAACTGGAGCAACAGCTGATGTAGAGGAATCAACAAGTGCGGCAAGAGCACGAGCCTGATCCGCAAGTGACGGTGTATGATAAAAGACATCAATAGGCTCCCATGTGGCCTCCTCAACAGGACGACCATCCCACTGGACTAGGAACTGAATCTGCCGGCGGCGTCGACTATGATGCAAACGCACCTGAAGGATAGCAGCAGGTAATAAAGGAAAGAGATCCGGTTCAGTAGGAAACTCAGTATCACGAGGAGCATCATCCTCAATAGCAGCACGTAATAAACTGACATGGAATATATCACAGGCACGTGTGGAAGCAGGAAGCTGAAGACGATATGTAACCAGACTAAGAACCTCCAATATACAATAAGGCCCATAATAACGTGGTGCAAGCTTCTCAGTAGAAGCATGGCCCTGAATAAAATGATGACGTGCAAACCGTAGGCGTAGATATACCATATCACCAACATGAAACTCAACATGACGTCGATGACGATCAACTGAAGCCTGATAACGCTGCTGGACCTGCTGCAAATGGGAACTGGCTTGGAGAATAAGCTCGCGAGCACCTGATAGAAATGAAGACAGTGTCACAGGTGTATCCTTGGGAGGAAGAGGAATACCAGGTAAAAGAGGTGCATAACCATGAGATAATAAAAATGGTGCAACGTCGGTGCTGGTACTAACAGAGCTGTTATAGCTATACTCTGCCAAACATAAGTGCTGATCCCAATCCTTCCCTGAAGGAGTAACAAAATGGCGCAAATAATCCTCAAGGATCCTGTTAAGGACCTCAGACTGCCCATCAGAAGTAGAATGATAAGCAGACCCCATAAAAAGCTGTACATCCAATATACGCATAAGCTCTGTCCAGAACAATGATGTAAACTTACTATCCCGATCAGAAAGGATAGTACGAGGAAACCCATGTAGGCAAAATATCTCTAAAAGGAACAAGCATGCACACTGCTCTGCTGTGATAGTACTGCGGACGGGTTTGAAATGTGCCTGTTTCGAGAACCTGTCAATTACCACCATACATGAATCGTGACCACGACGGGAGCGGGGAAGGCCAATGATGAAGTCCATAGAAATATCAGTCCACTGGCGGTGAGGAATAGGCCAACTCTGAAGCAAACCAGCGGACTTAGCACGGGAGTACTTATTACGTAAGCAGAAAGGACAGGTACGAATAAGTACAACAAGCTCTTTCCTAAGGGATGGCCAATAGAAATGATTCTTAAGATGAGCATAAGACTTCTGAAAACCAAAATGACCCCCAACTGGGGACGAATGAGCATCCGACAACAACTGAGAACGGATACCCAAAGAACTAGGAATACAAAGAGAACCATAATGATAAAGACGGTGGTCAACAATGGAATAAACCTGATGAGGTGAAGACGACATAGGTGGAGCAGAACTATAAACATCACGAAAATCAGAACATGTAAGATAAGCAGATGGAAGATCATCAAACTAGGAAGGGATCGTGGCAACAAGGGTATTCAATAAAGCAGGAAGTCTAGACAATGCGTCAGCAGCAATGTTAGCACGACCAGGACGATACAAAATAGAAAAATCAAAAGATTGTAAAAACTGCAACCAATGAAACTGACGAGCACTAAGATCACGCTGGGAGAAGAGATAACGTAAGGACTGATGATCAGTAACGATATCAAAAGGAACACGGTACAGGTAATGGCGCCACTTCTTAAGAGCATAGATAATGGCAAGAAGCTCTTTCTCATGGACAGAATAACGTTGCTCATAAGAGCGTAAACGACGCGACTCATAAGCAATAATACACTGAGACTGACGAAGCAAGGCACCCAAACCAACATTACTAGCATCGGTCTGAACAATAAATTTCTGATCAAACTGTGGTAAACACAGGACAGAGGCCTCCACAACAGCACGACGAAGAGTGTCAAAGGCGAACTGACAATCAGAAGTCCAAACAAAAGCACTAGACTTCTTCAAAAGGGCATGAAGAGGGGCAGCCACAGTGGCAAAGTGAGGAACAGGACGACGAAGGTGAGTAGCGAGACCAAGAAACATACGAATATGGTGGACATCTGTGGGAACAGGCCAATCAGCGATTGCCCGAACCTTATGAGGGTCCAAACGAATACGACCATCACAAATGAGAAATCCTAAAAACTCAATCTCAACAACAGCAAAGGAACACTTAGAAAGTTTAGCAAACAACTGGTGATGAACAAGCAATTGAAAAACAGGTGAAAGATGTAACACATGCTCATCAAGAGTCTTACTAAAAACAAGAATATCATCAAAATAAACTAAAACACAACGACCAAGGAGAGGACGCATGATGTTATTCATCACATTCTGGAACGTGGGTGGACCATTAGTAACACCAAAAGGAAGAACACAAAACTCATACAAACCAAGATGGGTACGAAACGCAGTCTTGTGTTCGTCCGAAGGATGCATCCTAATCTGGTGATATCCGGAACGTAAGTCTATCTTAGAGAAAAGATGAGAGGTGCCTAACTGGTCAAAGAGATCATCCATGTGAGGAATAGGATACTGGTTACGGATGGTCAACTTATTGAGGGCACGATAATCAATGCAGAGGCGTTTGGAACCATCTTAGCAAGCTGAGCATGGCAAGTAGCAGGAACTAAATCAGTAGAAGGCTCATTAGATAGATCAGGCTCATCAGATATATGAATGTAGATATCGGACTCATCTGGGGTAGTGCCCTCATGGTAGAAAACAACAGTAGAAGTAGGCAGGGGCTGGCGGCAATCATGGGCAGTGTGGTCAGGACTCTTACAACGAAAGCAAAGACGCTTCTGCTGAATGTCAGCGAACTCTGCAGACGTGTAACGTCGGACAAAAGTAGGACGAGGAGGCGGAGGGCGAGGAGCGGGAGAAGTAAGGGAAGAGGTCGGGACGACAGTGGATGGGGCAGATGGGGCCGGAGATGGTAGAGGTGAAAGAGATGGACGGGGTCGGGAAAAGCGAAAGGGAGCAGGATCAGGGTACTTATGCTGTAAAGTACTAGCAAGGGACATGGCCTCAACAAGTGTGGGTGGACGGTAAGAAGAGACATCGTATCGTAGAGCACCACGAAGTCCAGCAATGTAGCGAGAAATAAGCTCGGTGGGCTGAAGATCTGTAAAGAGGTAGGAAAGGTCCATAAACTGATCTGTATAGGAAGAAAGATCACCAGTCTGAGTAAGACTACGGAATATATCACGCTGGCGGCTCAGCCACTGAGGGTCAATCATAGTATGACGAAGATCATGACGAAAGGTAGGCCATAACTGGAGACCGTCCCGATCAGGGTCAAGTCGGTAGACCCGCCACCAAGTGGCAACACGTCCATCTAAATGTAAGGCGGCTAACTGGATCTTCTGAGGATCAGTCTTAGGGTAAATCTGAAAATAAGTATCAAGCTTTGCAAACCAATTCTCTAACAAGTTCCCGTCAGAGGAACCAGAATAGGTGGCAAGTTGTACCTGATCACGAAAATCTCGAGCAAAATGTGGCTCAGGAGCTGTAGGACGTGGAAAACCGGGTGGTGGGTTAGGTGGAAAATGAGGCCCACCGCCAAAGGAAGTAGACGAGGATGGAAGTCCAAATGGAGACCCAAATGATGAATGAACAGGGGCTTTGCCAGGTCCATGTGGCTGTAAGGAATCAATCTGTGACTGCATAGTGGCAAAGCCGGTCTGTAGAGTGGTAAAACCGGTCATCATTTGGTCGAAACGACTACTGAGGAGAGTAAGAGAGTCATGCATATCAGCAAACTGTTCATCTAAAGGTCCGGAATGACTCGCAGGTGTAGTGGGTGAGCTAGCCATGAGGAAGAAAAAGTAAGCGAGAAAAGAAATGTGCTAAACAATTGGACGAACTGAAGGAGAGGACATAAGTCGTCACAACAGGCACGCCAATGAAAAGACACAATAGAACTCGCGATGTAAGATGAACGGAAAGGACAACTAAGTAAGAAATATCTCGTAACCGCAACCGGAAGTGAGCTGAAAAATAGCGGCGATATGTCGAGGTACCGGGCAGCCTCCAAAAAAGATGCTAAGGGCCCGACAACGTGGAGTAAACGGTGGGTAAAAGTATGGGAAACAATTATGGACTATGGGGCTGGAAAGGGAGCAGCCAAGGAAAGGAAGTGATAACAAAAAGGAGGTATGGGCAGCGAGGAAACAAGGCTGAAAAATCAGAGATCGCCCTTCAAGGGTCAAAAAAAAAGTTTGCGATAAAGACGGAGAGCAATCCCGATGCGCGATGAAGTTGGGTGGGAGTGGCTTTCTAAGCATCTAGGCGTGTTTGTGTTGTCCGGGGTAGGGGTGCGAACACAGACATCAGTGTAGGAGGGTGAGCTGAAATTGAGGCGGATGTAGGGCGCCAGCTATGGTGGAGTGTGGGCGTCCAAGAGAGGTAGTAAACGGCAAAAAAAAATTGGATCAAAAAGATGGGTTGGTAGGGCGCTAGGAGGGGCTGATGGAAGGTGGCGAATAGGGGCAGCAAAAAGCGGAAATTTTCAGCAAAGGAAGGAGCAGTGGGGTGCTGGTCAGCAAGCATGAGGGCGCCCAATAGGGCAGCAAATAGGAGGCAGTAGGGTGCCCAAAATAGGGGAGGAAAAAGGCTGAAAATGCAGCAGCAGGCAGCTAGCAAGAGGGCGCTAGAAATGGGCAGCAAGTGGGCGCCTGTCCTCCTCCGATCCGTCGTGAAAATCCAAGCTGAAGATGGGCGCCCTCTTGTGAGAGAACAGCTGTGTTTGTGTTGTCCGGGGTTGCGAACACAGACATTAGTGTAGGAGGGTGAGCTGAAATTGAGGCGGATGTAGGGCGCCAGCTATGGTGGAGTGTGGGCATCCAAGAGAGGTAGTAAACGGCAAAAAAAAAATTGGATCAAAAAGATGGGTTGGTAGGGCGCTAGGAGTGGCTGATGGAAGGTGGCGAATAGGGGCAGCAAAAAGCGGAAATTTTCAGCAAAGGAAGGAGCAGTAGGGTGCTGTCAGCAAGCGTGAGGGCGCCCAATAGGGCAGCAAATAGGAGGCAGTAGGGTGCCCAAAATAGGGGAGGAAAAAGGCTGAAAAGGCAGCAGTAGGCAGCCAGCAAGAGGGCGCTAGAAATGGGCAGCAAGTGGGCGCCTATCCTCCTCCGATCTGTCGTGAAAATCCAAGCTGAAGATGGGCGCCCTCTTGTGAGAGAACAGGCGTGTTTGTGTTGTCCGGGGTTGCGAACACAGACGTCAGTGTAGGAGGGTGAGCTGAAATTGAGGCGGATGTAGGGCGCCAACTATGGTGGAGTGTGGGCATCCAAGAGAGGTAGTAAACGGCAAAAAAAAAATTGGATAAAAAAGATGGGTTGGTAGGGCGCTAGGAGTGGCTGATGGAAGGTGGCGAATAGGGGCAGCAAAAAGCGGAAATTTTCAGCAAAGGAAGGAGCAGTAGGGCGCTGGTCAGCAAGCATGAGGGCGCCCAATAGGGCAGCAAATAGGAGGCAATAGGGTGCCCAAAATAGGGGAGGAAAAAGGCTGAAAATGCAGCAGTAGGCAGCCAGCAAGAGGGCGCTAGAAATGGGCAGCAAGTGGGCGCCTGTCCTCCTCCGATCCGTCGTGAAAATCCAAGCTGAAGATGGGCGCCCTCTTGTGAGAGAACAACCGTGTTTGTGTTGTCCGGGGTTGCGAACACAGACATTAGTGTAGGAGGGTGAGCTGAAATTGAGGCGGATGTAGGGCGCCAGCTATGGTGGAGTGTGGGCGTCCAAGAGAGGTAGTAAACGGCAAAAAAAAAATTGGATCAAAAAGATGGGTTGGTAGGGCGCTAGGAGTGGCTGATGGAAGGTGGCGAATAGGGGCAGCAAAAAGCGGAAATTTTCAGCAAAGGAAGGAGCAGTAGGGTGCTGTCAGCAAGCATGAGGGCGCCCAATAGGGCAGCAAATAGGAGGCAGTAGGGTGCCCAAAATAAGGGAGGAAAAAGGCTGAAAAGGCAGCAGTAGGCAGCCAGCAAGAGGGCGCTAGAAATGGGCAGCAAGTGGGCGCCTATCCTCCTCCGATCCGTCGTGAAAATCCAAGCTGAAGATGGGCGCCCTCTTGTGAGAGAACAGGCGTGTTTGTGTTGTCCGGGGTTGCGAACACAGACGTCAGTGTAGGAGGGTGAGCTGAAATTGAGGCGGATGTAGGGCGCCAACTATGGTGGAGTGTGGGCGTCCAAGAGAGGTAGTAAACGGCAAAAAAAAAATTGGATAAAAAAGATGGGTTGGTAGGGCGCTAGGAGTGGCTGATGGAAGGTGGCGAATAGGGGCAGCAAAAAGCGGAAATTTTCAGCAAAGGAAGGAGCAGTAGGGCGCTGGTCAGCAAGCATGAGGGCGCCCAATAGGGCAGCAAATAGGAGGCAGTAGGGTGCCCAAAATAGGGGAGGAAAAAGGCTGAAAATGCAGCAGTAGGCAGCCAGCAAGAGGGCGCTAGAAATGGGCAACAAGTGGGCGCCTGTCCTCCTCCGATCCGTCGTGAAAATCCAAGCTGAAGATGGGCGCCCTCTTGTGAGAGAACAGCCGTGTTTGTGTTGTCCGGGGTTGCGAACACAGACATTAGTGTAGGAGGGTGAGCTGAAATTGAGGCGGATGTAGGGCGCCAGCTATGGTGGAGTGTGGGCGTCCAAGAGAGGTAGTAAACGGCAAAAAAAAAATTGGATAAAAAAGATGGGTTGGTAGGGCGCTAGGAGTGGCTGATGGAAGGTGGCGAATAGGGGCAGCAAAAAGCGGAAATTTTCAGCAAAGGAAGGAGCAGTAGGGTGCTGGTCAGCAAGCATGAGGGCGCCCAATAGGGCAGCAAATAGGAGGCAGTAGGGTGCCCAAAATAGGGGAGGAAAAAGGCTGAAAAGGCAGCAGTAGGCAGCCAGCAAGAGGGCGCTAGAAATGGGCAGCAAGTGGGCGCCTATCCTCCTCCGATCCGTCGTGAAAATCCAAGCTGAAGATGGGCGCCCTCTTGTGAGAGAACAGGCGTGTTTGTGTTGTCCGGGGTTGCGAACACAGACGTCAGTGTAGGAGGGTGAGCTGAAATTGAGGCGGATGTAGGGCGCCAACTATGGTGGAGTGTGGGCGTCCAAGAGAGGTAGTAAACGGCAAAAAAAAATTGGGTAAAAAAGATGGGTTGGTAGGGCGCTTGGAGTGGCTGATGGAAGGTGGCGAATAGGGGCAGCAAAAAGCGGAAATTTTCAGCAAAGGAAGGAGCAGTAGGGCGCTGGTCAGCAAGCATGAGGGCGCCCAATAGGGCAGCAAATAGGAGGCAGTAGGGTGCCCAAAATAGGGGAGGAAAAAGGCTGAAAATGCAGCAGTAGGCAGCCAGCAAGAGGGCGCTAGAAATGGGCAGCAAGTGGGCGCCTGTCCTCCTCCGATCCGTCGTGAAAATCCAAGCTGAAGATGGGCGCCCTCTTGTGAGAAAAATCTGCTCAATGGAGATGCTCAGGAAAGTGCTCTGATACCAAGTTATGAACGTAGCCACGACTGATCTAGATTTAGTCTATGAAAGCATCACATAAGCAAGACTTAACCCTAGAAAGCAGGAGAGAGAAAGCTTAAAGAGACTAAAGAAGGAGATCATATCATAAGCCAAGTAACAAATGACACAGAATCCCTACTTATAGCCAAGAGGAAGCCCTAAAAGGAAGCTTCCAGTGGCTAGGGCCAAACTGAGAGGGAAAATAGTGCGCCCTCCAAGAAGGCCCCCACTCTCAGTAATATGACCAAATAACCAATATAGTGAATCATAGGGCCCAAGGCCAATAATATGGTCTAAATGTCAATAATAGGGCCCAAGGCCAACCATATAGTCTAAATGTCAAATAATGAATAAAAAAGGGCCCAAAGCCTGCCTATGCATAAAGTAAAGTAAATGTAAATGGACATGGCGAATGTAATGAGCCGAGTCCATAACTGTCCCCATAAGGGCAAATATAGAACTTTTTGTCGTGAATGTGGATATGGACATAGTTACAAGGATTGTCCAGTATGGCCGACTTTTAGTGCACCAATCAATCAAACCAACAAGGACCAAGAGCCTATACTCAATTTCCAAGTGCACCTGTGCTACCAGTAACAAGGGCACAAAAGGGCAAGGAAAAAATGAAGGAAGATCTACATGTGCCATTTCAGTCTGTTCCAGAACGATCAAATGCAGTACCATCAACAACTCATAATTATCCTCATTGAAGGGCAAAGCAAAACAAATGCCAAAAGGTAAAGGAATGAATCAAAGAGTTTCAAGATCGAGAGAAACCTCTAATGGCACATAACACTAATGCGAGACCATCAAGGATGTTGCCTTGAGCATGCATGTTGCACACTCCACAATAGTTCGGTTCTTTCTCTCGGCTACGCAGTTTTGCTGAGGGGTATGTGGAGCTGTAAGTTGCCTTTTGATTCCATTAGCCTTGCAGAATTCCACAAATTCCGTCTTAGTATATTCCACCATCATCTGACCTGAACATCTTTATCTTCTTTCCTGATTGCTTTTCTACTTTGAAATGCAGAAAGTACTTGAATGCTTTAGATTTTTGTTTCAAGAAATAAATCCAAATCTTGCCTGAGAAGTCATCAATAAAGGTCTTTAAGTAATATGTCCCCCCTACAAATCTGGTTTGGGTTGGCCGCTTAAATCCAAATGCACCAATTCAAGTATACCTGCTACCCTGGTGGTGTTTTTCTTGGGAAACTTTTGTCTTTGTTGCTTTCCCATAGCGCAAGCCTCACATACTGAAGAGCTTGGCTTAATGGCTGGAAGCCCCTCCACCATATGATGCTGGCTTCACCACCTGCATACTTTGGTAGCCAAGATGTCCATACCTCTCGTGCCAATCCACATCACCTCCTTTTGTTGTTTAAGCATGCTGACTAGGGATAGAAGTGTACAACTTGTATAAATTATCTTCTTGCAATCCTTTAGCCACAACCTTTATATTATCACTCAAATCCAATACAAGACAAGAAGTAGCATCAAATTCTACTTTCATATTTTGTTGTGTGATAGCTCCTACTAAAAGAAGATTCTTAGCAAGTCCTGGTACATATAAGACATTCTTAATGACTTTGACTTCTCTTTATGGAAGCTTATAGGAACTGTGCCCTTTCCCTTGACCTTGTGTGTTGAGTTGTCACCTAGCCACACTTCTTGTCCATCACCAATCCCCACAAAGGTATCAAACCAATCCCTATGAGGGGTCATGTGCTTTGAAGCACCTGTGTCAAAACCACCTGATGTAGCTTGTGAGGCCAATGCAACAAAAAATAGCACAGCTTGCCTTATGTCATTCTGCTCCTCTCTTGCAATACTCTCTACAACATTTCCTCCTTGCTTCTTTGTGCCCTTCTTTTGCTCTGCAAGCTTCTTCCTGCACTCAAAAGCAAAGTGTCCATATTTACCATAGTAATTGCAATTCCCCTTCCTTCGAGGTGTAGAAGAGGTAGTAGAGGAGGATTGTGTTTCTGACATTTGCAAGTTCCCCATTCCTTGCTCAAGTGCTTGTGGTGCTCCTTTGTTTTTGCCTTTACCTTTCTTCTTGTCCTTGGCTGAATTCTGCTTCTTCTTAGAAGCAAAGGCATGCTCCTGGAAATCCTCCCTCTTGGAGAGATTAACTCTCCTCATCTCCTCCTGTAACAAGAGACCATATACCTGCTCATAAGTAGGAATTTTGTCCCTCACAAATATCATCATAACAAAGTTCTGATAAGCATATGACAAGCTATTCAAAACTATTGCCACCAAGTCTTTGTCAGCAATAGCCTCTCAAGTACAGGCTGATATCTAAGATCCTGAATCTTAGTAAGATGATTAGTAACTGTCTCCCTGTCTCCATCCTCAAGGTATACAACTTGTTCTTCAAATAAAGAAGTCTAGCTGTATTTGATGTCTCATACAATGCACAAAGCATCTACAGGCCCTTTGGCCAACCTGATTAGAGGAATAACATTATCCCTCACAGACATGTTGATGATCTTGTGTGCCCTTTCCCCTCTCTTGATATAGTCCTTGACCTTAGGGCCTGATGTTGGAACATGCTCCTCTCCTGTCACAAGCTTCCAACATTCTTTATCTTCTAGAATGTTCCTGATGACAACAAAGGGATCAGATGCTCCTACAAAAAGTGCGCCCAATTCAAAGGTAAGCTCCTCTCCAGGAATAGCTGAACTTTGATCAAAACCAGTCCAAGCTTTCACAACACCACATGCAACATAACTTGCCTTGATACCATGACAAAATCCAAGGCCTAGCTATGGAGTATCATAACAACATAAACCAGCTATGGAGTAGAAGACAAAAGGAAGAGAGAGAGACTCAAAGCTCACACCAACATAATGATTATTCAAAGAGTAGGAGGGCGTGGAAGCCCCTCAAGGCCTAGGGTCACAAATAGCATGAAAAACATAGAGGTGGTGTCTTTCCTATTCTAGCTCTAGAACCCACATGGATCTTCAACCTACTTGTCATTACTTGCCTAATTAGCATAAGTGGGGTGTACTATGTACATAAATATTTACCCTCATTTCTTATGCACAAGTAACAAGCTAAAGTACACAAGCCAAAAGGGGCAAAATAGGCATTATTAACCAGCTTCATTTGCAATCAAACTTGTAGATTAGAGGTGTGTCAAGCTGAAAGGAATAGTCACTGACATACCAGTGAAGATAGCAGGAGTGCATTATGTTCTCACATTTGTGGTGATGGATCTACCAGAGTCACTTGCTAATTATTGTGTTTTATTGGGTTGACCATGGTTAAGAGTTGGTAATGTAATTCATGATTGGGGAACAGGAAAAATTACATTTGGAAATGGAGAACAAACAATCAAAGTTGATCCATCAACAAGAGCAGTGAAGCTTCTGCCATAGAAAATATGATGACTCTTCCAGAAAGCACCATACTATCGATTGTCTAGAAAAAAAGACAACTCCTAGTACTCAATGTGATTCTCAAATAGACATGGTACAATGGAAAGAGACATTAGCAACAGTGAATTGCATGGCTAGTTGCGAATGCAAAGAGATTCGAAGTTACTTCAGGCACCATCAAAGGGAAATGCCATGGATATGCCAACTTTAAATCTTTTAGAGGCCTAAAAATCAAGTTAGTGAAGAAAGGGAGTTTCGCACCACTTTTTAAATTCAAATAATAAGGGAGGTAGGAATTGGCCAATAGCCAATGAGGCCAAATGCCCATTCTCCATTGTAAATAGTGGCATCATGTATATCATTTTTATGTTCAATCAAAGAAAGGTGGAGATTACCATTTTGGCAATTAGATGTCCTTGCTTCTCCTCCTCCTCCATCTCTCTCATGTCTATTATTATCTTTCCATTATTTGCTTTTGCTGATTGTTGGATTTGAATGTTATTGCAATTTTTGTAAGAGAAAAGTAAGCGTGATTATGGAGATTTAATTGAATTCCTGGACAATTAAGTGTTAAATTCCTTGTTACAACTCACAAGAACATGACGAGAAGATAATTCAATTCAAATTTTTTCTATCAACTCGGTGCATTTGACAGCCCATAAAACAGCAAATGAAATAGGATAAGTTTAGGTAATAAATCTATCCAACAACTATTCGGTAGCATAAATCGAAAAAGTCGATTTCATCACACTTAAGATCTACACTGCTGAAACTGGTAACCACATCCACTACAAAAGCCCAGGGTCCTGTGGCACCAAATGGTCGGTGTAAGCTGACACAACTCAATTCGTAACATCTCCACAATGGACATAAGCTTTCAATTACATTCATAACAAATGAATGTCAGACGTCTGTGCATGACAACTATCATACTCAACAACCACCAAGAGAGGCAGGATAGTAAACATCACTGGAAAAATTTATCAAAGAAAATTATGTGGTCAAGCATAGCTTGAGCAGCTTGTATTCTTTTTCTTTGAACCTTTAGATCATCCTTCAGAGATGGCAAATCTGTACCAGGAGAGTTGGATGACCTAGACTAGAAGGACTTCAGTTGATCTTGAAGTTTGCCTAGCTCCAGGAGCTCTGTCCTACTTTTGGCTCGTTGCAAAAGTTTTTTGGAAGCCATGGCATAATCTGCTCTCTCGCTATCTCTCTCTCTCTCTGGCAAGAAGAGCAAGCATCTGTGTCAGGCATCGCATTCTGAGAGGTAAATATGAAATAACATACCTAGCTAGAGATGGATCTGAATGCAAGCAAATATTTGCCAAGACTATGCGGTAGTATAAATCGATGCTTGCTCCTTGCCAGAGAGAGAGAGAGATAGCGAGAGAGCGAGGGATAGTTTGCTTGTCAAAATTACAAATTGTTTGCTCTTTGAAGCTCGTTTGGTGGCATCTCAGTTATGGGAGGCATGGGCAGTGAGTAGGTTTTTTGCAAATTTTTTTCGTACCTTTTTCATTTTTTTTAACTGGAGGGGGCATGCAGTTGCCATCCACCCCCTGATAATTAATTCCGGGGGGGGTAGGGCCATGAAAATTACTTTTAGTTGTTTTTGGGCATGTGGGAGCGAGCGGGGAGGGGCCTGTATTTTTTTTTGTTGAAAAAACGAAATTTGCGCTCGGGGCGTCCACCCTGGACGCACCTTGGGCGCGTCCGCGTCCGGACGCGCGTTTGCGCCCATGGGTCCGCTTCCTTATATATATATATATATATATATATATATATATATATATATATATATATATATATATATATATATATATATATATATATATATAGATGGCCATTTTTGCGCCCATGTCCCTGGGCGCGTCCGCCTCCGGGCACGTCCATTTTTTTTTGAATAAAAGATACACTAAAAAAGAAAATGTCCGCCCACCCCGGACGCGCCCGGGCGCGCCTGCGCCCACGTCCGGACACGCGTCCGTGCCTGGGGGTCCTTAGCTTAGATATAGATATATATATGTATCACAAACATGAGGGTCTGGGCCGGACGCGGGCAATCCGCATTCGCGTCCGGCGTCCGGACCTGAACGCGTCCAACCCCTGGACGCGGGGTCGGACGTGTCCCTTATTTTATTTTATTTATTTATTTATTTATATTTATTTTAGACTAAACAAGACTAAATTTAAAAAAAAAAAAACAAAAAAGTGGATGTGTCTGGACCCCCGGATGCACCCCTGGTGCGTCTGTGCCCAGACGCGGACGCGCGTTCGAACGCACCATCCGCTTCCTTAGATATGTAATATATAGACCTAAGGAAGCGGGACCCGGACGCGAATGCGCGTCCGGATGCGCGTTCGCGTCCATTTTTTGTTTTTTTTTTTAAATTTAAATTTTTTTTTTTAGACTTAAATTTTTTTTTAAAAAAAAATACAGATTTTATTATAGACCATAGTAGTAAAGTAAACCAAGCCAACCCACATTACGTCAGACATGAGGGTCTGGGCCGGAATGCCCGCGTCCGAAGTCCGGACCCGGACGCGGGGTCGGATGCGTCCAATTTTTTTTTTAATTAAAAAAAAAAAAAACAGATGCGTCTGGGGTCCGGACGCGTCCGGGGGTCCGGTTGCCATTTTTTTAAATTTTTTTTAAAGTCCGCCATCCGCTTCCTTAGGACCATACTTGCCAGTTCTGGAAATGTGGCCCAAAATAAGTAAAATTCATAATTGTGTAACAAAGGAATTTATTTTTTTTGGATTTAAATTACTACCACATTTCCGACCCAGTATGTTCCGGAATGTATTGTATGGACCGTACAGTACATTTCGACTGGTTTGGGTCGGAACGGGTTTCTAAGATATAGACACACTTAGCACTTGTGTGAAAACAATTTTTGGGTCAGAAATTTATAGTTTTGTCTTCCAGTTTTTGATGTGGTAATCTGGTATCTTAGTATTTTTTTTTTCATGTCTTCTATGTAGGCCTATTTTTGTGGAGCACTTTTTTCCATGGTTTGATGGGGAATTGTGCTCATGTTCACATTTTCCCAACATAGAAGCACATGGGGAAAACGCTGGTGGGGAGCATTTTTTGAAACTGCATTTCCCCAGTGTGGACGCCTGTCATTTTTTAAAATCCAAGCATCATAATTACTTCATCTGGGAAAGAAGTTTCCATGCTAAGGAAACATATGCAAATATATAATTTGTGTGGCAATCTTACAGGTGTTAAGTAGATGTAATTTGCTGAAATTTCATTTTAACGCTTACATAATTCCATTTTGTAATACTATGATGCAAATATTATTTTCTAGTTTTGGAAAGTTTCTGATTTTGTATGTGTTGCATGATTTTGATGACATTTCATCTGGTGCTGATATTGTTTCAGTTTCTATACTTGAGACTTAGACCTCCATGTGCATCGCAGTTTGGTTCAGCTGCTGCCTGGAAACATATCTGTCAAGCTTAAACTTCCACTCTCGTTCATATCTTGATTTTTGAAAGTTTTTTTGTACTTTTTACGAACTGCATGAATCTAATATGTAGGCTCTACTTTTCTTTTTCAAGTGTGCATTACCAGTTATCCAGCTCTTACTGAAGCTTGGTCACTTTGTGAGAGTATCTAATTTGCAATGCACGATTCAAGCTTCTGTTGCATAATGTAGAGAGCAGGAAGATTTGTAAATCTGGGTACAAAAGGTTAAGTAGTGTGTGCCAGATTGCAACCTCCTTTCTTATATGCTTTAATTGAAAACCTTTTCCTTGATTTCTGTAGGTGGTCCAATACCAGTTGGTGGAATACCTCCATATGGGGCAGAGATGTTTTGGCATGGACAGTACATCCCACCCCCAGCTCATCCTTTCCCTATTGGATATGGAGATGGGATGTATGGGCCTCCTGGTCCTGCTATGCATTTCGATGTACCAGTAATGCCTCCTGGGCCATTTGTTCCTCCTTACATGCCTCCTTTTTATCAAGGACCTCCTATGCACAGGTACCAAATTTGTGGGTCATTTGATTTGTTGTGATTCTGAGAAGCTCAACACGCACATCAATGCTTGACATGGGTTTGTTTTTACAGCCACAGTCCTTACATGGGAAGTGGAATGCCTGCCATGGTAGGACAGGCAGAAAGACCCCTGACTAGGGAGGAGTTTTTGGAGCTTCAAGAGCGTGAAAGAAGACGGAGACTGATGGAAGAGAGCCAAGAAAGGTATATGCTTGTCGTCTTTCTTAATGGCGTTTTGAAAATGATACGAGCGGACTGGATACTCATGGCTTTGGCTTGTGCTAATACTTGTGAAAGAGTGCTGAGTTCTATCAAATTGTTTTCCTGATTATGAATCATATATGTTTTTGCAGAGAATGGGTCCAGGACAGGTCATTTGTAAAGGAAGTTATGCAGAATGCAAGACATGAACCATCAATTGTGGAGCCCAGGGTTCACTGTGCAACAGCATCAGCACAGCATCAGAGTCAGTTGCACAGGCGGGAGCTGGATCGTGACTCTGTCAGAAATTATTCAGATGATAATGATTTTAGTAGAAGTAAGAGCGGAAAAAATGTAAGAAAACTTTTGACAGAAAGATTAGGTGATAACGAGGCAAATTGGAGGCCTAGTAATTTATCTAAGGATGATTTTTCATCGTATGATGATATGAAAAGCCACAAGCCGCATGCCGATAACCAATCACACTTTCGAAGAAGTTTGTCATTTGATGAGGAAGGCAGTAGGTACCATAAACGGGTTAGTGTAGATAATGAACATGACTCTGATCTTGAGAACGATGTAGACTACTGTTACTCTAGACAAGAGACTAAGAAGTCAAGGGAGAGTATGCATGGGAAGCATAGCAAGTATTCTAACAGTAAAAGAGTGGATATTCGTACAGAGATAACAAATAGGGGGGATGATCATTCAACCTACCAAAAAGACAAAAAGAATGTCAATGATAGTTCAGAGCAATTTAGTCATTCTGAGTGTAAGAAGGCTACTGGCTCAGTGAAGCATGATCATCCAAAACTTAAAGAGCTTAGAGGTAAAAGGAATGACCATTATGATCATGCTTTAGATGAGGATGGCACTTGGGATACTGAAGTTCCAAAGAGGAAAAAACATCACAGCCGATCTAAATCTACCATTGACATGGATGGTGTAGATCATGAATTGGATGCTAGAGTGAAAAGAAAGAAGAAACATTCTAAGAAACACCATGAAGCTAGCTCTGAAACAGCCAAAGAATCTAAAATGGACTATACATTTGATGTTTTAGCTCATAGGTATAAATCCAAGTATGATTTGCATCTTATAGACCCTCCCCTTGATGATTCTTTAGAAGATTCCCGATGGCAACTGGATTCTGGCTTAGATGAGGTTGAATTATGTCACACTCATTGCTCTCAGCACAAGCATCATCATTCTGGATGATGGTGTTTAGTGCTCCAAGACACATCAACCTAGGCACCTTGGTGTCAGTTGCTTGGGTTCACCACCTGGCAGATCACTAAAGAAAATGTGGGTTACCTTGAGATTGTACATATAATCATTGTAGTGGCTCTTACTGGCTCCAAATAAAGTTTTCTCATTTCCTTTTTCACTCATCCTGTGTAACATGGGTCTATTTACGATCTGTGCAAGCACTTCGTATCAAGGTTTTTGAATTGGTTTTCGAAAGGATGTAGACTTGTTTGATGTATAAAATATCACATATTTTGGTCTAAGAAAAATTAAAATATGGGCTTGCATGTGGGCATGTATGTGCATTTTCCCTTTTCAGGCTGGTTTTGGTCATTTAGTGAACAGTTTTGACCCAATCATTAAAAAAGATGCAGAGATAGTTGTCTCCCATGTGCACTACAAAAATGTGTGCAAACGACATTCAGATTGTTAGATAACATTATACCCAAAATAGGGCTTCTTCAATAACACGGGTACAAATGAGCCTAAGCAAAAATGACTACACCCTAGGTGCCTAACATGGGCCTAGAGAAGAGTTTATAATGAGTATGAAAATTATAAATTTCACTCCCCACCAAATTATACCTTCCCAAACAAAACCTTTCAATAGCAGAATGTGTTTTGGACAACATTTAGATTTGAAATATCATTCAAATTCTGATAAATGTATGGAATGAGCATTTTGAACTGTTTCTATAACATGTAGCAACTGGAATCAAGTTTCTAGCTTGAGAGCAATATTGGAGTAAAAAAATTACAACTTTTCTTTTGCCTGGAATAAAAATGTGCAATTTACGAGCATATGGAATCCTTGAAATCTCTAGAGCACATGTTGTTGTATTGCAAGTTCAACTTGGAGATATTTGGCAGTGGAGACCTAAACTTGATTCTTGGTTTGTGCACGGAAAATGGATATCTAGGAGCCTGGTTTGAATTGGTATTATATAGCTTATTCTTATTTACTTTGCTACCATGGTTTATTGTTTAAGAGGTCCTTTAAATAATGCCACGAAAGTCCTCCAATAAATGGCATGTTTGATAACAATTACTTTCCTCTCCTTGAGGTATGGAGTTCGATTCCATTTTACCCCCAAAGTATATAGTAACATACAAACTAAAATACTATGAAATGCAACATTCAATAGTTGATCCTTAACTAAGGCCAGCAATGGCATTGCCATAATA
This sequence comes from Diphasiastrum complanatum, assembly GCA_029204225.1. NCBI lineage: Eukaryota > Viridiplantae > Streptophyta > Lycopodiopsida > Lycopodiales > Lycopodiaceae > Diphasiastrum > Diphasiastrum complanatum. The sequence goes on along the minus strand of CM055114.1, from coordinate 19,259,825 downwards.
TGATAGAAAAGCCTTGTAGAATGTTAATGTGAAATCTTTTTAAACAAGAAATGGCAGAGGACCCATTTATTTTTAAGCCCTTAAGATTTTTCAAAATTCATGTAAATTTTGAACTTTCAGATTAAAAAAAATAAAATTTTGTAAGATGCTACATTTTGAAAATATTTAAAATTTAGACCGAGTGATTCAAGATATTTCTAAAATTTTAGATTTTTAGATTCGCTAAAGAATACAAACATTAGTTGTGATCAATTTGTTATTATGAAAAATAATTGTTAAATTAGGTGAATTCAAAATTTTGGAACATTGTAATTTTTTTATTTTTCTTAAAAGTGCAATATAAAACATTTTGATATGATTTTGAAAGCTTGTTAAAAATTTTATCTTAATATTTTGAGATATAAAAAAATAATTAGAATGCAAAATTGAAAAATTTCTTTAACTAACTAATATGAATAATCAGTAAACTTAAATAATACAAAGATGTTTAAAAATCATGTTTTAGAAACAATCATTCTTAACAAAATATTGATCATCTTTTCTAAAAGATAAAAATATTCACATAAGAAATTTTAATAAATGTAAAAATATTCACATAAGAATTTTGATAATTGTTTGCATATGTATCAAAATTTTTCAATCAGATCATTTGGGTAAGGACTAGCAGCCCTTCCAAGATTTGAATCCACTTGAGCAGTAGATTGTTCCTAAGTAACAACATTCACTATTACATTATAAAGTTGCTCAACCACCTCTGCTAGATCACTTTCATCACTTGCAATAGCATTAGCAGGCGGTTGGGGCTCTTTGCAAAGTGGAGCAATATTGTCTTTTGAGGGATCCAATTTACCCACTTTTTGAAACTTGTCTGGCAAAATTGAAATTCCTACTAACTTCATTTTGGGGGATGTTAACAGACTTTGTGACAAATGTCTCCTGTGGATCATCGTAATGCTTGAGTCCCTAGTCTGATGACTTTCCCTTTGCCTCCTCGCAACTGTTGCCTTGTGAAGGTGGGTCCTAAATTGCTTAGGAAGCTGCCCACTCTACGAATATCTACATCTCTTCCCCAGCTTGCATCGGAATATCCACTAAGCCGATGAAGATTGTCGTTGTTGACTTCTCCATAGCAGATGCATTGGTTTGTTGTAGCTCGAATGTATCTCATGACTCTTGTAAGAGCCTTCCAATGGGTAATGCCAGGATTGGCCATGAATTGGCCGAGTGAGCTAACTGCAAAGGCAATATCAGGTCTTATTTGGCATATTGAAGCCAACTTTGTTTTTAGACTTAGAGATTGACTTTTCAAAGTTCATTACTCTAAAATGTCATTTGAATATGCACTTTTTGAAAGTGTTGAAAAATAAAAAATTGCAAATATTAAAATGCACCTATGCTCAACATGGTTACAATGTTTTAGAATCTTAAACTCAACAACTCATGTGAGAAGCTTATGTTGAGCATGGCTAAAATGTTTATAAAAACACCTCTAAAAATAAAAACTCATGCTCAACATAGATAACTTCTTTAATTTGAAAGGTAGGCATACCATATCTTTGAATAAAATAAAAAATCTTTGAAGCTCTTCATCCTTAGAGCTGTTTGGGTACAGTGTTTGACATTCAGCCCAATCTTGACAATTAAGGCTTTTGACCATGGCCTCTTGCACTCATGAAAAGTTTGTTTGAAAAAAAATGATGTTAAAAATTCATCAATTTAATGGTGACTGAAAATAAAAATTAACTTTGAAATTCTTTTTCCATATCTACAAGGTGGAGCTATCCATCTGCCACTCTTGAAAGGACGCTCACAAGGGCATTTTGGGAAGGAATGCCTCGCATGTTTTTCCACTCGGATATTTCCATCTCTTGAGGGATGGGAGCAATTGTTTTCTGAGTTGTTTTTTTTCCTTTGAAGAGGACATCCCTTTCAAAATTTGTACTTTTATTTCAAACCTCTCTCACTTTGTCAAAAGTTTTGTTCACAAAGGCCAGTTTCCTGCGCACACAGAGGGACTTTAGTTGGATATTTGTTTTTTCGTCGTCTTTGTGGAGTTTGAGATACTCAGGCCAACAAAAATTGCACTACACTAACTTGCCGAAATGATTGGGCATAGGGATACTCTACAGACATCTCTTTTTTGGCTTGTAGACTATGGATTTCATCTAAAACAAAAAATTTATAAGAATAAATTAATTTGATGTCAAAATCTGCTACCATGGGGTAGATAGGTAGGATCAACGAGAACAATAAAGGGAGTAACTTAGCCTGAGTACGGTCTTTAAATTTCATTTTTAAATTATGTACATGAGAGGTGTTCAGTTCCCTAACTTCCATGGGCGCCAGTGTCTGGGTCAATTGGTGGCCTCTCACATTGTTTAAGGTCTAAAATAAATGTAGCTTGTTATATTTTTTTTTTCTGTTTCATGAATTAATGCTCTCATTTTTGCAACATCTCTACTAGATGTATCAAACGTAATGGTGGCCCTAGACAGAGTTAGATTACTTGATTGAGCAGTGGATTGTTTTAGAATTCTCGAACCGGTGCCGTTGGGAGTCATGATTCTAAATTTTCTAACTTTATGTTTGGGAGAGGCAAACATATATAGTCTCCAAGGAAGTATGTTTTTTCTTTGGGAGAGAGAATATTGCTGTACCTCTAGAGGAGTCAAGTGGCCGAGAATCCTTTTGTGAGGAGGGTAAGCTCTTGCGAATGACCTACATGCATGAGAGGTTGCACACTGCCAAATTACTCTTGATCAACTCAGTTTTTCATGAGCTATCTAACCCAATTTGGATCTAGGCAAGAGCTCTTGTACACAAAAGAAAATCATCATCCAAAGTCAAGCAAGTTTCATGCATATCCTTGAAAAAACTAAGTAAATCTCATTACGGAAGAGCCAAACAAGCATCTTGTTCTCTGATTGTTCACAGATTCTATCACTGAGAATCTGTGAAGCGATTCCTTTTGGTTTAATACAGGGCGTTTCTGCCCATTATCAGGCGGTTGGCCTTCTAAATGTGATCTTCTTATTACAATGCCAGATCAGGCAGAAAGATGTGATTATGTTGTAGTATTTTTTCCCAGTCTGCCAGTGGGTTACTCAGATTGCGTTCATTCTAGATGCACTCACAAGATCGAACCATGCAAGCCTACAACATTCATCTAAGGATAAGCGTGCAATGCTGATGAATTCCATTCGATTCCTACTTAGAACGTTGGGAAAGCAAACAAGATTCTCAGACTAAACTACAAATCAACAGGAATGGAAAAAACAAGAAACAAGAAACTAGTTAACAAGTGGCATTAAAGAACAAGGATCAAGAAATAGCCAATTCTTGATTCTTGTGCTTCTCAAGAACATCAAGAACTGTACTGTTAGAAATTATGCAAGATCTACACCACAAATCCAACCTATTTAGTTTACTTGAGGCTTGATTCTACTCTAAAAACATAGAACAAGAGATCTAATCCACTCTACTCCACAATGCATAATGAAAGAAAGCAAAAAATTAATCTAGTTCCATAACCACACAAAGGGTATGGAAAGCATGATCATAAAATAATCACTCAAGAAAGCCATCATGATCAAGGAGCTTCAATAAATGCCAAAAATTGTGGAGGATCTTCTTTATTCAATTCAAGAGCAAGACATTACAAGTAAAAAGCTCTCTCACAAGAGGGCGGGGCTCTTAAATAAGCCAAGAGGCTGCCCTTGTGGAGCCTAAGTGGCAATTCCACAAATTAGAAATTACAAGTGGAATTGTCTCCTCCACTAGAGGTCACCATCAAAAGGTGGCTCACTCTAATTTATTTAAGAGGGGTCTATCACATTAATTACAAATGCCTACACATACTAGCTCCTACATTGTCATTCCTTCTCTTGGGATTCACCAGGAGGCTCACATGATTTAAAACTGTATTCTAGCTAGTATTTCTTGGCTCTCATGCTCGGCTCTCATCCTCATCCTTCTCTCTTCCTTCAAGGACCTCCTCGGTCTAGGGTGAGAGGTGCTCTTTTGGGAATGACGTCTTTTTTGGAAAAGCGTGGAACCAAGTGCTTATTTCGTCGCAAAATTGTTTCACAAAATTTGAGATTTCTCAATGGCCCTTACATTCCTGCCCGCTTGAGAACCTCTTGCGAGTCCTGCTCGCCTTGTCGCCTTGTGGTTTGTTTTCACACACTCATCTTCCTTCCTAGGGCTTCAAATACTTGGAAGCGTAATTTGCTTCCGAATGGTAATGGCCTTAGGTAATCTCGCACCTTTTCAATAAATCCAAACTCCTGCTAGTCTTCCACCATTGTGACGTAACGAGAGGACATGAAGGCCACTCTATAATAGAGTCAGGCCATCATCTGGTGGTCGTCTTTTGACTGGAGGGCTATATTGGGGTTGATCCCTATTGGATCTAAGCCTCTATCCCAAAAACACTCCTGATTCAAGAGAAAGGCCATGGATTTGCAATATTCGGCACTTTCTCGCACTCATAAGTCAGCGTTGGATTTATACTTGTGGCCAAAATCTAGTAGCTGCAGCCTCAGGTCATCCATCGACTTGCTTTCAGAAATCCCTGGGATCACTAGACAATTGACAACTTCAACGCGTGGATGCTCCGTTGGCCAGGGGTTTCTTCTTTTGAGTGGCATATAGAAGGGATCAATCCTCTTCCAAGATGATGCCCTCAGATATTTGTGCAATCTCATGCTATCCTTTAGGATTTTATTTCGCCATTCAGGCTGGGGTTGCAATGCGACAATGATCTTAGCCCTCGTGGAATATTGGCTTTGATCAATGTCGTCTTTTCCGCCCCTCATATTTCAGGGGTATTTTCTCTCGAACCTTTTGGATTCCCATGTATCCGCCATATAGGGTGTTGTCTTGACTGGTGAGGCTGCCTTGCGTTGTTGTTGCGGCTTTGCCAGGTACTCGTTTAAGGCCTTGGCACCCGTATCACCCTTTCTGGCCCTTTCACTTGTTGAGGGTTCAGCTTCACCCGCATTAAAGTCAACATGTCTGGGTGAGAATTTTCGCGTTTCCGGTAGATCAGCCTGAGAGTCATCATAACCACCAGCGTGAGTGTTAATCTCAGGGAGGTCAGGTGGAGTGTGATCTGGCAAAACTGGCATGGAGGTGATAGGTTTAGTAGGAGCTGAATAAATAATGTTGTACACCGCATCGGGGGAACTAAGCTGTTTTAGGAACTCATCCCGTCGGGCCTTGTACATCTCGGCAGGTCCTTGATGAGGTCTCAGAAGTCGGCTTAGGGGGTGTTGAGAGGAGGAGGGTGAAGGAACGGGGAAAGTGGGTATGAAGGTCTGAGAGAAACTAAAGGCAAAATAAGAAGGGGTTTTGTAGTTATCGGTCCTCTTGTCGTCCGATCCTGAGCTTCCATCTAACTGCTGGGCTTGTCCGTCGTAATTATTTGTCCCATCATCTCTGTCGTCGTCCTTGGATTTCCAATTAGAGATTTCTGCTTGGGCCTTGCACGCCATATTCCGTAACTGGTTCACTTTGTCCAAAACCTGCTGTAGGGCCTTCGTCACTTCTTCTAATTGTGTCTGGGACTCAAGAAAGACTTTTGCCTATTTTGCCACAACAGACTCAAAGTTTCTTTGTTTGCCTCTCTCTCTTGGATTAGCCTTATGTATTTCTCCATTCTTATGGCTGAGGGTTGTGGAGCTTGGAACTGGATGTCCTCGGGCTTCACTGGAGGGTCAACCATCATTGCACTAGATGATCTCATCTCGGGTTTGGTCGATTTGAGTCATTTGTTGTTTGAGTTGCTGCTGGATCTCGTTTAGTTTTGTTGCTTGCCCAGCCATTGTGACTTTAAGCTCCATTAACGAAACTTTCTTTTCCTCTATTTTTTTTTCTTTTATCTACTTCTGCTGCTCGGCTATGGTCTGGTCCTGTTGCTTGACCTTATTTTCCAACTCCTTATGCTGGCTTACCAACTAGTGCATATGGTAGCTGGTCTCAGACAGGCTTATCATCAAACACTTGGCTGCCTCTGAAAGTTTTTCAGGGTTAGAAATACTTGCGTATCTGTCAGGGGTGTGGTGAGTTGGCGTTAGTCCAAAAAACATGGGTTGGTGAGAACGTGAAGGTGATAATGGCGAGAATGGAGGAATGATGTTAGTCGTAATGGTGGTTGTGGGAATGATGAGTGGAATAGTGGCCTGAGTGGTGGTGGTGATGCTAGCTGGAGGCATTTGAATTTCTCCCAAATGATCTGCTTTGTCGTCTTCATCATCATCTAGCTCAATTAGGTCCGCAACATCAAAATACATGGATATGTCCGTGAGGATGTGGACTTGTTGGGCTTGTTCCTGCTGGACTGCTGCTATGTCCTTGGGAATGATATTTCCATCTCCCTCTCCTCCCAAAATTTGTGCCAGTGGTGAAGTTGGCGGCGTCGGCGTTGTAAGTAGTATGGGAAGAGTTGTCACCGAAGCTTGTTGGGTAGCTTGCAAATTTGTTTCGATATCCGCAACTAAGGATGTGGTAGCTCCATCAGCACCGTCTATGACATGAGTGGGTGATGATTGTTGTTGGGACGCTGAATCGGATGTCTAGCATCCTGAGAATTTGTTGATCCAGAGGATGTTTGTTGAGATTGTGTGGCTTGTCTCGTTGCTCGTGGTTTCCTCTGGAGTTGCTCACCTTCAGATTCTAAATCATTTGTCTCCGTACCATCTGGAGATTTCCATTAGTTTGGTTCTTGTCCTCTGTTGGCGTGTTTCGGAAAGCTTTGCCTTAAAGGTATCCGCTGTTTTCTGAGCAGAATATCCTTCGACAGCTGGATCTTGTTGTGAGGTTGATGGTGTTGGCTGCTTTTTGATAGTTAATTTCATGATGCTCATGTTTGGTCTTTTGGGTGGCGGCCCTTGTGGAGATAGGGCTCTTTTCTTGGAACCTGAATGCTTGGACTTTTTAGATAGAACTGGTATGTCCCAAGCTATATCAGCCACCTACAATAGTTTTCGGAGTTTGGGGCCATTGTTCACTTGCTGTAGTGTGAGGTCTGTCATCAGGTAACCCAACAAGGTGGAGGGTTGCTTGTTCTTTATGCATTCATGAAGACAATTCGAAGCAAACTGGGCCCAATCATAGAGATTCTGGCCATGCAGTCATGAATCTTCCATCATGTGAAATAGGGACATCTGTATTCGGAAGATCTTGGATCTATAATGCTGTGTGTACTTTGTTAAGTAAGCACAAGTAGCAGCTAGAGCTTGATCATTGATAGCCTCAAATCTATACCCGTCCTTGTTCTTCCATTTTGCAATAGAGGGATCAATAATTTTGAAGTATGATGTAGTCTCAATTTTTTGTAAGGTTCTCGTAACTGCTTTTGGTCCTCGAGGGAAGCCGAAGGTATGGAAGTTTGCTCCAGAGAGAGATATGTTGTACACATAGTTTCTGTCTAGAGGTGTGAAAGTACTGTACTTTAGGACCATAAATGGATCTACAAAAGATCCACAAGAGTGATTGGATGCTTGCTTAACAATCTTCAAAAAACTAGTCATCAAAAAGTTGATCTAGATTGGCAATTTGACAAACAACAAGCATTAACAATCAAAAGCATTGATCAACATTGAAATCCGAGCCCACACGTGTGTACTAGGCTGTAGTATGGCATTCAACCTGAGAAACAAGAAGAAATTAATTTGGTTTCATTTGGATCGCAAAAACTCAATGTACATAGTGAACTAGCCTGAAATTGCCAATAAGCTCCAAAAATATTCCTGCCCTAAAATGAAACCCTAGCCTAGATCCTAGAGTTATGCTTGGTAGGTAGCTAGTTGGTCAAATTTTCATGTTAAACTTAGGTGTAGGTCCTATAAAGTAGGGATGACCACCAAATAGACATGACCAACTCTCTGGACTTGACCTAACCTACATTAGGGGTGGGTTGCCACATGGCATCTTGGCCTTCCATGTGTGGAACCCAATTATACACAATATTTACAAAGTTCTACATGGCTAGATCTGCCAAAATAGGCTATTTTTTCACACTCCTCAAATCTAGCCTTGGAAACAATAATGTATCTATATACAATTCTGAGACTTGATCTTAACATTAAAAATGAATCATATTCAGGTTTAGAAGATGACTAATGAGCTCCTAAAAATGATGACACAATCTATCACCATATCCAAGATAGATCTTCTTTGATCTTGATCTCCTCCAGGATGAATTGAAGAGTCTTGATTCTTCCTTGCACCTTTGCACTTGATTTCTTCCATGTTGTGATGCATGAACTTGAAACTTGCTCCTCCTTGATCTTGATGCTTCTCTTTGAAGGAAATCTGATGTCTCCATGTCTTGTGAAAATCAAATTGATCAAGATCACAAAACATGTACTTGCTACTATTACCAAGATTTATCATGCTAAAATGACTAGTCCACAAACCATCAAAAGTAAGCATGATTTTCCTAATCTTGTAATTACAAGTGATCTTGAACTTCATGAGGCTACATATTTGCTTATGGATATAAGTGTCCTTCAAGGATGTTTCACTTATTCTCATAAGAAGCTTCCAATCTGCCTCAAAAGAAAAAACACAGTTCTCAAAACAATGAGTGATTAACTCATTCTTGCTCTTCCGAAATCCGAGAGCACTCATTTGATCAAACAACCAATTTATCTTAATTGTTTCATAACAATCTTTAGATCACTAAGACATAAAAACTTGTTCTCAAATGAGTCATTACACATCTTATCTTCAACTTCCTTCTTGATGAAGCCCTCAAGTTGCCTCATGTAGTTCTCATAGCATACCTCGGTTGCCTCATGTAGAAAAAAAATGATTCATAAAGCATTGAAGTAAGAAAAGTGTTGAAAGTGAATGGTTGAGAATCTTCCCCTTGATTACCTTTTCCAAAATAAGTGAGCCTTGAAGGCTCGGCCCTTGCCTTTCGGGATCTTCTTGGAGTTTCACTTTCATTCACACAAGATACTAGATGGATCCAACCATCTCTTGTATAAACATCTAGGAATGTTTCATGCATCTTATCATCACTACTTGGTACATGAGAAAAAAAGTGTACATTTGAATGAATGATTTCCTCTTTTGCCATAGCAATTTTAGCATCCAACTTAAACAAACTATCTTGTTTAACACCACTTGCTATGCAAATATCATTCTTCATGATGGAACAAACTCCATGCTTGAAGTGAACATCTAAACCATCATCCATTAGTTGTCCAACACTCAGCAAGCTCTTGGTAATTGATGGTACAAAAAGGACATTGTCTAGATCCATCCTTTTGCTAGGTCCTAGACTTAATGAGACGGTACCAATACCATCTATCTTTTGCTAAAAAAATAAATTTACTAGCACCATTGAAAGAGTGTAAGGTTGAGAATGTGTCCTTTTGGAAAGTCATGTGGGAGCCACCCCCACTATCAATCCATCAAGTGTCCTTTGAGTTGCTTTTGCTTGTTGGAGTGGATGTAGATGCCATAAAAAATGAGATCTCCTCATCTCCATCCTCTTCATATGCAAGGTTCCCTTGTTTGTCCTCCTCCTCTTTTGCTCTTACTAGCGGACGCTTATATGAATCAACTCATCAACCTATGCTTTGCAACTCGACCTTCTCTCTGTTGTTCATCCTGTTTATATAGGAACAGAGGAAAATGGTTTAAGCTAGTCATTAGTGATGACAAGAACTCGTTTAAGCACCTTCTGACGGCTTCTAGTTTGTTGTCTCCTTCGTCCATGGAGTCTGTTGTTCATTTGGTACTTCGCTTGATCTTCCTTGTACTTGAGTCGTAAAGATCCGCCGTTTTGCAGGGGTCTTTGTAGCTATGTGTGACTGCAATCGTTTGTCTACGATACCTTGCAGTAATGAAGGTTGTTTGCGGTCGTGAGGAGAGAACCGTCGTGAATTGTATTCGTTGCCTTTGGTCAGCTTTCTCGTGGACTGCCTTTGGTTTGCTTTGTAGGTGACCACAAGTTTCATCTTGTGGTGTCTTGGTGGTTTCTCGTCGTGATCCATGGTCTTCGCTTCTTGGTCATAAGTGTTGACCTTCAGTTTCCTTCGGTTCTCCAAAGTTTCGTAATGGATTGTAGGCTGGAGTGTTGTAGTTTGCGGTGCATGTTGTGGTTGCGGTTGCGGTTGACTCCTTCCGTTGGTCTTCATACGTGAGTCCTTATGGGACTGTTGCGGTGGCTTTCGTTGCCTTCGTTTACGAGTCCTTGCGGGACCCTTGTGGTTGCGGTTGCGGTTGCCTGCCGACGTGCCAATTGATCAAGTCAAAATAAGAAATTGTAGCACAAGGTTAAAAATGTTTTTAACTTTAAAAAAAATTTATTCTGGTATTTCATTATGGGATTTCTAACTATGTGCCAAACAACAATTTTTATTAATAAACATTCAAGTAGTGGCATACAAAAAATAGCACACCATGTGCTACTTTTGTATTGACTCATGGCAAGAAAGAAACTCGCAAAACTTGCAAAAGAGTTTACTCGCAGAAATGCCCAGCCCCGCTAAGTTAGCCCCTAATTTAGCATGTGTGTTTACTTCTAGGTTTGTTAGTTAGTGTTGCTTGGAGAGAGAGTTAAAAACATTCACATAGTTCCTCTTGCTTAAGCAAGACCAAACCATTTGAAACCTTTATTCATAAGCCAACAAGGTAAAATATAGCTGAGAAGTAAAATACAATACAATAAAGCACCATAAAGCAAGACTTATATCAAGACACCCAGCTGCCACCATCCCACAACACAAAACCACGCGAGTTAGTATGTGAGAAAGACAGGTGTCAACGCTGAATGTCAGTTGTTATCCATGTACAAAATAAGCTTTACTACTTAACAACTTAGTTAGAATTTGTTTTTTAGTTCAATCTTCCCATTCACTTGTGGAATTTAGCGATAGGCTAAGTTGTCTTGTTACCGTATCAGGGCGAAATCCATGCTGATCAGTCTGTTTGACATTTCTCCATATCAATTAATAGTATTTTATATATATAAAATAAACAAGAGGACGCTTGCTAAACAAGTTCAAATCATATTCACGAAAAGATTTTTGGGTTGAGCAAGGACATGCGTAAAATGGTATTAGGGCAAATCCATACCATACTAACCCGTGGACTTGTGAACAGGTCGTGTAATGGTGTTAAGACCCTTGAGCATATCCATGCTTTCCAAAAGTGTTAAAGCTCAATTACTAGTTTCGTTCCTAGTGTAAACTTGAAAGGGCAAGTGTGGAATCTACATAGTTACTTAAGCTACAATTAAAGAAAGAAAAAATTGTTGGCTTGTATAGTCTCGCTCATTGTGTTAGGGCAAATCCATGCCATACTAACATTGGAGACTATAATGACTGTTGCGCAAATCCATGCATTCCAAGAGTACTTAAGCCAAGAAAACTAGCTCATTTATGTGTTTTGGGTTAAGTTGATACCAGTCTAAGATTATCTACATAAGCAATAAGCAAGTTAAATTAATAGCAAGGTATTAACTCGAAATTGAAGAAAACATTGTTTAATAATGTTTCCAATTTGTCAAGATAGTGATACTCTTTGCTAGCATAGATAAAATCTCATACCTGGATCAAGGTGGAAGCGTTATCCTGTGAAGATGCCATAATGTATTCGCTACTATCGATTCTTCATGCATTACCACAACAATAATTTATAGATGAGTTCATATCATAAAAGCAAAATATGAGTTATCTGCAGATCATTTAAAAGTCATTGACCATTGTCAATACTATCCATGAAGGGATGATAGAAAACATCAGTTCCTTCATTTACTCTATAGATGCATAAGGTAGAGGTGTAGTACCCGTGATCGGTATATGGTTTGATCCTACCAACGCTAAGCATTATGTCTGGATTGAAACGGTGCCTATCCCCTTGATCTTGCACACCTCACCATTTGCTTGTGAAACGGACATTCCATTATCCAACACTTTCAAGCTACTGAACCAATTCTTGTTACCTGTCATGTGTCTTGTGGCTCTCGAGTCAATATACCATGCTTGATCATCTTGATTAGATGACAATGCAGATATGAAGATACTAGAGTCTTCAATCTCACCCTCATCGACAAAGTTACCTACTTGCTTTGGTTTCCCCTTGCCTTGTTCTGCCAAGAATTTGCAACATTCACTTTTAATGGCCCTTTTTACCACAATGGAAGCACTTGCCTTCCTTCTTGGTCTTACTGGAAGATCCCTCATCCTTCTGAGTCTTGGCAAATTGCTGTTTAGACTTCTTCTTGCCCTTGTCTTTGCCTTGTTTTTGGCGTGTCGCAAGTGCCTGATCGTCAGTATTTTGATGTCTAGCTTCACCATTTCTTGCTGTTGCTCTTCTTGCATCAAGATTCCTGTGAGTTCATCAAAGGTTGGCAATCTTTCTCTTGATGCTATTCCACTCACAAACATCTGATAGGGTTCTGCAATGCTACACAATGCATTGTGCAGAGGTTCTGATTCAGTCGACAACCCTTGTCTCTGAATCCTCACACATTCTCAAGCTCACCAAGCTTCTGTGTGCTAAACTCTCTGCACCAATGTTTCTCCTTCCGTCTTCAACCCACCGTAAACTCCGAACTCTCAGAAGACAGTTCTCTTTATCAAAGATCAGTTTATCTACCTCAAAGACATGGGCAAAGCTCATATAGTTGGATTTTTGGAGACTCCAACAATATCGAACATTTTTATTCCCAACCCGACTGATCATGTCAAAGGCCCGAACTCGTCTACACCAAACAAGTTTGGACCTTTGAACAACTTATTAATAGTGAATCAAGAGAAGATGTTGCAGCTCAACATCAATAATATAATCAAAGATCCATAGCACTTCTTTTGTTGTAGTTGTAAGTGCTTTATATTTGGCTTCACATGATGAGAGAGATATGGTATCTTGCTTTTTAGAAAGCCAAGATATTAGATTTCCACCAAGATGTATGACATATGCACTTGTAGAATTTTGATCCACTTTGTCACTAGCAAAATCCAAATCTGAGTAGCCAGTGATTGATAAATCTTCACTCTTGTAGATCAAACCATAATCATAAGTTGAAGGTATGTACCTTAGTACCCTTTTAGCCATTTTCCAATGATGAATTGTAGGATCTTGCATTGATTGGTTCAATTTATGAACACTAAAACTCAAATCAAGCCTAGTTATTATAAGCCATATTAAGGAGCCAATAAGACTCCTAAAAACAGTGATGTCCTTGAAGGATCTTTCATCTCCCTTATTAGGATCTTTTACAACTTGCTCCATAGGTGTGTCAATGCTCTTACAATCTATCATATTATATTTTCCAATATTGAAAGAGCACACTTAGATTGACATAGAAAAGCTTGATCTTTATGAAATTCCATCTCTAGGCCTAATATGTAGTGGATTTCTCGAAGATCTTGCACCTTGAACTCACTTCCCAAGTGTAACTTTAGTTTTTTTTAACCAAATTGATACAACTTCCACTTAGGATAATTAAATCAACATAAATTAGAAGAATGACAATATCACTAGCATAAAACTTTAGGTACATGGCAGGATCATAGTCACTTGGATAAATCCTAGTGATTCAAGGAAAGAATTGAGTCTACCATAGCATGATCTTGGTGCTTGCTTAAGTCCATAAAGACTTTTGAGTAGCAAGCAATATTTGGACTCATCTTTGAAATGCTTTGATTTTGCAATTCTTTTTTTGCAAAACAATAAGTCACCATAAACAGTAAGTCAAAATAACATGATTTGATTTTGCAAAGTAGAATGCAATTTTGCAACACGTGCGAAATATAGTAACTTACTGTTCTTGTACAGATAACAACTTCATGTTATGATATGTTTGATGTTTGATCAATATCTTATTGAGTTTGCATCTCTTTCATTAAGTAGATTTGATTTTCTACATTGCCAATAGTGCCAATTGTGTTGTCTTTCATACCAAAGATCAAGAGATGATTTTGGATCTTAGTGATTCATAAAATTTTCACATGGTATGAGAGCTTGTGTTGCAAATTATGACAGGATCAACAATATGTAGCAAAGATTTGGAGGAGTTACCAATGCTAGAGTGTGCTAGATTGATTTCTACTCAAAAATCAAGCATTTTGCATATGTAGAATTGATCTTTTGTAGGTCAAAACTCAATTTAGGTAATCATCGTGAAGAATTCCAATTTCATGCATGGCTTACTAGATTTGGCTGATTTTAATTGCATTCAAGAAGGCTTCATTAGAGGCTACAAGATTCTATATCAAGTTTGTGGCAATTGCATGTAGAATTTGGAAGACATTAGAGGAGTTCTAAATTCAAAAAAGACCCTTTGTAAAGATTCTTTTTGTACTTTTTCTCAAATTTTTTTTACACATGGATCAATCAAAACACTTGAATTTAAAATCTACGTAACATAAGTTTTTGCGTCCACATTTTGAGTTCACACTAAAAATGGCATAACTTCTTAGTAGTAAGTTTGATTTTGGCGGAGTTTGGTGCATTGGAAAGCGCTCGATGAGGCCTTTTCAATGATATGTTACATGATATCTTTTTGAACTATGATTAAAAAATTATGACAAGTGAAAGGTATTAGTGCTATAATATTTTAATAATACAAAAGAGATCTGTGCACGAATTCTTATAAGGTCCTTTTGGAGCTCAAAACTCCCCTAATGTTCATTTTTTTGTGATTTTGTCAAGACTCTATTTTTTATTGGATCTCTATTTTTTGAGGTTGCTAAACTTCAATAAAGTGTGCTTCAATCTTAGGAAGTGGCAAGATTCATTAGATTGTTGGTAGATCATAGGTCGATCAAGATTTGTTCATTGTATATGTTGATTTGCTAGTTATAAGTGCTAGAAGAGAATTGAGAGGTTCCATATCTTTGTGATTTCTTTTTGGAAACATTTGTTGTTATTCAAAAGAGTGCTTTGTGCATTGGAACATGTTGAAAGAGAAATATCAGGTCATTGCGACATGACTACATCAAGTGGATTCATGTTGGAAGGCAATGATAGGCTTACCTAATCCAACTACTCTACATGGAAGGTGAGAATGGAATCACTTCTTGAAATGCATAAGTTGATGGATATTGTTGTAGGGTTGGAGGAGAGACCTTTGGCTCAACAAGATCTATTGAGGTATGGCAAGAGAGCAAAGAAAGCTCTACACATGATCAAGATGAATATTACCAATGAGCTCCTCAAGGAGATTGGTAAATGCAATTCATCTCATGAGGCTTGGAAAGATTTGAAGAAGCTTTATGAATCCAAGTCTACATCTAGAGTGTTGACTCTAAGAAAAAAAATCCTTCAAAGCTTAGAAAAGAAAAAAGAGAGTCTTAATACTTTTGTTTTGAGAGTGAAGGCTTTAAGTGATGAGTTAGCTTGCATTGATGAGAGCATTAAGGAAGGAGAGCTTGTTCAAGTTATTCTTAATGGTTTGTTGGATGCTCATGCTTAAATTTTACAAAGTCTTACTATTCAAAAAACTTTGCCAAGTTTGATGGATCTTCAAGAGATCTTGATCAATGAGGAATATTGGCTTCAAGCAAGAAGTGGATCTACAACAACATCTCAAGGTGGTGAGGAGGAAATGTTCATGAAAGGAAAGTTCAATGGCAAAGGTAAGGGCAAGTGGTCTAAAGGACAAGATCATGGTGAGTCTTATTCTTTTGGTAAGAAGAAAGATAGGTCTAAATTGAAGTGCGCATCAAGGGTCACTTTGCTAGTGATTTCTACAAAAATAAGAGAGATCAAGGAGACAAGCAAGGTAATCTAACTCTTGATGAGGATGATGTTGATGTTGAAAACACAAATGATGATGCTTTTGTGATGTCTTCATGTTTGAGTTCTATTGTTGGAGATATTGATCCATGGTGTATTGATAGTGGATCAAGCTCACACATGACTTTTCACAAGGAGTATCTCACTTCTTTGTTGGCATATGGAGATGACAAGAGGGTGATCTACACAGCCAATGGTGGTGAGTGTGCAATCAAAGGGATTGGCACAATTCCTATTTCTCTATCTACAAATAGGAATGTTCATTTGAAGGATGTTTTACTGATTCCATCTATTATTAAAAACCTACTTAGTGTGAGTTAATTGCTAAGTCAATTGCTAAGCAAAGTTCTTAAAGTGGAGTTTGATGGAGATGCTTGTATGATCAAAAGAAAGGATGTCTTGATTGCAAAAGGTAAAAGGCAAGGGAAGCTATTTAAACTAGATGCTTGTGTTATTGCTAACCAAGTTGGATGTGTGGCAAGTGAGCAAATATTCGTGCAAGAGGTTTGGCATAAGAGGATGGGACATCTCAAAACTTCAAAGCATTGGAGGTAATGGCTAGAAAGCAAGTTGTGATTGGTCTTCCAAGTTCCTTAACTAGCATCAATCATGTTTGTGAGTCTTGTGCTTTGTCAAAGTCACATAGACTACCTTATACTAGACTACTATTAGCAATTGAGAAGCTAAGATGTATGTCACCTTTATTGATGATTTTAGTAGATTCTGTTGGGTCTATCTACTAAAGAGCAAGGATGAAGTGTATGATGTCTTTATAAAACTCAAGAATTCAAGGGAGAACCAATTCACTACAAGGATCAAGTGCTTGAGGAGTGACAATTGTGGTGAGTATATCTCAACCAAGTTAAGGCCTTTTGTGATGAGCATGGGATCAAGAAGGAGTACACAACTCCAAGGACACCTCAACAGAATGGAGTGTTTAGAGGAAGAATAGGACATTTTTGCGGTTAAATGCTAATCTTCCTAAACCATTTTGGGATCAAGCCTTGTTGTGTGCTAACTTTCTATGCAATAGGTGGTTGAGTGCTATATTGGATGGAAGAACACCTTTTGAGATGCTATTCAAGAGGATGCCGAGTGTCAAGTTTCTTAGAACTTTTGGATGCACTTGCTAAGTCAATATAACACTTGATGATAGGACAAATGAGGATCCATCTTCAAGGAGCAAAATATTTTTTGAATATAGTGAGGTGAGTAAAGCCTACAAGGTTTACATTCCTACTACTAAGGTGATTATTGGTAGAGATATCATTTTTGATGAGGGGAACATTCCAAAGGTGTCTTCAAGTAATGATGTTGTGAATGGATCTAACAATCTTGATGTTGATGACATGGATCCTACTTTAGATGATGATGATGAAGGACCTTCATCAAGTCAAAAGCCAATGAGAACATCAAGGGAAAGACAAATACCTTCAAGGCTCACATATGATGAGAAAGGTAAGCAAGTAGTTGCTGGAACAAATTATGTTTTCCTAACCTCTTTTGATGAACCTACATGTGTAGATGAAGCAAGGAACAAAGAGGAATGTTTTGTTTCTTCAGCTCTCTCTCAAAGCATGATAGCTTTATGATCCCGAGACTGCTTCTCTGTCTCTCAAAGAGTCCTTTGTCTAGGGCTTTGGTGAAGATGTCAGCAACCATGTCTTTTGTTCCGATGAAGGTGGTCTGCAACATCTTCTTTTCAATTAGATCCCTAATCAGGTGATACTTGATCACAATGTGCTTCGTTCTGGAATGGAATTCGAGATCTTTCATCAGGTGTATTGTAGAGGTGTTGTCCATCTGCAAGACCAAAGGCTCATTCCTTGTTTTGCCCAATTCGTCTAAAAACTGCCTTAGCCAGATTATCTCGTTGGCCATCTTTGCTGCTGCAACATACTCTGCTTCGCAAGATGACTGGGCTACAACGGTCTGCTTCTTGCTAACCCAGAGAATTGCTGCTCCTGATGCGATGGTGCATTATCTTGAGACGCTTTTACAATCGTCCTTGAGAGATGCCCAGCTAGCATCGCTATAGGAAAGTATCGTTAAACCTGCATCATGACAATAACACAACCCGTAATCCTTCGTTAATTGAAGATATTGCAAAATGTATTTTGCGATCTTCCAATGTGTCGAGCCTGGATTCGTGCAGAATTGGCTCATCCTGAATACTGCATAAGCAATATTAGGACATGTGTTGATGGCAAGGTACATCAGTGATCCTATCAGCTTCCTGTAAGGTGTTAGCTGCTCTGTTCTCTCTCTTCCTCAGTCTTCAGACAATCATCATTTGTCAGCACCGTCCCTACGAGCATTGGAGTATTTGCTCCTTTGCAGTTCAGCATCCCAAAGTCCTATAGGATCTTCTGGGTGTATCTAGACCGGTGAAGGTATAACTTAACTCCCTCATAGTCCCTTTCAATTTGCAAGCCTAGGTAACACCTGACTTCTCCCAGATCCACGATCTCGAAATGTTTCGAGATGTCTGTCTTCACTTCAGCGATCAGCTGCTCATTCCTGCAAAGTATCAGAGTGTCGTCCACATATACAGCCGCAATGATGATCTGCCCATCTGTAACTCTGACATATACATTGGAATCAGCCAACAAAGGCTTGATCTTTCTTCTTGTACCATTGTTGGGCTGATTGTTTCAGACTGTAGACACTTCTGTGCATTTTGCATGCATAGTCAGGAAGTGAATTCGAGACATATCCTCGGGGTTGATCCATATAGACCTCTTCGTCTAGTCGCCATGCAAGAAGGCTGTCTTCTCGTCTACAATGTGGATCATGAGGTCATAAGTTGATGCATATGCAAATAACAAATGTAGGGACAAATGTTTGACGACAGGAGAGAAGGCTTCAGAGTAGTCAATACCATATCTCTGAGAAAATTTCTTCGCTACTAGTCTTGCCTTGTATTTCATGATGTTCCCATCTGGTCCATATTTGAGCTTGAAAATCCATTTGCATTTGACAATCTTGTGCTTATGTGGTAATGGCTCCAACGTCCATACCTAGTTCTTCCTCATGGACTCCATCTCTTCGTTCATGGCTTGGATCCATTTGTCATTTTATGGACTGTCAATCGCCTCTTCGAAAGTCTGTGGTTCACCGCTGAATCCACAAAACTCTTCTGATATGGAAGCTGAGCTGCCTGGCACATATCTTGCTGGCGCTCTTCGTGGTCTTATTGACCTTCTAGGAGATCCTCCTGGGATAGCAATGCCTTTGTCTTTGTCTGCTCTGAGTCCAAAACCATCTTGGTTTATAGGAACTGTAGCAGTAGGCTACCTCTCGAATCTTTCTTCTTCAGATTCGTCGCTCGAATGGGAGACGACTCGAAAATCTTTGTTTTTGTGTTCGTCTTCTGCTCTCTCTGTCATTGGCGGCAGGTTATAGTACTGTCTCTCCAGAACTTCGTAGCTGACATGATCGTCATTGGCCATTGTCCTGCTCTCAGCAAATCTGACATCTCTCAGTGTTTTCACAATGTTCGTGTCTGGCATGTAGATTCTGTAGTATGACGAATTATTGTAATAATCTACCAGAAATCCCTGCTCGGCTTATTTTGTGAATTTATCAAGTGCTTCAGATTTATTCTGAATAAAATACACTCTGGCAAACTTACTATAGTCATCAATGAAGGTTATATAATACTTTGGACCTCCTATTGAGATCACATTGAATGGTCCGCAAATGTCAGAATGCACTAACTCTAGAATCTTAGCCGTTCTGTAGGAGTCTTTGATGAATGAAGTGCGTGACATCTTGCCTTTCAATCATGCATCACAGGTGGTCGAACTGGTTCCATTCGAGATGCTAACCCTTGTTATCTCTCCATGATGGCTTGCTTGGTAAAGCACCATTGAGTTCATGTGGCAGAGTCTTCTGTGTCACAGAGTGTCTGGCCAGTCATCATGAGTCTGGTGCACCTGATCTGCAGGTAGGTGTATCTTTAGATGATATAGGTTTCCTTTTCTTTTGCCTTGAGCGATCAGAGTACTGGTACTGGCATCAATCACGTTGCATGCTTCGTTAGAAAACGTCACACGCATCCCTGCATCTACTATTCTTGCTATAGAAAGCAAGTCTTATTGTAGAGTAGGCACGAACAGAACATCTTTGAGTTGTCTATCTCTGCCGTTGGTGTTGAGCCATAGTGAACCATTACCGTTTACTTGATGCTTAGATCCATCTCCAAGAACTATGAATCTTGAAGGATCTACACTTCTGAAATCAGACATTATTCGTCTTGATGTCACGAAGTGTGAGGTGGCTCTTGAGTCTAGAATTACCTCTTATGTGTTGATGTTGCACACACGTCTTCATAGATGTAGGTGGTCGCACAATTTTTGTTCGTTCTTTCTTCACCCATCTTTGAGCTCTTGGGCTCCTCGACATAGGATGAACTGTTGTTGTTCTCTTGTCTGTTCTGTGCTGATTTGTTCCTCGGGTTCTGGCGGCAATCCATGATTGTGTGACCCATCTTGTGGCAGTGAATACACTCAATCTTGGGATTGAGCCAACATGTATCTACTGTATGTCCATCTCTTTTGCATCTCACGCAAGTCTTCTTGTCTGCACCATGTTGCTTTGACCTCCCTTTGCTTTTCAAGTTGCCCTTGCTTGTTCTCTCTCTTGCTAATCACAATCCTACCCCTGATTCGACTCCCTCTTAGGCTTAAATTGCTTCTTGGATTTTTCTTTGTTGTCGTAGAGGGCCTGGTCAGAACCATCTTTGTGATCAAGATGTTCGACAATCGCCTTTTTGAGGTTCATGGTAGGGTCTTTTGTGGGCATGGTTCTTGTTGTTTGGAATGATCTGGGTAAGGCTCTCAGCATGTATGTGAGATGCTTCTCAGCTGACACTGCATTCTCTGCTCCAGAGTTATGTAGTGATAGAAACAGATCCTTCATCTTCCTTACGAAAGAAGTGAGGTCCTTCCCATCCCATTGTAGATTCGTCAGTTGATCTTTTAGCATCATGATTTGACTTCTTGATTTTGTCTGAAATCTGGTGAGCAATGCATCCCACATCTCCTTAGCTTTGGAGAGTGTAGCCAGGTCAAGTGTGAGACTATTTTCAATGGAAGATGATAGCAAGGCTACTGCCTTGTCATTTTTCTCCCTCCACTCGCGTAGCTCCTTGTCTGATGTCATAGGCATCTCTTCTGTGCCATCCACCTAGGGGAAAAAATCTTCGCCCTTGAGTATCAGTGATGTCTCAAATTTTCAAGCTAGAAAGATAGATCCTGAGGAATCAAGAATTGTGTAGATCTTTCTCTGCATGCTACTGATTGAAGCCATTGCTTCTGAAGTCTGTTCTTTTGTTGATGGTTGTTTGTCTGAATGCTAGGCCTCCTGGATCTGATAGCTTCTCGGTTATGTCAGATTACGACAAGATAGGCACGACTCTAATACCACTGATGAGAATGGTGATATGCTTTGATACCACTGATGAGAATGGTGATATGCTCTGATAGCACTGATGAGAGAGGAACTCGTGATTCGGTCGTGAAACTGTCGCGATCGCGAAGCAACCACGACTCTCTTGCGATTCGGATGGAGTTTAGATGTGGTCGCTAGACACTGCCAGCTGAATCACTCCTACAATCCTCCAGAATGTAGTCAGGCACTGTTGATCTACATTTATAAATTAATGCAGCATTCAACAAACTCAACCAATGTGCGGAATTGAAATGTATGGGAGAATCAGACGCACAAATAACAACAAACACATTTGCATTCGAGATCATACAATATAAAAGAAGACATGTGCACAATGGTTTTTCTTTGATTCTTCAAGCACTGCATGCAGATCCACGCAGTGCGTTGGTGTGAGAGAAATATAGTTCTCTCACGAGTGGATGTCTCGCTTACTAGCGGACTTGGGGATCACTATGGATCCTGATCACAGAACATGTCTCGCACGCAGATGGACTTCTTGTTTGTAATTTGTCTTGATTGCTTACTAGCATTAGACTACTTCATTTGTCTGTATTTGTCACAAGTATCATCCAGCAAGTATATAGTCATTCTATGTAACTTTTAAGATTAGAGTGACTAAACATCTACAACTAATCAGGAAATTACAAGAGTGGCAGATTAGCCATGACCTAGAGTGCATTTGCTGACGTCATGCCATCAGATCAGATATCTATACTTTTGGGTACTTGCATGATCTTTGCTGGTACTCTTTGGAGTTTGCGACGTTTTTCGTGTCGTGTTGTTGGTTTCGTCTCCATCGTCTGACTTTCTTGTGTTCGACCGCAAAAGATTCTCGTTCGTGAATCTTTCGAGTTTGTGTCTTTTCGTCAGGTGTTCGTGAAACTTTTGTGCTTCGTGTCTCTTGACTTTTGTGTTCGCGAACATCTTCGTCAGGCAGAGGGCTGAAAGCTAGCAAAGCTTTGTAATTATAAACGTTTTGTTTCTTCACTAATTCTATTCTAAGAAGATTTCCTATGGTAGATGCAAAGTGGTGTGATACAACTATGGAGTCAAATGTAAAGCTAACTATAAGAGGTAATTAAAGATCCCTCAAGGACATTACTCTCTATAGAAAGCTAGTTGGTTCACTTATATATCTAACCATCACAAAATCAGATCTAAGCTATTGTGTTGGTAGATTAAGACAATTTATGCAAGATCCTAGTGAAGAGCCTTGGAAGCTAGGAAAAAGAGTTTTGAGATACAACATGAGAACTCAAGATTTTGGCATATTGTATGAGGGATCATCTCCTAACTTGTATGGTTTTTCAAATTCAGACTTTGTTGGAGATCAAATGGATATAAAATCCACCAGTGCACATTGTATTTTCATAGGTGATGGAGCTATATCATGGATGTTGAAGAAACAAGCCACTATCTCATTGTCATCTAGTGAGGCTGAGTACAAAGCCCTTACTCAGTGCACAAAGGAGATGATATGGATCAAGAGGATGATCAAGGATCTTAACTTGCTAGATTTTTCAGAGATCCCAATCATCTTTTGTGACAACCTTTCAGCCCAAAAGTTGGCAAGCAATCCTATCTTTCATGCTAGGAGCAAGCATATTGAGGTGGCATACACTTTGTTAGAGAACAAGTCATGGCAAAGGAGGTGGAGCTTCAACATGTGTCTTCAAAGGAATGTGTAGTTGATATCTTCACCAAAGCATTGGGAAAAGACTTATTTACAAAGCATAGGACTTCACTTGGAGTATTCTCAAAGTCTATGCTAAAACTAGTTTGAAGAGGGAGTGTGAGAAATTGTCAACTAGTTTGATATTTTGGTCATATTTGTTTATTTGACAATTGAGGCCAATTCTCATATTAGACTTAGAGTTTGATTTTTCAAAGTTATATTAGTCTAAAAGAATTTGAATTACCACTTTTAGAAAGTGAGGGAAAGTAGAAAGTCGAGTTTGGACACATTCAAATTAGAATGTTAGATACATTGAATTTAGTCCACATTAATAGTAGGGTTTTTGATATGGAGGAAAACCAAGCTCATTAATGAGACATAGGACCTGTTATAAATAGATGTAAACTCATGGGAAGAGGATGATATCTTATCTCATTTCATGCTTATACATGAGTTCTCTTGGGTTCATCTATCCATTGGTGCACTATATTGATGATATCTTGCAATTTTGTGTGTAGAATGCTTTGATTTATGGTTCATTGGGTTCACATGTGTGAAATATAGTAACTTATTGTTTTAGTACGGAAAACAACTTCACGTTATGAGATGTTTGATGTTTGATCAATATCTTATTGAGTTTGCATCTCTTTCATTATAGTTGTTGATTTTCTACATTGCCAATGGTGCTAATTGTGTTGTCTTTCATACCAAAGATCAAGAGATGATTTTGGATCTTAGTGATTCATAAAATATTCACGCTCTTCTTTTCAATTCTTGCCCCACTCTCTCTTCTCCCAAGACTTGATTTCTCCTGAAAAATGATTTTTTCCAATAGAAGCCTTGGTTAACCATGACTGTGACCATGATTGTAACTAGAGCGGTTTTGTATTCTAACTACTACGGGCAGACACTTCTTGTATTATTATTTTTAATTTTGATGAATTCATCCATCCTACATGGCATTTCTTATAGGGCCCTTTTGTACTCATGAACTCCTGTAATGGCATGGCTTTACTTGGCTAAATGCCAATCGGGCTTATTTCCTACAATGTGCTATCTATAAGTTGTTTAAAATCTAAAATCTGTTTACACTATTG
The DNA here is from genome assembly GCA_029204225.1 of Diphasiastrum complanatum. NCBI lineage: Eukaryota > Viridiplantae > Streptophyta > Lycopodiopsida > Lycopodiales > Lycopodiaceae > Diphasiastrum > Diphasiastrum complanatum. The sequence goes on along the minus strand of CM055114.1, from coordinate 19,235,837 downwards.
TTGCCTTGGAATTTAGTCTTGCCTTAAGAATCTAGTAACATCCATGATGACCCAATGGGGCACAACAATGTGAATTTGTTATAAGGATTCATCGTCCATAGTAACCTCCCAGTTGGCTAGATGGCATATGTGCCAATAGCCAACAAATTTTCAGGTTGTGGAATTACATCTAGACTATATTCCCCAAGCTATCTCATGCACATGATTGCCATCACATTTAAGATAGTTGTAGTTAGAGGTAGATTGGACATAAGGATGAGCATTGATCCCAATAAGATTTCACATTATCAAGAGACTTGATATATAATTAGGTTTTAAGATTTTTTGTATTTTCTATGGCATTGCTGTTCATTGAGAAAAAACTTATTTCACTCTACTCAGTCATGCCTTGCTTTTTCATGATTGAGAGTTGGAGATTGTTATATGTTGTCATTACAGAACTATTTTGAGAGCAACTTTGTTTATTCATAGGACTTTATTCTCAATCACATACAATAATTTGTACATTTTTAGAAAGGTTAAACTTATTATAATCTTTACATTTTGTGTGTCTTTGGAACAGTGTGTTGTCAAATCTCAAACCTTAGATCTTGTGAGGAGTTATAGCCAACATTAAGTCATCTTTAACTTTATATTTTGTTGTTGGGACTTTTAATAATTTGCGTTGATGTGTGTCCAGAAAGTCCTCATGTAGTTATTGGTCTAAGAATATGTTTTGAAGTATGGAATGAACCTCTTTAAGGAGCAATATTTGTAGTACATGTCATATTGTATAATCTTTGTGTGTTGTTGGAATTCTTTTGTTACTTGCAATAGTGTGGAAAATCTATCCATGCAATTACTATTCAAACAACAGTTGTTAAGCTTCATTTTGATGATAGTTTGATGTCAACTGTTGGTTGCAATGGTTCTTTGGTGTAATCTCTCTATGCAATGCTCGAGTTCAATTCTCACTCCCATGAGTGTGTAGTCTTGTATCAAACTTCTTCATTTCAAATTGTAGGATCAATAGTGTGACAATCTACCCTTTGTGTCGCCCATCACATTGCATGCACTCATACTCACTTGTTGCACATCCCCATTTATAAATATTTACAGCTAGGGACACAAGACCCAATACATTAGCCTTGAAGAGCAAGGTTAATTAGTTCAAAGGACAATCCAAGAACACCATCAATTATGAAAGGAGGCCTTCGAACTTTTTTCAAGAGGGAAGAACTTCAAAGGACAACTTAGAACCGAGGTCGAAGTAGCAAAGGTCCTAAAGGAAGACCTCCAGCCTTTTGTCTAAGCAATAACAAATGCAAAGAAAGGTCCTCAACATTTGATCAAGCTTTGACATGTGGCCATTGGTCCAAATGAACTTGACAATGGCACAATATATTCTCATACGCGAATATGGGGATTTGGATTTAGTTGGAACAAGTGGAAAAACCAACAATAGATGGCCTCCCCATCTTTGTGGATCTAGTTGGAACAAGTGGGAAAACCAACAATAGATGACCTCCCCATCTTTGTGACAAGTTGATAACCTTGCTAGTTGAACACCTTGAAATAAATAATCAAACTACTAAAATATAGCGCTTCCAAATTCCAATCTTTCAACTTTTATCTACCTCATAGCCGTTTTATGCCATTTCTCCTATGCCCCACTTTGGAAGTTATTTGCTTATAGAATGAAATGAACATTTTCCATTGGAGGATGACTTTTGAATTTCAAACCAACTAATTTTGACATGCAATGCAAACTACCTAATGTGTTGTTATAGTATAGTGTGGGGCCCATAGATGAAGAATATAAGAGGTCTTCTAAAGTCAAGAACTTGCAAGTGATGGGCTGTCCCATGAGTATAGACCATCCCTTTTTTAAGCAATGACTTTCATGAGAAGGCCCTACAAATTCGTGGGTCCACTCTAAATGAAATCAAGCTCCTTAGAGTAGCCTGGCCACATGCAATCTCTTGCATCCAGGATGCACCCCTAGGATGAGCCCTCAGTTTGGAAGTACATGCTTATCAAACACATGCATTTTTGAAAGCTTGCACAGCTTGGAAGTTCTAGTAAGTTAGTTCATGGATGTTGTGCACATCCCAAAACCACTTTTTCTAACATTGGGATGTAGGCTAAGTTCTTCGATGTGCACATCCAAATCTGCATGACATCCCAAAAGCTTAAAATGAAAAATGATGCATGTGGCCATGCCCACATGGCCACATGGCCACATGGGGCCATAATTCTTCCATATGCTTTAGTGTTGTTCAATAAAAGGTACTAAGACACACCATCACCAAGATTGTTACACTTGTAATTGGCTCATTGTTGGTGACTATCTTAGTAATCAGCTCCTTATTGCAAGTTACAAGAAAGAAAGAAATTCTATCGTCTTTGAACCATTCTCATTTCGTCTATTCCAACCATAGAAAGGTCATCTCTAGTATATGTAGCTCCTCTCTCTCTCTCTCTCTCTCTCTCTCTCTCTCTCTCTCTCTCTCTCTCTCTCTCTCTCTCTCTCTCTCTCTCTCTCTCTCTCTCTCTCTCTCTCTCTCTCTCTCACACACACACACACACACACACACACACACACACACACACACACACACACACACACACACACACACACACACACACACATGAAGTTCTAAATTTCAGAGATTTTCCTACTTTACTAGAGAGTACAACATAATTTTATGATTTTATTTTGTTAATCATGGTTACATTTTACCAAGGAGGTTGCTATATAAGCGGCTAGATGCACTTGTAAGGGGCTTGAGTGAAACAAGTTTACCTTGATGCGCATGAGTATGCACCTCTCCATTTTTTTGTGCATAATGTCTCAATGCTAAGGTAGACTTGAGACACCCGAAGATGTCTTAAGTGTGACACACCTCAGGGGCATTACTTGTGGAGGCCCAAGAGGCAAATAAGAAGTCCTCCAACAAGTGTGCTATTATATCTATGACAAGATAGTCGTGATAGTTGAGCCCCTTATGTCCATGGGTGTTGAAGGCCACAATGATGGCATACTAAGACTCAATTTGACTATTGGACTCACCTCTTTTGCCAATGCCTCAACTCTCTTACAAGGTCTTGAACTCAATTCATATCTAGTTGAACCAAATTTGCTCTGTCCCTATCACTTTATTTTTCCTTAAAAGCTAGGTATTGTGCACAGGGCATAATTCTTCCATATGCCTTAGTGTTGTTCAATAGAAGGTACTAAAAAACACCATCACCAAGACTGTTACACTTGTAATTGGCTGATGTTGATGACTATCTTAGTAACCAGCTCCTTATTGCAAGTTACAAGAAAGAAAGAAATTCTATCGTCTTTGAACCATCCCCATTTCATCGATTCCAACCATAGAAAGGTCAGCTCTAGTATATGTAGCTCCTCTATAATGCCAAGTGCTCAACTTTTCTTTGTATTCTGAAGGCACCTCCAAAAGCAAAATTTTTAACTAAAATTTAGAGCCAGAAATTTTTTGTGAGCCTTCTTATTACAATTCTCAAGTGGACAACCAATAAAAAGCTAACACATAGCACATGAAAATTTCTATGGAACATGCATATGGACAACCAATGACAAGTTGCCAAATGGCACGTGCCATTATGCTGGAATGTGCATGTGTTATGTGTCAACTCTATGTGTCAGCTCGTCATTGTCTATCCACATGCACATTTTGTAAAATAAAATCAAGAAAAAAAAATTAAAAAACAAAAAACAAAAATCACACAAAATGAGAAAACCGAGAAAAACAAAAACACTTCGCACATGGCATTATGCAAGGAATGCCTAGCCGTCTTGGGGCCTTTCCCACCTTGGTTGGCAGGGCCCTTGAGCATCAAGCTCCCAGAGGAGAAGAAACTCAAAGAGAGCCTTCCCCCCACAAAATGGTTGAACAGTATTGTTGTGGTAGGGCCTACGATTTTAGACATAGATACAATAAATGTTCTTGGATGTGATGGCTCCAATCTATGTTCCTGGGAGTTGCTAGGTGGAATCGCCTCTCACCAAGGCTTTTACAATGTACCCTCCCTAACTGTTGTGGCTCAAAAGTACAAAAAAGATAACATTTAGGGAAGTATAACATTATACCATATAGCCAGCATGACAAATCAAAAAGTAACATTTAAAAAAAAAACAATAAGCCAAGGTTTGAATCAAATACCTAATATTTAGAAGAAGTTCTTTTTAAAGATGTGCCTTTAGCTTTTTGAAAATTAGTAACCATGACAAAAAGATTTCATGTCATAATTGCATGTGGCATACATAATCACGTCTCATTGACATTATATTAGAAAAGATACAAAAATGAAAGCATGTTCAAAGAGGACGTGTATGAGCTTGGTTGCTATGCATGTTGGAAGCAACAAGCAATTGCTGTTTGATGAGTACTATTTTTTAGTCACCTGTTCTCTAAATTTTCTCTACTGATCTAATTTTTCAAAATAATCTCGTTAGATCAACCCAAAGCAATGTGGAATGAGTTGTAGGAGGCCCTCATTGCAAGCTATGTAGAGGAGCACCCATAGGAAGTAAGGTAAGCCATGAGTTCAAGAAGCCTCTTGAAGAAGAGCGAGCTACATCGGCGAGGAGCAAAGCGATCCAACTAGTGTGGGCAAATTTGTGATGAAAAGAAAGAGAGATTCAAGCCAAGGCATTCAAAATAGTCAGTAGGCAGGTCAATTGGAGAGGGTCGTGTATGCAATATCATTTGCAAGGGCTTAACTTGGCTGGGAGGCAAACCCTAGATGTAGGCCACATCATTTGAAAACATGTGAATGATTACAAACATGTACAAAGGTGGGTATGTCATCCTTGTGAAGATGACAAAAGCATTTTAATGAAGTAGGGAGGGAGTATAGGAAATTGAAACTCAACACATAACACTTAACACCTATCCTTTGTAAAATAGCAAAATAGCAAGGAGTAAAAATTTTGTAACTCTCAAAGCAACTTAACATATATATATATAGACGTAACAATTAAGAAGGGTATATTGTACCTCCTCAATTGTCGTCGCACTAGATTAGATTAGAGTTGTGGTAGGGTGTATGACTTTTGAGAAGATTACATGAATCTCATAATTTTGTGTGTATCTCCTGACCCCTCCATCCACTCATCCCAAAGGCTACACTCCAAAATGGAGAGAGAGAGAGAGAGAGAGAGAGAGAGAGAGAGAGAGAGAGAGAGAGATGGAAATAATGGAGAGGGCCGGTCACATATACTTATGTGGGGCCACATAGCAAGTTTGGAATAGGGTTTTTTAAAGCAAGAAAACTTGAACAATAAAGCGAGAATTCATGTAAAGAACATACTTCCAAGGACATTTGGCCAGGCTCACATTCCCTACCTTACATACCTAGAATGTGTGAGATTCAACTGTTACTGGAATGTTGTAAGTTCCAGAGAAGGAGCATGAGAGAGAGAGAGAGAGAGAGAGAGAGAGAGAGAGCAAGCATGAGAGAGAGAGCATGAGAGAGAGAGAGAGAGAGAGAGAGAGAGAGAGAGAGAGAGAGAGAGAGAGAGAGAGAGAGAGACTCTGGATAGTTCTTTCCTAACCCATTACCCATTTTTTGCAGTGCAATGTGTCTCATTCAATTCCCAACCATGATCCAGAGTACTACTTTCACAAGGCATCCAAGAGATCCACAAGAGAGCAAACGCCCCTCTTTCTTTGCAAAATCAGCAACCCAAGTCATGCAAAATCATGAATACTGATAGCAGCTTGGTGATCCACCTTTTTTTCTCTGGGATTTCTGCCCACATGGCAGCTGCAAGAGTTCAATTCCAGTTGTGAATACTCCACCAACAAGCACAAAATTTGCACCTGGTAAAGACAGAAAGTGCATCAATCAGCTTCCAGTTGCTGCCACCCATCATTTCTGATCAGAACCCACAGCCATAGTCTACTCCACTCAGGAGTATGATCATCAAAAACACATCTATTGACTGTGAGAGCAGCAGCTGCTGCTGCAGTTGCAGCAGGTGGAAGCAGATATAGTGTAAGAGAAGTGATGGACAAGCTGCTGCAGCTGGAAGCGGCAGAAGTGAGGTTCGAGTTCGAGCTGGGGAAGAAGATTGTGGGCAGTGTCAGCTTCCGTAATGTGATGCATACCATGCCGGTGGCATTCCACGTGAAAGCCACACGTCCACATCTTTACTTCCTTAACCCGTCGATTGGCATCGTGCCTCCTCTTGGCGAAGCCACCATCTCTGTCACTCTCAGGAAGCAAAAGCAGCTCCCAGAAGACTTCCCCCTCACTGACCATCGGTTCGTGGTCCAGTCTATGGTGGTGCCTGGCATCCTGGCCTGTGCCTCAGTGCTGCTGAGACACATGTTCAAGAAGAGGAGGAACATCGTCTTTGTAGACGAGAGCTTGAGGGCAGTGTTTATTGGCGGCCAGATTTTGCGTCACGCGGTGGCGAGACGGTCGGTGGCAACTGTGAGAGAGGTTCTGGCGAGAGGAACGGATGCGAATAGCGCGGATGAGGGGGCAGAAACCGCATTGCATGTGGCATCGAGACAAGGTAACTGTGCGATGATTGCGGAGCTGTTGATAGCGGGGGCGAAAGTCAATGCGAAGAGCAAAATCGGGGAAACGCCATTGTTGTACGCCACTGCCTGCAACCACCCAGATGTAGTGGATCTTCTATTATGCAGTGGTGCTGATCCTGAAGCCGGCCTCCCCCTCCTCGTTGCTGCTGGACAAGGCAATGAGAAGACGTGCAGAGCGCTTTTGGAGGCAGGAGCAAGTGTTGATGCAAGAGACAGAGCAGGTAGTACAGTGTTGCATCACGCGGTGGCAGGCAAGAGCTTGCCTATAGTGCAATTGTTGTTAGATCGCGGAGCGGATCCTAATGCTAGAAGTAGCAATGGAAACACGCCCATCTTGCAGGCTGTCGACAATGGTTGCCTCCCCATCGTTGGCCTCCTCGTCCAACACAGCGGCAGCCACAAACCGGCAACTGAGCATGCCCAAACCACTCTGGCGGATGCATCCACCAACAAAGCCACAAGAGAGAAAGCTGGTAGAACACTGTTGCATCAGGCAAGCAAGAGCTTGCCTCTAGTGCAATTGTTGTTGGATTGCGGCTCGGATCCTAATGCTAGAAGTAGAGATGGAAGCACACTCATGTTGCAAACAGTTACTAAGGATTCCCTCCCCATCACCGGCCTCCTTGACCAACCCAGTGGCGTCAACAAACCCACAACTGAGCTCGGCCAAACCACTGGGGTGGATGCAACCACCAAAGAAGCCACAACCGAAGAGTATGTAGAAACTGCCTCTACTAAAAAGGAAGAACCGCCCACATGGATTGATGAGACTACCAGCATAACCACATCAATTGAGCAAGCCAAAATCGCCTCTACTAAGGGAGCACAACCCACTGGAATATTGGATGCATTCTTCCTTGATGAATCGTTGTTAGAGGGAGCACGATCAGGCAACCTAGCAATGGTGAAGCTATGTATGGCGAGAGGAGTGGTTTTAGATACTGGGGATCAACATGGTTGGACTGCTTTGCACATAGCTGCAACCAAAGGCCATATGGAGATTGTTCAATTGCTTGTGGCCGGGGGAGCTGGGCTCAACTCCAGGGACATAGAAGGCTACACTCCCCTTCATTGTGCAGCAGAGGCCGGCCACACCGAGATAGTAAGGTTTCTAGTAGAGAAAGGAGCAAATCTGAGCTCTATTACCAATAAAGGTATGGCTCCTAGGCATGTAGCTGCTGTCATGGAGTATGGATCCGTCCTCACACTCCTTCTAAGGAAAGAAACATCCTTGTGCATATCTGATTGGTCTGGCACTAGGAAAAGTATCCAAAAGCATGATTTGGCTTTATTCATGATGGAGTCTACTTATCAAGTATCCGAGAGAGCAGCTATGACATAGCTGCTCCTAGGCCCAATATTGCTTTCACATATATTTCAAAGCTATTCTATTGTCCATGATTAGAACCACCCAATACTACTTACTAAGTGTTTCTTTTAAATGAACATGGAACATTTTCTTTTAAAGCGCAAACCACGCCCCTTTAATTGTATGCAAGCCCATCTCTTGATTGTAAACATTCATCATAGTCTAAGTAGCTAGTAATTTGTTTTCTAGAGAAGAAACTTCGAACAAAGGCATCTTGTTAGTTGCAAATATCATGACATGTTTACATGCTCTTAGGGGAGTAGATGATCACATGCCTAAAGTTAATTTGATAGTCTATATTCATGACCTTTTGGTGTGACATTTTGTTATAAAAGGCTACAATCATATGCATTCTTTTGCGTCTTTTTACATAGCTTCCCAAACACGTGTCTAAGGCAATAAAATTGGCCATTTAAAAAAAAAGAATTATGTCTAGGATATGGACTACCACTCCAACATTTCTCTGTGTAGGAGATTACCTCCTTCACATAATAGATATCATGATTATTGTCTAGGACATTGACTTACATCATAAATTTTCTCTTATGTAATAAATGAGTTCCTCTAAAAGATATCATGATTCTAAAGCTTTAGATTGTAGGACACTACCTAGTCATTACAACTTTCTTAACATAGTTCAATTCTTGAGATACAAATTGTACCTTTCTATCATACTATAGAAAGGTCGTTAGGATTATGCCGAGGGATGTGATACTCCTCCCATTGTGGAGACGAGATGGAGAGTGGGAAACAAATCCATTGGATAAAAAAAGACAGAGGTTACAGGGGACAAAAGGAAGGAAAAGGATGAACCTTGGGATTCCTACTCACCTCGCAATGGATCATGACAACGAAAATTACCTAAGTGGTATATACGAAGCTCATGAGTGACAAATAAGAGGAAGTTGTCGAGTCTAGCCAAGAGGGAGAGCTATGGCATTCCACAAGAGAGAAGATGGAACCTGACAGGTTTCAAGTAAACCTCGCACTCATGAGCAACATCATTTCATATACTAAACCATCTTGTTTTGAGGAGGCCAAGGATCAAAAGATATGGCAAAAAGCAATGCAAGAGGAGATGATTCCATCAAACACCATGACACTTGGGAGATAGTGGATCTTCCAAAGGTCAAGAGACCCATTGGCAACAAATGGTCATACAAGACAAAGTACAATACTGATGGTACCATTAGTAATGATGATGATTTGATTAGTGCAATCAAGAATGATTTGTCCTCCAACTTTGATATGATTGATCTTGGTTTAATGCACTACTACTTGGGAGTGAAAATCTGGAAAATACATGATAGCATTGAACTATCACAAACAAAGTACGTGAATGAGATTATGAGACGTTTCAAGCTGTACGACAATAAGCTATGTCTACACTTGTGGATATTGGTAAGAAATTATCTAACTAGGATGAGAGTGCGCTAGCTGATGCTACTTTGCTTTCTCAATTAGTTGGTTCACTGATTTGTCTCACAACTACTCATCCTGATATAAGTTATGATGTAAGTGTTGTGAGTCAATTCATGGCTACTCCTAGGGAGATTCACTGAAAAGCAGCAAAGAGAATTCTTCGTTATGTAAAAGGGACACTAATTCATGGATTGTTATATGAGGGACAACAGACCTTACTAGTTTTACAGAGCTTCATTGATTCCAATTGTGTTGGAAATTAAGTCCACAATTGTCTCCTTGAATAATGTCTGGTAAAATGCACGGGTTTCTACATGCAATTCGACAACCTAAAATTTCTACACAGAGTCGAATCGAATCAGCCGAACTATTTGAAGGTCGACTTCATCAACTTTTTGGCTAATCGACATCAAAGGGTATCCATTCTCATCTAATTCTACATTCGAATGTCAAAACATCATGAAGAACATCGATGGCCTAATCACCCTCGACTTCTTTGAGATTTGAAGTCTCCGACTTCCTCGACTTCTTCAAACAATCAAGTCACTTGACTTCTTCGATATCCGAAGTCTTTGAAATCTCCGACTTCCTCGACTTCTTCAACAAACAAGTCACTTGACTTCTTCGACATCTGAAGTCTCCAAAGTCTCCGACTTCCTTGACTTCTTCAGCAATCAAGTCACTCGACTTCTTCGACATCCGAAGTCTCCGACTTCCTCGACTTCCTCAACAATCAAATCACTTGACATCGAAGTCTTTGACTTCTTCGACAAATTCGTTCATCAACTGAAGTGTCTAACTTCTTCCACATCGAATCCTTAGCCAAGGATTTAGGGAGGACATCATCTAAGCAATCCGATGATGGCACATGTTGGAGTTGGATCTCTTTGGCTTGCACATGCCAAAATTCTTAGTACATGAGATGTATCTTAGGACCCTTTTGGCCATTTCCAATGAGATACAAGTGGACTTTGGATAAATTGGCTTAATATTCCTACACTATAACTAAGATCATGCCTAGTTATAGTCAAATAGATTAAGGAGCCTATAAGCCTTCTATAGAGTGTGATGTCCTCAACGAATGCTTCATCATCTCTTATAGATGCTTTTACACTTTGCTCCATAGGTGTCTCAATTCCTTTACGATTCTTCATTCCAAATCTATCTAGGATGGATAAAGAATATCTAGATTGACAAATAATAAAATCATGCCTCTAGTAACTTCTACTCCTAGAATGAAGTGTAATAGGCCGAGATCAACCATTCTAAACTCTTATGTCAAAGAAACTTTTACATCTCTTATGCCATCAAGATCATTTCCACTAAGAATAATGTCATCTACATACAAAACAAGTACAATGATCTTTCCATCATTAAATTTCATATACAAAGAAGGATCATAGAGCCCATAACAAAGTTGATAGAGTTTAGAAAGATGTTGAGCCTAGAGTACCAACCTCTACGTGATTGCTTGAGTCCATAGATACTCCTTTGCAAAAAACACACCTTCTCTTCAAATCCCTTCTTGATGAAGGCCTCGAGTTGCCTCATGTAGATCTGTTCTTCCAAGTAGCAATTCAGTAAGGCATTAGTCACATCAAGTCGAGAAAGAACCCAATTGAAAGTAGTAGCAAGAGATATGATCAATCTTATAGTTACTAGCTTAGCCAATTGGAAATCAATAGGTTATCAAAAATGAGCTCTGATAGCATGTTGAAAAATGGTAGAATAGCAGCGGAAGCCCGATAGTAGATGGATTGTGGATCAGTAGTGTAACAATTAACAACAAAAGTAGTCAAGATGAAAATTGAGTAGTGCAAAAGAATGAAGCAGAAGTGAGACAAAAAATTGTACTCTGATTGTAAGAAAAATTAGTACAAGGGCATGGAGCAGCGCAAGACAGCAGGCACATAAAAATCTCTAGCTGATCTGAATGATCATCATCTATCTGCAAAATTGTTACTTAACTAGAATACATTCTCACCAATCTGGCAAGTAGGCAATGCATCCAAACACTCTGATATGCTTGAGTGATGGCTTCGATCCTGTCCGCACCTCATAGGGTGTTTTGCCATTTAGAGCTTTGGTGATGGATTGGTTTCGTAGATAGGTTGCTGTAGTAATAGCTTCTGCCCAAAAATTCTTTGGAAGAGAGGCATGGGCCATGTCCGATTCCTCCTTTCAACTACACCATTGGACTGAGGTGAGTAGCTAGTTGTGTATTGCTAATGTATTCCATTGGCCTTGCAAAAGTCCTTGAATTTGGTGGAGATGAATTCTCCCCCTCCATCAGTACGTAGGGTCTTGATCTTTCTCTGAGTCTGATTTTCAACAAACGCCTTGAACTGTTTGAAGAACTTGAAAGCTTAGGATTTGTTCTTCAAAAGATAAGTGACAATTCATCGAGAAAAATCATCAATGAAAGTTAGGAAATAAACAGCTCCCCTTGTCGAAGCAGTCTGCATTGGGCCACAGATGTCGCTATGTACAAGATCAAGCAAACCTTTAGAAGTATGAACTGAATAAAAAATGAAAGGACTTCTTGCATGCTTACTGATAATACAACTTTCACAAGGAGAAGTAGGTTTGCTAACAGAAGGAAGATCTTGTACTAAATTTTGAGTCAACATTTGCTTAATACTATTGAAGTTTAGATGGCCTAATTTGAATTGCCAAAGCATATCAGTCAAATCAGAAGTCGATGTATGAAGAGCTTGGCGTGTTTGTCGAATAGTAGTGACTAAGCATGTAGAAGTAGCCCCATCATCTACCGAAGGCTAAAACCTTCCTAGACTTGTCGAATATGGTGCAGCCCTCTGTATCAAATTCGATCCTTCAACCAGGATCAGTGATTCTACTTATCGAAAGTAGATTCTTGGTAAGGTTAGGGACATGAAAAACATTGGACAACAACTTTACATCACCTTTCTTGAATTCGACTTTGACTGTCTCCAAGCTGCACAACTCTTGAGTGGGTAAATGCTTTGTAATCCTGGAACCAGTCTTGATGGTGAGTCATGTGTTGAGTTGCATCGGAGTCCAAATACCAGGAGTCGATATCCTACTGCTCTCCAACCTTGGTCATGAAGGCTGCTTTATCTTCCTCTTGTTCTTGGATCGAGTGACTGGTTGTAGCAGCTCAAAACACTATCTACATCAGAAATTCTGAGAGTAAAGAATTTCTTCTTTAGATGAAGCTTGGTTGTGACGTCTCTGATATCATAGAGAGTTGCTAGGATGTCCCATGCATCCTTAGCAGTCTGAGCAGCACGTATGTGGCTGATCTGAGAGTCCTTGATATTGAGAGTGATCAAGGCAAATGCCTTGCCATCTCTCTGTCTCCATTTGGTGATGCTGGCTGCATCAGCCTCTAGTTTGTCTCTAGTTCATTGTCGATGCCCCACAATTTTTTGGAAAGTAGAACTACTCTCATCTTGAACTTTTAGAGATGGTAGTTCTCTCTGTCGAGCTTGTCAATCAGAGATGAATTGGAAGATGAATCCATTCTGGTGTAGAGATCATTGGTAGAAACAACAATATCTGAATACTGCTAGCTATGCACTTGTTGAAATGATGTCTTGAAAGAAACAAGACTGATAACCTGCAATATAAATATAGATTACTAAGCCACTTGCATTGATACCATGTTGGAAATCGATAGTTTATCAGAAATGAGCTCTGATACCATGTTGAAAAATGGTAAGATAGCAGTAGAAGTCTGATAGAAGATGGATTGTGGATCGGTAGTGCAGCAGTTAACAACAAAAGTAGTCAAGATGAAAACTAAGTAGCAGTGCAAAAGAATGAAGCAAAAGTGAGAAAAACTTGTACTCTGATTGTAAGAAAAATGAGTACAAGGGCATGGAGCAGCGCAAGACAATAGGTGCATAAAATTTTCCAACTGATCTGAATGATCATCATCTATCTACAAAATCGTTACTTAATTAGTATACATTTTCACCAATCTGGCAAGAGTGGTGACACTATGCATTGATGATTGAATGTCACTGCTCAGTGCATTGGGAGCATAAAGTCTTAACTACTTAATGTACTGTAGCCATTATGCATTAGATGCCGTCTTCTCTAGCTGTAAATGTATGTGGAAAATGTTCGGAGTGCGCCAAAAGTGATTTCACCATTACATTGGGCACGTAGTTGGGAGTTGATGACTAAGTGCATTTCGGAAGGCGACGCCGATTTGGCTTTCAAATTGGTTGAAAAGCGGTGAGTGGCCTGGTAAGGGAAAAAGTGCAGGTCATTATTTTCAACTTTCAACATCACAGTTGGCCTCGGCATACTGCTTTTAGCCTGCGACAGAAGTTTCAAGCAGTTTTGTGATGGCAAACATGGGAGAGTCCATTTTGAGTGAAAGTAGCAAATTGGATGGGATTTCCAACTATGCAGTGTGGAAATCCAAAATGAAAAACATACTGATGGAGAAAGATGTGTGGGAAGTTGTCACAGGTGATGAGAGAAGGCCACCAAATGAAGCGGATATCAAAGTGTTCGACAAAAAGATGAGGAAAGCTTTGACCTTCATTAACTTGTTAGTGAAGGATCACATCATTACCCACATTTGTGATGCTGTTACACCCATACAGGCATGAGATGTGCTAAAGGAGCAGTTCGAGACATCAAATCCGTCAAGAATCATGTTTTTGAGGTCAAAGCTGAATAGTGCCCGAATGGAACAAGGAGAGCACATTCAGACGTACATGACCAGAATCAAGACAATGAGGGATGAACGACATTCTATTGGTGAGCGCATACATGATGTGGAGTTGGTGCACAATGCATTGTGCGGCATTGCAAAACCCTATCAGATGTTTGTGAGCGGAATAGCATCAAGAGGAATATTGCCACCCTTTGACGAGCTCACATGAATCTTGATGCAGGAAGAGCAACGGCGAGAAATGGTGAAAGCTAGACGTCAAAATACTGACAATCAGGCACTTGCGACATGCCAAAAAAAAGGCAAGGGCAAGGGCAAGAAGAAGTCTAAGCAGCAATTTGCCAAGTCTCAGGAGGATGAGGGATCTTCCAAGAATACCAAGAAGAAAGACAAGTGCTTCCATTGTGGTAAAAAGGGCCATTGGAAGAGTGAATGTCGCAAATTCCTGGCGGAACAAGGCAAGGGGAAACCAAAACAAGCAAGTAACCTTGTCAATGAGGGTGAGATTGAAGACTCTAGCATCTTCATATCTGCATTGTCATCTAATTAAGATGATCAAGCGTGGTATATTGACTCGGGAGGACACATGACAGGTAACAAGAATTGGTTCAGTAGCTTGAAAGTGTTGGATAATGGAACGTTCGTTTCACAAGCAAATGGTGAGGCATGCAGGATCACGGGGATAGGCACCGTTTCAATCCAACTACCTGATGGCAAAAGCAGGACGATCAGGGAGGTACTTTACGTACCAAGTTTGAAGAAAAATCTACTTTATGTTGGAGTCATTACTGATCAAAAGTTGAAAGTAGAATTTGCCCATGATCGTTGCTTTGTGAAGGATGTGAACCAAAAGTTCAAAGTTATCGCGGATGGAGTAAGGGAGCCCAATACAAAATTGTACAGGTTGAATGCTACAATTAAGGGGCAACATGGACTTGTGTCATCCATTCCATTACAAACTAAGTTGTGACATAAGAGGCTTGGTCACTTGAATTTGGGAAGCCTCAGTTTGATGAGAAAATTGGAGATGGTAACAGGATTGCCTACTATAGAAGACCACTTGAAATTGATGTGCGAATCATGTCTATATGGGAAGCAGCATCGAGAGAAGTTCAATAAAGGTGGTGTTGCAAGGGCAAAGAACATCTTGGATTTGATCCACACAGATTTATGCGGGCCTATGAGGACCATGTCCTTAGGTAAAGCCTTCTATTTTATGACCTTTATTGATGATATGTCACGAAAGACGTGGATCTACTTCTTGAAGAAGAAATCAGATGCATTTGACAACTTCAAGAGCTTCAAAGCATTGGTCGAAAATCAGACAGGTAGGAAGATCAAAGTCCTAAGATCAGATAGTGGAGGTGAGTACAAAGCTTTCCGTACTTAAAGTTTGTTGACTTTGAAGCTATGTATATGACTGTATAAAAAGTAGACTCTACTTTAAGGGAAAGAGTTGGAAATAAAGTAAAATCACTGTGTTACTGTACTGTGGGTCCTATCAGTTGATAAGGATCAGTTGGCCTTGCCACGAGGCAAGTTGACGGGACACGCGTCTCGCCAACGGCAACCTGGGTCATGCATGTGTTGCCTGAGTGAACAACTATATGTACAGTGTAATTTCATTTTGAGAAATACAGTTGCTATATGAGCTTGCTGTGGAGAGTGTTTTTCTATATGTGTTACTGTGTAGCATGATCTGTGTTCCTGTGCAAAGCAAATTCTAAGTTTTTCTTCCTTCAATATAACTGCTTTTGGTGGTTTTATTGTTGGTTCATCAGGAATATCACAACCTCTAAACCTTGTAGAATCCATATGATTTAAAAACTGCTCATCAGTAATTTCTGTATTTTTGTCATAAGATAAGACATGACTGGCATGAATGAGTTCAATTTCAATAGGATCTAGAATTGGATCGACACAGTTGCAAGAGCTTGATTCCAATTAATATTATTTGTTTGAGAGTCATAGTGAACTCCCAAAGCTGTCACTGGTCGATCACAAGTATGATCCATTGTTGAGAAATCATTGTCTCCTTTCTGGACTACTGGTTTAATTGTCCAAGTTATTGGATCAACTTTAACTGCATGTGCACGATTCTCAAATGTAATTTTTCTAGTTCCCCAGTTATGAATCACTTGCGCAACTCGTAACCATGGATGTCCCAATAGAATATGATAAAACGGATGGTGCTTCTAGTAAGTCCATTACTTCAAAAGTAATGACAAACTGAACCTCCAGCAATTTTGACAGGTATGTCTTCCAATATGTCTTTAGGACGAACTGATAAGCTAGCTTGATAACAGAAGTTGCAGCTTTTATCTTTGTAAGGCCCCATTTAGCACATAGCTTTGTTTTGATCAGATATACTCCTGAACCTCCATCTATCACGGCTGCCTCGTTACCAAAATGTTTATGTTGTATCGGCAAGGTAATAATCTCTGTTCACTCTCCTAGGTGGCTCCTATATTGAGTACTTTGTTTGATTCTTCAAACCCGGCACAAAATACTAGTTCCTACTGGACTGTTGGTTCAATATGAGCCAATCTTTCTGCTAACACTTCTTTCGCTTGAGGCACCAACTTAAGAAATTCTCCCAATGTAATATCCATCTTGCTAGATAGAATATTCACAATCAGTTCTGTTTGTGGCGCTTCAGGTTCGGTCATCTTGAAAGGTTCTTCACGATGGTACAACTATTCGTGGATTGACATCTGTTTGTGGGTTATGTAAATTTGATGGCAGTACAAGTGAAAAATGAACTTCGACTGCAGCTTTAGCACCTTCCAATGCTTTCTCTTCTTGCAAATCCTTAATCCAATGTCTCATATTGTTGTATTTCTTCTTCTCTGAGTTGAGATTCGAATATACCCCTGATGCGGTAGGAACCAAATGGGAATAGAACACATTCTCCGAAGATGCCTATTGGATCATGAGATAAACTTGTTATTAGTGTTACTCATGAAGAAATTGGTGGTGGTCACCCAGCAGTTGACGCTACCACTCGAAAAGTCCTCCAAGAAGGATTTTGGTGGCCTACCTTGCATCGAGATGTTCAGGATTCGTTAAACATTGTGATGTTAAGCCTAGGAAGTTAGGATTAATTTATGCCTTTGAAGCCTATTATAGCAAAAAACTCTTTTGAAAAGTGGGGTATAGATTATGTTGGACCCATCCATCCTGCCACTAGAGGAAGTCAATATTATAGTGGCAATTATTTTACAAAGTGGGTAGAAGCGAAGGCCGTTAGAGTAGCTAATGCAACCAGCACAACTAAATTTCTCTACGAGAATATTATTACGCGCTTCGGATGCCCTCTAGAACTTGTGAGTGATCGTATGAGTACTCCCAGCTGAATTCCTTGTGGTTCATCACAAAAGTACGCCTTATTACCCCGATTGTAATTGTCAGGCTGAGTCTTCTAACAAGATTCTTTGCAACATTATTACAAAAACTGTGGAAGCCAGTAAATCACAAACTTCAAGCAGCTTTGTAGGCCTTTCGGACAATCTATAAGCTTGCCACTGGCCACACCCCGTTTCACTTAGCCTATGGCCTCGAGGCAGTAATGCCGACTGAATTCATTTTCCCTAGCGTACGAGTGGCCATAATGGAACGATTGGATACAAGTAAGTCTACTTAGTATTGATTGGGCTTACTTATGAATCTTTGTGAATCCCAAACCCTTGCCTTGCATGCATTACACAATGACCATGTCCTAAAGAAAAAGGACCTACACACAAGTGACCTAGCATTGATGTATCAAAGCAAGGTCATAGAGAGCAAATTGAAATTTTCTGGCTTAGAATCTTATCGTGTGACAAAGATATATGAAAATGGCGCAGTCCAATTAGCCACCTTGGAAGGTGATCCATTAACAATCGTAGTAAATGGTAGTCGATTAAGACACTATTACCATTTACCCCCCACTGTATAAACTAGTCTATTTTTATCTATTTTATGTGTTCTTTATCTTTTGCTTTTCTTTGCATTTTCCAGAGTTATCTATCAATAGTTATTATGTGTTTTTCATGAAAAAATGTACAGTGAATGAGTGTATGTGCTAAGAGTAGAGTCCTCTTAGGGACAGAAGAATAGTCCAAGTGATTCATGGAGTCAATACATGTTACAAATAAAGAAGCTGAGGCCACCAAACATAGTGATGTGCAACAAGGTGAGTCAATCAGTTTGAATGGAGAAAAAAAAATTCGTCACAGATCCTTGAAAATAGTGTCAATGAAAAAAATTCCATGTGCCAATGATCTGAGCATTCCCTATGTCCTTAACTATTCAGCCAAGTGCAACAACAAAAGACACTATAGGAGACAAAAACTTCAATATCTCTCTCAATTCTTGATATCTTGGTTCGCTTGTTTGACCATAATTACAACACATCATGATGAGTTTAAATTGAGTCAAGCGAACCTAGAACCCTAAATCCCAACCTTATAGTCCCAAAATAGTAAAAATCACTTAAACCATCCTACAGGCTTGTAGTTTTGACATCTAGGTTCACTCTCTTCAAGTTAGACTCCTCATAACATGCTCTTTTAACAATGAAGTAAGTGAACACAAACTCCCACCTAGTTTTCGTGGGAAACCTATTTTTATTAAATCACTAAACAGGCTCCCCACACATGTGAAATTGAGATCTAGATTCACCCCCTTGATATCTATACATCTCAACATTCTAGATCTACTGCCAAACAGACAAACCTAGATCCCCAGAAAAACTCCCAAATCTGAGGTTAAGTGATTTTTTAAGTTAAACTGAGTCTTTTGATCAGTTTTACCTCTGTTTGAGTTCGCCACACGTGTGAATGACCTTATCTCGGTTCTTTATTGTCAAGATTGGTCTTAGAATGTCTGTCTTAGTCAATCTGATATCTGACATCTATGTTTCCCAAATTTGGAGAGGGGGGGGGAGGTCTATATAAGGAGGTGGAAATGCACTAGAACTCACATTTGCTAAAGATATGCTGTCAAAATTTCCAGTGCTCCCAAGCATACCCAAAGCATCCACAAAGGCCATCCACATGCTCTCAAAGCTCACCTACTAAGATTAACAGCTTTTATTGCTCTTTTTAGCTTCTGATCTTACTATTTTGATAAATTTAAGCACTTTTCGGGCTTAAACTTACCTATCAAACCTCACTTGATCCTGTGGTGCCAAAGGTCTCTCCTGCACACCTACAACAATATCCATCAAATCATTAATCTCTAGCAAAGACTCCATCCTCACCTTCCAAGTTGAATAATTTGTTGAGGTAAGCCTATCATTGCCTTTCAACATGAAGCCACTTGAGGTTGCCATGTTGCAATGATTGATCTTCTTCTTTGAACTTTTTCCAATGCACTTAGAACTCTCTTGAAAATCAACAAATGATGAACAGAAGAAATCACAAAGATTTGGAACAATCTAGCCTCTCCTTTTCTCTCTTCTAGCAAATCCTAGCACATAGATTGATGATTTCTTGATCACAATAGATCTAAACACAATATGATGAAGTTCTGCTGACTCCTAAGATTGAATCACACCCTTGAAAAAGTCCAGCAACTTCAAATCAAGAGATCCTATCAAATTTAGGATTTTTTCAAAAATGCAGATTATTGAATCAAGATAAAACTAGAATCTTGATACATCAACTAGTAAAAAAGTAACATCTGTTGGATTCCTATTCTCTCCATTCGTATCTTTCTTCTAATCTAGATCCACTCTCTAATTGCTATAAATACTTGTATTGTTGCATGTTCAGCAAAAGTACACACATTTTCTAACAGTTTGTAGAAATACAAAGAAATTCGTGACAGTGCCTTGACAACTTGAAACTATTCGACATTCGCCACGTCGAACATTTCGACGACTTTGACTTTCGACCACTTAGCCATTTTGCCACCTCAAACATTTTCTATTCGGCCACATTGAACATTCGACGAACTTGAATAATTCGAGCTCACAAGCTAGTAATCTATCACCCTCAATTCAAGTCGATCAAACGACAGCTCAACAGTCACATCTTCACGACCAGACATGATCTTCAACGGACTCAGATACTGTTCAAAAGCGACTGCCAACAACACGTAGTGGATTAATCTCATATGCAAAATATAGATTAACCATTCTTGTAATTAGCTAAGCCATCTAAACAAATACCTATCGACTTATTAGTTGTATAAATATATTTTTGGATTTCTGAACAGAAGCTCAATCGATCAATTCGATCAATCCAAAGCGCAATTATTCTGTTCTTTCTCTCTGTTACCACAAGGTATCGTCTTAGAAAGAAAACATGACTCTATCTGCATTTAGACTATTATCATTTGCGACTAATTAATATTCGTTCCATAATCTGAGTTGTGTACATTCTGATTCAATGTTATTTTATTCAGGTTCAGATAGAACCATGCTTCTAGATAAATTATTCGTAGATTAAACTGTTCGTATGACTGATAGCATAAGTTGAATTTGTTGTTCTAATCACCAATCCTAAAATGCTTCCGCACTCATAAAATCTAAATCTAAAACTCAGTGAATTTGTGCATGGCTATGGAATTGAGTCTTTCGATCCAGTGACATCGAAGCTGTGATCAAGTAGGACAGAATTTGATTCATCCAAATTTGGTCTAAATACGATATATGTAGTTGCATGCACTGAGGATTCCGCTCACTTCTAATTGTTGTGATGCGAATTGTTTCGAATCCGAACAACATCCACAACCATGAGCAATTTTTGTCTCAACATTCTAGTAAGTGATTTCAAAAATCAGCCTAATCCAAGTGTTTTGACCTAAAATGATGCTAGGATCACAAAGATCCAATTTCTATACTGAATGCAAGATTTGATCTAGAAACCAATCCAGATTCACATAGAATTAAGGACGCTCTCAAATACACCTCTAGATTTCGAAAATCCGCCAACTTTGGCCTGCAACTGCTCTGATACCATGCGAAAAAAATTAGATCCAAAACATACTTAATGGAACAACAAAATCTTAACCAAATTTGATTGCACATCTAGATTTAGCTACAAGATATAAATCATCATTTTACACATGCTAGAATTGCAAAATACACTAAAATATGATCATAAAAACTAAGATACAATATGGTACTATCCTTGTCGATACAACAACAACAACAACATACAATATTTCTATTGGATTTATCTCCTCTACTCTCCTATAAGACAGGCGAAAAACTCGATTGTCTGCATAAATACAAGTAATTTTCCACAGGCAAAAAAGACGAAAAATACGACACTGTGTTTTTACACATGATTTGTGACAGACGAAAAAGATGACATTGCCTTGCAAAATGGCGAAAGTGCCCTAGGAACAGCGGAGGCACCCTGTAAATCAAATCCTAAGGCATTGGTCAGAGTGTCACATTTTTTGTATCTTCACCAATATTCATTTCAGCAAAGGTTGACGTCGCGGCCTTCTCACGCTCATCCCATGCACTGCACACTTGTAAAATTGTGTATATATATATGACAAGATGTGAGATAATAGTGTGAGTGTGAAAATAATAGCATCAGAAGCTTATCAGAGATAGACGAAGTAGATGCCTTGCACATTGATTCTTTTGTATTGTCAAATATAGGTTTATTCTTTCTTACTGGATTAGCTTTGTAGAGCACGCGGTTTTGTCTGCTATTGTCTTGTGCTCAACAACATTATTGACATGTATATTTTGCTATACTTAATCTGATAATAGCTCTATCTTGTTTTGCGTTCAGATTTGTGCCAATATTGCTATGCTTTTCTACATTCTATCTGGCTCTCTTATTGCTCAATTTGGTAATTTGTTCTTAGCGACTTATTATTATTAGTCTAACTATTGGCGACTAATATTTATTCTTGCCTTTCGCGACTAGTTCGTGATTGATTATCAGTCTAGCTCAGTCTAGCTCTTCGCGAATCATTCACGACTAATAATTTGTCTAGCTGTTCGCAACAAATTATCCTTCTGATGTTTTTGTTGCTTAACGTTTGGCTACGTAAGCAGAGTGACCGTGATTTCTATCACTAACATTCTGTTCGTTTCTGATAGGCGTAGTCATGCTTAGGAAAAGAGTAATATAGCTCATTCTGCTGCACACAAACACTTTTTGTTCAAGTTCATTTCTTGTTCGAGTTTTGAGTTTGCTTCTTTTCGTGTTCGTTTCTTTTCGAACTATTTTAGTTTCTCACACTCTCACACCCTCTTTCAACCCAACATGGTGTCAGAGCTATTTTCATAGCCTGATAAGCTTCCACAGTACAAGACTCTACTAGCCAATAGAGTAATTGTCTTCTTGTTCTATAATTCAGTACCAGATTTTCATACTTATGTCATTGATAGTTTTTAATATCACTTAGACTAATATTCCACATGGATTCCCAAGGGAAAGCCAGTCCTATCATGGACAAGTTTGATGGAGCCAATTACCATATGTGAAAATTTAAGATGAAAACTATACTAATGGCTAAAGAGTTGTATGACGTTGTTACGGGTGCAAAAGGGTAGTCGAAGCTCCTATTGGCTACAATATCATTGATTGCAAATGGATCTTCAAGATCAAAGACAATGCCAATGGAGCAATTGACTGAAGGAAGGCAAGATTGGTAGCACGAGGATTCACTCAGATCCCCAACGTCGACTACAACGAGATCTTCAGTCCAGTAGTCAAGGATTCGTTGATCCGAGCCCTCATGTCTTATGTTGCAGCTGCCGACCTCGAGGTACATCAATTTGATTTACAAACAGCTTATCTAAATGGAGTTATACAAGAAGACATCTACATGATCCACCCCGAAGAATATGTTCCGAAAGGTGTGAAGAATCATGTCTATAAACTCCACAAAGCAGTTTACGGATTGAAATAGTCTACGAGAGCTTGGTTTCAGAGGATCAACACATTCCTCATCGAACAACGTCTATTCTAAGTCACTGCAGCAATCCTTCATTATCATCATCTTATACGTGGATGATATGTTTCTCTTCAGCAACAATACCAATTTGGTCAAAGATTCTAAGCAGATGTTGTTTTTAGAGTTCGACATGATTGATTTGGATGAAGCTCAATTATGTTTGGGCATTCAGATCCACAGAGACAGAACAAGACGATTGATTTACATCACTCAACAAAGGTATCTTCACAATGTTCTTAACAGATACAATCTAATGAATTGTATATTAGCTCACTCACCGGATCCAGGCCTGCATTTGTCAAAGGACCAATGTCCCCAGACCAAGCAGAAAGAGGAGCAGATGAGAGAGTATCCTTATCGATCGACACTTGGATCTCTCATGTACGCAATGGTCTGTACAAGACCTGATATCTCTTTTGTAGTAAGCTCACTCAGCCAATATATGGCTAATCTTGGCATTACCCATTGGAAGGCTCTCATAAGAGTCATGAGGTATATTCAAGCTACCATGGACCAGTGCATCTGCTATGGAGATGTCAGCAACGACAATCTTCATCAGCTCAATGGATATTCTGATGCAAGTTGGGGAGGAGATGTAGACAATTGTAAGTCCACATCTGGATTCACATTCTTCTTCAACGACAGTTCTATCTCATGGAATAGTCGTAAGCAAACCTCTATCACACTTTCTTCTACAGAAGCATAATACATTGCTGCTTCTCAATCTATTAAGGAAGCGTTTTGCTTGAGAAATTTACTATCAAACATTAATTTGTATCAGTACAACCCCACAACTTTATTCTGTGATAATCAGAGTGCTATTGCCTTATCGGCCAACCCTAGATTTCACTCTAGGAGTAAGATATCACTACATTGGGGGCAAGGTTCTCAACAAGGAGGTGAGCTTAACGTACTGCAAAAATAACAGCTCTGTCTTGTTCTGCGTTTAGATTTGTGTCAACATTGTTATGCTTTTCTACATTCTGTCTGACTCTCTTATTGCTCAATCTGGTAATCTGTTCTTAGCGAATTATTATTATTAGTCTAACTGTTGGTGACTAATATTTAGTCTTGTCTTTCGCGACTGATTATCAGTCGACCTTAGTCTAGCTCTTCGTGAATCATTCGTGACTAATAATTTGTCTAAATGTGTAGGGTCTTCAATCCGACGTTGTAATAGCCATCCCGCCTGTCAACAAGGGTTAGTTCATTGGATAGGCACCTGACTATGCATAGATGCTAATTTTAGTTAGTTCTCTATTTTTTATCTATCTCTACCTCCACTAACACTACTCACAGTAACTCTACTCCCCTAACTAGCTTCATCATGATTGTTGGTGAAGGGGAAAGATAGAATTGAAGAGAAAGAAGAAGGAGAAGAGAGAAAGAGAGAGAGATAGAGTTGAGGGGGAGGTTAGCTCAAAAGCTCAAGATGCATGCTAATGGAGAAACCATAACTATTAAAACAAGAACATAGAAATGGAAACAATTATAAACACACAACAAAAATCATTAGCATGAGTGCTTAGCAAATGAGGATGCTTGGCTCTCCAGTTTGGTAGAGTTTTCTCCTTCTCATTAAGCATGAAATTAGAGTACAAATGGTGCCTTTTTATAAAATGTGGAAGGCCCTTGCCTCAAAATCCTATTGGCTGACATTTACATTGATCCTATCCATTCATCTTGGACCCAACTTGATCTAAGGGTCCACAGAAAGTACATTGAAAGATTCATGTGAGTCCCAAATTGGACCTATTTAAATTAAAAAAGTAATCTCTAAGTTTTAAATTGACTTTGGGCCTCAACTTTTACAAAGGTCCCAAGCCTAGTATTTTATTTACAACTTAGCTTGTGTGCTCATTGGGCCATGGGCTTATACGCGCAGGATGCCATGCCCTCGCAACATATTTTATTGGACGATTTTATTTATTTACACTTCGTCGAGAACCCAACAGGACCCATGGCCTGAAGTGGTGCCGGTCCCTCGACACTTTGCCGGTTTAGTACAAGGATCTCTTGGCCCGTCTTTGGTTGATCAAGTAGCCCATGACGTCTTCCATGAAATTAATGTGGTCCAGCTTCTTCAAGTCCTTGGACGTGTGAAGGGACTTGTGGACTCCTGTCAGCTAGTCCTGGTCGACCCATGCTTGGAATCTGCTCGTCCAGGGATCGCCAAGGAAGGCACATCGGTAATACACACGAGCGACTGGCAGCTGATCTTTGACTTTGTCGGAAGCTAGCACCTTATTAGGATCAAAGAATATGGGAGGGAGAAAATTGTCCCATTTAGTTTCAATCCCCATTAAATGCCCTAAGTCTCGGGTGTAAATGACTGCCGCGCGGACTGTTGGATCAGGGCAGTTGAAATATTTATTGGCGAATATGGTGAGAGCCCTTCTGGCATCTACATCCATATCCCAACCGTGCTCTGATGGAATTTTCGGCCAATTGAAATTTTGAATTGTGATCTTGTCCAGAGGGGTGTCACATTCTGTTAAAAATTCACAATTCTAGCTTGACTAGTTTTGGTCATATGACTTGTAAATAGTTAGATGGTCATGATGTGGCTTGTCACACATGCCAAATAGCATAGGATTCCATTCATAAGGATGTTCTCAAGTAGACCTAAGTGTTAGAACCTTTGGAATGAGTCCAAATTATGCTTAGATACAAGGGAGAAAAAATAGGAGCTATTTTTGGTAATTTTTGCATTGTTGAGGGATCTCCAAGATTCCAACCCTAACTTGGTAGGGATGAAAGATCCACCAAAATTAGAATTAGGGATAGGTTTAGGGCTACTCATACCTGCCCAAAACCGTGATGGATCATGTATATATAGGTGATGATATCTCACCAAAATCAATCAAGCAATTTCATGATTTTTCTCTCATAATGGTGCAATTGCTCTCTATGTTCATAATTGTTTGAGTACTTGTGATTACTAATGATTATAGGATTGAATGTAGGTCTGGTGTACAGTACTCAGACTGTGGGAGGCCGTACTTTCACACGTGTGAAGCCTTCTTCAAGGATTTGGGCCATTTAGTGAGGTTCAAGCATAGATTTTTGATGGATTTTGATGGTTCAACTTGTGCTAATCTTATGAAATCATAATCTATTGTTTCCCTCATCATTTCAAGTGTTTTAGGATCCTTATTTGCTGTAATTTTTACATGGTATCAGATCCTAAAGGCTGAAATGAGCTAAATCTTTGGTTTGCATTCAATTTGATCACAATTTTTGATCTAAATCTTGTGTAGATTGGATCTTAGCATCTAGTATTGATTCTAGAACTCAAAGTGAGTCAAATACATTGGAGATTGGTGTTGTGTGACTTCATTTGCAGGTGTTTAGGTGTCTAAAACCAGAGGCAAAGTTGAATTCAATTCACATTACCAAGATAGCAAGTTTTGCTTGCTCCAAGCATTGATTTCTAGGCGAGTTTTGGAGGTGATTTCATAGAGAAGGCTTTCTAGAATTCAAGGAGAGGGAAGATCAGAGTTTTGGGGACTCTTCAAGGCTGTTCTAAGGTGTAGTAGGCACCTCCTAAAGTGATTTAGGTTCAGTCCAACCATTGCTTGACTTATGCACCAAATTAGATCAATTTTTCATCAATTTTGATCATTTTTTGCTTGTAATTGGATAGTAGATTGTGTTGCATCCTCATTAAGTTCCATTTAGATCTTTTACAAGTGATTTTGGAAGTATATTAGGTTGCTGAAATTCACTCTTGATCAGATCATTTGGAAGCTTTAATGTTCTTTATAGAAAGAGGGGCAATTCTACTAGTATTGTCTACTTCAATCAAGCAAGTGCATTGTTTCTAGTATTCTATGATTTGATTTTGTTAGAGATCATTCTTAGATCTTTATAGGAAGTCTATTAATGATCTTTTCAGGTCCCTAAGAAGTGGGATAAGGTAGACCTTCAATCAAATCAATATAAGTAACCTTCATTTGTGTCAAGTCCTTGATTAGGAGACTAGATGGCATCTATAAATGCATATCTTTTGGATACTAATGAAAGGCTCAACAAAACTAACTATTCCATATGGAAAGTTAGAATGGAATCCATCATGATCATGCAAGATCTGATGGAAATTGTAAATGGTAAGGAGGGTGAACCTATTCATCCTCAAGAAAAAGCCAAATACATCAAGAGGTGCAATGTTGCACTACATTGCATAAAAATGAATGTTGCAAATGAACTCTTAAGAGAGGTAGGAGATTGCACTTCAGCTCAAGATGCTTGGGAGACTTTGCAAAAGGTCTATGAATCCAAGAACCAAACTAGAATGTTAGCTTTGAAGAATCAAATCTATAGAAGCTATCAAAAGAAAGGAGAGAGTGCACATACTTTTGTCCTAAGAGTAAAGGAATTGAACAAAGAGCTAGCCTTTATAGGTGACCCTATCAAGGATGAAGAGCTTGTTCAACTCATATTGAATGGACTAAGCTTTGAATTTGACAATTTGGTTCAGGGATATGCAATTATGGGTAAGCTACCCATACTTGAAGAACTCCAAGGCACACTCATGGCCGAGGAATCAAGAAGGAGCCAAATGCAAGAGAGGATGGATAGGCTTTCCATCCAAGGTGGAGATGACCAAGCTCTCTTCACCAAAGGCAAAGGCAAGTCCAAAGGCAAAGGATCAACATTCAAGAAGTATACAAAGCTTGAGGATCAAGAAGGACCCCCAAAGGCATCTCCATCAACCACCAAAGTCAAGAAGGACAAATCAAAGGTGAAGTGCTACTATTGTAGCAAGATGGGACATTATGCCTCGGAATGCTTCAAGAGGAAGCAAGATCAAAGCCAAGCCAACATGAGCAAAGAGGAGGAGGAGGAGAGTTCACATGAGGACTCTCTCATGATGTCCATATTTTCTTCAACAAGCTTCAAAGGAGAAGATCCTTGGTGGATTGACTCGGGTGCTAGTTCACACATGACTAGTAAAAGGAAGTTTTTCTCTTCTCTCTTATCTTATGATGGACCTATAAAGTCTATCTATACAGCAAATGATGAAGCTTGTAAGATTGAAGGAGTTGGTAGCATTCCCCTTTGCTTAGGATCTTCCAAAAAGATCAACATAGAAGGTGTTTTGTACATTCCTACAATAACAAAGAATCTACTAAGTGTTGGCCAAATGGTAGACAATGGTTTCAATGTTGACTTTGCTTCAAATGAATGTTTCATCAAGAAGAAGGGTAAGATAGTGGCTAAGGGCACTAGACTTGGCAAACTTTATAAGCTGGATGCATTTGTGGATACTAATGTTGTCATGTTGGCCGAGAAGAGCAAGATATCTACCTTTACTTTATGGCACAAAAGACTTGGACATGTCAACTCGGGTTCCATGGAGGCTATGATCAAGGAGGAGTATGCTTTAGGCCTACCAAGGTCTATTGGGAAGGAAGACAAGGTTTGAGCTTGTGCCTTATCCAAGGCACATAAGAAGGTGTTTCCTAACTCCATCACAAAATCATCTCATCCTCTTGAACTCATACACTCGGATGTGCACATTGCTAGCACCAAATCTAATGGAGGTTCATCCATGTTTTTAACCTTCATTGATGACTACTCAAGATATTGTTGGGTGTTCTTACTTTCCTTCAAGTCTCAAGTATTTGATACTTTTGTAAAGTTCAAGTTGTTTGTGGAAAAGCATCATAATCATAGCATCAAGATTCTTAGAAGTGACAATGGTGGAGAATTCATCTCCAATGAGTTCAAGGCCTTTTGTGAGGAGGAAGGGATCAAGAAAGAGACTTCTTGTCCTTACACTCCTCAACAAAATGGAGTTGCTGAAAGAAGGAATAGAACATTATGTGAATGTTCTAAGGCTTTAAGATTAGATGCTTGTTTGCCCAAATCCTTTTGGGGTGAGTCTCTTGTATGTGCAAACTACTTGATGAATAGGGTGTCTTGCAAAGCAATTGAAGGCAAAACTCCTTATGAGATGTTGTATGGAAAGAAACCCAATCTTAATCACTTGAAAGTTTTTGGGTGTATATGTTATGTGCATGTGCCATTAGAAACAAGAACCAAGGAGGATCCATCTTCCACAAGAGGGATCATGCTTGGATATGCAAGCTCAAGCAAGGGCTACAAAGTCTATCTTCCATCCTTGAACAAATTTGTTGTTTCAAGGGATGTCATCTTTGATGAACATCATATGCATATGCTTGAAGAAGGCTCAAGTGCTCCAACAATCAAGAAGAAGATGGCCGAGGAGCAAGATCTTGGTTTTGAGGAGGAGCTCATGGAGGAGCAAGCACCAAACCCACCTATCACACCAAGGAGATCTTCAAGGGCAAAAGTGGAGCCATCAAGGCTCACATATCAAGGCAAAGGACAGCAATTTGAGGGTATCTCATCCACTTCTTATGCTTTATCTAGTTTTGAAGAACCGTCTAATGTTGAAGATGCATTGAACTCCAAAGAATGGTATAAAGCTATGTTGGATGAGTATGATGCCTTGATTGAGAATGAAACTTGGTTGCTTGTTGAGAGACCTCAAAGGAATGTAATAGGATGCAAGTGGGTCTTCAAGCTTAAGTTGAATGCAAATGGGAGTGTTAACAAACATAAAGCAAGATTAGTTGCAAAAGGTTATGCTCAAGAGAGAGGGATAGACTATGAGGAAACTTTTGCACCCGTGGCCAAGATGGTCACAATAAGACTAATCATTGCACTTGCATCACATTTTGGATGGATTCTATGTCAAATGGATGTCTCTAATGCTTTCTTGAATGGTTTTTTGGAAGAGGATATCTATATGGAGCAGCCACAAGGGTTCATCAAGCATGGAATGGAGAACAAAGTATGCCATCTCCAAAGAAGCATCTATGGCTTGAAGCAAGCCTCGAGATCTTGGAATTCAAGACTAAATTGCTATCTTATTTCACTTTCTTTTGTTCAAAGTGAATATGATCCTACTCTTTACATTAAGTTTGATGATGTTGGTATTGTACTTTTACTCATTTATGTAGATGACATCATCATTAGTGGAAATAGTGTTGATGGTATTGAGAAAATCAAGATAGATCTATCCTTAGAGTTCAAGATGGTAGATCTAGGGTGTCTTCACTTCATCTTAGGCATAGAAGTACTTAGAGGGTCTGATTTTATCTTTATCAGTCAAGTAAACTATGCTCAAAGTCTTTTGAAGAAGTTTAAGATGGAAGTATGCAAAAGTGTTGACACACCAATGGAGCAAGATGTAAAAGTGCCAAATGAAGATGATGAAAGATCCTTCATGGACATCACTTTGTTTAGGCAACTTATAGGTTCCTTAATGTGGATCACTATAACTAGACCAGATCTTAGCTTTAGTGTATGTAGGTTGAGCCAATCCATGCAAAAGCCATTGAATATCCATTGGAAAAAGGCTAAGAGGATTCTAAGATACATCTCGGGTACATTGGATTTTAGGATTCTATATAGAGGAGATGTGATTAACCTTCATGCATTTAGTGATTCAGATTTTGCAGGGGACAAGAGGGATAGGAAATCAACAAGTTCCTATTCAACTTTCATAGGAGAAGGTGTGGTTTCATGGCTTTCAAAAAAGCAAGAAACTATATCTCTATCTTCAACCGAGGCCGAGTACAAAGCTTTGACAACCACTACAAAGGAGGTACTTTGGATCAAGAGATTATTGGTGGAGCTAAAGATCATGGATTCAGAGGAGGCACCAATCATCTACAATGACAATATATCAGCCCAAAACCTTGCATCTAACCCAATCTGCCATGCAAGATCTAAGCACATTGAGATATGCCATCACTTTGTGAGAGAAATGGTGCAAGCCAAGGAGATTGCTTTGGAGCATGTTCCAAGCAATGAATGTGTAGCTGATCTACTTACTAAACCACTTCAAAAGACACCTTTTATGAAGTTCAGATCATCACTTGGAGTGATTAGTAAAGCAATGATTGAACCAAGCTAGATAGTGAGGAGGAGTGTTAAAAATTCACAATTCTAGCTTGACTAGTTTTGGTCATATGACTTGTAAATAGTTAGATGGTCATGATGTGGCTTGTCACACGTGCCAAATAGCATAGGATTCCATTCATAAGGATGTTCTCAAGTAGACCTAAGTGTTAGAACCTTTGGAATGAGTCCAAATTATGCTTAGATACAAGGGAGAAAAAATAGGAGCTATTTTTGGTAATTTTTGCATTGTTGAGGGATCTCCAAGATTCCAACCCTAACTTGGTAGGGATGAAAGATCCACCAAAATTAGCATTAGGGATAGGTTTAGGGCTACTCATACCTGCCCAAAACCGTGATGGATCATGTATATATAGGTGATGATATCTCACCAAAATCAATCAAGCAATCTCATGATTTTTCTCTCATAATGGTGCAATTGCTCTCTATGTTCATAATTCTTTGAGTACTTGTGATTACTAATGATTATAGGATTGAATGTAGGTCTGGTGTACAGTACTCAGACTGTGGGAGGCCGTACTTTCACACGTGTGAAGCCTTCTTCAAGGATTTGGGCCATTTAGTGAGGTTCAAGCATAGATTTTTGATGGATTTTGATGGTTCAACTTGTGCTAATCTTATGAAATCATAATCTATTGTTTCCCTCATCATTTCTTTTACACATTCCGCCCATTTGGATCGTTGTGTGCATGGCAGGAAGTACGCGTTCACCCGTAGTTGTTGCAGACTTGTCACATAGGCCTTGATGGCTGCAGGGTCTCTTTCAAAAAGCTGTTGACTCCACTCTGGTTGTGGGTGGAGGGCGGGCAGTGCTTGCAAATCATCGTCTTTTATTGTCTGTGTGGAAAATGATATCTGCCAACCACCTCTTGATGACTCGTGGGGATACTTTGCTATGATTTCATTTATTTTCTCTTCCATGGACTTTGGTCTTCAGAAGGCCCGACTGGCAGATATGGTGCGTGAACCTCTGGATGATGAGGCCTGTACTTCCTCTTGGCTTTTGCTTGGACCTACGTCTTGGCCTTGGTCTTGCATCTCAGCACCCGTATTTGATGGTCCTTGGTCTTGGCCTTCGGACCCTTAATCTTGACTGAATCCCCCTGCTGCTTGCTGGCTTTGGTCCTGGCTCGTGTTGGCCTGTGCAGCGTAAAAAATGGGTGGCGGTGGAATCACCATGGGAATAGTCTGGGTCTTTTTCTCCATGTATTTTTGGCAAGCCTTGAGGGCTTGTTTGGCATGGGCGAGCTCGGGAGTTGCGCTTGCCCGATACTTATCGAACTCTGCCTAGTAGCTGTTTAATATTTGGCTATATACCTGCACTTGACGCCTAAAGAGATTCATCGCTGATTGAGAGAGCGACCTTGAGTCTGGTGCAGGTTGAGCTAGCCAGACGAGCTTTTCACTTTGTAAGGCTTTGACTTCCGCCCCCAAGTGCGTAATCTCTGCTTCATAAATTTGTAGTTGCACCTGGAGGGGAGCAAGCCGTTGGGATGCTTCCGAATGAAGCTCTCGCACCTTCGTGGAGGCCTCGGACAACGCTTTGGAGAGGCTTTGGATGTATAGGTTGAGGCCATCCTCCTTTTGCTACAGCTTGGCAATCTCTCGGTGCCCTTCTTGTTCATGTTGTTGAGCTAGAGTCCATGACTTTTGTTAGCATTTTCCAATGAGCTATGCCTGGATTTGACAGGAACTGGCTAAGTGTACTGATCGAATATGCAAGGTCTGGTGGCATGCAGATCATTGCGTACATCAGTGAGCCGATGATAGATTGAAACGGGTAGCGCTTCATCTCCTCCTTTTCTGCCTCAGTTTGAGGAGATTGTTCCTTTGATAGCTTTAGTCCAGGGTCGAGTGGAAAGAGACTAGGTTTGCAGTTGGCCATTCCATATTTTTCCAGCACATTGTTGAGATATCATTGCTGACTGATAAAGATCAATTTGCTGGGTTGATCTCATTGAATTTGGATTCTAAGACAATAGTGGGCTGGACTCATGTTAGTCATCTTGTATTCCTAAGCCAACATGCATTTTGTATCCTTCATCAGATTCAAATTATTACTGAATAAGAGTGTATCATCTATGTAGAGAGTGATGATGATGAAGTATTCTAATACAAATTTGAAGTAAACATTCGGTCTGTTGAGTTTGGAATAAAACCATTCTCTATAAAAAATGCATTGATCTTCTGGAACCAGGCTCTGGGTGACTGTTTCAGCCCATAGAGCCCCTTGTGAATTCTGCATACAAGGTACTGTTGCTTGCCGTTGAGTTCGTATCCCTTTGGTTGTGTCATATAGATCTCCTCTTCGATGGTTCCATTGAGGAAAGCGGACTGGGCATCCATCTGATGAATTCAAGATCTGGTGCAGCTACAAAGGAGAGGAGTAGGCGAATCGAAGCATGTTTGATGACTGGGCTGAAGGCTTTTGAATAATCCAGATCTGGAATCTGGAAAAAGCCTTTGGCGACTAGTCTGGCCTTGTAACGATTTAGCCTTCCTGCAGCGTCGTACTTCACCTTGAATATCCATTTGCATGGAATTGGGTTTCGGTCCTTTGGTAGCTTAGTGGGTGTCCATGTATGATTCTCCAATAGAAAATCAAATTCGGTGTCCATCGCTAATTTCCACTAGTCAACATCAGGAGTAGACATCGCCTCAACAACTGTGTTTGGTTCCTACACGAAGTAGCAGGCCGGATCATCCATAAATCTGGATGAAGGCTATTTGGACCTATTCGACCTCCTGGGTTGAACTTCGATCCTCTGATGTGGGTTGAATCATTGAGGTTCTAACTCATCTTCTAAGTCAGCGTCGAGATTCTGCAGTTGAATCTCTAGAAAATAACATCTCTACTGGTGAATGCCTTCTCGGTATCCAGATTGTAGAGCTTGTATGCCTTATGATTTTGGGATTAGCCGATAAAAATTGTTTTCCTACTCTGTTCATCTAGCTTTCTTCTTAGAAACTCAGGGATATGAGCGAAAGCGATGCATCTAAACACTTGAATATGTTTGAGTGATGGTTTTGATCCTATCCACACCTCATAAGGTGTCTTGCCATTCAGGGCTTTGGCGATGGATCGGTTCTGTAAGTAGGCAGCTTCTGTCCAAAACTTCTTTGGAAGAGAGGCATGGGCCATCATGATCTTGGCACTTTCGATGAGTGTATGGTTCTTCCGCTCAGCTACACCATTGGACTGAGGTGAGTAGCTGGTTGTGTATTGTTGAAGTATCTCGTTGGCCTTGCATAAGTCCTTGAATTCTATGGAGATGTACTCTCCCCCTCCATCTGTGCGTAGAGCCTTGATCTTCCTCTGGGTCTGGTTTTCTACAGACGCCTTGAAATGCTTGAAGAACTTGAATGCTTTGGATTTGTTCTTCATATAGTAGGTTGTAGTTCTTCGAGAGAAGTCGTCGATGAGTCCAGATTGCATGTTGTTCTTTTTGTCAGTAGAGCCTGACTTTGTAGATCTCTTGGATCTAAACTTCTGATTTTTTGAATACAGAGCTAACTGAGAGCAAATTCTTGGTTAGATTTGAAACGTGGAGAACGTATTCAACTCTAACTGTTCCTTCACCTCCGATTGAATGTGATGAGTTGTCTCCAAGTTGCACAACTCAAGAGTGGGTGAATGACTTGTAGTCTTTGAACTAGTCACGATGGTGAGTCATGTGTTGAGTTGATCCGGAGTCTAGATACCAGAATTTGATATATTGTTGTTTTCTGACTTTGGTCATGAAAGCTGCTTCATCTTGTTGTTGTTGTTGTTGCTGATTTGAGTGACTGGTTGTAGCACTATGTGCTTGTTGTTGGAACTGCTTCTTATTTTCGTTGTTGTACTTCGAAGTTTGGCAGTCCTTGATTTCATGGACAGTCCTCTTACAGTATCTGCAGAAAAGTTTATGCACTGGTTGGAATGATGAAGATTATTAAAATATTATCTTCCTATCTCGAGTTTGGGGCCATGTTCACGATGATTTTCACTAAAATTCATGTTGTACATAAAAGGAATGTGAATTGAGCACATATCCTTCTAGTGTACCTCGGATTTGAGTTAGATAGGTTCAATCATGATGACATGCAAATGTTTAGATAGCATGCAAAGTCTTATTGTATGCATGCAAGCCACATGCAAAGTAGTTTCAGTGATCTACACATGTCTAGGCAGTTTTATGAGTTGACATGCAGTACATGCAACATACATGCATGCAGTTATGCATGTGGATCTCTGGTAGGTGAATTAGTTTAGTTAAGTGAACTTTTCATGCAACTCCACTATAGGAATTTGAGTCTCTCTCATGTAGGGAAAGAGGGTACTCAACTCATGGGATATGCCAAAGTGAGCACACATCTATCTTTTTCACCAATTTCATCAATTTTCACTGTCAATCAAGTAGAATTGGATAGAAGTGAGTGTTTTGAAGTCTTAGACTTTTCATTTCACACATATTACTGTGTTTGAGTTGAAAGTAAGTTCCTAGAGAGTTTATCAGTACTTTGAAACTCGTGAGAGAGATAGACTTCTTGCTTGCATGTGCTTCTTCTTTTGTGACTGAAGCATCCAAAATTCAAGGTAGATTGATTTTCTGTGTTGAGAATTTGTCACATCTATTGCTAGATTTCATAGGGTGGATCAACATATGTGTTAGATCCTAGATTGAGATAGCAAGCAACATCCTTTCAACTCCATTTTTTTATCATTACTAGAATTTCTTACCAAGAAGATGTCTTCATCTGGTTCACATTTCTTAGAGCACAGTGAGAGATTAACATCTTCCAATTATGCAATGTGGAAGATCAGAATGGAATCATTGTTGATTCTACCGGATGTTATGAATATTGTGAGTGGAGCTGAAGAAGAACCTGCTGCACCTAATGAAGCTACAACATTCCACAAAAGAACCAGAATTGCCCTTCGTTTTATAAAAATGAATGTTACTAATGAAGTGTTAAGAGAGATCAGTACATGCACCACTGCCAAAGAAGCTTGGGATACTCTAAAAACAATCTATGAAATCAAAAATACTTCTAGATTGCTTACACTTAGAAACCAAATATTTCTAAGTTATCAGAGAGTAGATGAGAGTGCTTCATCATATGTCATGAGAGTTAAGGATCTTCATCAAGAGTTAGTTGGTATTGGTGATGCTCTTAGAAACACTGCATTTGTTCAAGTAGTCCTAAATGGACTTAGAGATGAGTATGACAATATTGTGCAGACTTATGCTATCAGGGAGGATCTTCCATCCTTGGTATCTACCTTTTACTATTTTTGTTAATTTTTTTTCCAAATGCAATGTTCGGAGAACAAAAACAATGTTTATTTGTAAGGACTTGAGTGCTGATAGAATCGCCGAGTTGTTGGATGATGGTTGGGATACAAAACAATTTCAACAACTTGAGTGCAGAGTATGTTACTCATCCATGGGTGTTTTCATTGTTGAAGAAAGCTGGCAAGAGAACAAGATGCTAAGGATCAATAGACTTTCATTGAAAGATGGTGGAGATGACAAGGCACTCTTCATCAGAGACAAGTCAAGAAACAAGGGCAAAGGACAACAACACTTCAAGAAGGACAAAACCAAAGAAGGTAGTGAGGATCAGTCCTCACAAGCTACAACATCAAGTGGGCAAGAAGAAGCTGTCAAAGATCAAGTGTTTTTTCTGTGGCAAGAAAGGACACTATGCATCAAACTGTTTCAAGAAGAAGAACCAATCTAAGCAAGCTAACCTTACTAATGAGGATGAGTGTGAGGGTGTAGAGAGTGAAAGAGAGGATTCCTTAATGATGTCTACTTTTTCATCTTTTTCTGTTTGCTCTTCTGTAAAACAAAGTCTTCCTCTTGCTGACTTTGTGACACGATGTATTTCAAACGATCATTGAACTAACCCAATACATAGAATCGTACCCGTCATTGGTGTACAATACTCTTGAATCGCATGGATTTGCGCAAGGGTTATTAAAGTCTTCGATGTTAGAATGGCATGGATTTGCCCTAACATATTCATTGAGACTATACAAGCCAAAGACTTTTTTACTTGTTTCTTAAACACGACAACTCAAATAAATTTATAATTCTTTGCACATGCTCTTTCAAGTTTAAACTAGTGATTAAAACTAGTAATTGAGCATAAACATTCTTGGAAAGCATGGATATGCTCAAGGATTTTAACACCATTACACGACTCTTTCATGGGTCCACGAGTTAGTATGGCATGGATTTGCCCTAATACCATTGTATGTGTGTCTTTGCTCAACCTAAAAATCTTTTCGTAAAAGCTATTTGCACATGTTGTCTCTCATTTATTTCATTTATTTGATAAATTAATGATATGGACTAATGCCTGTTGCACTTATTAGCATGGATTTTGTCCTGATACGGTAATATGATGACTTAGCCTATTCCTAAAAATTACAAGCAAATGGGAAGATTGGACTATGTATTTTTCATTTTAACCAAGCTGCTAAGTACCAACGCTTATTTTGTACAAGGATAACAACTGACATTCAGCTTTGACATCTGTCTTCCTCACATACTAACTCGCGTGGTTTTGTGTTGTTGGATGGTGGCAGTAGGTACCAACTGGATGTCTTCAAATAAATCTTGCTTTATGGTGCTTTACTGTACTATATTTACTTTTCAGCTATACTTTACCTTGTTGACTTATGAATAAAGGTTTCAAAGGGTTTGGTCTTGCTTAAACAAGAGGAACTATGTGAATGCTTTACCCTCTCTCTCTGCACTTCATGTGCTATGTAGGTTGAGGCGAAGTTGCCGCTCCCAGTAATGAACTGTTAGATTTCTTATGCTCAGCCTTAAACAAATCGTTCAAGTAATGAGCATCCTGAAAATCGAAGGTTGACTAGATATTTTCGGACCTTCACATTTTTTCCTTTGAGATTTTTTTTGCCTCAACCATTTTTAGGCACCTTGGCCCTTTTCCGCACCTTCGCAAAAAAGCGACATAGTGGCCAGAATGCCTTAGAGACCATTTTAAGACACCTTCATCTTTTTTGCCCCTTCGTGAAAAAAGAGACACAACAGCCAGAATGCCTTAGAAACCATTTTTAAGGCACTTTTGCTTTTTTTTGCCTTTTTCTCCCCTTCGCGAAAAAGGAGACACATAGGCCAAAATGACTTAGAATTGATTTTAAGACACCTTCGTCTTTTTCTCCTTTTCCCTACCTTCGGCTTTTTTGCCTTTTTTCCTGCCTTCACTCTAAGACACCTTTGGAATTTACATGCCTTCAGTCTAAGGCACCTTCGGGTTTTTTGCATTTTTGCTACATTGGCAGACTGACGTCGCCAACTTATCATCAACCCTAAAACAACTAGAAAAAAAATATCCTAAGGGCGGTTACCAGCTATGTACATATGCAAAACTGGAGTAAATGGCAGTTAAGGCATAAAGATATTTATCTCTCGACACTTGTAAATATATATATATATTAGCTGAATCAAGCTATGTAAGTGTTAATTGAGTTAGTTGAATTTCTTTTTAATCAGAGTTATCTGTAGCTAGTGTTATCATGCTCAGCAAGCTGAAGTTATTACTTCAAGCTATTGTACTCACTGTTGATCTTTATCAGAGTGCAATTTTTGTCTCACTATTGTGTCGTTCATTTGCGCATTCTATATGAATTCTTCTACTTGAATAATTTTGCTGCTAACTGTTGCATTTTTGTTCCTACATGTCGCGCTCCAATCCTCAAACTTCCGATGTCGCTCACGCGCCCTGCCATTTTACGACATGGTATCAGAATAGGCATTTCAGTAATTTGCATTTCTACTGTGGATTATCAGTCTTGTTTCTATCAAGACGTCTTTCTAGCAAACGCGCAACCAACAATATTCCGACAGTTGTTGTTTCTACCAACGTTTTTGTTCAACCATAATGGATCCATCATCTAGTTCATCTCTCATTGACAAACTCGATGGAGATAACTACCATCTCTGAAAATTCAATATGAAGGTTATACTTCTAGCAAAGAACCGTGGGACATTGTTGATGGCACAGAGCTCAAACCAGAAGGTGATGCAGCCATCATCACCAAGTGGAGACTGAGGGATGGCAAATTATTTGCCATGATCACCCTCAACATCAAGGACACTCAGATTAGCCACATACGTGCTGCTCAGACAGCTAAGGATGCATGGGACATCCTAGCAACTCTCTACGACATTAGAGACGTTACATCCAAGCTTTATCTGAGGAAAAAATTCTTCACCCTCAGAATGTCTGACGCAGATAGTGTCTCAAGTCATATCAACACCTTCAAGAATCTTATGGAGCAGATGACTGCAACTGGCTCAATCATAGAAGATTCCGATGCAATCATGACTCTATTATCGAGTCTACTTGAAGCCTACAAGAATTGGGTAATGGCAATTTCTACCCAGGAGCACCTCACTCTATCAAGAGTAATTTCGTTGCTCCTACAAGAGGAGATCAGAAGATCAGCATCCTCTCAGCCTCAGGATCGGATCCTCAAGCTCTGTATTCAAAAATTTAGAAGTTTAGGTCCAAGAAATCTACAAAGTCAGGCTCTACTGACAAGAAGAGCAACATGCAGTCTGGACCAAATTATCTTTCAAGATCAAATTCAAGCTCTATGAAGTTTTTAGCACATGTGAACTTCACCACACACCCTACAGGATCTTACTGAGGTGTTGTGATTGCACAAGATTGATCAAAGAACAGTATGCTTGAAAAATCTAAGGCAAGAGCACAATGGCATACATCTGATGAAAAAATCTAACTCTTCACTATGAGAAATGAATGTCAGAAATAATTCTAATGTTCAGTATAGGAAAAAGAAGCTGCTCTCGGGTAGAGAGAGAAGATCAGGCATAGAAAACTTGAGTAGAGAGAGAATGAGTCCAAAACACCAAAATCTCAATATTCACAATGTGGAAAAACATGCCCATCTTTCCCTACATGAGAGAGACTCGAATTCCTACAATGGAGTTGCATGGAAAGTTTACTTAACTGAACTAATTCACCTACCAGAGATCCACATGTGTAACTGCATGCATGTATGTTGCATGTACTGCATGTCAGCTCATAAAATTGCCTAGACATGTGTAGATCACTGAAACTACTTTGCATGTGGCTTGCATGCATACAGTAAGACTTTGCATGCTATCTAAACATCTACATGTCATCATAATTGAACCTATCTAACTCAAATCCGAGCTACACTAGAAGGATATGTGCTCAATTCACACTCCTTTTATGTACAACATGAATTTCAGTGAAAATCACCGTGGACATGGCCCCAAACTTGAGATAGGAAGATAATATTTTAATAATCTTCACACTCCTCCTTAAAATTTATGTTCCTATCAACATAGATTTCAAAATTAGGCCAAGATTTGACCTCATCTTCATAAAAACATTCTTGAGTAGAGTTTTGGTGAGAAGATCTACAACACAATCTGAAGATGAAACATGCTCCAATGAGATCTCTCTCCCAATGAATTTTTCACTTACAAAATGATGAGCCACTTCAATATGCTTGCTCCTTGTATGAAAGACTGGATTATTTGCAAGAGCCTGAGCAGAAATGTTATCATTCTTGATAATTGGTAAATCTTCATCTGCATAACACTTTAGCTCCAAAAGTAGCCTTTTGATCCATAAAACCTCCTTTGCTGTGGTTGTAACCTCTAGAAGTTCAAGATGAGAGTCGTTTTACTAGCCAAGGAGCTATGGGACATAGTTGATGGCACTGAAGTCAAACCAGAGGGAGATGCAGCCAACATCACCAAATGGAAGCAACGAGATGGCAAGGCATTTGCCTTAATCACACTAAACATCAAAGACTCCAGATCAGTCATATTCGATCTGCTCAGACATCCAAGGATGTCTAAGACATCTTAACAACACTTTATGACATCAGAGATGTCACATCTAAATTCCATCTGAGGAAGAACTTCTTCACATTGAGGATGTCTGATGTAGACACTATTTCCAGCGACCTTCAAAAATCTCATGGAGCATGGCCATTTCGACCCAGCAACAACTTACACTTTCAAGAGTTATTTCAATACTGCTACAAGAGGAGATCAGAAGAAATGCTTCCTCCTCAAGCTCTTTACAGAGGAAGATGAAGCTGCCTTTATGAACAAGGTTGAAAATTTTCAGGCTATACCTGGACTCTGGAGCAACTCAGCACATGATCGGTCCATCATCGGGACTGGTTCCAAAACTACAAGCCTTTCACCCATTCTAGAGTTGTGCAGCTTGGAGACAACTCAACACATTCCATTGAAGGTGAAGGGACAGTCAAGGTTGAATTTTAGAGAGGTATTGTTAAGTTGTTGTCCAATGTTCTGTATATTTCAAATCTTACAAAGAATCGACTTTCTATAAGCAGAATCACTGATTCTGGTCGTAGGGTCGAATTCGATACAGAGGGCTGCACTATTCTTGACAAGTCTAGGAAAGTCCTAGATTGTGGTAGAAGATGTGGCTACCTTTACAAATCAAGTCACTGTTATTCTACTAGTATTCAAGCTCTTATTTTTACTTCTGAATCAAATCATTTGTTGTGGCATTTCAAACTAGGCCATTTAAACTTTGAGAGTATTCAACAAATGTCAAGTCAGAACATAGTGCAAGATCTTCCTTCTATTAGCAAATCTGATTTTCCATGTGAAAGCTGTGTTTTATCAGCAAGCATGCTAGAAGTTCATTTATTTCATATTCAGTTCATACTTCTAGAGATTTGCTAGATCTTGTACACAGTGACCTTTGTTTCCCAATGTAGACTTCTTCCACGGGGGGGCATTTTATTTTTTGACTTTTATTGATGATTTTTCAAGGAGAACTGCTACTTACTTTTTTAAGAATAAATCTGATACTTTTAGATTCTTCAAGCAGTTCAAGGCATCTGCAAAAAATCAGACCTAGAGAATAATCAAAGCTATACGTTCTGATGGAGGGGGATAAATAATCTCTACCGAGTTCAAGGAATTCTGCAAGGCCTGTGGAATACATCAACGATTCACCACTAGCTACTCTACTCAGTCCAATGGAGTAACAGAGAGGAAATTCGGACACTTATTGAGAGTACCAAAAGCATCATGGCCCATGCTTCTCTTCCAAAGAGATTTTGGACAGAAGCTGTCACTACAGCTGCCTACCTACAAAATCGATCCATCAACAAGGCCTTGAATGGCAAGATACCTCATGAGGTGTGGACTAGAATGAAGCCATCACTCAAACATATTCAAGTGTTTGGATGCATTGCCTATGCTCATATCTCTGAAGATCTAAGAAAGAAACTGGATGACAAAAGCAGAAAATCGATTTTCATTGGCTACTCCCCAGATCACAAGGCATACAAACTCTACAACCTGGAAGTTTAGAAGACCTTCACGAGCAGGGATGTCATATTCATGGAAGACCAATTTTTTGACCATAAGGGAAAAGCCCCAGACAAATCCGACTGGGCATAATCTCCTCCTCCTATTGAACATGGAAATATGGTACAAAGGGTGCCTTTTTATGGATGGAGAAGGCCCTTGTCCCTTTCTCCTATTGGTTAATTACAATGGCAAGGATCCTAATCCAAGCCTCCTAAACTAGCACAAAATGAATCTAATGGTTCTTTAAGAAAGCATAAGGGCACTCACATGATTCATGTGAGTTCTAATTTGGGCCCTTATAGCTTTTTTATTAACAACTTGACTTAGGGCCTCTAATGTCATTTAGGCCCCTAGTCACTTATTCCTAATTCTACAAGTTCTACAAAACCAAATTGTGTGCTCATTGGGTTGGGCTTATACACGTAGGAAGCCAGTGCCCTCACACTTATTGTTGTACTTGTATTGTGTACTATGGTGGGGCCCACTTGGTAAGCTTAGCCAGTAGTACTTTAGTGGCGGGACCCACTAAGTGCCCAACATTGTTGCTTCTAGACAAGTTTTTCAAACTCATTAATCATCAACTCAGTTGTTGCATTGACATTCTATTGGCTAATTCTGACGAATCCCCAAGATACTCGGATAGAGCAACTCAAGAGCACCTCTCACCTTAGACCGATAAGGTCTCTGAGAAGACGCGACCAACAAAGACTGAGAGCCGAGAAATGCTAGTTAGGAATGGCAAGCAAGAACTGTGTAAGCCTCGTGGTGAATCCCGGAAGATGGAATGACCATGTAGGAACTAGTATTTCTAGACAAATGTAATAAATGCAAGTAGACCCCTCTTAAAGAAAGTAGAGTGAGCCACCTTTTGATGGTGACCACTAGGGGAGAGCATTATTCCACTTGTAATTGTGAAATGTGAAAATTCCACTAGGATGCCACCTAAGAAGCTCT
Organism: Diphasiastrum complanatum; assembly: GCA_029204225.1. NCBI lineage: Eukaryota > Viridiplantae > Streptophyta > Lycopodiopsida > Lycopodiales > Lycopodiaceae > Diphasiastrum > Diphasiastrum complanatum. The sequence goes on along the minus strand of CM055114.1, from coordinate 19,192,613 downwards.
CTTGCTTATTTAAGAGACTCACTTTTTGTGTAGAAGAGCTTTTTGCATTGTATCTACTCCATGCTTAATAAGAAGATTTCCCATGAGTTTGATGCTACACTAAGCTCCTTGATCATGATGGTTTTCTTGAGTGATGCCCCTACGATCATGCCTTTTCATTCATATTGTGTGTGGTTGTGGATTTAGAGTGAATTAGTTTTCTTGCTTTCCTAGTTGTGGATTAGATTTCATGTAGGAGCCAACATTCAAGTAAACTAAATAGGCTGGATTTGTGGTGTAGTTCTTGCATATCTCTTTACAATCCAGTTCTTAATGTTCTTGGGATGTCCAAGAATCAAAAGACTGGTTGGTTTCTTGATTCTTGGACTTCTAACATGCTGTAGATTAGTTTTTGTTTCTTGTTTTGTCAATTTATGCAAGTAAAGTAGTGTAGGATTTGATTTTAGTTCATTTTGCAGCAAAGTAGAAGTAGGAATCCATCGTTGTTCAACTGAGCAGTAAGTAGATCATTTGTTGAACGCATTGGCTTGCATTTTGGTTGATTATGCATGTGCATTCAGTTCAAGAGTGACCCATCCGGATGTCCTCTGATAGGCAGGACATAATACTACAACAAGAACCCATCCCTTCTGCCTGATTTTGGGCTCGAAATAAGAAAGAACATTAAGCAAGAGCCCACCGTCTCTACTGATAGGCAGAAGAAGTAAGAAAAAGAACTTTTAGAAAACCAAGAGATCCTCTGGAGTAGGGGATCTGTCAACATTTGGCACCAGTTGCCGCTTGAACACATGCACATTTCTACTCCATCCTTGTTCCAACGTTCTTCCATGATCCACTCCATAAACAACATCATCCATATCAGGATCTGCCATCGTCTGCAGTCTAACACTTATAGTCTGCCACATTCTTGAATAGCATCATTACAGGGCCGTTCTTGAACAGTATCATCCTAACTCTACGATTGTGTGTTAACTACTGTGTTACATCTCAACCGGTGCCCCTGTGTTGAATCTCAACCGGAGGCCTGTGTTACATCTCAACCGGAGCCCCTGTGTTACATCTCAACCAAAGGCCTCACCTCACTCTCCACCGGAGGCCCAACTGAAATCTTAACCGGAGGCCCAGCTTACATCTCAATCGAAGGCCTCACCTCACTCTCAACCGGAGACCTCAGTAAAATCTCAGCCGAAGACTCAATAAAATCTCAACCGGAGACCTCAATAAACTCTCAACCGGAGGCCCATCTTAAATCTCAACTGAAGCATTTTTCATGGAATCTCAACCGAAGTGTTTTTTTTGGAATCTCGACCGAAGCATTTTTTTGGAATCTCGACCGAAGCATTTTTTTGGAATCTCCGAAGCACATCTTTGGAATCTCGATAGGAGCGCTCGCTGGAATCTCGACCGGAGCGCTCGTTGAAATCTCGACCGGAGCCAAAGTGCCCGCTCAATTCTCGATCGGAGCCGAAGGAAGCAATCAAATCTCGATCGAAGGGATTCGATCAGATCTCAACCGAAGCAATCAGATCAAAGCTCGACCGGAGCAATTAACACCCATCTCGACTAGACCATAACTTTTGATCAACGCTTCTAATTGCCATTTTGACCGAACCACCATCTTTCCAACAACAATTTCTTTTAAAAAAACAACACCCATACCAATAGAAAGCTCTTTTCATACTGAGTTTTCCCTTGACTTCCTAAGAAACCCAAAAAATTTCAAAAACATTAAAAACCCTAAAAAATCCATCAATACTAGAAACTCATACCCCAGTACCCAATGGACCAGCATACAAATCTTGAAATCCCAAAAGATTATCTATACGAGATTAGGTCCCCTATCGCTGAACAAATCAGACGTCATAGGTTCTATCGAATGAGGACCCAACTCCAAGAGCCATCCACAAACTCGTTTGATGGACAAGAACCTGATAGAGCCAAGTCTTCATGAACACGAGCCCAATAGTTGGTGCTGAACCCTCACAGGCTGGAGATTCTGCTACCCACCATGCTCATCATGAGAGACGTACACCCAAGCTAGATCTACCAACCTATGATGGTAGTTCAGACCCTCAAATATTTTTGCAAATCTTTGATAATGCATGTGATGTGTATGGCAAAACATCTTCCGATGCTATGGTCCAACTGTTTTCAATGACCATGATCGCTAGAGCACATGATTGGTTTTTCAACCTTGATCGTGACGAAAAGACAGATTGGTCAATTTTAAAAGAGTCCTTTATCAAGCATTTTAAGCCATTTCGCTTGCCTTTTTGTCAAATTGAGTAACATCAAAATGACAAAAGATGAACGCGTACATGACTATATCGAGCGTTTCAAATGCCTCAAAAGTCAAGTACAGGAACAGCCCTCCGAATAGATGCTCATCATCTGGTTCTTATTCTGCCTTCCAAGATGGATTAGACGCGAGCTTAAATAAAATGACGAATATACGAGCCTAAAGTTAGCTATGTCTGATGCTATCAAGAAGAAGACGAAGGATCAGATGTTGACAAATCCAGCGAAAGACGGGCACCATGTGCTCTTGCCCATGAGTCGAAGCCAATAGAGGACACCCGAGATCAACTTTGGAAATCCCAGTTGGAGTTGCTTAATAAGCAACATCAACTATAGATGGAGAAACTCACCAATGAGTTTTAAGCTACCCTGAAGTCTATCCAAAGCAGTATGCATGGTCAGTCAAACCCTGCACATGTACCTTATAGACAAAAACCAATATGGTTCCCACACTGTCGGGCTACGCATCCTGTTGATGTTTGTCCTTCATATCAGCATATTCAAGCACATACAGTCCAATGATATGAAGAACAATTGTCACAATCTGGAAATGCTATCACTTATCATAAATATCCACCAGAAAGTCCAGACCCACTAGCCATGCAAGATGGCTATGCTGTTATACAAGGGCCATTGCACACCAGATGTTTCATCTGTGGTGAAACTGGCCGCTTCATGGTTGATTGTCCAATCAAGACCAAGTACCATGCTGAGTGTCCTGACTGTATCAGAAAACACAGTTTCAAAGACTGTTTGAAACAACCAACTACGATCCTACCTGTCCATCACGTCAGTTATGAATCCCGATAGGGTCCTCACGACAACCACACGAGCACCATAGCACCCAACCACTCAGCCTGCTGCTCACTCGAAAAGTTTCAATTTTTGGATTTATCCAACACGAATCAACAGTATGTCCTTCGCATTTGCATCTCATGCAAATCTTCTTGTCTCCACTCTGCTGCTTTGGCTTTTCTTTGTTCTTCCATTTACCTTTGCTGGCTCCTTCTGATTGCTGGTCTCGATCCTGCTTTTGTTCTAACTCCCTCTTAGGCTTGAATTGGTTCTTAGTCTTCTCCTTGTTGCTGTAGAGATCTTGGTCAGAAGCATCCTTGTGATCAAGGTGCTCTTGAGCTTCGACTTCTTCTCGAATCTCGACAACTGCCTTTTCGAGTGTCATAACTGGATCTTTGCTAGCAGTGTTCTGGTTGTCTGGAAGGATCGTGGTAAAGCTCTCAACAGATAGGTAAGCTGCTTCTCTGCTGATACTCCATTCTCTACTCTGGAATTGTGTAATGAAATGAACAAATCCTTCATCTTTCTGATAAAGGATGTGAGCTCTTTGCCATCCCATTGCAAATTTGTCAGTTGATCTTCAAGAAGCATGATCTGACTACGTGATTTCGTCTGAAATCTTGTGAGTAAAGTATCTCACATCTCTTTTGCTTTAGAGAGTGTAGCCAGGTCAAGAGTTAGGCTATCCTCGATGGATGATGATAACACAGCTACTGCCTTGTCATTCTTCTTTCTCCATTCGCATAGCTCCTTGCATGTAGTTGTAGGCATCTCCTCGGTGCCAAAATAATCCTTCTCCCTTTAGTATAAGAGAGGTCTCGATCCTCCATGCTAGGAAGTTAGATTCTGATGAGTCGAGGATTGTATAGATCTTTGATTGTATACTGCTTATTGAAGCCATTGTTGTAGATTGTGTTCTCACTTGTTAATGGTTCTTTGTCTTGAATGCTTTGCCTCCTGGATCTGATAGCTTTGCGGCTATGTCAGACTATGATAGGCTCTGATACCACTGATGGAAAAAGACTGGAAACTCAGGACTCTGACTACTACTGATAGTAGTAGAGATATGATACCACTGAAGGGAAAAATAAAAAATCGCGAACGAAATCGATTCGGATGGATTTTGATATGATTGCTGGTCACTGCCTGTTATATCATTCCTACAATCCTCTAGAAAATAGGCAGACACTGCTGGTCTGCGTTATAAATTGATTTAGCATTCAACAAGATTGAACCATTGTGCATAATAGATAAAACAAGTGAATGAGATACACGAGCAATAGTAGACAGTAATTCATTCAAGATCAAACAAGATTTTGAGTGATATATGCATAACAACTACAACATCATCTATTGATCCTCTTTGTTTCAAGCACTATGTGACAGACCCACACAGTGCATTGGCGTGAGAGAAGCGGTGTTCTCTCACAAACAATGTCTCGCTTACTAGCGGACTTCTTGGATCTCTGTGGATCCTGCTTACAAAATTGTCTCTCACAGGCAGACTTCTATTCTATATATTATCTATCTGCATCTGTATGTATTTTATGCATCTAGTAATTGCATACATTCAGAGTAGCATCTCTGATTAGATAAATTAAACAATCTATAACTAATCATGGATTACAAGAGCGGTGGGTTAGGCATGTCCTAACGCTCTTCTGCTGACATCATCATATCAGATCATGGATTTGTACTTCATGGTACTTGTTTGATCTTCTTGATCCTTTGGAGCGTGAAGGTCGAAAGTGTCACGAAGATTTTCATGTCACTTCGAGTCGTTTGACCTTCTCCTTTTTCGTGTCATCTGACTTTCTCCTGTTGTGTCGAGAATATTTTCCTTTCGCAAATATTTCACATTCGTGTCTTTTCGTTAGGTAGGGAGTTGAAAGCTAATAGAGCTTTGGTAATAGAAACATTTTGTTTCTTCATGCCCTTGAGCCTGAAAAATGGCAATTATTACCAAACTACCATTTTTGGAAATTTTCTCCGTCATGCATAGATCTCCGATTTCAAAGATTTTTATATCAGTGTGTAGCCCTTTGTAACAACATAACTCCTATCTAATCGGATCCAAAAAATAGTCTTTTCATCTAGGTCAAAACATCACTCCTATGCACAAGCTCCAAATTGTCCCGCCTCTCAAGATGAGATCAATTATCTGTTTCGGAAGGTCGAGACCTATCGCCAATCCTTCTCTGATTCTAGGGCAGGTTTGATCAGTTCAAAGGCGCAAAGGCGCAGTGTCCTCTGAGTTGGCCAAGGCCAAATTTATAGTAAAAGAGTATGAGAAAGCCTTCGCTCAGGTATTGGAAAGTACGCCGCAAATTTAAGTGAAGACATGCTTCCTTTTTCGCCACCACAACAAGATCAGGGTCAAGAGGATACAAGCACAGATCAAATGGTAGATGAAGAAAAAATTACCATTGTTCTGTAATCTACCGAAGCAAGGCCATCTACATCTACGGCCGTACCATTGTTTCAGAGTCCAGTCACCATCGAGGGGGAGATACAAAAATTTCTACAGCAACATCCACATGAATCCTTGAGGGGTGGTTGGGTGATCAAGTTCAAGACTTCAAAAATTGAAACAGACAAGGATTTGGTTAAGCTACCCACATTGGGTGAGCAACCACCATGGTGAAAAATAGTTTTTGAAAAGACTTTAGATTCAATTAGGAGTTATGTTGCGAGCCCTCGCCAGCTCAGGGTGGATCCATTCTATGTTCCGATGTCACGAAAATATAAATGGAAGGATTTGGGTGTTCCAATGGACAAAATCACCATCCATATCCCAAATTGCCCTATCATTTATCAACCATACAATTGGATGATAGTAGTGGATTTTAATCGGGCTCTCCAAGCCTACTCCCAAGAATACAGGTTTTCACTAAATTCAACAGCTAGGCAATCAGCTATTTTCACAAAGGAATTGACTAAGTTCTAGTACCTGCAAGATGGGACGATTGCTCACCAACATGTATCAACAGTCTTCTCAATCTACACTTCAAGCTCTTTCCATCAAATGTCTATTTGGGCTCAATAAATAAAAAATGAGATTGCTACACAATTCCATAGTGGATGCAACTCACATTCTACACAAAAAATGCTTCCTATTGATCCAAGAAATCAACCAAATCTAGATATCATTGACCAATTTGAAGCTAGATGACAATCGAGATACAAGAGCACTCCCAAACCTAGATTTTTTACACAAAATCTTGCTTTTTGATGATCTACCTTCAAGCCTCATGGATCTAGAGCTGATACCATGTCAAAAAAGTGAGTTTTAAGGACCTTGAATAGATCATCCATGACCTACATGCATGAGAAGTCGCACACTACCAAATTACTCTTGATCAACTCGAATTTTCAAGAGCTATCTAACACAATTTGGATCTAGGCAAGGGCTCTTGTACACAAAAAGAAAATTATCATCCAAAGTCAAGCAAGTTTCATGCATGTCCTTGACAAAACTAAGTAAATCTCATTATGGAAGAGCCATACATGCACCTTGCTCTTGGATAGAGAGAGAAACCAACTAAATTCTCAGGTAGAGAGAGAATAGACCAAAAGTATGCAAGTCAAAAACTTGATTAACTCTCAAAATCATTTATGTACAAAGGAGCTATCATCATATACAGTGGAGGCTGGAGCTCCTATGTGAAAAATTGTCAACATTTCCGAGCTAGTTTTAGGCCAAATTTGGTATTTTTGGCACATAGTTTTGGATTCAACCTTTCACACGTGTGTAAGAGGCCTAGATACTTTTATTTTAGTATATATTTCAGATTGAAGAAGTCTCAAACTTCAGGACCTTCGAAATGACACCGAAATCATGCTATTTGATAATATAGGCCAAAATTGGCTATTTTAGACTACTGGTGCTCTAAAATTGGGTCCTAAATTCTAGAGAGAGGAGATAGAGAGTCATCTCTCTCACCTATATTAGGTTGAAATTCGTGGAGAACAGGTTGGAGAAACCTTTTGTATGGTTCATTGAGATCACTAGATCATTGTCATTGTTTCTTCCTTCATTGAGAGCATTGTTTTGTGTATTGTCTTCAAGCTTTTGTGTATGATTTTAAGAGGTTTTCAAAAGTGGTAGGCTGCTATTGGGACCCTTTTTTATGCTATTTTTGGCTGCCATCAGTACCTTTTATTAGTTTCTTTTGTCTCTTGAATGCTTTGTCAAGTTCATGTGTATCAAAGGTAGCATTATGATGCTTTGCCATTTCTAGCTTCTGTAGCTTGTTGTGCAAAGATCTTAGCCAAGTATTTTGTTAGATCGGATCCATTCAAGATCCACTTTTTTCACATGGTATCAAAGCTATTGGGATGCTATTTTAGTTAGGTTTCCATTTATGGTGATATTTGGATGTTTGATCAAGTTCTAGGATGATTATGCATTGCATTGTTAATCAAATCTTACTAACCTTTGTTTTGTGAGTTGAACTTTTGGATCAAAAGCATCATTAGGGGATATTAGAACTCAAAATGGGCCCTTTGTCAAGATGTTGTTTTTGACTTCGCATGCTTTCAACGCTTATGTGTCCCAATGAATGGTGTCCATCCGTGACGAACTGTAACAGTGGTTGATGGACGAAAATTGTATTTAACTTTCCTGGCAAAATTTTCATGATTTTCAGATATCCCACTAGGCAGAACAAACAATTGTGATTGGACCACAGTTACTGCCCGAATACTCTTATGCTGCACGTCATTGTTCAGTCGAGGTTGATTTAACGTCAATATTCATAAACTGTGGTTAACTAGTCCTTGTAGTTAAGGAACTTCTTGTCATTCATAGGTATGCCTCTCATTTTCTTCATTCTATCTCTCATTTTCTTGTCATTCTTAAGTTTAACTCGCAATCTCTACATTCTCTCCGATCTCAGCTTGCGTACTCGTATTTTCGACTAATGGCTACACATAATCGGAGACCAAGAGGAACCATTGATGCAATCAATATTTGCAATGAAAAAAATGCAGAAGATCAATGGATACCAAGAATATATCAAAAATATCAATGGATCTTAATGCATCCCTCTGCAAAAGGCTCATTCCGAAAAAGAAAAAGATCCCGTATATAGAAGCTCTTGGAAAGGCAGGATAATGGATTTTAAAGTACCACCTGCCGGTCAATTTATCACGAAAGTTTTAGTTCAGCATGCTTATCTTCACAATGAGCTCAACATTCATGATCTGAATCCAAATGATAGAAGGAAATGCAATTGTAAGTTTTCAGATTCAATTTCTTTATATTTATCATTGTCTTTAAATTATATTTTTCTTGAGATGTTTTTGTTGGTTTTGCAGATTTGTATCCATCAAATTTCTTTGAATGGCAATCAGTTCAATCGATTGCAGGAATAATCGATGTCATACATTCGGATATCGGTATTTTACAATATAAATTTCGTTCTCCAAAATCACTTTTAGAGTCAGGAGTTTTATATTATGATCACACATATTTTCCTGACAAAAATGATTTAGTTGGTAGAATAGAGCCATATCCTCTACCAGATTTTTTGAGTGAGGAATGGATTTCTCCTGATGCAACAATTTCAGAAAGTTTTTGATCTAGGCTATATATTGATATTCAGAGTATATTAAAATGCAGCACTGGATCAAAGAATAATAGATTAAGTTGGTATCTACCTTTTACAATTTTTGTTGATTTTTTTTTCAAATGCAATGTTCGGAGAAAGAAAACAATGATTATTTGTAAGGACTTGAGTGCTGATATAATCGCCGAGTTGTTGGATGATGGTTGGGATACAAAACAAAACTAGCAAGTTGAGTGCAGAGTATGTTACTCATCCATGACATTTAGATATCACATCGAAAAACAAATGCTCACTTTGCTGTTGTATTATAGAAGATGGATTAAATGCAAAAATGTTTGGAAGCCACTTGATCAAGATTTTGGTATAAACCCTCAAGAGCAACTTCTGATAACAGTGAAAAGAAATGACAACATTCTTGCAATGGTTGAAGTCGAGGAAGATTGGTGTCTCAATCACATTCGATCAGAACTAGACATGTTTCAATTTGATCTATCTCAGTACTATCAATTTCGATTGAATGGTTTAAAGGTACGTTATGCCATATAAAAATATTCTTTTTTTTTTTCTATTTCTAAGTGAATCAATTTCATAAAATTAATAACTAAACAATTTCTCTTGTGTAGGTAAGAGTAAGGCAGGAAGAGCATATAAAATGCAAAGACATTGGAACATCCATCGAAATTGAAGATCCATAGATTATGAACTATGGAATTTTGTATTATGTAATACAATTTTTTGTATACGTCATTTAAGAATATATATGAACCACTTTTTCTATGAGGCTTATTCATTTCTATGATCTCCATTTCCATTGTGCAAAACACAATGTCATTGCAACTGGATAATATGAGTTTTCGATAGCAAGATTCATTGTCTCCTGCAGGAAGTGCACTATCTCCATTGGGGAGATCTTCAATCACTTCAACTCCAGTTGAGAGCTTGCCCTTGTTGAAGTCTTGGTCTTCATTGCCTTGGTCTGTATTGTCCTTGTCTTGGCATATTTGCATATGTTTAGATGATGATCTGATCAAAGCTTTGTTGCGACAAATCTAAGTGAACTAATGTCGCATGTTTGGATTGGTTGTGGCAAAGGTTCGATCAGATCATCATTCTGAACTTATCCAAAAAAAAGACCAAGGTAAAGGCAAGGCAGACCAAGGCTATGAAAAACAAACATGTCAAAAAATAGTAGAAATTGAAGATGAATGAATCATAACCTGAATTGATAAGAGGAAAAAAAACATGTAAGAACAACCATATAAATATTGTAAGTATATTTCTATTAAAAAAATTTGTACATGTGTCTCATCCACATAAAGTGAGACGAATATTTAAACAGAATCAACTATCTATGATCTCTAAATCCATTTCTCCAGTTAGAAGTAGCTTGGGTGGAGAACACTCGGCCACTGCAATTGGATATAAATTTTCGATCACAATCTTTATGGTCTCTTGCCTGAAGTGCATTATCTCCATTGGGGAGACCTTCGGGCATTTAAACTGAAAAAAAAGAAACATAAACACAGTTAAATGTAATTAATCAAAGATCAGTTAATAGGAGTTTGTATATGAGAAAAATAAAAACACAATTAAAAGTAATTGATTGAATATTACCTCTTCCAGATTTGGAAGTCCATCTTGTAATGCAAGCCAATTAAAAAAGTGTTTGGCATTGCATACGGTATACCAGCCACAGCTGACAAAATCAACCTGCTGGGAGGACTGCAGAATCCAAATTTGAACATTATGAGATATCGGATCAACACGCAGGATATAAGAATAAAATCTACAACGGAAACAAGCACGCGTCGAACCGATATCAAATTTTTTTTATTGAATATCGGATTAGCGCGCACGTTGGGAAAATAAACCAATCAATAACTACAAGGGCGCGTCGAACCGATATTGAAAAATTTATACCTCTGCATCCAAAGGAGACCAAAGAAGAGGATGATGCATCAAGCTCAAAGGACAAGTCAAAGAAGAAATGCTTCTTTTGTGGAAAGAAGGGGCATTATGTATCTGAATGCTACAAGAGGCTAAGAGCACAAGTGGAGGAGGACAAACAGGGAAACCTTGCAAAGGAGGAGGAGGAGGAGGATAAAGTAGATGTATTCTTGATGGCATCTACATCCTCACCAACAAGCAATAGCAATTCAAGAGACAATTGGTGGATCGACAGTGGGGATAGCTCCCACATGTCTTGTGAAAAGGACTTTTTCTCAACCTTACACTCTTTCGATGATGCTAAAAAGTTTGTTTTTATTGAAAATGATGAAGAGTGTAGGATAGATGGTGTTGGCACCATCTCTTTGTATCAAGAATCCTCAAAATGCATGGATCTAGAAAATGTCCTTTATGTACCATCAATCACCAAGAATATGCTTAGTGTTGGTCTACTCTTAGAAAGTGGTTTGGATGTCCACTTTAAGCATGGTGTTTGCTTCATCTTGAAGAATGATGTTTGCATTGCAAAGGGATTTAAACATGGAAGATTGTTTAAGTTGGAAGCTAGTGTTGCTTTTGAAAGAATGAGCTTGGCAAAGGAGGAGATCACTCAAGAGGAGATCTTGGCAAAGTGTGATCTTGCTTGCATTGAGGAGGAGCATCAAAAGGAGGAAGATCTTGAGGATCAGTCTCAAAGCATGAGAGTTCCAAGGGAGTCCTCAATGACAATGGCCAAGTCATCAAACTACATGCAAATTGTCCATTCAAGTGTGCATCTTGCAAGGGTGGTGAGCATTGGAGAGTCTACTATCTTTGAATACTTTTTGGAAAGTAGTAGTAGACATGAGGTGACTTGTTTCTTACCTTTAAGATTCATGGTGTTTATTACTTTGTATGACAAGACAATGAAATGGGATGCTTTGAAATCTACATTTGTTGTTGATAAAGCAATTTCATTGGATAACTATTTTTATAATAGTTTGAATAGAGTCATAAAAGATGAAACATCATTTGCTTTGGAAATATTTGTGTCCACATGCTTTGTGCATGATCATTACAATGTAAGGACCAAAGATTATCCTATTTCAATGATAGGAATAATGGTAGTGTTTTGCTCTTCAAGTAGAGATTGTAGAATCTACTTGTTTTTAGCCAAAGAATTTGTCAATGGTGGAAATGTGATCTTTCAAGAGTGAAAGATTTGTAAACTTGAAGAAGCACCTTTGGATAAACACCTTATTCAATTCATTGATGGTTTGGAGTCAACTCAAGTGGAGGAGCAAGCTTAAGACTCGAGGACTCCAAGAAGAACCTTGAGTATCAAGATGTAGCCATCTAGGCTCAATCATATGGATCAAGCAAGGCAAGTTGTCTTTGGCAACATTATTTATGCACTTAATATTTTAATTGATGTATATTCAAGTGCACAAAATGCCTTGGAATCCATGGCTTGGCATGATGTTTAGTTTTGAAGTGTGCTACATGTATATAGACACATTTATGGAACATCTTGTAAGGGATCCTCTAAGAGGTGGTGAAAGATCCTTCATGGACATCATTCTCTATTGGAGTCTCAAAAGTTCCTTGTTTGTAGCTGGATATTTTAGACACTTCTAAAAGCTTTCATTCATCTATCAAGAGAGTTGTAAATAGATCAAGCTAAATTTGAGGAGTGTGAAGAATTGCCAAAAATTGGCAAATCTAGCTTGATCAAAAACCATGTAGAATAGTGTAAATTGTGTACACAAGTGGGTCCCACACATGTGAGGCCATGATGCCACGTGGGAAACCCATTCTATTGTAGGTTAGGTCATGTCAAGAGAGTTGGTCATGTCAGTGAATCAATAAACTGTCAAAAGAAGAAATATATAGGAAACTTATATAACACATATTCTTTGACATTGATCATTTGATTTGTTTCAGATTTATGCTTTTTATAACTTAAAATTTGTATAATAACAAGAACGTAACTTAAGAATAAACACTTAAGACTTTTAGTCTCAATATATATTAAAAGATTAGAAAACATAATGTATATTAGAGATTAGTCTATTTGTATATTTTAGATTAGTCTGTTTGTGGAGATCCTATTCATTAAAGTCCCATAAAGGAATTATGTTAAAACCTCACATTAGGTAATCAGATCTTCAGTATATAAAGTAAAATGTAAAACTTCCATGAATGAGTTATTCCATTCAATTCCTAGTTGAATGTAGTTCAATGTAAAAGACTACACCTCTTAGGAGAAAAGCATTGTCATCAAGAGATGCTTTAAGACTTCTTCAAGCTGTGAATTCATCTTGTTAGCATTGCTAGGAAAAAAATATTCTTCTAACTCGAACCTGGTTCGAGTTCAAGTTCGAGTTAGAAGTGTCTACGTGACAGCAAGAAGTTCTTGGCTCCATCAGAATAGTGTCCCTCCAACTCAGACCTAGCTGATCTTGTGTTGTTGTTTTTAAAAACTATTTGTAGATTTATTACATCAAACATTGGATACAATAGTGTGCCTTGAACTCGAACCTGGTTGGAGTTGTGAATCAAAACATGTCAGTATTACTAATAAAAATCGTAACATCAACTAAGAATATTATTTTCAGCTTATTGGAAGAAAATGAATTTACTATATCCCATATTTTGAGGTGCTTAGCTGGTTCAGCAGCTCAATATTCCTGATTTGGATCGAGGAATGAACAAGAGAATTTGATTCCTCCTAACTCGAAATAGGCTTGAGTTTGAGTGTTCATGTGGCATTCATAGTTCTTTCTATAACAAACATGACTAAAGATGATGTAAATTGAACATTTTCTTATTGATGTTAGTTTGTGTGTGGATTTTATTCTTTAAGTTCCATAAAAAATAATATTGAAATCTCACAATATTTCTTTTTCTATCACCCCCACCATGAATGAGTGAGATCTTATTCTTTAAAGTCCCATAAGGAGTTATATTAAAACCGCACATTTGGTAATCAAGTCTTCAGTATATAAAAGAAAAATGTACAATATCCACGAATATGTAATTACATTCAATTCCCAGTTGAGGTTCAAATCATGTTTGAATGAATGTATGACAAAACTACATACCTTGATTCTATTTCAATGTAAAATAAGACATGGTTTAAGACTCTTTCAAGATGTGAATCCATGTTCTTAGCATACATGATCCTTCTAACTCGAACCAGGTTCGAGTTTGAAGTACCTACATGACATCCAGAAGTTCTTGGCTTGAACATGATAATTCTAACTCGAACCAGGATCGAGTTTGAAGTATCTACGTGACGTCCAGAAGTTCTTGGCTCAAACGTAACTGGTGTTTGGAGTGATCAGAATAGTGTCTTGCAACTCAATCCTAGTTGAACTTGTGCTGCTAACTTTAAGTACTATTTGTGGATTTATTATATTAAACATTGGATACAAAAGTGTGCCTTTAACTCAAACCTGGTTCGAGTTGTGAATCAAAACATACACTAGTATTACTAAAAAAAGTGTAACAACAACTAGGGATGTTATTGGAAGGAAATGAATGTACTATATCCCATATTTTGAGGTGCTTAAGTAGTTCAGCCGTCGAGATTCCTGGTCTGGATATGAACAAGAAAATATGATTCCTCCTAATTCAAAATAGGCTCAAGATGTGAGTTCTCATGTGGCTTTCAGATATCTTTCTATCACAAACATGACTAAAAGATTATGTAAAATGAACATTTTATTTATTTATTTTAGTCTATGTGTGAATTTATTCATTAAGGTCCATAAATTTTTTTATTGAAATTTCACATTAGGTAGGTAACTTCTCAATATATCAAACAGAATGTATAATTGCCATGAATGAGTACTTTAAATCAATTCCTACTTCATGTTAGAATTGGATGTATGTCAAAAACATGTATCTTGAACAAGTTTCAATGTAAAAAACTACACCTCTTACATTGTAATCGGTTTAAGACTACTGAAGCCATGAGAACAATGTGACAAAGCATTACCAAAAAAAACATCACTTCGAACTCGAACCAGGTTCGAGTTATAAAGTACTAATGTGGCACACACAAGTTCTTGGCTGAAACATGATTGGTGCTTGGAGTGATAATACCATCCATAATTGTTTCCCGACTCAAATTTAGTACAACTACTGTAGCTGCTCTTAAGTCCTATGTATAGATTTTGACATCAATCATTGACAAATATAGCGTGCCTTTAACTTGAACCTGGGTCGAGTTGTGAATTAAATTTGCTAGAATTTCTAGAAACAAATGTAACAGCAAGTGAAAATAGTCCTAACTCGAATAGGGTTCGACTTGTGAAGCGTTCATGTGGCATTTACACTTTCTACCATCTCCACCATGACTAAAAGATTACAAAAACTTAACTTTGTTAAATTTGTTTCAGTCCATTCATGCAGATCCTATTCATTAAGGTCCAATAAATATTTATATTAAAACCTCACATTAGGTAGGAACTATCTATTATATCAAGCAAAATGTATGAATACCATGATTGAGTAATTCCACTCAATCCCTAATTCAAGTTGTGGAGGGATGTGTATCTGGTTTCGGTGTAAAAACTACCCTCTTAGGAGAAGGACATTATCATCAAGATATGGTTTAAGAATACCTACAACTATGAATACAACTCCCTAGCATTACTAGAAAAATTGTTACTCCAAACTCGAACCAGGTTCAAGTTCTGAAGTGTTTATGTGTCATTCACAAGTTCCTGGCTCAACATAATTGATGTTTTGAGTGATCAACCATGTATAAGTTTCCCCCAAACTGAGACCTAATAGAACTTGTGTTGTTGCTTTTAAATACTATTTGAGATTCCTATCATTGGCAAAAATAGTCTATCTTTAACTTGAACTTGGTTCGAGTTGTCAATTAAAGCTTGCTGGTATTACTAGAAAAAAATGTGACATCAACTACAATAGTCTTGACTCGAACCAGGTTCAAAATTTGACATGTTTATGTGGCATTCATTTTCTTCCATCACATACATGATTTAGAGGTTGAAGTGTAACCATCCATAAGTGTCAATTCTATAATACATAGATGCTTCAAACAAATGCTTTAAATTCCAGTACTAAAAGATGTAAATATTGATATATGCCTTTTTAGCATCCATTAATTAAAACACGAACCTGGGTTCCTAGTTCGAGTTGCTAACTCGGACCTGGTTCGAGTTGCTAAATCAAAACTAGTTCAATGCATGATTGTGAATGTGAACTTAGATAGTTTCTCCTAGCCCAACCCAACAAGATTTGTGTTTTGAAATGCATATGTACAAGTTTTTACTGCTCACACAAATTAGAGTCATTATTGGCAATATTCAATAGCAAAGACAATGTGCATCTAGCTTGATCAACTTCAACAACTCTCAATATTCAATGGTGAAAAAAAGAGCCTAGATGATTGAAAAGTGCTAGTGTGACTCTCTTCACTTGGACCAAGCTTTTTTTAGCATCCATTAATTACAACTCGAACCTGGTTCGAGTTGCTACCTCAAATCTAGTACAAGTCATGAATCGTGAACATAACTTGAGTAGGTTCTTCTAGCACAAACCAGTAAGTTTTTGTTGTGATGTCGGAATACGCAAATCACCAAAGTCAAATCACATTCAGGCTAGAAGCACATTGCCTTTGGTAGTGAATGTTGCCATGATATTCAAATGATATTCAAAAGAAGACATCAAAAGTTGAACCAGGTTTGATGTGTTTGAAAATCATAGATGATAGGATCATTCCAACACTATAAATCTTTTGAGTGAATCTAACTTGATTTATTCCTGCTGGTACCAAGTCCTAAACTAGATTGAGTCGAGTTTTTCTTCTATGCAAGTTAGTAGAAGTTCTCTAATTAATGTGCGTGTCAATGTTTGCTCAAATCACAGTTCAAACCTCACCAAGGGTTTGAACTGCTGAAACTACTATTTCCAACCCTCATCCCAAGGAGAGAAATAACATGTTTTCCAAAGTGTATTGGAAAGAAGAGAAGATGGGAGAAGAGGAGAGGGAGTGAGATCTGAGATCCATCAATAAATCTAGTATCTACTAGTAGGATGTTAATACTAACATCAGTGAGGAGTCGGGACTCAGGAGACAACGACATTCGGGGGACTTAAAAGAGAGTATATTGTTGTTTTGTAATTTGTAAACGAACCCTCAAAGGCCTTCAATCTAGTGTCAATAAATCCAGTGTCCAAAGTCTACAATGATTCAATGTGATTTTACTACATCTTTGCTCTATGGCTATCAAACCTGATTTTGCTGGCTGATGAAATTTTTTGACAGTAATCTCTTTTGGAAGCATTATGAAACATTTTCTCAGATTCGATGGGTGTTCAAGTACGATGGCAAAAATCAGTTGTGAAAAATCTATGATGGTTTCTGGAAATTCATCGGTAGCAAAGCTATTTGTTCAGACGTGAGCACTTCTCAAGTGAGCTAGAAAAATTGAACTTGGTATAGCTTTGCACCTTCATGTCAAGATTTTGACTAGTCACATAGTTATTATTTTCTGACTGGAGCTTGGATTTTTTCTAAGTGACCACCAAAGTTGATCAGTGCTCGGATTTGGTGGTTAAACATTAGTTGATATGAAATATCTATGGTGGTTTGATAAAAATTCATTGGTGACAAGGCTCTTTGTTCCATCACAAGCATTGTTCAAGTAGGTTGCAGTGATATTTCAAATATGTTCAATGGTGTCCAAACTCTACAAAGTAATTGACAATAGATTAATCTTTTCACATCTCTTCACTTTCACATCAAATGGAAGGTAAATCCATACATTTATTTAAAATATTCTTTGAAGATATTAACACTTTATTCACAAGAAATTAGGACCCATTAAGCTTCATGAGACCACCATCAAGAAAGCATAAGAAAAAACTTCCATTCTAACAAAGAAGGAAGAGAGTCTTCCTCTGGGATTTTGATCTCTTCCATTACTCTGCTTCTACCTATATAGCATATACAGTCTGGCAACATCATCTGGGCACACCAAGTGAGGAGCAAGGTCCTAAGGCAACATTGAAATGAAGAAGAAATATCAATCGAAGAAAAAGGAGGGGGTTGGAGAACGACAAACCTTTGGAGCCAATACCTTCAAAATGCTCTCGTGAATGGGTTTTTGATACGATGCTAAAAGCATCCAAAAACGAAGGAGTGACTGAATTAGAATGGGAATTTGTTTGTGGATGTGGATGGAAGATTAGTGGAGTATTGTTTTTGTGAAGTTTTGTTTTTGTACTACTCAATATATGAATAGTATTTCTAACACATTTGTTTTTTTTTGTGCTTTATATACATCATACACTGCCATGTGGGCATATGGACACATTACCGTGTTGAGAGAGTTGACAACAAGTGATGTACATATGATTGTGGTATAATGGCCAACTTTCAACAAGAGAGTCATTCTAGTGCGAGGGACCAACTCTCATGACACTTTAGTATTGCCACAACATTGCGAACAAGTGAGACTCTAAAATTTCAATGTCATTAATATTCACAATCCAATTATTTATGTATCAATCTTATAAGACTAACTTAATTTTCTTTAATTCTTTGGTAGATTATATTCCATTCAGATCGAATAGACCCAAGATGGTGATATGTGATCCAACTTAATGCAAGAAAATGCTTCTTGGTTTCCAAGGGGAGGCTCGAACCTGGGACCAAAGAAACTTTGGATGCCAAGCCAACCAACTGAGCCAACCCCGTTGGGTTTAATGCAAGAAAATGACATGTGTTTGAAGGAAAAGATATTGTTGAATTAGATACACACGATGAACTACCACCCAATTTTGGCGACATTTTGGAAGAACTTGAACCACTCATCCAAACTCCAAATGATGGGAGAAGAAGATACAAATGGAAATGTTGAGATTCCTACGATCGTACAATTGGGAGTAATGTGAGGCCCCCACGTTTGGATGAGATAGAATTAGAAGAAGACGAGATTGAATATGAGGGTAGCTCATATTCAATCTCTGCTATTCATTCTAAGGACTTTCAGTTACTGATGAGAATGAGAGAGAGATATTGCAAGTTACACATGTCTCAGCCTGCTGCTCCCAAACCTATTCCTCTAGATAGGACTGATCTTCCTACCAAGCGTCCTAGGAAGCAGCAGCCCCCAAGAGAGCCCCGAAGAAAGTAAGGAGGGTAGATACCACCGATTCTGCGAAGCCTAACTCGGATGCAAATGTACATAATGTTGCCCTTAATAAAGTTGTAAATATAGCTACATCGATTTTGGATACTCATGTAATTCTTGTAGATGCATATATAGATTTCGATGATTATCTTAAATTTGAGAAGGACATAGCCGATGTTGTAGATAGAATCGGTATTCCATTTTGTTTTAGAATAGACGAACTTGGCTTTAGTATAAATTATAGAGTTGTCGATTGTTTGGATCTCAAAAATAGACGGGCTTCTATCAGTGATCCTGTGATAGAGTCTGGGATTACACTCTTGCAATATGACATTGCAAGAGATTCATCCAATGAATTGCTGGTGTTCAGTAACTTTTTGTTTCAAGCCTTCAAGGAGAATAACGACACATTGTCACAGTGTCTGACTAGTGGATTCACACCAACAACAATATACATGGTCGTGACTTATCATACCAAGTAAGATATGTTAAATGCTTCTTGCTGTTTAATGCTTTATAATTGGCATTATCAATGGAGATAGTTCTCATAATTGTAGCTAATGGACTTTCTATTTTATTTTGCAGTGACTGGAGTTTAAACCTGATCTCTATTAAGAGATCTGTAGATAATATTGTTAAAGGATTTTGTGTCAAGATGAACTCAGCTAGCAATACACATAAGGATGTAGATATATACTTGTCATATTTAGGTAAATATATTCCAACAGATGTTTCCCATTTAGTGGACTGGCAGATCGTTAGTTTGGAGGTAAATTCTGCCTTTCTTAACAACATTTTGAAATCAGTATTCTAATGTATCTATTTCATTCTAATTCATTCTATTTTTTATTGATTTCTTGTGTGCTGAATTTTTTTGTAGTCACCCCAACAAAATGATTCATTCAGCTCTGGGTGGTACACATTATATAATGCAAAGTTATTTTTTGAGTGGTTCAACCTTTAAGAAGATATTGATATTTCTAAGGTAATTAATTTTGTTTATTCTTATTTTTTTAATCATGATTAGTTTTCTATTTTGTTCATGTTTTTAGCCATTACTAGTACATGAATGTTCTACTTGCAGTTTACACTTCTTGAGTACACATCAGGCCAGGTGTACAGATTTAGACAAGAAATTATCCTAAGCATACTGGCTAGGGCAAGGCTTCAGCCTCCCATTGTTGATGATGGTGGATGATGTAATTATATTAAATACAGATTAGAACAATACATATAGCATAGAACAAAAATAGATTGTACATGTAAAGAATTCATAGAAAAATATACATTGATATATCAAATGCTATTCCATTTTATGAATTTGGGAACACAAAACACGTACTAATGCCCAACTTGGGCTTTCATTTATTGAATGAAAGAGTCTATACATATACTTTTACTAAAGTTTATTTAAAGCTATTGTTCTTCCACAATGGTGATTGTTGTAGGTAGATCTTTGCAGCACGTTATTAGCTCCTGTCTTTTTCGCATTTGTGACATGACAAATATTAGTGAATGTGCAATTGTAAATGATGCCATTTTCAATTTTTTTGTACTATTTTGAAATGGCAATAAACATAAAGTACTTACGAGTCTTCCGTTGATGATAAATCTGAAATATGTTGGTAGATTGGTTTGTAATAGCATGAGCTTTGTTCTGATAAAATTAAGCTTCCAATGCTCTTCCACCTGAACCATAGTCAAATATTCCTCATTGTAGATAATTCTTATCTCCATTCGGTTTGTGTGACCATTTAGTTCAAAGTTTTGATCTAGTAGTAGCCATGCACCTTCAATTTTTTTGTATCTTTGATAGCTAAATGTGAGACTGAGCATTTGCTTTTTGATATGAGAATGAAAGATCATTGAAGACTTTTTAATCCTACATTCTATGTCATTATTTGTTTTACTATCCCAGCCTTGATCCATGAGATCTGACAAAGTCTCATCTGATAAATCCTTGCAAACAAATAAAGTTGGTGTCCTACGAACACTAGCACTCGAGAAAAAATCAACAAATATATGTAATGAGATAAACCAACTTAGGCGAACAATTTTTGAGCAAGTGCTTATCTTCATAGCATTTCTAATATCAATGAGTAGCTTGCATCTCAAGGATTCAGAAACAATATTGTCAAGAGTAGGCCACTCATCACTTTGAAAACTAGGCAATGGAATTGCTTCAAGCTTGCCAAAACCTCCATCTGTTTGTGAATATATAAAGATTCAAAAAAATAGATACCACAATCTGCAAGTTCCTTTGGACTTCTTCCTCTATATTGTAGCTTTCCAACATCAGAGTGAATCACGTCCAATATTTCTGCAAGTGATTGTGCTGGCTCCCATTCACTTATGCATGATGGATATAAATCTGAAAGAAAAACATAATGTTGAAGCATTTAAATCATAATCTAAAGAGCATCAATAAAGAAAATCACCTATGATTGTTGTAGAGTGCATATGTTTTGATATACTTACAATTACATTTTCAATGATCATGAGGATTGATATCATATACTTTGATTTTTGAATGCATATATACATGTTGTACTAAAACTTCTGATATCGATTGACCTCTCGGGGTAGTCTTAAACTCCAGAATTTTTGCTTTCCAATAAGATTTGTATGTCATTTTT
The DNA here is from genome assembly GCA_029204225.1 of Diphasiastrum complanatum. Taxonomy (NCBI): domain Eukaryota; kingdom Viridiplantae; phylum Streptophyta; class Lycopodiopsida; order Lycopodiales; family Lycopodiaceae; genus Diphasiastrum; species Diphasiastrum complanatum. Next base: position 19,171,214 of record CM055114.1, on the reverse strand, counting down.
GCTCTTTTCTTTTGTCGAAAATTGCCCTTTGATGATGGATGTAGCAACGCCCATGAATTCTTCGTATATCTTGTTGGCTTCCAGTTATCAGCTTCATCTTTCTCATTGTAAAGAATCACAGACTCAACTGTAGATCTGGGTCTCCTTGCCATTGCTATTTTCAAAGCTCGGGCACCAAAAATCTCTCTAATATGATACTTAATTTCAATTTTTCGTATCACATTTAATCTAATGTGAATGCCACCGTAGTCACAGTTACTTTGTATACCATATTTTAAGTAACTGTACATACTGTATTTCTATAATTGTAACTAGTATGGTTAGCAAATTTCATTATACTAACCAGCATAGTTAAGTAAATTTAACTTGAGGTATTGACGTCGGGCAGATTAGCACATGTCGGGCAGGAAGAAGAAACCAATGCGATAAGTCCATGCTGCCCGGACACAAATTTCAAAGTTTTCTATATTGTATTTTTATTTCTTAGTTAATTTAAACTACGTTACGTAGATTTCAAATCTGTCCATTTTGATTGGGACCGAAACTAGAGAAAAAAAATAAAAGTATCTTTACAAAGGGTCTTTTTTTATTTTGGAACTCCTCTAATGCTTGCTTGGTATAGTGCCATTGAATTCATATGACATAGTCTCCTGTGCCATAGAGTGTCTGACGAATCATCATGAGTTTGATGCACTTGATCTGTAGGCAGGCGTACCTTCAAGTGATATAGATTGCCTTTTCTTCTACCTTGGGTGATCAAAGTACTGGTACTTGCATCAACAATGTTGCATGCTTCATCTGAGAACGTCACACACATCCCTACATTAGTTATTCTTGCCACTGATAGCAAGTTCTGCTGCAATGTAGGCACAAACAGAACATCTTCGAGTCATCTGTCTCTACCATTTGTGTTGAGCCATACTGAACTCATACCGTTCACTTGATGTTTGGATCCATCTCCAAAAACAATGATCTTGATGGATCTGCACTTGAAAATCATACATGATTCGTCTTAATGTAACAAAGTGTGAAGTAGCTCTTCAGTCTTGGATTACCTGTTGTGTGTCGGGTGTTGACACTGCACAGATGTAGGCAGTCAAATTACCATGATTCGATCTTTCTTTGTCCATTTTTGAGCTCTCTAACTCCTCGACATAGGACAAACTATTATTGTTCTGATGTTTGCTTTGTGTTGATTTGTTTCTTGGATTCAGGCGGCAGTCCATGGCTGCATGACCCTTCTTGTGGCAATGGATACACTCAATTTTTGGATTGAGCCAACACAAATCAACTGTATGTTCTTCGCGTTTGCATCTCGCACAGGTCTTCTTGTCTCCACTCTACTATTTTGACCTTCCTTTGTTCTTCCATTTGCCTTTGTTGGTCCCTTCTGCTTGCTGATCACGATCCTGCTTTTGATCTGACTCCCTCTTAGGCTTGAATTGTTTCTTGGCCTTCTCCTTGTTGCTGTAAAGAGCTTGTTCAGAAGCATCCTTGTGATCAAGGGGCTCTCGAGCCTCGACTTATTCTTGAATCTCGACAATTGCCTTTTCGAGTGTCATTGTTGGATCCTTTGCTAGCAGAGTTCTGGTTGTCTGGAAGAATCTTGGTAAGGCTCTCAATAGATAAGTGAGCTGCTTCTCTGTTGACACTGTATTTTTTTCTCCAAAATTGTGTAGTGAAAGGAATAGATCATTCATCCTACTAACAAAAGAAGTGAGGTCTTTGCCATGCCACTGCAGGTTTGTCAGCTGATTTTAAAGCATCATTATTAGGCTGCGTGATTATCTGAAATCTTGTGAGTAGTGTATCCCACATCTCTTTTGCTTTACAGAGTGTAGCCAGGTCAAGTGTGAGGCTATCCTCGATGGATAATGACAGCAAGGCTACTGCCTTGTCATTTTTCTCCCTCCATTCGCGTAGCTCTTTGCCTGTTGTTGTAGGAATCTCCTCAGTGCCATCTACCCAGGGGCATAATCTTTCTTCCTTTAGTATCAGTGAGGTCTTAACCTTCCATGCTAGGAAGTTAGATCCTGATGAATCCAGAACTATACAGATCTTGGATTGTATGCTAATGATTGAAGCCATTGCTCCTGACTTTGTGTTTTCACTTGTTAATGGTTCTTTGTTTGAATGCTTAGCCTCCTAGATCTGATAGCTTTTTGGCTATGTCAGACTATGACAAGGTAGGCTCTGATACCATTGATGCGAAAAATGTGAGCTCAGAAAATATAAATTCCAGCTAAAACTTTGGTGACAAACTGATAAAAATCTCGAACGATTCGCGAACAGTTTCGCGAAACTCGAATTATTTATGTTTGAGAATAATTCATGTTGGATCAATCAGGCTCTGTAACACAACGAAATGAAACGAGACAAAATCTAGAAGAAAATGAAACAATGTCTTGCTTACTAGCGGACTTTTGGGTCTGCTGATCCTCTTACAAAATTGTCTCACTCACAGGCGGACATGTATTCTGTATTTTTCGTCTTCTTGTCTTATAGTATTATGCATCAGATAGAAAGTATATAGTTCGCAAACTTTTTTGTGTTGCATCGTGTAACTTCATAATAGAAAGATTAAACATCTACAACTAATCGCGAATTACAAGAATGGCAGATTAGCCACGATCTAGAGTACTTCTGCTGATGTCATGATATCTGATCAAATATTTGTACCCCTTGGTACTTGGCTGATCTTATTGGTCGTTTGTGGAGCAAGAATGATTTTGTGTCACCAAACAATTTTGTGTCGTGTGTCACAAAATTGTTCGCGAACAATTTCGTTTCTTCTGTCTTTTCTGTCAAAATCATAGTGGAGAGCTAGCAAGGCTTTGGCACTAGAAACATTTTGTTTCTTCAGCTAAGGCTTTTTGTAACTAACTTACATGAAAAACTGAAAAAACCTTCCTACTGTGTGAGAGTTCTATTTCATAGGTGACCTTGCCTACTCTCCTACTGATGGTAAAAGGACCACAATACCTAGGAGACAACTTAGCACACACTCCTAATTTGAGGGTTTTAGAGTCAACTGGGACTCTCAAGTAGACTTTCTCACCAGCGGAGGACTACACATCCTGTCTACATGGATCTGCATAATGTCTAGCTCGATCCTGGGATTCCCTAATGCTATGCTTAGCATGTTCTATCATCTGGTTTAGGTCCTCTAAAAAGTTTCTGGATGCTTCAACTTTTTCTTGTTTGAACCCTACAGTTGTGGGCGAGCGTGGCTGAAAATCATACATCAACATAAATGGGCTGTATCCCATAGCTGAGTGTCTGTTACTATTGTAAGCAAACTCTAATATCGAGAGATACTCCTCCCAATTGGTGTGCTTTTTGCTGATGTATACACGAAGCATATCCTCCAGCACCTGATTTACTCTTTCAGTTTTACCGTCCAGTAGTACTCATGTGAAGTTTAGTATGGAGATGATGGAATACTGCCCTCCAAAAATTTCCATTACACTTATTGTCCCAGTCGCTAATTATGCCAGAAGATAGACCATGCAATTCAAATAGCCCATCTACAAACAACCTCACTAACTCTGGAGCTCTAACGATTGTTTTGGTCGGAATAAAGTGAGCCATTTTGGTCAGACGGTCAACTATGACCCATATAGCATCATTACCCATTTGGATTTAGGCAGGCCTACTATAAAGTCCATGGAGATAATCTCCCATTTACCGGCTGGTATATCTAAGGGCTGTAACAACCCTCTTGCCTTTAAACGCTATGCTTTATTTACTTGACATTTCTGGAAACTAGTTACATATTGTTGGACGTCCTATTTCATACTATGCTAAAAAAATTGCCTACGAAGAAGCTCATAGGTCTTTTGAATGTTTGGGTGCCCCTCACTAGGACTATCATGACACTCATTTAGGACCTGGTGCCTATAATCCTCTGAATTGGAGACACATACTGTATCTCTATAGAGCAAGTACTCATCTTGAATGGAATACTGTTTCCATTTGAATCCTTGAGTCAACTAACCCTCAACCACTGGGATTTTCTTGGGTAATATAGGCTCAAAATCCTCAATGTCATCTGACGTATACTCAGACTCATCATCCTCAACAAAAACTGTCATATTCTTGGATGAACTAGCATCAGAACTGACACCAGCCCTGGGAACTAGTTCTGGAATTTGTAACTGTCTGCTCTAGACTAAGTTCTAGATAACAGAGTATAATGCAAATAGGAGATAAACATTTATGTAAAATTTATGAGCAGAGGTATATAATCTAGCATTTATGAGCTGGTAACAATCTAGCATATAATTTGTTTATAAATTGTAAAAATGTATGAGCAGAGGTTGGAATGGACCTCGGAATGAGAGATGGTATACTGTCTTAAACAAATCCACATATTCTGAGGTTTGTTACGACTTCCACTGATCTCCACACCAGTCGATAGATGTACCCATTATTAACAGATTTATCAATAAAACTACACATTTATTTCTAAGATGTGTAGATCTATTTTCATAAATCCTAATGTAAATAAAATTGAATGTAGTCCTACACTACAAAATGTGGATCTACAAAAAAAAAATAGGAGACAAATTGCTACAAAACTGTACAAGCACCTGGAATTGCTACTAGTTGTGTTAATCAGCTGCTTGGATGGAGTTAGAGCCAAAAAATCGACATATAAATCTGCAAAACAATTCTATAACAAAAACCCATACAACTATTGCCTCATGTAGAAATCATAGAACTAGCATGGTCTATTCCGACCCTGCAAGTACCTCTAGGATCTGTTACAGAATTTGTGTCTCAAATCCTATGATGATGTCGGTCCAGTAACCAATAATAGAACCTGCAAAACAAAAATCCGTATTGCAATTTTTTAAGTTTATTACCACAAAAAATAATTGTAACAAATCAATTTTACAAAAGGAACAACAAAGATCCATATGGAATCCTGTATATGCACCAAAAACCTCTATGGCTAGTTGAGGATTTGGGATCGAAACAGCCATCGGAATAGGTGCTGATTTAACAAATTTGAAAGATCAGTATATTCTGAAGTCTTGATCTACAACACCCTCAACTATGTATCTAGAGCACCCTCATCCAGCACCCTAAAGCATCTGATAAATAGAAAATAAGCCATCAGAATATCCTTCAGATCCGCCTCTTCCGACGGCCGTTCTGACCTGTCTACTATAGTACGCAAATCTCAGTTTTCATTGGTTTGGAATAATTAGAGAGCGAGGCTAGCCATGTATGATGCACGTAGGCATGGTTCGCATATGTAGGCGTAATCCGATCCATGCCTATGTGCATCATTACATGGCTAGCCTCGCTCTTCACAAAATTGCAGTTGGCCTTGTCACAAATATAAATGAGTAGGGATTTAATTAGAATGATCTTAAAATTTGGTTTGATTTATCTTGTATTGCTAATTTTGAAAGACTAGTTGCACTAGACTCAAATTTAGTTATTATATACATGTCTTTTATTCGTCTCAATGCATTCAACTAGCTTGTTTTATGTATTGCTGATCATTTCTAATTTTGTGTTCCATGCATTGTCAACTGCCAATGTGCACCGATGCAAATGGCGAGTTCATGTTCCTCATCTTCAGATGATGAGGCAGGACCATCACATATTGGATTAGAGGCCTGGTTACACCAAGAAATACCATGCCCATGTACACGATGTAAGTATGCACTACAATGAGAGCGATGTACCACTATATCACACGTTTGCATGTATGGACAGATTGAGAGAGAGTCATTATTTGTGCGGACGGAAGTCAGTTTTTCGGTGAGTTCTAATTTGCAAGGCACTTTGTATTACTATAAAACATGATTGCACGCTCCTTTTCCATGTATGTTGTTTGGCACCCTCTCTGATTGGAGGAATATTTTGTTATTCTTGATTGTTGTTGCACTTGTATTGTGTAGGACGATGACTCACACTCACATGACTATCGAAGAATTCAACCAGATGTTGCCATGCAATCCACAAGATTCAGACGTGCAAGCGCACGAGAGCGACCACTTTTCTCACATACACCACCTATGGACTTACACGAAGATATGTACTGAGGAGACACGTTACACGAGGATGTGCCATTCACATCGCATGATCACGAGGGGGGCATGGATGACATGATGGATGCATTCTTCACAAACCCACCCGTGGCCACATTGACAAGGGAAGAAGAGATGCTGTGTGGCTTGGCATCCACTCCTTTGTATGAGGGTGGACAAATGTCAAAGTTGCAAGCTTGTTTGCTATTTTTGAACTTCAAACTAAGTACGGGTGGTCGGATGCGAGCGTCACGGAGTTGTTTGGGTAAGCTTGCTAGCTTCATGTTTGTTATAGACAAATTGCTCTAATCTCATTTTATTTTTAATTCATGCGTTGCGAGAAACTATATATAACTAATTACATAAATATATATCATTGTCGCAGTGTGCTCAGGATAATTTTGCCTCCAAATAACACCATGGAAGCGTCTCGACAAAAAGCCAAGAAAATGCTATCTGCGGTCGGCATGGATTACAAGAGTATTCATGCATGTCCCAATGATTGCATCTTATATCGAGATGAGTTTGAGGAGGCAAGCACGTGTCCACGTTGTGGGGAACACCGCTACAGGCAACATTTACAAGGAGCAACCATACCCACCAAGGTGCTAAGACATTTTTCCCATCATACCCAGGATACGCCACATGTCTAAATGTAATTCCATCACAGAGCTAATGACATGGCATTTGAGCAATCGTTCATCGGACGATACTATGAGGATCCTTGCCGATTCTCCAGCATGAAAGCACGTGGATACTACCTAGCATGAGTTTAGGGATGAGCCTCGCCATTTGCATTTGGGGTTGGCGATGGATGGTGCGAATCCATTTGGTTTGCACTCCACATCATGGTCCACTTCGCCGGTTGTCCCCCACAACATTCCGCCTTGGCTAAATATTAAGAAGGGGCACCTAATGCTCGCCTTTCTTATTCCGGGAGAATACAAGGCAAAAAATATGGACATGTATATGGCTCCCTTGATAGATGAGCCAAAGATTCTATGGCAAGGAGTTCAAGTGAGCGATATATCAAGACCACTGAGACAAAGATATTTTGTGGTAAAGGGGATCTTGATGTGGACGATGCATGACTTTCCTGGATATGGGAAATGTTCAAGTGAGATATCCTTGCTATTAGTTCAATTTCTAGTATTATATTAAATTTTATGTGCATCCACAAATTATCTCTCAATTCAAACATTGGACCCACGATTAAGTTGGTTGTTTTGTCTCAATGTAGGGCTCCAAACTAGTGGCTACAATTCATGTCCTGTTTGTGATGAGTATTTGCAAACACGTCACTCACAACATCTATGAAATATGGTCTATGAGGGCCACACTCGATACCTTCCACCCGATCACCCTATGCGTGCTGGGCTAATTGGTCAACGTCCTCACTCCATGAAGGTACAATACATATTTGGTCCAATTAATGGTACATCATTTATTTATTCTATGATCACTCTCTTTATATTTCTTCTAACGATATATAATCTGCATTAAATGTGTGTGCTTGTTTGTTAATATTGTAGGCAAGTGATTGGCTTCAGATTTGGAGATCCAATCAAGATCTAGGACGACTCCCTCCCGGCATGAAGAGGTTATCAATATTTCATGAACTCCCATATCGGGAAAAATTGTTGATAAACTATCTTTTGGACCCGATGCACATATTCAAGAATGTCGACAGTACGATTTGGGAGCAGTTGACCAGGTCGAAAGATAAAAAAGATGCACAAGATGACTTAAAAGAAGTGAAAAAAAAATGGCCGATTTATGGCCGCAAACGGTGGGGACTTCAATTGTCCTACCAAAGGCCCCATGGATCTTCTCAAGGAGAGAAGAGATGACTGTAAAGAAGGCAATAGCCTCATTTTGAACTCTGATAGGACACGTGCGATAGGTGCCTTCACAAGGGACAACAAGCTAAGTGGACTAAAGTCTCATGACTGGCATAAATTTGTACAGGTTGGCATACTTAGAATTTGCTTTGCACAAGAACACAGATCATACTACACAGTAACACAGACAAAAAACACTCTCCACAACAAGCTCACATAGCAATTGTATCTCTCATAATGAAATTAGACTGTACATATAGTTGTTCACTCAGGCAACCCATGCATGACCCAAGTGGCCATTGGCGGGACACGTGTCCCGTCGACTTGCCTCGTGGTGAGGCCAACTAATCCTTATCAACTGATAGGACCCACAGTACAGTAGCACAGTGATTCTACTTTAATTCTAACTCTCTCCCTTAAAGTAGAGTCTACTTTTTATACAGTCATATACATAGCTTTAAAGTCAACAAACTTTAAGTACAGAAAGCTTTGATCTAAACTTATCAAACTTTTTTCCAACAAGTGGCTTAGTGAAAATATCAACTAGTTGTTCTTCCGTACTACAATGAACAGCATGAATTTCACAACTCAGCAGGCTCTCACATATAAAGTAATACTGAATCTTAATGTGTTTGGTTCTCACATGGAACATTGGATTCTTTGCTAGCTGAATGCCACTCTAACTGTCACTATGTAATGTCATGGGATTTTTCTATTTCATGCCAACTTCTTCCAAGATTTGTCTCAACCATATAGCTTCATGTGTTGCACTACACATTGCCTTATACTCTGTTTCTGTGGTGGAAAGAGCAATTGTACTTTGCTTCTTACTAGACCAAGAAAAGCAACTACCACAAAACTAGAATACATACCCTGTGGTGGATCTATGATCATCATAGTCACCTCCCCAATCCGCATCCACATAGCCACACACCTCAGGTAACCCATCGTGCTTCCTATAAATCAAGCCATAATCTAAAGTGCCTTTCACATAATGCAAAATGCGTTTAGCTGCCTTCCAATGCATTTCCGTAGGTGCTGTCATAAACTGACTTACAATGCCAACAACATAGCAAATATCTGGTCTAGTCATGGTAAGGTAAATCAAGCTCCCTACTAACTGCCTATACAACATAGCATCAAATGACTGTGACTCATCAAGCTTAGAAAGCTTTTTACCTGGTTCAATAGGAGTATTCACTGGTTTGCAATTCTGCAACCTAAACCTGTGCAACAACTCTTTGACATACTTCATCTGTGTTAAACCCACTTCGTGTCCTTTTTGCCACACCTCTACTCCAAGGCAATAATGCATCAGACTGAGATCAATCATCTCAAATTGTTCCATGAGATCTTTCTTGATCATGTCTACCATCTCTTGATTATTTTCGATAATAATCAAGTCATCAACATAAAGAGCAATCAAAGCACCCATACCATCAAAGCATAAGACATATAGATTTGGATCAGAATGTGTTCTCACCATCCCCTTTGAACAAAAGTAGGCATCAGTCCTACTATACCACGCATGTGGTGCCTGTTTAAGACCATAAAGCGCTTTCTTCAAGTGACATACCTTATTTTCCTGTCCCTTCACTAAAAGCCTTCAGGTTGATCCATGAACACCTCTTCTTCCAACTCACCATTTAGAAAAGCAGATTTCACATCCATCTGATGCAAAGGCCAACCAAAATGTGACGCTAAAGCAACAAGTAGACTTAGAGTACTCCACATACATACCGGTGCAAAGGTCTCCTCATAGTCGATGCCTTTACTTTGTGCATACCCTTTGATCACCAATCTTGCCTTGTGCTTTGCTATACTTCCATCTGCATGGTACTTAGTCATGTATACCCATTTGCATCGAATGGATTTCTTGCCAATTGGTGGTTCAACTAAGTCCCATGTGATATGCTTAGCAATTGACTCCATCTTTTCTTCCATGGCCTTGACCCAAATGTCATCGTCCTTCACTTCACCATAAGTCGAAGGTTCTTTGCTTTGAATAATGCTAGATAAGAGAGCATAATTTGCTTCATACCTTTCAGGTTGTGTCTTCTCTCTTGTTGATCTTCGTAGCTCTCCCTGGCTAGATGATCCTAGAAAGTCATCCATGTCGTGGCTCTCCAACAATCTCTCAAACCACTTAGGGAGCTTCTTGTCAGGTGATCGGCTACCTGGTGAAAATGTATCTCACTGTACATCCTTCTCCTTGTGTTTGTCACCTGTAATTTCAATCCTTCTTGCACCAAAAGGTTTGTCCCTACCTCTCCAACCTGTCTCTGGAAATTGAGTAGTAGTATCTTGAGATGTATCCTCTTTTTCATCACTTGGAAGGTCAATGAATGGATCAGCATTAGGTGGTATCCTCACTATACCATCTTTCCCACTGGATGTATCTATCTTCTCAGCATCCTTGTCTTCATACATCTTGGATTCATCAAAGATAACATCACAACTTACATGGATTTTGTTTTCCACTGGATCAAAACATATATATCCCTTCACACGATCATCATATCCTAGGAATATACACTTGATAGCTTTTACATCAATTTTACGTCTCTCTTCCTTAGGAACATGTACAAAGGCCTTACATCCAAAGATTCACAAGTGGTTCACCTTTGGCTTCTTCTTCATGAATGCTTCCTCAGGTGTTATCTTTGGTATGGCAATGGTAGGACTTCTATTTTGAAGATAGACTGTCGTACTGCATGCTTCTGACAAAAAATCTTCTGGTAGTTTCATCTAAGCTAGCATAGATCTGGCACTTTCCACAATCGTATGATTCTTGTGCTCAGCTACACCCATTGAGAGTAGGAATATGAGCTTGCGTAAATTGTCTTTTAATCTCACATTGATCACAAAGATCATTGAAGTCATTAGACTTGTACTCACCTCCACTATCTGATCTTAGGACTTTGATCTTCCTACCTGTCTGATTTTCAACCAATAATTTGAAGCTCTTGAAGTTGTCAAATGCATCTGATTTCTTCTTCAAGAAGTAGATCCATGTCTTACGTGACATATCATCAATAAAGGTCATGAAATAGAAGGCTTTACCTAAGGACATGGTCCTCATAGGCCCACATAAATCTGTGTGGATCAAATCTAGGATGTTCTTTGTCCTTGCAACACCACCGTTATTAAACTTTTCTCGATGCTGCTTTCCATATACACATGATTCACACATCGATTTCAAGTGGTCTTCTATAGTAGGCAATCATGTTACCATCTCCAATTTCCTCATCAAATTGAGGCTTCCTAAGTTCAAGTGACCAAGCCTCTTATGCCACAACTCAGTTTGCGATGGAATGGATGATACAAGTCCATGTTGCCCCTTGATTGTAGCATTCAACCTGTACAATTTTGTATTGGGCTCCCTTATTCCATCCACAAGTTTTGAACACTTTGTATAGAAAATTGTACAAAAGATTTAATTTGTACAAAGTACAAAAAGTTTTGCAAGAACATAAGATAGCAGTCCATGTTGGCCTAACATTTCTATTGCCACATGTAACCACCTTAGGTTGTCTCATGTAACAAATCTAAGCAAGAACTGTGTCTAACGTGAGACTGTTACGTATCTATAAGGAAACGTAACAACCAATTTGACGTGATGATCTTGTTATACGAGACATGGCACTGGTTTGGAGCAATAGATTATTTCGGTGCCATGTGTCAATGTTCTATTGGCATGGGGTAACCCAAAGTTATTGACCTGCGATGGTGGAGTATGCTTTTGCATTTGGTTCTGGAAATAGTTCCAGTATTTACTATATATGGGTCCTGGCAATTTTGTGTGTGTGTGTAATAAAGTTCATCTTCAAACAAACTGGATTACACACACCCTCATCATTGACGTACAGGGACAACACATATAAGCTCCAATGATCACTGAAATCTGAAAACAAGAAATTTATGAGAATCAATGTGAAATCAAAATTCATATGAAAAATTCAATAAAATAAAATCTGAAAAATAGTCACTTACTTTGTTATGTATGGCAGCATGAGAATTGGAGTCCCCAGTTTGACGTATTGGAGCATATCATCGTGCAGACTTTTGAAATCAGGGAAATCAAATACTGCCATGAATTAAAGGGGAAACAACGCAACATCTATAAACAATGGGGTCTGGAAGAACTCCATCCAGTACTGAATGGCCCCACCTACATTGTCCCCTAGCATTTTATCCCTACTTTCTAATTCAACGGTATCTAAACTAGAAAGGGGGAGACCAGCATTGGTCTTCGGCATCCTAAAACTATATCGAGGACCTAAACCTTTAAGATACATATTTAACAATTGGTCATACTGTACATATTGAGGACTATTTACAAAGGCAAGTGCAGGGGGTGCCGGAAGTAACACAGATAAACCACATAAAGAATTGTCATTCAAAATTGATTCTACCTTTACACTAACAAAATCATCTAAATCGCTTCCAACAACAGGAGGAGAGAAACTAATATTTACGGGTTTAGGAGGAGGAGGAGATTTAGGAGGTGGAGATTTATTAGGAGATGAAGATTTAGCGGGAGAAGTTAAAGATGGAGTGGAAGGAGAAGAAGGAGACTTATGAGGGGAATGAATAGAAGAAAGAATAGTATTCAGAGGAGTTGGCTTGGAAAAATCCCTCGCTTTAGATGGAGGGTCAAGAGACCTCCTCTTCTTTGAAACACTCCCGCTCTGTATACGAATAACAAGTCGGGTTGGTTGAGATTGCGTGCATTTTCTCCTCTCTGAATCTTGTTTTGGCGGAGAGGAGGGAGCAAGTCTAAAGTATTCAACAAACTTGTCATATGTGTCCCGAAGCCTGAACACTATGTTGAAATCCTTGGGCATGATGGTCACCCTCTTGGCATGGACAGCTGCAACAACAGTATCAGAAAAAAATTTCACCTGGAAATCCTCATATGCTATGTGCAGCGCCTCAATTGTCCATCTCACATCTGCAGATAGACTTCTTGTCACCTACCTGATGGACCTCTGTATGTGAGATTTCAAAATCAGAAGATTATTTGTCTTCTAAAGCTTTCAAATATCCTTGAGCCATGGAGGGTCTCGTCTTCTGCCCCTTGGCCTAGGAGAAGGTGGTCGTGGACGAGGTGGCGGTTGTGGATTTCCCTGGCCCGCACCTGAAATTGGTATTTCACCGGAATATCCACGTGTTGTCTGCTTGGTCCGCGCCATTAATGTGTAGTAGCGGATCAGCGCGCGATAATGTTGATTACAGGATTAGACCTCAGGTCGGGCGCATCGAAGCGATACCGGAGCTCAACAATTATGTAAGCTGGTAGCGGATGGGCTCGCGCGAGTAGTAATAGATTGAAGGAAGTTGGTTTTGAGCGCGCTGAATCGATATCACATGGATGCAATTAACTATAAGCAAAAAAATTTCAACGTCGTCGATCAGTATATATAGAGAAAATCAGAAATGATTGCAAACGTGGTGGTTCGTATTACGATGATGATTACTCAGAGGCTTGTCAATCGAATCAATCTAAATATCCATCAGTCTTCAAAATGATTAGTCCATATTGAATTAAATAGATTTAATTTCAAATAAAGTATGGTCACATCTACAATTAATGCTACAAAAGTATAATATCACACTTCTACCATTTAATGCTAAATTTGACAACGTTAAGCTTTAAATATAAGACCTTTTTATATCCAATAATTATAATTTTTGAAAATACCAAAAGCCAGATTTTCACCTAATAGCTAATCAATGCGCATATAAAGCATTTGACAACCATAGTATGTATTCTCGCGCGCTCATCTGATATTGGACGCAATAAAATGATCAGAGCTTGATTCGATAGATTCTGCATAACTTTGGCCATTATGAAGAGTCTTCCGAATCAAGCTTTGAGCATGCATATAGGGTCCAATAGTTTTGAAAATTTCACGAATATTTTTTTCCTGGAATAGCGATTCGACGCGCAAGGTCCAAATGCAGCTAATACATCGTCTGCCAGGCGCGCTGATCCGATATCCCATATGCAGAAAAATATTACTGCCACGATGTCGACCTTCACTAAAATTAACGTTGATGAAAATGCGAAAAATGCGAGACTCTAACAAGTGCCTTAAAATTTGATTTACAGCGTACCTTCGCTTTTCTATAAGGGCACCTTTGGCATTTGTAGGGCAGTGTTCCATTTTTCGCCTGTCATAAAACACGTGTAAAAACACAATGTCACGTTTTTTGTCTTTTTCACCTGTGGAAATCCCCGAGTACAAATGCAAACAGCCGCATTTTTTGCCTGTCTTATTTTACATGTAAATATGCAGACTGTGCGACAACACAAGTAAAATACAGCAGCATGAATGGAGGCAGATTAACATAGGATTTAAGAGAGTAAAGGAGATTAATCCAACACCCTCCCTTAATCTGGATCCGTGAATGCCTTGACCTTCAGACTAAGCAATGCACAAAACTTGTTGTGTGCATTAGCACTTAATGTCTTTGTGAATATATCTGCAACCATGTCCTGCATTCTACCGTACGTTAAGCATTAAAGGAGTTTTAAACTCCAAAAAGATGTAGTTTATATTATTAAAATATTATAACACTAATACTTTTGAATTGCCATAACTTTTTAATCGTACATCAGAAGTATGTCATGTAACATATCATTGGAAAGCCCTTGTTGAGCGCTTTCCAATGCACCAAACTCCGCTAAATTTGAACTTACCACTAAAAAGTTATGTCATTTTTGGTGTGTAATCAAAATGTGGACTCAAAAAGTTACGTTACGTAGATTTCAAATTTGAGTGTTTTAATTGGTCCATGTGTAAGAAAAAATTGAGAAAAAATATAAAAAGAATCTTTACAAAGGGTCTTTTTTGGATTTAGAACTCCTCTAATGCTTACCTCCTTGTTGAGAACTTTGCCCCTAATATAGTGATAACAGATTTCAATGTGCTTACTCCTAGAGTGAAATCTAGGGTTGGCTGATAACGCAATAGCACTCTGATTATCACATAGTATAATTGTTGGGCTGTACTGATACAAACTAATGTCTGACAGTAAATTTCTCAACCAAAACGCTTCTTTAATAGATTGAGAAGTAGCAATGTATTCAGCTTCTGTAGATGAAAGAGCAATAGAGGTTTGCTTACGATTGTTCCATGCGATAGGACCGTCGTTGAAGAAGAATGTAAATCCAGATGTGGACTTACGATTGTCTACATCTCCTCCCCAGCTTGCATCATAATATCCACTAAGCTGATGAAAATTGTTGTTGCTGACTTCTCCATAATAGATGCACTGGTCCACGATAGCTCGAATATACCCCATGACTCTTATGAGAGCCTTCCAATAGGTAATGCCAAGATTAGCCATATATTGGCTAAGTGAGCTTACTGCAAAAGAGATGTCAGGTCTTGTACAGACCATTGCGTACATGAGAGATCCAAGTATCGATCGATAAGAATACTCTCTCATCTGCTCCTCTTCCTGCTTGGTCTGGGGACATTGGTCCTTTGACAAACGCAGGTCTGGATCCATCCGTGAGTGAGCTAACTTGCAGTTCACTAGATTGTATCTGTCAAGAACATTGTGAAGATACCTTTGTTGAGTGATATAGATCAGTCGTCTCGTTCTATCTCTGTGGATCTGAATGCACTGACAGAAGTGAGCTTCGCCCAAATCAGTCATGTCGAACTCAATTAACCAAATTTAGAATCCTTAACCAAATTGGTATTGTTGCTGAAAAGCAATGTATCATCCACATATAAGGTGATGATAATGAAGGATTGATGCACCAACTTGGAATAGACGTTGCAATCAGCAGTGCTTTGTTGGAAACCTTGTTGGATGAGGAATGTGTTGATCCTCGGAAACCAAGCTCTGGCAGACTGTTTCAAGCCATAAAGTGCCTTATGAAGTTTACAAACATGATTTTTCATACCTTTCAGAACATATCCAAGCTGGATCATGTAGATGTCTTCTTGTATAACTCCATTCAGATAAGTTGTTTGCACATCAAGTTGATGCACCTCAAGATCGGCAGCTGCAGCATATGATAGGAGGGCTCGGATCGATGAATGCTTGACTACTGGACTGAAAGTCTCACTGTAGTCAACGTTGGGGATCTGAGTGAATCCTCGTGCTACCAATCTTACCTTCCTTCGATCAATCGTTCCATTGGCATTGTACTTGATCTTAAAGATCCATTTGCAATCAATGATATTGCAGCCAATAGGAGCTTCGACTAGTGACCACGTCTGGTTCTTGATTAGAGAGGAATACTCTCTGTCCATGGATTCTCTCCAGAGATCAGAGTCTGGTTGGCTAAGTGCCTCTTCGACTGTTGTCGGTTCCTGTATCAAGAGACATGCAGACTCAGGAGTATACCTTGTGGGCTGTGTGCACACTCAGCTTAATCTTCTGGGAGGAATCGATTGATGAACCACTCCTGGGACTTGTTGTTGGATAGCAGCAACGTCTTCGTCTGATTTGTCATCGAATAGTGGATCGACAATGGACACGCTTGAGTCTGAAGCTTGGATAGTCGTGTCAATGGCAGATGATAAAGGTTCTCTTGGAACAATACCTTTGCCTTTGATGTCGACGAACTAATCCTCGATAAATATAGTATCCCGACTATACAAGATTTGCTAGGTATCTGATCATACAGCTTGTATGTGTTATCAGATGAAGTATAACCAATCATGATGGTCTTGAGGCCTTGGAAGTCGAATTTCTTCCTAGTGTCTTTCAGGATCTGACTGTAGGCGACGCATCCGAATACTCTTAGGTTCTTCACAGAAGGTTTAGAGCTTGTCCACACCTCATGGGGTGTTTTGCTTGAGAGGGCCTTGGTCGAACATCTGTTCTGGACGTAACCTGCAGTGGAAATAGCTTTGGGCAGCGATGCATGCGCCAGCATACATTTAGCTAATTCAACCAAAGTACGGTTCTTCCGCTCGTTTATATTTTTGAACTTGATGCTCCTCTTGAAAATGCTTGAAACTAGATAGTATAAACTACTATTTTCGAATTGTATTTGTGTGTTACTTTTTTTTAGCATTAGGAAAACATCCACTTGTCGCATCAAGATCATGACTTTATTTGATTATGACTTTTATTTGATTTTCATGATCTCCATTATCCCTCCCGTCTATTTCATTATGAATAAATTTTCAAAGAATTATGTCTTGTCATCACCACACATGCATTGAGACTTTCTCACCGTGTGCAAATAACAAGAAATCCAAACTAATCTCCTAAACACGTCTGTTGACCAATATTTAACCATAAAAGTCAAGCTCACTAGCACAATTTGAGTTCTTTTGAGCAATTTTGGACATCTGCAAGCAATGAAGGATAACCAATGAAATGCCTACAACCATCCAAGAATAGGTTTCGATCTTACAAAAGTTTAGATGCAATTTTTTTATCTTATAATTCCAAACAACTTTCATTCTACAGAGGTTGTTTTAAAAAATGCTTGTTGGTCCACGTGGATGAAGAATGAGGAATAAAATAAAAAGCGGCCACCATCTAGTACAAGCTTCATATATTGCTTGCCTTACCTTGACTTGTTATATGCCATCTAGCAGCATCTCTCTCAACACTTCTTTTTTTTTGAGGTTTGGATGTTGGGTGCATAGCAACATCTCAATGCATTCAATCCCACTTCTCCATCCTTGATAATTCAATATTGAAAGCCAACAATCCACCAACAAAATATTCCCAATGAGAGAGCTATGTTTGTATTTCCAGATATGTCCAACAAGCTCGTGTCATAGGCGTTTGCCTCACTCTCATGTAATACCACCATTCACTAATAATTGTTAAGCAACACTTTCTATGTCATGGCATCTCCTTTAGTTGATGAACATTGGTGACACTTGAAGCACATCTTTGGTTTCCCAACCTCCCTTGCAGTTGTCACTCTCCACATCATTATGTAGCACTTTCAATCAAGTCCTCAAACAGATATGAATGCCTACCCACCTAATTACTAAATTTTGCCTTAACAAAACCTTGCCAAACCAAGGTTCCTATATAGCATTTAGATCTCGTAACAAGTTTGTGAGCTCTACATAGTGCATTTATCAGATGCTTTGTTGATTGTTTGTCGATTACATTAGACCTAGCTTCACTCAACTATACAAAGGGCATACAAGATACATTATCATTTATGTGACATCCTATCTATGAAAGAAGCAATATTTTTTAAAAATAGAAAATCTCTCAGATTGTGAAAACTTCCAACCTTATGTCCAAACAGCATTAGTGTCATCTACATATAAAACTTCATCAAGCATGCATCACTATGATAAGAAGAATTACCTAATTGTTGATTGGTCAAAAACCAAATTTCAGCAATAGCAAATTTCAGTATGTTATAACACAGAGAATAGTAATTTTTGATTTGAGGATTATTCATATCTACAAAAGATGGAGTACTTCAGAAATTATAAGAAAAAGTGAGACTTTTTAAAACATTCCATGCTTAAGGCTTGTTTTCTTTTGGTCATCAATTTTTAAAAAACCCGGTAGGTTTTTTTTCCATCCAGTTATCTTCTCCATCCTGATTCTTCAAAGGCCTTTGTTTCCAATTCTTTAATTTTGCCCTTGGTTTGCTTCTGTTTTGCAACCAATGCTTGATCATCCTTAATATAATGTCTAGCCTTGGCCACCTCATGTTGCTGCTCTTCTTGCAACATTATACCCATACGCTCTTCAAGGGTAGGCAATCTCTCCCTTGACTCTTATCCACAAATAAGCAGTGTCCTTCTGTAATGCCATTCATTGCAGTATGAACCAGTTTGGCATCTTAAATGCATTCACAATAAGCAGTGTCCTTCTGCAATGCCATTCATTGCAGTATGAACCAGTTTGGCATCTTAAATGCATTCACATTAGAACGAACATGGAGCTAATACCAAAAACTAATTTTTGTGATGAAGGTACATACACTTTATTTCATAGTACTTCAAAGTACGACTAAACTTTATTTGACGGCACTAGCATTTATTATGTACAATCTGTATCTTGTATATCCTATACTTCAAAGTATGACTCAACTTTATTTGATGGCACTAGCATTTATCATGTACAATCTGTATCTTGTACATCCTATCCCTCTTCCACAGCGGCCTGGATTCGAGCCTTTGTCTTTGTGAATGCAGCAATCACTGCCATCTACTGCAGGCTTTAGTAGTACTTTCAAAGATATAGAAGCTGTTTGCACAAGATTATGGCAATGGCAACGTAAGTCTTGATCACTTAACTCCGGCTCAACGGAAATTCAAAATTTGAGCTAACATTAAGCATCACATATGGTTCAATATGGCAAGGTAATATGTTGCCTAAAGCTGGGCAATTGCTGTCACAACTACACACTTATTTTTAGATAGTCTACATGATTTTAGGTACTGCATACGGGCCTGACAAATACTTTTTTTTTTTGCAGATGTTAATGCTATATCCACATAAGTGCAACTTACACATGCAAACCATCTCCACCTTGAAGATAGTATTTTAAACTCCACCCAGCTCTTACGATTGAAGGTCAAAGTTTTGGGCCATATCCTTTAAACTTGTATGTAACATGTTTCATATTCTTCCAAAGTTATACAAATAGAAATATTAAACAAAAATAGTCACCCCATGCAGGTAGCAATCTGCAAATATGGATGGGAAACTTTATATGCACAAATGGAAAACCCAACATTTTTGAAGGCACCTGAAGAAACTCCTTATAAGTTATAGGTAGTCCTTCACCAATGCAGGTAGTGACTAGCAATCTGCAAATATGGATGGGAAAGATATGCACCAATGGAAACCCCAACAATTACAAAGTAAGGTACCCGAAGAAACTCCTTATGGTAGGCCTTTGGAAGTATCTGACGACCTTCTAGAATGGCTCCAAAAGGAACAATGCTTGTGCGCTTTTTCACCACCTCATAAGCTTCACCGTAGCGTGCAGCCAACCGCCTGTCTCCATTCCACACACCAAAAAGATGATGTGCTAGAAGACCTAGTGATGTTGTCAAGGTAAATGAATTCCCAATCCACAGGGTATGTGCCACACACCACATTAACTGACCAACCATCTGAAATTGTAAACAAGACATTATTTACTTTCATATGGCCAACAACAGAATGAGTTAGACCTGAAAAGCGATAATAATCATCTTCTTTATCTCCTGACCAGTATCACAAAACCCCCCTTTAACTTTTCAAAAGAATCAGGAAACGCAGCTAGAGAGGACAGTGAGAGCTTTCTTAGAAATAGTCATAAAAAGCCAACTTAGGCTATTGATGCCAGTACAGAAGGTGATATGCGTGTATTATCTTCTTGATAATCATCAACATAAAATCGTTGGCATTCTTAATTCCCAAAGGACATGTGCAGCCTTAGATCGCTAGAGCTGATTGCAAAGAGATTTACATTTAGAAGGAACACAAATTTGTAAGAAGAATGTATTGTGACTACATGCAGTCAAATGTTCATCTTTGCAACAGATCATGACTTAAAAATAGATCTCATTAGCACTTACAAACAATTAGACCACTTACTTGAGGGTGCCTGGTAATGCGCATTATACCAGTCTCCCACAAATGCATCTTGGGCTTATCAACAGCAGCCACCTCAAGAAGATTGAATGTTGATGGATAAAGAAAGAAAAAGGACAGAAAAGATAACCCCCAGACTAGTTCATGAATGCCGGGAACTGTTCGCAGTTGCCACATTTGCACACCATCGTACCTATGGTTGATAAAGTACACCTGCCATCTCCACCATGTATATCATTTTTTTCAGCAAGTTATAGCAGGTGAAAAGCCACCATTTGATAGTACAAGATTCCAGTCAAGGAGCCAATCTGTGTACCAAGAAACGAACTAGAATAATATTTACCACGGCAGAGACTGCCAAAGGAAGTGATAGTCCAGCAAAGACAACTCGATATGCACGCTCTCCAATTAGCCTTTCCCCCTCATCCCGGAAGCTTGCCATGCCACTATGAACTAGAGCAAAAATGAAGAGAATCATCAACATTACCACCTGAGAGAAAAAATCAGGTGTGAAGATTCTTGCACAATTCGAGCACCTGAGTAAAGCCTTCATTCAAAAAAATTTCATGCAGTGTGGCCTTGCAAGTATGAACTAAGACTGACTATAGCATATTTGCAGCAGCGATTTGCGAATCGCTGTCAAAAAAACAGCGATTGGGAGAGAGAAAAATTAGAGGATTGCAGATAGACAAGTCTCCAGTAGGATAATGTCCCATTGCTACTATTTAGCACACATTATATCATTAAGCTGTCATATCCTCCTCTTTATAAAGCTGCCTGAAGAACATCCAACAGCTACCTTTCTTTAATACTTGAGCAAAGCTATGTCGCACTGAATCATTCAACAATGACAAGAGGAAACTCACATACTTTTGTGGTGAGAAAGACAAAAACAACTACCAATCACAGTGCTGCATGTCTCTTTATGACTTGCTTCATTCCAGATACTTCCAGTTTAGAATGATGCTTCATTTTTTGTGCTAGAAAAAGATGAGGTATTATAAGTTAGTTCAAGACATGTTACTAGCCCCTCGGGTCTTGGGCCCCACGATGTTATTTGTAACTATTGAACATTTAGACCATATCGTTCTCGCCCTTGAAATCCTTCATTTACGAGAGGCATTTACAAAATATATTAATTCGTAATTTAGTTATTATTGGAGCTCTAGCCCTAACTTGCAGGCCTTGAGGCCTCATAAAACATAGAAAGGTCAAATGGCCACATTCTATCTTCGCTGATTGCTTACAGAGCAACTCTTTGTTTAGATCAACTGAGCGTCGGTTTAACATCAGCTAGCTAAATCAGATCAGCTTATTATTGGCATATGCTTGTCGAGATACTGTTATTCCACTGATTATGACTGTTCTCCAGAGCTTTACCAATATATTTGCATTCTCCTATCTACTGTTCCATTTGTGAATGTTTTGCTCATAGCTTGGTATCAGAGCACTCTGGTAAAGAAAAGTGGGGTATCCACCTTCTACTATGCTCTAGTCTAAATCTCTATTGGGGACCAGAATCGCTTTGGACCAAATCATTGCTTTTGGAGGAAAACCCTAACTTTTATATTTTGATTCCACGTTCTGTACATTGGTCAATCCTGTTCCATATAAATTTAAATGTTACATTTTTGCATTGAATACCTGAAGATCGTGATTGTTTAAACTTTAAATTGGCAGAAACCAAGGTACTACAAATTCAGGTTTTATCCATCAAAACTTTGTCACTTTCATTCTTTGGTGGAATTTATTATTGTAATTTATATCACTTTGTTTCCCATAGTCCAATGCCTCTACTGCACTTTAGAGCTCTTCAGTTGAATCACTAGAAATGAGTTACAAAGGAATTCCAGGTTTCTGGAACTTCATAATTTTTTGTACCTTTTTGCATGCTAAAACATATCTGCTCACTTTGTTCTTCCTCGAACAGGACACTTCTCCTGCACTTTACCAATCACCAAGTGGACGTGTAGAGTTCACTTTCTGATTTTCAAATTTTCACTACTTTTTGGACTTTCATCTTCATTGTACTTTTCTGAGATCTTTGCATCATAGTTCTTCCTAGACTAGGTTACTTCTAATGCACTTAACAAGGTGCCAATCTGATGGTTAAGAGTTAGGGAGATCAAATTTCTTGTTTTCAGGGCTTCTCGACACTCTATCCCTTTATATTTTTGCATGTGTTTTCTAGATTTTTGTAGCAACATTCCTTTTCTATTGTGTTTTGCCTTCAATCCCTTTCACAGTTTGCCATTTGCATATCTACTACAATTGATGCATCCATCTTTCAACATTGTTGGACTCTTCATGTTTTCAGGTTTTGTACATCAACACGAATGCCTCAAATTATTATCAATCCTTAGAAATTTTCCAGATATGATCTTTTCAGTCATACCATTCTTTTGTGGGTGATAATATTTCTGAGTTATCTAAATGTAGAATTATGGATCTAAATGCACCATCTACTACATCTGCATTGTTTGTCCAGTATCTACATCATTGCCTTTACAATTACATCAACTCCATTTATTCCAAATAGAAGACCATAGTATTAGTCTCCTCTCATCAATATATTATCTTTTGCATGCATGTATTCTTAACAATCTCCTATGAATACCCGTTCATATCGAGTCCACTACCATTGTTACTTCATTGTTGTACTATGATTGACAAACCCCCAGTCGTGCTCGTAAGAGGCAACATGATATGGATTATTCTATACCGACCATGTGAGAGGGGTTAAAAGAAAAATATGTGATTCAACAAAGTAAGTACTATAGGGCCTTTCCCTCCTGTACCGCACATGAGAGCAAAGGGAATTAGGATACATTGTAAGTTAGTTATGATGCAAGAACATCTACCTATTTATGATCTTCCATTGGTCATTCTGGTCCTATACAATTATGGTATCCATGAGTTATATCATCTTCGACATTTGTTGCAAATACTTTCAAGTGTCTCTTTGGATAGAATGGGATCTACTGAGGTTGTGTTCTGTGCACCTGCTATTATGTTACCTAGGTAGGTGCCATGCATTGTCTATTAGGTTGGCTTGGGGTGCTACATTCGCATTGGCACTCATGATCCATCTGGTTGGCATGGTATGTCATAAGATCTATGCAGCAATGTTTTGTTCGATTGGCTTAGGATATACACAGCAGAGTCTTGTCTGCACTTCTTGGGCTTTTAGATCCATTCCTTTTTTTTCAGTATAGTATAAATAGTTAAATTATCTTGTTCTGTTTTACGCATTCTGCTTCAGCATATACATTCTCGGCCACTCCATGTATGTAGTATTGTGGATGTATCAGCATTTTCTACATATTGCCATGAGAACATCTTATGAGGAGCGGGGAGAGATATGGACCACTTATGCAGAATAGTTTGGCTCCTCGGCTCCTGCCCTGTTATTTGACATTATCCTTTATGCTCCGGGTTTTTGACACCTATAATGGATGGCTGAGTGATCAGTTCCTAGGTCTTAGTTCAGTTGGCTTATGTAGCATCAATTAGCTTGTTTAGGTCGGCTGAGTTAGCTTGATATGATCAGACTCTTGTGCAGTTCATTCATTCTGCTCTTTATTGTGATATTCCACATGCAATGTTTTGCACAAAACTTATCCATACCACTTTTGATGGGACTTCTAAGATATTATGGAACTACCTCATTCTATAACAAAGAATATCACAATAAAGAGTTACTATCTATCTATTTGTAACTTAAGGTATAGACCATAATGTTCCACATTCTAGTAGACAGAGAACTCGTCAATTTGACAAAATCTCAGAAAGAAACTTACCGGCACCAGATTGTAGCTAGTAGGTTTATAATTGAGCAGTAGAGACTTCTTCATACAACATCAATCAACAAAACAGAAGCATTTTTCAATTTCCATTGGTTTCCTTTTCAAAGTCTTTTCCTTTGCGCCTGCCCGCTTCAAGATAAATTTGTTTTGAAGAACTCAAATGTGGAGATAAACCATGTTACAAGCAAGCAAAATGTGAGATATGAATACTATGAACTTGTTAGAATTAAGACGCACCTCATGGTTGCTGGAGATTGAAGAGAGAGCACGAATAAAGTGTCCACCATAACCCACAGACGGATCAATCCAGGCAATGTACATAACAGCTGACACTACTGCCAGTATACCAGTAAAATATAGCCAGGAGGAGAATTTTTGGGCCCTGAAATCAAATACAGCAGCATCTTCTCCAACAAAATCTGAACTAATTGGTGTTACATTACTTTCAGGGGTAACAAGTCTCGAAATGCTCTGAATGTCCCTGCCTGGCAGGGAACGGGGAGCAGATGTGGAAGAAGCCTCTGTAGTGCTCTCTTCGTTTGTCTGTTGTAGCTCAGATCGCCACCTTCTAGGTTGATAAAATTGTTTTCCCCTCAAATGTCTACCAGCTTTTCTTGAAATCAACAGTGCAAACTGCCAAATTACAAGATCTCCGTCATGACTTGGAAAGTCAAACCAATCATACATACAAAAGATCATGAAATCCACTGCCCTCCGGCCTAGATGAAATCTTGCAGATACTCGACCTCCCTACAAATTTCTTGCCATGTGAAGTAATTCAGAAATTTCTTGCCATGTAAAGTTATTCAGAAATTCTGAGAGAGTCACAAATCGCATGATAATTCCTTAAGGAAGATTGAAGCTTAACTAACTGCTCTGCGCTTACAAGGAAGAGGCAGCACAGTATTCAGGAAACATATCTTACGGTAATAATTGCGTTGCAAGTAACTAATAGTTCGAAAATTGCGTTGCCAGAAACTAATAGTTTGAAATTTACATGCTTAACCACAACATCAAGGATTTACTGTTACTATGTATCCTTGCAGGATTGTGGCTTTCGTCGTTTACCTGGTGACAAAGTCACTAGAAAATCCATTCCTAACACATTGTGCCAGGAAATCGGTGATGAAAACAACAGGACTCTATCTCAAAACTGAAAGAATATATTGTTGACGATAAGCTGAACGTCAAAATTACGAATACGAATTTGTCATCTTTAAACATAACTTGTAGATTTTCCTTCGCGACATTCTAACCAGCATCCGTCAGGCCGTATCTACTTTTGAGTCAGACTGTAATCTATAGCCTGAAGAGTTCGTAGTAATTCTTCAGCTTTGTTATCATTAGTCCATAAATTCCTTGAAAAGGAATATTGGTTTGTTAAGAAGGATATGACAGCGGATAAAACATGACAAAATCTTGAAGTTCATATCTTCAAAGAAGGCTTCATGCCCCACTTTTAAGATATAGAAACAGATGTAAGTACTGGAAAGACTCAGGCTGCTAGCGCAACTTCCAGCACCAAACCAGCCAAACTCATTATAGTATCGGAAAGAATAAACACCGTACTAATCGAGTCTTTGTAAGCAGAAACTGCAAAGCAAATACGGTATTTCTTGAGAATATTATATGGACGTACTAGTCTTTTCCGTTCTTGCTGAAAAATTGATAATATTTTCTCGCCAAACCTACCAGATTCATAAAATCATCGAAAATGTTATCTGGCCGTGCTATAATATTCGATTATTTTGAAACAAGAGCTGGAAAAACTAGTACGGCCGCATAAATATTCCCTTTGCTGAAGTGTTTTCACCTAGAGTGCATACCTTAAAGGCGCCTGATGACGGGGACGGTGCATTCATAACAGAAAACGGGCCTCCGGAGCAGTGAGCCTGACCAGTTTGGGGTTTGGGACGAGCAAGAGAAATGCATCCGCACTGAGGCGCAGCAGCCACTGGTCGACGAAGACAAATGGACACCATGTCTGTAATCAAAAGACAATACTATCTTCACCATCCCAATCTGCAAACACAAGCAAAAGCGGCAACAGCAACAGCAGAAGCAGCGATGCAAGAACGATGATGGATCGTAACTTTCGTCATCGCCATCGCCATCGCCATCGCCATAGCTCGCTGATGCTCTCGAAAGCAAGGAGTGAAAGTTGAAAGGCTTCACTTCCTTTCAGGATGAAGGGCATCATTTCTCAAAACCATGCAATTTTATATGCTATTTCATAATTTTCTTTTCAAATGAAATTCGATAACACCTTCGAACCCTTCAGAACACGTTCTATTTAAAGAACTTGGGCTTTCAAATGAAGTTTTGACCTCCCCAACTTGAAAATATGCCCTTCACGTGACATTCCACAATTTTTTATGCCTTTCTTTGCAAGACAAATATAACTCAACTTTTGGTCTATTGGGTTGCAATGGATCTTTTCATGGTCACATGGTGGTGCCTTGAATTTGAGCAACTTAGTTCATTGATCTTGAGCTATTGTTGTAAACCTGACTCGATCCCAAATGCTAAGAAGGCCCCTATTACATATTAATCATTCTACTGCTCTGCTCTGTGACAATTTAAATTGCATAGATCTATCTTTTGAATCCTAAATATCATTCTAGAACAAAGCATATAGAGATTCAATTTCACTATGTCATGGAAAAAGTTCATGACAAAGAAAATGAGCTTATTTACTGTCCAGCAACGAAAAATTAAGCTACAAATATTTCTACCAAGGCACTAGCAAGGAAAATCGCTGGAAGTTTATGAAGATGTTAAATTTTCAGAAGTGTTTGTAGTCAAATTAAAGGGGAATATTGATATTTTAATTCCACTCCAAACCCTTCCTGTCACAGTCACTATATCTATAAAATCGAGCAGAATTTGGCACTCTACATTTTTATCCAAGATTTGAGCGGCAAGAAATCCATCCAAATTCGAAGTCTAGAAATCTAAATTTTTAGTATTTCCTTCAAGATTTTCTTGATTCAAATATTATTCAAACTTTACTTGAATTCAAATTTTATTCGACAATTGACAATCCTCATTCAACATTTGAATCTTACTCAACGCTCTACTCGATAATTATTCAACCACAATCTAAATTCGAACATACTCGACATTCGTATCTCACTCAAAACTCCTCTCAACAATTGTTCAACACTCCGATTTGGACTTCATTCGAATTTCATATGTGTCAACAAGTACTCTCCAAAATACTTCTACTACACTTTCTGACAAAAATAGACCACAGTCTCTATCACACATTTGAAGATGACTTTTGATGGTGATCATGTATGGACATAAGTACATGTTAACTACAATCCAACTACTATTCTAGGATAGTAGAATTTAAGATATTTCTATGAATAGAAATCTAAATCACCATCAAAAGCATGATGTCTAACAAGCTATTCTAATAGCAATTTCGGTGATTCCATAGCTACAAGCTTTCAAGCTATAGACTAGAAACTCCTTAGAGTCTCATTTTTTTGCTCTATAGTTCGAAAAACAAAATTGTTTTTGAACAAATTCCTTAGTGATCAGTCCTCAAAAACTTATATCATGATCTTGAGCTTTGTCATGCTCATTTTTCATAGTACTAGAAGATAGGCAACTTAGTTCAGATTATGTACGTTTATTTTACAAGATATAAGCTTGAAATTCATCATTTCAGTTGAGCACATTAAAGTATTAAAATAATGTATTGTGCTCAATAACTTGGTCTATAACTGCATGATTCAAAAATTTCAGGCTATTGGTAATTGCAGAGCCAAGATCAGGTAGATAAATGCCATTCCGCTATCAGGCATTAATCCTAACACTGTGATCCTTCTTTGATCACAACTTACACCCAACTTCCAACAATCATGAGAGTGGAATTGATAATGAAGAGACCACTCCACATGAAGGGATTCATATGAGATAAGACCAAAGCCATCTAGTCTAACCAAATATAAATTGATTGGTGAAAAGAGAAAAACAAAACATATTCCAT
Source organism: Diphasiastrum complanatum (assembly GCA_029204225.1). Classification (NCBI taxonomy): domain Eukaryota; kingdom Viridiplantae; phylum Streptophyta; class Lycopodiopsida; order Lycopodiales; family Lycopodiaceae; genus Diphasiastrum; species Diphasiastrum complanatum. The sequence continues at coordinate 19,142,974 of CM055114.1, read as the reverse complement.
AGAATATGTACTCTCTTGGAAGTACATCTCCTACTCACAAGGTGCCTAAGTAGTATAAAAAGCTTAGGGATGACATGGAGACATATTTGCCTGAATCTAGTAGCGACGACGAGATATGAAAATCTACAAGGGAGAAAAAAGCTCTTGATATGTTTCAAATGAATTATGTGTTGATGTCTAGCATCATACAAGGAAATGCACAATTTTTGTTTGAGGATGTGAAAGACAGTAAAATATGGCATAATTCTAATTTCATGCTTAATGAGAAGGAGGAAACTCTACCAAATTGGAGAGCCAAGCATCCTCATTTGCTAAGCACTCATGCTAAGGCTTTTTGTTGTGTGTGTATAATTGTTTCCATTTCTATGTTCTTGTTTTAATAGTTATGGTTTATCCATTAGCATGCATCTTGAGCTTTTGAGCTAACCTCCCCCTCAACTCTATCTCTCTCTCTTTCTCTCTTCTCCTTCTTTCTCTTCTATTCTCTTACCCTTCACCAACAATCATGATGAAGTTATTTAGGGGAGTAGAGTTAGTGTGAGTAGTGTTAGTGGAGGTAGAGATAGATAAAAAGTAGGGAACTAACTAAAATTAGCATCTACGCATAGTTAGGTGCCTATCGAGTGAACTAACCCTTGTTGACAGGCGGGAGGGCTATTACAACGTCGGATCAAAGACCCTACAGTGGCACCGATGCCGGGGATAGGTTTCCACTAACTAGTGGAGTTGCATTTTAGTTATTTTCTTGCTTTTTAGAGGAGTTTTAGATAGATTTTTGGGAGTTTAGAGTTAGTTTTCTGTATTTTTTTGTGTTTGGACTGTTCACAGCTAGCGGAGGAGGTGTGAGAGGGTAGAGGAGGCCCTGAACAGCCTCTAAGGGCTTCAAACCCAAACCAACCAACCAAAAAACCCAAAAAACACACCAATCTACATTTTGGAGGGAAAAAGAGCCTAAAATTTCATCAGATTTTAATATCTCCAAAACTAGTGAGAATTAACCCTTGCATGATTGGCAACAGCTCCAAGGTATTGTCCCAAACCTGTAGAAGCCTGCAAGAGTTAGTTCCAAGAAGATTGCAAAAATCAGAGAAAATTTATAAAAAAATTCAAATAACCCTTGAAAAAATCCAAAAAAAAATCAAATCTTCATAAGAACTTTTGCAGAGCCCTCTGAAGTTCCACCTCAGTGAGACCAGGGCACAGAAAAACTTGCGAGAGTTAGTTTGATGTCTAAGTGTCTGTGCGAGAGTTTTCAGTGAAAAAAAGACGAGAAAGTACCAGAGAACCCTCGCAGACACCAAAATTTTCAGTTCTAGTGGGCAAGAACTCGTTAGTTTATTCCAATGAGTAGAAAATTGGGTTTAAGTGCTAAAAAAATCACAAAAAGTGAAGATCCAGCAAAACCTTTTAATAAGAACTCTCGCAGACCCTCTCAATCAACTCAGAATGTTTATTTCCATCAGTGATGAAGCCTGCAAGAGTTAGTACAGAGATTTGGTGAAGATCAAGCCAAAATAGTGGTTTTGAACCCTCGCATATAGTGAAATTTTCACTTACTGCAAGAGTTAACTCTCGCAGAGATTTTCATAGTGAAATTTGATCCAGATTCAGCTACTGTGATCCTTGAGAGAGTTACTTCCCAAAAATCTGAGAGATAACAAGTTTTTTATCTGCAAAAATAGCTAAAGAACCCTTGCACAGCCAACCCTCGCACAAGATAACCCTTGCAGACTAGATTAGTAAAAAGATCTGCATCAGGTCCAGCTACTGTCAAAATCTCAGGTCAATCAGTGCAAGGAGTAAAAAGTTATCAAGGAAAAACCACCGTACAAGGCTAAATTTCACTTCCGGCCGATCAAATTGATCAGATCCTTAAGATCCAGACTGCATCCCACTATACAAGCAAGATCCAACTACTTTGGAACCCACCATTGGATGAATTTGAGATCTGGATGATCAGTAGCAAGAAGGATAGCAAATCAAGCACCACACCTTCCCAGATTAGCAGCTGCGCAACAAGAGGCAGAACCAGAACCAGCACCAATGGAACCAATGGGCCAACCCGTACATGTCACTCCCTTGCAAGCAGTCCAAAGAGCACCACGGATGGAAATACCAAAATACGACGGATCATCAGATCCCATCCGATTTCTCCAGATCTACGAGCAAGCTTGTGAAATCTACGGCGAACGGACACCTACGGAGTGGTTAAGGCGGCTCTCATTACGCGCTTTAAACCGAGGAAGTTCCTGGAAGACTCATTTCTCCTGTTGAGTAAAGTCAAGATGGAAAAATGAGAAACTATATTGAACGGGTCAAACATCTACGATCTGAGTGCAGTGCAGCCCTAACTCCCGATCATGCGGTGATCATGTGGTTCTTAGCCGGACTACCACAGAGCATCAAAAGAGAACTGAAACGACAGGAGCAGTACGCTACTCTGCAAGAAGCTATGGAAGATGTCATCAGGGAAGAGGATGAGGGATCTAACGACGAATATCCATCCACCCACACTCCTACTCCCTCGATAGCATCGTCATCATCAAACGCATCCGTTCTATCCACAGAACTGCTGATGGAGAAAATGACAAAATTACACAAATAGCAGATGGAGCAACTTACGGCACAGTTTGATCAGAAACTGAAAGCCTTACAAGGAGCTGTAGCAGCAACGCCACATCAACCGGAACCAACCTAGCTACAGTATCCACGATGGGAGAATGTATGGTGTTCAGTGTACACACAAAACCATACAACACGAGTGTCCAGTCCTAAAGCAAAATCTGAGACTGACACATAGATTTTGCCATATGTGCAATGCAACATCGCGCGACATGGCATTTTTCCTGTTTAACCCCCGGATTGTTCAACAAAAGAGAGGTCCTTATCAGACTTCTTATCCATATCATCAAGGGGCACCAAACGCGGCACCGAGGTACGTCGCACCGAATCAGCAACATCGTATGGCCTTACCTGCACCACCTGGGCCAGTCAATCAACAACTGGCCCATGTAAACCTGACAACAACAGAACCAGAGATGCAAGTACCACCTCAACCAGGGCAGCAGCAAAGGTATGGACCGGACGAACCATTTATGGATCCTGCTATAAATGAATATGTTGCAACCTATGCAACTCAAACTCAGCGTCAAGGTGGGAGGAACTACGACTGTTACAGATGTGGCGAAGGACACAGAATTACAGAATGTCCTTACAAAGGACAATATACATCCTTCTGCCGAGAATGTAGTTATGGACACTGCTACAAAAATTGTCCACTGAGACCTGAAACCAGTGCACCGCTAAACTTCATTGCATTACAACAACCAGCAGTTCCAGCGGGGATGCCACCGGAAAGGCAACAATTCCATGCTCCTGTGTTAGCCGTTACACGAGCACAAAAGAGGAAGGAAGTGGCTCCCTCACCACCACCCTTGGTCACTAACGACCAACCCTCAACTTCAGCGCCATATCCGAATGTGAGGAAAGAAATAAGACGGTACCAGAAAATATGACACTGGATACAGAGAGCCCAAGCGGAGGAAAAAGAGCAAGAAAGGGACAATCCCACAGAACCTCCAACTGACGGCGAACGGGAACCGCAAGCGGGCTCACCACTGCGCACTGATCAGAATAATTGGTTGCATCAACATAAACCACCTTTTCAAATGGTGGAGCCCGAGGAACCGCACATTGAAAGGCTCACAATCTTATTGAGAAGTCGTGCTAGTTTACCTTTAGGAGAATTATTGCGGATTGCGCCACAAGCTAAAATCCTTTTGGCTGAATGGGCCAAAACGGACGAGGAGCTAGTAGTGCCTGAGCCCATACCAACTGCATACCGTGTGTTACCGAGTCATTTGTCACCTTTGCTGGCGAAGCTCTGCTCAAATTTTTACTGAAATTTCCAAGTTCTCTAATTGCGACCAAACTTCCTACAAGCTATCATCTTCTCATACTGAACACAGATCTGCACTCTGAACTATAGTTCTTGCCATCCAACACTCGTTATTCACAGTTTTCTGTCGTTTCCACATCTTTTTACCTGTTCCACCATTTTTTCTACTTTTTTGCCCTTTAACTATCACTGCTAACATGGCCTCCTCATCCTCTGAAAACTTTGGCACCAAGTAGGTGATCCAGTGTGAAATACCCTTGGCCACACAGATCTGGGCCTTCCCTCTAACACTCTAATTCAACCATGGCTTCAGACAGCTGGCCCACTTCTTGAGGCAATGGGTTGTTTCTCGGCGCTTTTCTAAGATTAACATGGGCCTCGCCCTTCATGCTTACACCACCTGGGACGCGTCAAAGTCATGTTTCCACTTCCTGTACCAAGGTACCACGTACAAGGTCAGGATTAACGCAAACTCGATGGTCACCATTGGCATTATGTCCGGTGACCGTCAACCCATCTCCCATCGTCAGGCAAAAAGTCTGATCAAACCTTTCGTCATCCAAACTGCACCAGAAATTCCAATCTAGACTAACAACGGTTACCTGGTAGATGCTATCGCGGAACTCATGATTTAGGCGGCTGTGCCTCTGTTGAACAACTTTTTGGTTGTTTTAACATTTCGCAAGGACAGAATCCAGTCCAAGCTACTGAGTCAGATAGTGGAATCATTTCTGGCATTCCCTGGCCCCTCAGTTGTGCCATACGACTGGCATACCTTCCTCATTTGTGAACTAAACATCTCCATCAAACCCAACAACCATGAGCGTATCGCAGTAGGCCCCCTGTTGTGTAATTTTGTCTGCACACTTCTCGAGGCAAAAGTGCACGGTTTTCACCACTCAACCCTTTTGTCTTCCATCATGCCGCACACTAACCTCTATTTGCCCATCTATAGCATCCACCTCCTCCCAACCTACAATTATTGACACAACGGCCAGCAAACGAATGCATGGTGCTGCCTCTTCATCCTCATCTCCACCTACTACCCGAAGATGCACCACCACCACCACACTAACCACTTTATCAACCACCGTCACTTCTTCTTCCGTGCAACCTTCCCCTCCTGTCTCTGTTGACACTACTTCTCTTTCTATTCCATCCACAACTGTTTTTGTTTCCATCCCTGTTTTCTTTGTTGAAACCACCCCTTGAATGCCTTGACCTTCAAACTTAGTTCTACACAGAATCTTCTGTGTGACTCCAAACTTAATGCTTTAGTAAAAACATCTACTGTCATATCTTGTGTTCTACATTATTGCAATCTGACCTCTTCATTGAGAACTTTGATTCTGATGAAATGATACTTCGGTTCAATGTGCTTACTCCTGGAATGAAATCTAGGGTTGGCTGATAAAGCGATGGCACTTTGATTATTACAAAATAATGTCATCGGAGCATATTGATTCAGACCGATATCTGAGAGTAAGTTTCTCAACCATATTGCTTCCTTTGTAGCTTGAGAGGTTGCGATATACTCTGATTCAGTGGAAGATAGAGCTATCGAAGATTGCTTGTGACTGTTCCAAAAAATTAGACCATTGTTGAGGAGGAATGTAAATCCGGAAGTAGCTTTACGAGTGTCTACATCTCCTGCCCAACTCGCATATGTGTAACCACTGAGTAGATTGAGTTTGTCGTTGCCAACTGCTCCATAAGAAATGCGAAAGTCCATAGTAGCTTGAAGATATCTCATGACTCTGATAAGAGCCTTCCAATGTATTATACCAGGATTAGTCATAAACTAGCTGGAGAGAGCTGACTGCAAAAAGCTATGTCTGGCCTGGTACAGATCATGGCGTACATAAGAGATCCTATAATAGAATGGTAAGGATACTCACGCATCTGCTGCTTCTCATGAATTGTTTGGGGACACTGGTCCTATGACAATTTGAGTCCTGGCTCCATTGGTGAGAGAGCTAACTTGCAATTGATCAGACTATATGTGATTAAAATGTTGTAGATGTACCTCTGTTGTGTAATGTAGATCAACTTTTGTTTTCTATCTCTGTGGATTTGTATACCAAGGCAGAAATGAGCTTCACCTAGATCGATCATGTTGAATTCAGAAGATAACATTGTCTTCTCCTCTTTTATTAGATCGGTACTGTTGCTGAAAGACAATGGATCATCCACATATAATGTGATAATGATAAAAGACTGCTGCACTGCCTTGAATTAAACGTTTGAATTTGAAGAGCCAGGTGTATAGCCATGATCAATGAGGAAAGTATTTATCCATTGAAACTATGCTCGAGCAGATTGCTTCAAGACATAAAGTGCCTTATGGAGTTTACAAACATGATTGTGCTTACCCTCGATAATATAACCTTCGGGTTGCACCATGTAAATGTCTTTTTCAATAGCTCCATTGAGATATGTTGTCTGTACATCCATTTGATGTATTTCCAAATCTGCTGCAACGGCAAATGATAGCAAAATTCAAATAGAAGAATGCTTGACTACTGGACTGAACTGGTTCTTGATAAGAGATGAATAATCTTTATCCATAGCTTCTTTCCAAAGATCTGAGTCAGGCTAATTGAGTGCCCCTTGGACAAACGTTGGTTCCTGAACAAGATATGTTGTAGACTCGTCAATATACCAAGTAGGTGGTCTGCTAGTCCTTGAAGATCTTATGGGTAATACAAGATGTTGATCGTTTCTATCATACTGTAGTTGTTGAGCTGCAACATCATCATCTTCTGATCCACCGTTCATACATCCAAAAACTCGTAAGTTTGATAAAAAAAGGTTTGGTACCTGTCCAAACTTTGAATGGTGTTTTGTTTGAGAGGCCTTTAGTAAAACATTTGTTCGGAATATAGGTTGTTGTTGAAACAGCTTCAGTCCAGAAGGACTTCGGAAGTGTCGCATGCGATAACATGCATTTTGCCGATTCAACTAAAGTTCTGTTCTTTCTCTCAGCAAGACCATTTGACCGAGGTGAATAGGAAGTGATGTATTGTTGCTCAATGTCGTTGTTAAGGCAGTAGTCCTTGAATTTGTTGGAGATGTATTCTCCCCTGTTATCTGACCTCAGTGCTTTGATTCGTTTGCCAGTTTGATTCTCAGCATGATCTTTGAATTGTCTGAATTTGATGAAAGCCTCTAATTTCTGTTTAATGAAATAAACAACTGTTCTTTTGAAGAATTTGTCAATAAAGGTAATGAAGTACTTTGCATCTATCAATGAAGGAGTTTGCATAGGTCCACATACATCTGTATGAACAACATCTAACAGATCTTTTGCTGCATGCATATGGTTTGATCTAAAAGGAATTCTAACCTGTTTTTCAAAAGTACAGCTATGACAGACATGGAGATTGACCTTACCAGAACGATAGTCGAGATCAAGGACCATGGATTGTTTGGTCATGTTCCAAATAGATGCATGATTCACGTGTCCTATGCGATGATGCCATAGTAATACTTTATTGACTAGAAGAGAGGTTTTCAAGGCTTGACTAGACTCAGAATAATAGTGTTCCAATCTATATAAGTAACTCTGCCTCTTGTTGAGTGCAAGGATCTTATCACTCCTATCAATAATTCTGCATTGATCAGATTCGAATTCTACCTTATGACCTAAATCTGTAATTCTACTCACTGATAACAGATTTGTAGAGAGTTTAGGAACATATAAAACCTTTGATATTAATTTGAATTGATCATGCTGGAATCGCAATCTTACAGTCCCTTCACCATCAATAGTGTAAGTACTATTGTCACCAAGATGAACAAATTTCTTTGTGTTGTAAGGAGTGTAGGAGTTGAAGATCTCACGTTGATTGGTCATATGTTGAGTTGCTCTAGAATCCAGAAACTATGAATCATCCAAAAATGTGCTTTGATCTTTGACCATGAATGCGCCTTCGTCCACTTCGACCTGGGGAGATGATGAGATTGTGTTTACTTGTTAATCAGGTTGCTTGGCTACGTTCTTCGCTTGGAGAATTTGGCAATCCTTGATCTCATGGTTATTGTGCTTGCAATACCTGCAAAATACCTTCTTCTTTGATTGTAGATTCGATGATTGTTCTTGACCTTGGGTCTGTTTCTGATTCGTTGCAGTCTTCTTGGAGCTTTTCTACTTCTATCGCTTCGAGCCTTTGTTGACAAATAGAACCTGAGAGGAGGAAGTAGACAAAGTGTCTTGACTTCTTCTATTGTCTTCTTGCAACAACATAGTGATAACTCTAGTAAGAGTTAAATATGAGTGTGTCGATATGATCATCACCCAGTTCTCATATGTAGAGGGTAAGCTTGAAAGCAATTTCATAATTGCATCTTGATCGTCTATGACTGATTCGACAGCGGCCATCTGTTGCAAAAGATTATTAAACTGGTTAATGTGACTCTGAAGAGAATCACTAGTAGACATTTTGAATGTGAAGAATTTCCTTCGTAGATGTAACTTAGTAGTTACGTCCCTCACGTCATATAGTGAGTTCAAAATGTCCCAAACGTCTCTTGACGTTTTAGCTTTAGCTATGTGTCCAATCTATGTATCTGATATATTGAGGATAATAAGCGCAAAAGCTTTACTGTCCTTCTATTTCCACTTTGAGTCGTCATCTTCAGGTTTTACTTTTGTACCTGTGACGACATCCCATAATTTGTTGGCAATTAACAAGGTCTTCATTTTGAATTTCCACAAATGATAATTGGATCCATTCAGCTTGTCTGCGATAGGACCGACTTTACTTTGAGAATCCATCTGGAACTTTGTCTATCGATTGTATCAATGATGCTAAGATGTGGTAATGCCAACAATAAGAAATAATTCTCTGATATTGAAAGGTTGAAAAGAACTGAAGAGTATGATATCAATTTGATATCGTGAAAGATATCAAGTATTAGAGCTTTCACTCTGATATCATATTGGAATCAGATAAAAGTAGTGAAACAGCTCTGACACCATGTTGGAAACTGATAATGCAGAAGATAGATCTAGCTCGAAAAAAACCTTTCGTGCATGGCGAAATAAACTATCTTCATCTTTCCAATGCATGACTATGCCTATCAATTTCAAACAAGGCAATAGTGATAGAAATCATGTCTGAACTTATAGTAACTAACTGAAATCGTCGTTACTACAGTGATTACGTAGCCAAACAATTAAGCATTGAAGATTATCAGACAAATAATTAGTTGTGAAGAAATACAGAAATGCATATAGTCTGAGACAAAACTGAACGCAATAAAGAATAGTATTGATTCAAAACGTACAATAAGTTGTAGATCAAAGCCGTGTACTCTATGCTATCTCTGAGCGGCTAAAAATGAAAGTCGGAATTAATGCGCATTGCTGATGAGCAGTAGCGCAGTAGCAATCTCTAAAACAACTCTAAGAAGTGAGCTAGAATGCTCAAGGGTGTTCAAGCTCGCAGGCTCGAGAGAGAGAGAGAACTAACTATTCAAACGCTTCTGATAATTCTGATTTTCAATGAATTAATCTGTATGAAAATGAACAACTATTTATACTAAGAAATTAGGTCATCAATTGCGATCGCCAGTTGGTTGGTGATCTGCTGGCATCTATCTGGTCCTTGTCATTGATTGTTGATAAGCGGTAAAATTGGCCGTAAGCATTTTGTCTGCATAAATGAACCAAAACTGTAGCTCTACAGAACTGAACTAAAACAGCCACAGGCGACACTGTCGGGTTTTTTGCAAAATGGCAAAAAAGCCAAAGGTGCCCTTAAATCTCATTTAGGGTTGCCCCACACTTTGTCAGAGTCATTTCCTTAACATTTGAGGCTCTTTGGAAAAAGCAAAAAATGCGACTCTGCATATTTGCACGAGATTCCTAACAGGGGAAAAATGCATAAAAGGTGACACTACATTTTTACATGAGATTTTCTGACAGGTGAAAAATGCAAAAAAGATGACACTGCATTTTTACACGAGATTCCTGACAGGCGAAAAATGCGACACTATTGTAAACTCCGTGTAATTCTACAGACTGTGTAAAAACACTTGTAATTCTGCAGACTATGTAAACACACGGGAAAATCCGCAGAACTGGATAAACAATGGATGAAGATTAAAACTGATTAGATGATTGGTAAGAAGGAGAATAATCCAATATTGCTTGACCTTGTACATAGCGACATTTGTGGCCCGATGCAGACTGCTTCCACAAGGGGAGTTCTCTATTTTTTAACCTTCATCGATGACTTCTCTCGAAGGACTACAACCTATGATTTGAAGAACAAACCGAAGCATTCTAGTTTTTCATGCAATTCAAGGCATCTGCAGAGAACCAGACCTAGAGGAAGATCAAGGCTCTATGCACAGATGGAGGGGGAGAGTACATCTCCACAGAATTCAAGGAGTTCTGCAAGGCCAACGAGATACTTCAACAATATACAACCAGCTACTCACCTCAGTCCAATGGTGTAGTTGAGCGGAAGAACCAGACACTCATTGAAAGTGCCAAGAGCATGTTATTCCATGCCTCTCTTCCAAAGAAATTCTGGGCAGAAGCTGTTACTACAGCCGCCTATTTGTAGAATCGATCCATCACCAAAGCCCTGAATGGCAAGACACCTTATGAGGTGTGGACAAGATCAAAACCATCACTCAAACATATTCGAGTGTTTGGATGCATCGCTTTCGCTCAGATCCCTGAGGATCTAAGAAGAAAGTTGGATGACAAGAGCAAAAAAACAATTTTCATCGACTATTTCCCAGATTACAAGGCATACAAGCTCTACAATCTGGATACCGAGAAGGCATTCACTAGTAGAGATGTCATTTTCGTGGAAGACCAGTTCATCGACCACAAAGAAAAAGCTGCTGATAATTCCGACTTAGGAATTGAACAACCAGTCAATTCCGATCCAGAGAGTCAACTGTACAATCTCGATGTTGACTCAGACGATGAGTCAGAACCCTAATGAGTCAACCCACATCAGAGGACCAAAGTTTAACCCAGAAGGTTGAACAGGTCCAGACAGCCTCCATCCAGATTTATGGATGATCCGGTCCGCTACTTCGTGTAGGAACCAAACACAGTTGCTGAGGCGATGTCTACTCCTGATGTTGACCAGTGGAAAGCAACAATGGAAACCAAATTTGATAGATGATACACTCTTATTCAGTAATAATCTGAATCTGATGAAAGATACAAAATGCATGTTGGCCCAACAATATAAGATGACTGCCCACTATTGCCTCGGAATCCAAATCCAATGAGATCGACCTAGAAGACTGATCTTCATCAGTCAGCAACGATATCTCAACAACGTGCTGAAAAAGTATGGAATGGCCAACTGCAAACCAAGTTACTTTCCACTCGACCCTGGACTAAAGCTATCAAAGGAACAGTCTTCTCAAACTGAGGCAGAAAAGGAGGAGATGAAGCGCTACCCGTTTTAATCCATCATCGGCTCACTGATGTACGCAATGATCTACATGTGACCAGACCTTGCATAGTCGATCAGTACACTCAGCTAGTTCCTGTCAAATCCAGGCGTTACTCATTGGAAGGCACTAACAAAGGTCATGAAGTATATCCAAGCAACGAGAACTCTCAGCATCTACTACGGAGGCAGCCACACTACCAACATCCTTGAAGCCTACACAGATGCGGATTGGACAGGAGAGGTTGACACCAGAAAATCAACTTTTGGATTTGTATTTTTTTACAACCAAGGCCCAATCTCATGGAACAACCGAAAGCAGACCTCAGTTGCATTATCATCAACGGAATCCGAATACATAGCTGCCACAAATGAAACCAAAGAGACGATCTGGCTAAGGCAACTGCTTGCAGACCTCAACCTTGCACAAACACTTCCTACAACAATCTATTGTGACAATCAAAGCACAATAGCGCTATCTCTCAATCTAAAATTTCACTCTCGAAACAAACATAGCACATCTCTCCTTCTTTTTCACTCTCTTCCCTGCCTCTTTTATTTCACCAAAAAAATCACATTTTGGGGTTGTTAAGTGTGGGTTAGGGGTTAATTTTGTATTTTTTTTTGGCAATTTTTGATTGATTTAGTGTAGGTTTAGATTGAGGTCTCTAAGGCATCTTCATGTAGCACGAAAAGAGAGAGAGAGAGAGAGAGAGAGAGAGAGAGAGAGAGAGAGAGAGAGAGAGAGAGAGAGAGAGAGAGAGAGAGAGAGAGAGAGAGAGAGAGGTAGCGAGAGGTTTGGGAGGCCCGAACACCTTGCAAACTATTCGATCGTTACTTAGAGAGAGGAGAAAAGAGAGAGAAGGAATTCCTAGATTGAGAAAGACTTTGGAGGCTCAAGCACCTTCCCAAAGCTATCGGTCCCAACCTAGAGAGAGAGAGAGAGAGAGAGAGAGAGAGAGAGAGAGAGAGAGAGAGAGAGAGAGAGAGAGAGAGAGAGAGAGAGAGAGAGAGAGAGAGAGAGAGAGAGAGAGAGAGAGAGAGAGAGAGTTGAAGTGAGACCAGCAAAGCTTTATTTAGAAGAAGATGGAAGATACAATACAAAGGAAATGGCTCCCTCTTATAGATTTTAGACGTGAGCCTTCTTCACTCTGATTGGCCACTTCATTGGGGCAAGTATACTAATCCAAGCCTTTCAAAGAAACACAACTTAAATCTAATGGTTCTAAAAAAACACAAGACAAGTCACATGAATCATGTGAGTCTTACTTTGTGCAACTTAGACTCCTTATTTTTCAACTTGACTTTGTGAACTTGGGCCTCAAACTTCTTTATTTACACCTGGGGCCCCCAAGTCACTAGAACACAACTTATTCTATTTAACTAGTGCCTCACACTTATTGCTCTATTGTGCTATGGCGGGGCCCACTTAGTAAGGCTTGGCCAACAGTAGTTCAAGTGGTGGGACCCATTAATTTATTATTCTACAGGAAATACTCACAGCAGGGTCCTTGGCCCATAGTAGTGCCGGTCCCTCGACACTATACCTGCATTTGTCGTGGAGGAGTGCTGTTGTTGGTTTGTTTATTGCTGGGACATGGATGCTTTAGGAAAAGTGTGGATAGAATTTGCTTATGTAAAACCTGAGGCTTTATTTGTTGATGGTGAGTAGCAAGAACTCGGACTTGCCAGATTTTCAATAATACCCATAGGGGTCTGGTGGCCATTCTGGATAACCTTGTTCATCGACAATTGGGTAGTTGAGGCATTCCATCAAAGTATCCCAAGATAAAAATTGTTGATATTGCTCCTCATAGATTGGTGCAACTGGTCCCAACGTCCTAGACTCTCCGAATTCGTAATGTGGATACGACGTGCTTATTTGACTACTTTGTCTATCTAGGTATTCGTGCTATGCTTGAGCCTGAATACTCTCCTCCGCAGTCAATCTTACAAATTGGGGACAAGGTTTTGTCGTTGTGAGCATTGGTGCTTGCTGGACTGGAGGCCTATTCAGGCTTGGATTCCCTGGATTTGGTCTTTTGAGAATGGATATACCCGGGTTTGGCGTTGGTTTGGGCTGCTGCATTGTGGAACAATTAGACTTTGGTTGAATCTTGCTCGTTGAAGGGCAATCATCAAATTTAGTCTTCCCCTGGTCATTGTACTTCTCATCTGAAGGTTGTGTGACTGCGTTTTTTCTTGGATCTTGTGCTGAATTGCCTTCAATTTGCTCTTTTGACATTGGTCCCTTTTGTAATTCATCACGAAGAAATCTTTGCAATGATTACGCTAAGAGCCCTGATAGAACCTGCCAGAATTCCTCGGTTGCCAATTTCTTGACTTCCTCAGCTATCAATGGGCTTGATGGATTCTATCAGCTCTTGCTTCTGTGATGTTGTTGTCGGTTTGCTCGTGGGTGTGTCTGCATACCTTGGGACTTTTGTCAGATTGCTTTCTTCCTCACTTATTTCATAACCTGGTGGCACTAGGATTTTTCTTTTATAGTGCATTCGAGGTGGAAGGGTCACCACGGGTGCATGTCGATCAACATAGGCCAAATGCCTCCTAGCTAATTGTGAATTTCTCATCGGGCAATCTCGGCATGAATGATTAACTCCACATTGTGCACAACATGGTTCGAATGTTGATGGATTCCCTCGATGTGGACATTTGGCTTGACGATGTTTTCCTCCTCATCCATAGCATCTTACCGAGTGTAATACACCATCACCTCTAAGTTGATAGGCGTACACTGATAATAGATTCCCATTAGGATCTTCCACAAAATAGACTGTGAGACTATTATGGTCTTCCATTGAGTTCGGTGACATGCAAGATGATATGACTAAAACTTATACCTTGTCACTGTTTGTTGATGAAACTCGCAATTTAGGTGGATCAATCTGGCATCCATCCTTCCAGTGAGCTCCTTGTTGGCTTGATTTTGCTTGTGACCTTTGAACCGCTGGATCTGGCTATCAGGCCTTCTGCTCCACCTTTGGTCCATGTCGAGGATTCTTGATTGGACATCTTGCATTCGGATGATTTCCAAAATAGTATGTACATTCGTCCTTCTCAAGAAAATTGACCGTGCGAGCATAAGCTTGAGGACAGCCTGAACTTGAAGTGCAAGGTTCTTGGTCTTCTGCTGCACTCGATCTGCTTGACTTTGCTACACTTAGTTGCCTTGCATAGGGTTCCATTCTTGCTGGATCATCGCTCGTTGTTGACTCTTGTTCCTCTGATTTCCCATCTGATAATTCATCATAGCGATACGAATTATCCTTCATCTTGTGTGAGATTTCCATCATGGCAGCATCCTTACAGAGTTGTGCAAGTGGCGCATAGGATGCTAATTTTTCCATTTCATCTTGAACTCATAGCTGGTAACTGACGCACTACCGATCTATCTTCATCTGCTCACCACTTTCGCCGCTCACCACGTTTCCATCAAAATCCTACAATTGTGATTCCTTGTACCTACCTTGTTGATATTTCAAAAGTCACCAAATTAAAATTTGTGATAACTCATTGAATTTCACTATAGTTTGACTTATATGTCAAGGATACATTTGGGCATACTTTGGATTTGGGCTATGTTTTTTCTATTTGCCGTGCTAGTTAATGATGCATGCTAACCAAGTTGAGCGAACTATTTAGGGATTTCTACCTATGAGACTTAGCCTTGGCTTTGAGCTTGCTCATGTAAATCCATGCCAACTGGAGACAGCCCTAGACTCTCACAACCTAGGTGGTAGAGTGGAGAACCTAATGCAATATCTAAAATTCAATTGCTTTTAATCAAAATAAAAAAAAGCAACTCTTATTCTAAGAAGGTTGTTGGTTTTATTCAGTAGAGCACTGCTCTTTCATAATGTGAGGCTTGATCTGTAAGTCAATGCATCAATTTCATAATGTGAGGCTTATGTTGTATTCTCATCTCCTACCACTTGAGGCAGAAACTTTGTATGCATGATAGTGGTTGAAGGGATGAAGGCCAAATGTAAGTTGAATACCAAGCTATTATATATACTATAAAAAAGCAATTGTAGATCCCCACCCCACTTCCATATACATCTCCACAACCACTAGTGAGCATCATGTTACCCATGAGTTGGATTTCTAGTGAGCCTCTGACACTAAGCTCAGGTTGGATAATAGCTCCATGCAAATGTGGGCCATCTCCATTTTTTGAGATGCACCTACTATGTGTCAACAAACATAAGGCACTCATCATATGGTACTCTTAGCCTAACCACATGCAATCTCTGCATGCTACATGCACCCCTAGGATGTGCCTCACGTTTCGAAAATCAAAGCCCTATCAAGCACATGCATTTTTTAAATGTTGCACTTTTGGATGGTTTGGTTAAGTTAGTTCTTGGATGTTGTGCAAATCCCACAACTACATTGTTTTGACATTCGGGATGTAGGCCGAATTGCTGAATGTGAACATTTGAATCTAAATGACATCCCCAAATGTATAGCCAAAACATGATGGATGTGGCAGTCTCTTCTATGTGTAGAAATTTCAAAGTCACATGTATACATGTGTGTATTAAAGATTGGATGGTACAATGAGCCCACTCATAATTCACATAAGGTAATGAGTGCGTAGTTAGGTTGGATGAAAGCCGTCTACCATGTAGAAACTTCAAGTTCACAGATGCACATCCAAGCTTCAATGTTGTCAAAGTTGTGATGGCCACATTAGCCTTTGAAGATGTTGTGCTTCCTTTAGGTATTGCGTAAATTCTTATGGCAAAATCATTCTCGTGAGAGCTTGCATATCAACTTCCTCGTGCAATAGTCGTGGGTCCCACAATTTATGACAAATAAAGGGCTTAATCTTTGAATGCTTCTTAATACCATAAAACACTCCTAATATTTTTCCTTTGTTGTTTCTAATAATTTTCCTTTGCTATTTTATGCATCACCTATTATATTGCATACTCAAAAGGCGGGGCAAATAAGTGTGCCCCTTAGAGCACATTTCACCCACCCCTAAGGAACGGATGCGCATCTAAAGCTCTGGATGCAGCGCATCTTATAATTTCCTTCACTCATTCTTGGGATATCCTTGCTGCTGCTGGCTATGGCTGTGCTCTGCACCCTCTCCTCTGCTTTCCGCGGCCTCTCTCTTTCCGCTTCCCCTCGTGCCTCCTTCTTTGGCAGCACCCATGGCTTCATGGCATGTGACAATAGGACCGCAGCATCCCCCAGCCTGACAATTGAAGCCGCTCACAAGAAGGGTTCAGGAAGCACAAAGAACGGTCGGGATTCAAAGGGCAAGAGATTAGGGGTCAAGATCTATGGCGATCAAGCTGCTCAGGCTGGCTCTATAATCATCCGGCAGCGTGGCACAAAGGTTTTCTACTGGTTTTTGATCTTGTTCTCCTTATATTGCAACAGTATTTGATAGCACTAGCTTTCATTATGTACAATATGTACAATGTGAATCCACATTTTAGGCTTCGAGGTGACCCTTATCGGTGGCAAGCTGTGTGAAGTCGTAGGCTAATTAACCATAGTTAGATTCAGACCAACCCAAGTCGGTCTATATATAACTATATTTAGTAAGCCAAAAGTAGCAAAAATTAATTGGTGCATCCGTGTGGCTAATTTACCATAGTTAGATCCAGGCTAACCTTGGTTAGCCTAGGGTTTGTTGGTATGTAAGTATGGGTTAGATAGTAAAATATAGCAAGAGATAGATAGTGAGCTTGTTTTAAGTCCCTAGCTAATCCCCTAACCCCCAATAGCTCGGGTTAGTTTATATCTATTTGGCTAGCTACGTGATTTTATGGACATGATCATAGTTCAAGGTGGTTGTGCATAGGGAGTTGGGGTCTTTGGGCCTGGGCGTGCCCTTAGGCCCAATCACACTCGCGTTTATATTTTTAGAATTTTGTTGGTATCCACTACCATTGAAGAAAAGTGATCTACGAGATTCTATCTATTGAGAGTGATAATATTCTATTCTTCATGCAAACACATGAGAGCCATGAGAGAGGTTTGTTGATATTTTTCGGTTTCATTTGGGGTAGAGATGAGATTTGTAGGAGATAGAGGATCAAGCGTTGTTGCATGTTTATCCAAAGACTTCCCATGTCTACTAGCTCTCATAGTGATAACATGAATGAGCAAGCATGATATATGTGGATCAAACTTCATGGACATAGCTTTGGTCTTGAGAGGGTGTGCAGATTACCTGTTCCACCTAAGACTTCTTCATATATAGAGGGTAGAAGTTCTCCATTTGTGGAGATATCATCGGGCATTATCTCATATTCAGAGAGAGGACATGTTTAACTTTTAGGTGACTTCAATTCCTAGATAACTAATCGTTTGATTGATATTCATGATGTGGTATGCCTTGATGCACTTGGTAGTGAGGAGTTGGGTATTTCTAGAGCATCGGCTACTAGAGATATGAGACCACAACATATGGCAGACATCTTTTACATTTCAGGTCTCATAAATTGTGTATTTGCAATGGCCTAGGTAGGTGGCCTACTTGTGGTGATTTCATGTGCCATCCTCACAGTGGTGGTCGTTGCATGGTCAATTACCTCATGGGTTCACTCCCTTTCATCTCATATATCATTGACGTAATTGTCTCCCCTGCTACATCTCTTTTGGCCACTTCCCTCTTTCTTTTCATTGGGCCTCAATCATGGACCCATCAATCCCAACCCCCAGTCTTTTGTGCCCAACAATATGCCTTCAACACCTCCTTATACTAGCAATCACTTCAATCACCTACTACACCTACCACATGACAGTCCCCTCAACATCCAAGCCAACTTTCTCACTTCCACTCTCGAAGCCAAGTTTCTTTTCCAATTAAATGATATAAATCAAGATAATGTTATACTTTCCCTCTCAACACTTGACATGATGATGATTGTTGTTGTGTACACGATGTTGTCTAGATCCAAATGAGGTCCAGCACTAGTATCATATGGCGCCGAACTTCTGATCCATGCTATTGATATTTGTTGGCCACTGTCCTCAATGTTGTAGTATGTTTGGTTTTCCATTATCCTCGTGCACCAATACAATCCACACAATTTCTAAGATGGTGAGCCCATGATGCCAAATGACTACCATACCATCATGAATGGGCACATCATGGCTAAAAGCTTCATGGAACCATCCTTGAAAAATGAGTGAGTAGTGTGTGACTCAATGGAGATCACATGATGGCAATGTGCACTTTATTAATTTCTTTTTAGTACCAAAGGCATACAAGATGAAGAAGTACATGCCGAGAATGTAATATTTATGGGAGCACATGAAGCATCTTCGATTCAATAAAAGAAAAATACATATAAATCTAGAATGCTAAGTAAATAAAATATAGTGGTATGCCCTTTATTTATTTGATGTGCTAAAATGTAGAGTATTGCACCTTCTCTGGTCTGTGTGCTAGTTGTGTGTGGGGGTCATCATTATTTGGCTTTGGATTGTAAGGATGTTTTGAAAGTTGTGTATCATGATGGCTTGTTGATTTGCTTGGCATAGGTGTTGTTAGAAATAAATGACTATGCTAAAGTTAATCCATAGGTTACTTTGACCCAAAAGGTCGAGATTTGTGTAACCATGGGTATTTAGTTATTTAGGCCATCTTAAGTTTGTCTTAAGTTCAGTTGGACCCAATTTTGGTCATGTACTGACTCGTGGGTCCTTAGGGTTCTAATTTTGTTTAGGGGCCCTATCTTGACTTTTGGAGGTGCCCTACATTTAGTAAGTGGTTAACCTTAGGGTTTGGTGGCATTTGGCCACATCCAGGTAGAGCACTTAGATGCTCATTGTGTATTCCATTTTTACAGTTTGGCTAAGCATTGCTCTCCATTGCTCTTGTTGCTGTTTTCTCTCTCTCTCTCTTAGAGTTGGGTGCCCAGCCTCTTCTCTCTTGTTTTCTGTGGAGATTGATTGATAACTAGATCTTGGTGACTTGACTCTTGCTTTCCTACATGGTATCAGAGCTACCGGATCTGCAGCAAGCTTGTTTGTTGGCACCCTACCAGAAGAGGAGCTTTTCTACTTTTTGTTGTGAAATTTCAGCATCTTGTTGATCTTTTCAAGTGGAGTTTGGATCACCTTTTTTGTCTTTTTTCAGGTTGAAGGAGGGCGGCCATCAGAGATCTTGGAGGAGCAATTTTTGGCACCCAAAAATCAGAATCTCAAATTTGATTTTTATGCAACCAGTTTTCAGCAAGTTTTGTTTGGAGGAGGGCGCCCAAAAATCTGATGTCTCCTTATCTTGTTGTTTTTGTTTTCAGGTTTGCATTTGTGTAGGAGGGCGCCCAAAATTCAGCAAACCCTATTCAAGGTTAGGTGAACTTGTGCCGGGAAATTTGCAGATTCTCAGCAAGTAGTAGGGCGCTTTCAACAGCCCTATTGGAGTGTGTGTTGATCACACTATTTGGCTTCCTAATTGGGTTTCGGTGTAGGCTTCAATCGAAGCTAACCTAATTTTCAAGAAGCTGGTTTTTTTGTGCAGAAAGACAGCCATCTATCCATTATCTTTTGGGCACTTTGGTTGCAGATTGAAAGACATCTTGTGCTCCTACTTTCAGCTCTTTGTTTGCTACAAATTTTTGAGTAGATTTGGTTGTGGAAAGGCTCTCTTTCCTATCTACTACAAGCTAAAATTTTGTTGGAGGTAATGGCTAAAGAATCGGAAGCTATCGGTTCTTTGTTCAGTGAAGATCGGTTGGATGGCACAAACTACTCCTTGTGGAGTTACATGATGAAGAATCTTCTCATAGTGAAAGGGTTGTGGGATTTGGTCAATGGTGATGAGGGGCCGCCATCTTTGGCACCTCCTACACCTCGTGGATCATCATCATCAACATCATCTTCTACATCTTCGGAAGAACAAAAGAAGTGGGATAGAAGGGATGCACAAGCACATTCTATGGTTGCTCTTGCTGTGAAAAGATCTATCTTACCTCATATAAGGTCTTGTAAGACATCTAAAAGTGCGTGGGATACACTATATACTATGTATAGAGTAAAAAATCCAGCAAGAGTGGTGTATCTTAGAAATCAGCTTTCTTTGTTGAAGATGCAAGAAGGGGATCAAGTGACCAATCACTTGACGAAGATCAAGGATCTTTGTGAGGAGCTTCTCAACATTGATGAGATAATTGAGGATGCTCAATTTGTTTCCATTACTCTCAACTCATTACCTTCATCTTATCTTCCATTTGTTTCATCTTTGAGTATCTCTCTTAGGGGACAACAACTCTCCTTTGATGAACTTGTTGGGCTGCTTCTTCAAGAGGAACAAACGAGGCAAAACTTTGCGGGTGACACTCAACAAGATCAAGCTTTCTTCACGAAAGGCAAGGGCAAAGGCAAGTCAAAAGGAAAGGGAAAGCCTCCTTTCAAGGATGAGCAAAAGCCCGTTGGAGGTCAAAATGTCAATACTCAAAAGAAGAAAGGGAAGTGCCATTATTGCAAAAGGTATGGGCACTTCATCAAGGATTGTAAGAAGAAGCTTGCGAAAGAGGAGAGTAAAGGAATTGATACTAGTGCTTCACTTGCTACTTTGGAGCAAGAGGTTGAAGCTAGTGGTGATCTTTTAAAACCAAGACTATGCTTTTGCGTCTAATATTGCTTCTACTAGTACTACTACATCTATGAGGAATTCAGATTCTGTTTTGCAAGTTGCTGATTTTCAGCCCATTGAATGGGTGATTGATAGTGGTGCTACACGTCATATGACTTCTCACAAAGAAGCATTCACTAAATTAGTGAAAGTGCAAAATGGAAGTAAGGTACAATGTGCGGATGATGCATCTTATTCTATTCATGAAATTGGAATTGTAGCCATCATTTTGCCTAATGGTGAAGAAAAGTACATTAAGAATGTGCTTTATGTTCCGGGAATAAAGAAGAATCTTCTTTCGGTTTCAACTATGTTGAAACAAGGACTAGTTGTTGAGTTCAAAGAAGATAAGTGTCTTGTCAAGGATTCTAAAAGATCACTCTTGATTATTGTTTCGGGAACGATGCATGCTGGCTTATTCATTATGGATACCTATGAGCGACGAATTCCCTCTACATGTCTTGTTGCTTCTACATCACAATCATTGGAGTTGGCTGAATTGTGGCACGCAAGGTTTGGGCATCTCAACTTTGCAAGTTTGAAGAAGCTGAAGATATTTAATATGGTAGAAGACATTCCTACTATTGAGCAGCCGAAAGGGCATGTATGCGAGGGGTGCGTACTTGGAAAGTTTCAAAGGAAACCTTTTTCAATTGATGGAACTATAAGGGTTCTTGATAAATTTGATTTGGTTCATAGTGATGTTTGTGGTCCAATGAGGACCGAATCCATTGGAAAGTGCATCTATTTTGTGACTTTTATTGATGACTTTTCCCGTTTTACATGGATCTATCCTATGAAGGCTAAATCGGAAGTCTTTCAACGTTTCAAAGATTTTTTAGCAATGGTGGAAAATCAGTTTGGGCATTCTTTGAAGACCCTACGCACCGATCGAGGAGGGGAATACATTAAGAATACGTTCGGTGCATTTCTTCGAGAAAAGGGAATCCTACATCAAACGACAACTCCCTATACGCCTCAACAAAATGGTGTTGTCGAGCGAAAGAATCGCACACTTATGGAGATGGCCCGTTGCACGTTCAAAGCAAAGGGGCTGTCTCACAAGTTTTGGGCTGAAGTAGTTATAACGGCAGTAGACATAAGCAATCGTTGTCCTACTAAAGCATTGAAAGTATTAACTCCTTATGAAGTTTGGTATGAAAAGAAGCCTACAATCTCTAACTTTCACATTTTTGGTTGTACGGCTTATGCTTTTGTTCCAAATAAACTTCGTACAAAGCTTGAGGATAAAGGAGTTAAATACATTTTTGTTGGCTATAGTAGTGAAAGCAAAGGCTATAGGCTGTTCAATTTGAGCACTAACAAGATTATTGTTAGTCGTGATGTGCATTTTGATGAAAAAAATTCATTAATTGTGGCCCCAACTCAAATCTTGAAGGGGGACAGCCCACATAGTGATCTCAATGAGGAAGTGTACCTTCAACAACCTGCTGGTTTTTTGGTTGAAGGCCAAGAAGATAAAGTTTGTCTTCTCAAGAAAGCACTTTCTGGACTGAAGCAAGCTTCGAGGATGTGGTATCAAAAGATACATGCCTACTTTTGTGATCGAGGGTTTACTAATAGTCTTAGCGAATCTACTCTTTATGTCAAGCATACTTCAGATTATATCATCATTATTTTGCTTTATGTTGATGATATTATTATTACGGGAAGTAATGAGCAGCAGATTGATGCCGTAATACTTGATCTTGGTATGGTTTTTGAAACCTCAGATTTAGGCCTATTGCACTTTTATCTTGGTCTTGAATTTGTACAAGAAGGGGCTGGAATTTTCACCTCTCCGTGAGGAAAATATGCCCTCGCTTTGCAAATCTGATGATATCCACTGAAAGGTCCAAATAAGGTGAGCCAACACCCTCAACAAAGGAGGAGGACTCTGGAGGAAAATAGCAGGCAACAATGAAGATATCCATGTCCAAACCAATCGCTCGTCCTGTGATACGAAGCCAAATATACCGTGCATGCTCATCATGCCTGACAAACTCAAACATCTGATGAAGGGACTCTCTGTATAGACAAGCCACTCCTCCCGAACCACGGCCATTGGCTGATCTAGTCTCAAATTTGTATACTGAATCCCATCTGTATCCCGGGAAGGTGGGTAAACCGCGCACCTGGCTCTCGTGAGTCTCCATGAAAAACAATAGGTCTCGACCAGTGATAAAGTCAATCAGATCACCTGTTGTAGAAGATGAGTGGATGCCATCACAGTTCCATACCCCAATCTGAAGATGGTATGGATGGGGCCCCGGGATGCTCCCAATCCCGGGGGCCGCGAATTCCTAGCTCTCAGATGAGAGAGAGAGAGAGAGAGAGAGAGAGAGAGAGAGAGAGAGAGAGAGAGAGAGAAAAGGCTGCTGTAGAGAAAAATTGAATCGTGGCTTTTAATTGGGCCATGTTTGCCCGCCCCTAAAATGTATTTGATGGGCAGTTGAAAGGAAATTGAAGTGGAGTTGAAGGGAAAACACGCTCATTTTAGAGAGAGAACGTGCTTTGAGAAACTTCTGGAAAGAGAAATTGAGAGAGAGAGAGAGAGAGAGAGAGAGAGAGAGAGAGAGAGAGAGAGATGTGTGGGGGGGTGAGAGAGAGAGAGAGAGATAAAGTGAGGTGTTGGAGAGAGAGAGCCGCCGTTCCGATCCCGATGAAAGAGCTTGAAAAACAGCTTTAATGGCAGCCGTCAGCTGCGGATTGATGCAATTTTCTGGTGTTTTTGATGCTGAATTTTGTATAAATAGTGTGGAACAGACAAGAATTGAGCAGGAGTGCGAGGATCTGTTGCTGCCTTCAGAGGTCCTGGATTTCCATGTGGATTGATCTTCAATTGCAGTGAAGCTTCTGGAAGCGGATTGCAGCAGTTGCTGAAAGATAAGAGGAAGTTGCAGCGGGGAGAGAGAGAGAGAGAGCTGAGCTGAGAGGAGAGAGAGTGTGAGAGATGATCGATTTTTAGGTTTTAGGGTTTCGGCACAAAATAGCCATAAAGTGAGGTGTTGGAGAGAGAGAGAGAGAGAGAGAGAGAGAGAGAGAGAGAGAGAGAGAGAGAGAGAGAGAGAGTTTTATATTTCCAAGTGGCTTTTGATTTACCATGTCACATTCTCATTCAAAGATTGAGGGATCTCCATTTTTCGTCTGACACAATAGTAGTAGATATTGTATTTTGTGGGAGATTCTCACTCTCTCATGTGATCTGCATTGCACGGTAAGGAATGCATGTTCGTTTTTGAATAGGTGATTGTAAATCCATGTTTCACTCCTAAGCCCATCTCAATCAATTATCCATGTAAATCTGGTTATTTTGAAGCCTATTCAGATTTCCTTAGATCGTTATGGTTTCCAAAGCACAAACTGGTTTTATTCATCTCGGAAGTTTTGTTTCACTGAGTCTTGAGCTGAGAGAGAGAGAGAGAGAGAGAGAGAGAGAGAGAGAGAGAGAGAGACAAAGAGAGATAATTCTTCTGTACATGCAGTTTCATCCAGGGAACAACGTTGGACTGGGTAGGGATTACACCATCTTTTCAAAGATTGATGGTGTTGTCAAATTTGAAAAGTTTGGGCCTGACAAAAAAAAGGTATCGACTTCAAATAAACATTTTTTTTGAGTTATCATTTCTCACTTGTACGCTTTTTGAATAATGACTGTAGTATCGAAGAAATTTGATCTGGGACCTTGATGAATCTAATGTGTGTGTGAGAGAGAGAGAGAGAGAGAGAGAGAGAGAGAGAGAGAGAGAGAGAGAGAGAGAGAGATATTCTTTTGTGGTTATTTGTGAATTTTTTCCAGGTGAGTGTTTACCCAAAGGTGGAAGTTCCTGAGAATCCTAATAGCCGGAAGGTACGGAGACGTGAGTTTTATCGAGCTCGTCGTGAACGTAGTCAACTGGTGGGAGTTTCTGATGAGTTGAATGGCCTAGTTATTGCTTCTACACCAACATTGCAACCATCAGAAATCGTCATATGCTGAATGTAATATAGAGGCTCCAGTGTGTATGTCAAGAATTTATGAGATCTCAGGTAGAATTGATCACTCAGAATATCTGCTTACAGAATTAGTTTTACAAGTGCAAACTATCCTTTCTCTCATTTCATCGGACTAATGGCTATTTGAGTTTTTGTAAGATTTTGATTTTGTTATGCATAATCATAAGTGCTTGCCAGATTATCTATCTGCTCTATAGAGATTTTCCTGTGAACATTTTAGTACTTCGTTGGCCCCCTTCTACTGCTTATCACCTTTTTATTCAAAGTACAAACCTTAGTTGCCCGTTTCGTTCTGGAACGCGTTCCGTTCCGGAACTTCACCAGAAAAAAATTAAAATAGTACGTTCCGTTTTAACAAAGGAATCAAAGTATTGAGGATGAATAGGATCCATAGGGATTTCAGAGCAATAGGACCCATGGGAGCCTGGCAAAGCTGGTCCAATGCACTTCGGGGGCCTGCAACATGCTCTTCCCCTTTTTCTTTGTGGGCGCCGGTGTAGCAATGGCTTCTTTCGCTGAAAGCTCTCCTTTACATTGTGATTCGGGCCATCTTTCTCAGCTGAAGCCGAGAGATGACAAAGAGGATAAAATGATCAAACCCCCTTTGCAGAAGGGGAAACCCGGTTTGTAGAAGCCCGCTATGACTGCTTGCGCAGTGCGAATGCGAGTGATCAGTTAGAATAACTTAGAAAGTAAGAACATGGTGATTCTTGGATTAACGTGAGCTTAAGAACGTGGCTCAGATAGCGATTCTAGGATCAACAAGAGCTCTCTATCAGCAGTCAGACAAGATATCGCATGGATCCTAGAAATCGTTATGGAGTACAGGTCCTGGCTATAAGCATAGAACCCACGGTTCTTGGAACCATGGGTCCCAAGAACCGTGGGGTGAACTGTACCACGGTTCATGAGCCGTGGTATGGTTCTTGTAATTAAATAATTAATTTGTTAATTTTTTTTTTTGACCCTTTTCCCCCAAAAACCACTTCCACGGATTTTTGGCCCTCATTTCACTGTTTTCGGGCTGTTTTTGGGCCATTAATTAATCCATTAATTAAATCCTCTGTGGTTAATTAAATTCTTTAAGCAGTTCTGGTTTTTTTATGGCTTTTTTTGGCCTTTTTTTGAGCTGTTTTTGGGGGTGGGGACTAAAAAAAAAAATTACTTAATTAACTAATTAATTACCACGGTTCTTGGAACCAAACTTAGTGAACTGTACGGTTCCAAGAACCGTGGTGAACCGTCCACGGTTCATGGGAAATGGCTATAAGCAGCTCTCTATCAGCAGTCAGACCAGACAAGATATCGCATGGATCTTATGCAGTACAAGTCTTGGCTACAAGCAGCTCTCTATCAGCAGTCAGACAAGAAGAAGAAGAAGAAGGAAGATTGCGGCCAGTTTAACACCTGTTTTGTTATTTTTAAGAAAATGTTCCGACCCAGTACGTTTCGGAACGTACAGTACGTTCCAACCCAAAAGGATTGGAACAGGTTTCTAAGGTACAAACCAGTACCAAGTGGATACATGTTGTACCAGGGAGTACTCAAAATCTATATCATTATTTTGGTGTATAAGTGGCTTAGCTGGCCTTACAACCTAGCAACATGGTTTTTAGACGTCATGTTCGAGAAAATTTTGCAGCAGGCTGCAGACATGCAAAACTAGGAGAAAGAGGACATGGCAAGCACAAGTAATGCAGACAGGCGTATTTGAAAAAGGCAACCATAATTTTTGATTCGCAACAGATTGATAGCATGTCTAATCATTAAGAAACAACTGACAACAGACATTTATTGTAGGTGTACAAATGGCAGCAAGCGCATATTTGTGAGATATGGTACAACCAGAAGTTAAAAGTTTAATCAGCAACATAAAGCACATTGTGTGCATGGGTTGGCAGGACACAACAAATGTTAGATTCACTAAAAGATCAACATTTAATTTGACACATGCACATTTGATTCATATCCCTGTTCAACATTCTCCATTCCTCTAATGACATTATGTTTTTATTTTATTCAGTCATATCATCAAGATGGGCTTCTTACGAAGGTGATTGTTGCATGAAAGATTCTTGAATTGTATTCTTCTTTTATCTTTTCATTCATGCATGAGAGTTCTTTTGGTTGTATTTTTGTTTTCCAGATCGATTGCTTGCAATGTGATTTTGTAAACCTCTCATGGTGAATAATAAAGCTGTGATATTCTGCCTCTTTTGATCATCTCAGCAAAAGCATTTGTTAGGAACACCTTTGTTTTCCATTGATAGCATGCACAAAGCGTTAATGCGATTTTGTTATACTTGCAATGACTCCTTTTAGTAGTGTGGCCTTCTTAGATAGAATTTTTACAGCTTTTAGCTCATAGTTTATTTTCTTCTATGGATTTGTCTCAGGTTTGTTGGAACCACTTTTCCGTAGCTTGATGAAGTAAATCGTTATCTGGTCAATCTTTCATATCAAGAACTCATCGTTAGTTTACATCGGCGTGCCTATCAACACAATCTATATCGCACACAATTTTCACAATCAATCTTAATGCAAATAAGTTCTATCACAATCTCTACAAAGTTATGACATGCTCATTTGGCCCACAATCCACATGCAATAGAAGTGCAAACTTTCTCAAAGCACTTAGTAGCTTGTCAATCTAATAATCAATTCATAAAATATTGACAATCACAATTCTTGTAATTTGTAAGACTAATGCAAAGCAACCATTCACAATCGCATACTCATTCATGTCCCACTGTCAGTAGTCTTCTTATTCATACTATAATTTACATGTTAGAGGTGAAATGTACGAAATTTCGTGCTCGAGATAAGCTTGTCATTGATCTGTCATTGCATGCTTTTCACGCAAGAAACCTGCCCATTAAATAACAAGACGTGCATGCTAGAAAAGTATCACACTATAACATCACAATTAACATATGAAAAAGATTTGTTGTACCTTGATTTTCTACCCGGATGTAAGCAATCTCCTTGTTAAAAATAAAAAAGGTCCATGGTATGCTACATATTCACATTTTAGTAAGTTGTCATTAGATGAAAGTTGTGTAATTCGCCTGATCATGAGACTGCTTTTTGCAACTTTAATCCTCAGATAATTCAGCAACAGTATGCCTAGATGGAATATCGAGAACCACATTATGGAGGAAATCCGATAGCTAGACCTCGTCAATCTGCTCTTGAATACCCGGAACGGTTAGCCTTACCTGCCTTACCAAAGCACGAGTCTAGGCAATTTGCGAGTAAATAGAGTGTCAGTATCATTAATTGTCAAGATCAATAGTTATGGGTAATTTGATGCACCATTAAGATAGAGTTACAGAGATTTTAGTCGAGTGCATCATCATTGGAAAGATCAAGAGACTATCTACTCTGACCACCGTCCAGGTTGTGGCATCTACTTCACCATTTCCATTTTAACTACCGTTGTTTATGCGTTTCAAATTTTCTAACAATATTGTTGAATAGCCATTCCAAAATACAGATAGAGGTTATTGTGTTTTGCAAAATAATTTGTATAAAATTCGTTAGAAAAGATTCCACATGCTCCAATTTTTTGATCATTGCTTTTGAAAATGGTAGCACAAAATATACCAAATACGTTAAACATAAAAACATCGTAACAAAGAGTAAACCAGGTAATATGAAGCATACGAATCTGGTCTTCCAAAAGACTAGGAACCACATAATGACTGCATGATCAGGAGTAAGCTCCGCATTACACTCGGATCTCAGGTGTTTGATCCGTTCGATGTAGTCTCTGACCCTTTCTCTTTTTGCCATCTTGATTTTGCTAAGCAAGAGGAACGAGTCTTCAAGAAACTTCCACGGCTTAAATCTGGTGATTAAAGCTGCTTTTACCACTTTCCAGTCCGTTCATTCTTGTGTCGTCTGATTGAAAAACCAATCTAAAGCCGCCCTTGTCAGGGACATTGGAAACAACTTCAGTTTTTCTACCGAGGTGGTTTCACTATAGATCTCGCATGCTTGCCCATAGATCTGCAAGAATCTCATAGGATCTGTGAATCCATCAAATTTGGGCAATTCCAATCTGGGAGATCTTCTGATTGCTTGTAGAGGTACCGCTGGCATAGGAATATTTTGATCCATTGGATTTGGCTGATTTGGTCGGATCTCTTCCGCTGTTGCTTGATGTAGCTCTGGATTCTCTGTACGTAGTATTCTACCAGATCTCAATCTCATTCACTATGTAGATTTGATACAATGTGAAGGTATATGGCAATAGTGGATCTAAGTGGATCTTGTTCGGGTGCTGATCAGTGGTTGATGATTGGAAGGGATGAAAGGAACATGAACAATTAACAAATTTTACAGGATGACATTTGAAATGGTTATTGAGAGATGAGTGTATGGTGGCACATATTTGAATGGAGTTGATCACTCACAAAAAAATGGATGTTGTAACGGCACAGTTGGCAACAATGGTGAGTGATAGATGGCCTCGATGGTGTCGGGGCAGGTGGGGTCCGGGGCCTCCCCGCTGAGGCCCCGATGAAGGGGTCTGGGGACTGCGCTGGCCCCCAGCACTAAACGGTATGACTTGTATAAGATCGAACAAGTATTTCACGCGTCAAGTCACTAGTAGTTTCAATAATTTTTTTGGATTTTCTTAACAAAAACCTTCGCCTGACTGATAGATGTTTTATCACAGTGTATTACCACTTCACGGAGCTCGACGAAGGTTCTTGTTGGCGAAGGATGGTTCAACGAAGGTTCTGAAAACAATTTGGACACGTTTTGGACTGAAAACCTTCGCCACTATCCTTATGATGGAGACTAACCTTCGTCGAGCTGCTGGGAAGTACAGATTGATGATCAGAGGGCTGGCGAAGATTAGGCGAAGATTATCATGGCGAAAAATAGTCTGGCGAAGGTTCAAGAGACTTAAATTTCTCTTTGAGTACTGGAAATGTTCGCTTGATCACTTATTCTCAATATTAACCTTCGCCGACTTCACTGAAGCTAGAAAACATGGAAATGTAGCTACTGGCAAACTGGAAAAGATTTACAGTAAGTACTTTGCAGATATTGAAGTTGGCGAGGGTTTTGATGGCAAATTCCTATTTTTTGATGAGCAAGAACGTTCGCCGGAGTTCGTACGCTCAGTATTAACCTTCGCCAACCTCCATGATCGCTCTGAAGCTGAAAATGAAGCTGGGCGAAGGTTGTCTAGGGTGTTTTGGGCTACTTTGAGATTCTGGACATTTTTTACAAAGGTTTTTTCATTTTTTTGGGCTGTTTTTGGCAATTTTGGCAAACTGGCTGGGAAATAACCTTCGCCTGACTAGTTGTAGGTACTGATAGTGTGGCAGAACGTATTGCCAGGTGGGCAAAGGTTGGTTTGAGCAGATCAGAAAGTTATGAGGTCTGATAGGTGTTTTTGGGTTCTTTTCTAGACAGTTTGTCAAAACTACATGGTTTTTTCTGATTTTTCTGATTTTTAGGATTTATGAAAGGGATAGGGTGCTGGGATCTGATGTTTTTCACCTCTAAATCTCCCTCCACAGATCATACAAGCAACAAATCATGAAAAAACAACAAATCTAACCTCTACTCCACACTAAACTACCCCCCACGCATTCATTCCACAAGCAAAAATCACAAGATGAATGCATGCAAGCTAAAAAGCAAGAAAATGCTAATCTATTCCCCGGCAACGGCGCCAAAAAATTTTAGCGGCCTTGGTTCACCTGTCACACATAGATTCGTTCCCAAGGGAATAGTGCTTCCCTTGCGAAGTTAGCTTGCAAATCCTACTCTAACCACATCTAACTATCCACCCTACTTTAACCATAAGCATGAGAAGGAAAAATATATTACAATGGAGGAGGTGCTTACATCCTATCCTCTCTACTCTCTTAGAAATCATTAACAACATGCAAGTAGAGAGAAGAAGCAAATGGAAAGCAAATACAAAATGCAAAAACGAGAGAGAGAGAGAGAGAGAGAGAGAGAGAGAGAGAGAGAGAGAGAGAGAGAGAGAGGAAGCAAGGATGTTCAAATCTCATTTGGGCATAATCTCCTCCTCCTATTGAACATGGAAATATGGTACAAAGGGTGCCTTTTTATGGATGGGAAAGGCCCTTGTCCCTTTCTCCTATTGGTTAATTACAATGGCAAGGATCCTAATCCAAGCCTCCTAAACTAACACAAAATGAATCTAATGGTTCCTTAAGAAAGTACAAGGGCACTCACATGATTCATGTGAGTTCTAATTTGGGCCCTTTTAGCTTTTTTATTAACAACTTGACTTAGGGCCTCTAATGTCATTTTAGAGTTTTAGGCCCCAAGTCACTTATTCCTAATTCTACAAGTTCTACAAAACCAAATTGCGTGCTCATTGGGTTGGGCTTATACACGCAGGAAGCCAGTGCCCTCGCACTTATTGCTCTACATGTACAGTTACTGTGGTGGGGCCCACTAAGTGCCCAACAAAGACAGGATCACAGGGTCAATGACGAAGAAACAAGCCAAGCAACATTATAATATTGTCCTGAAATGGGAAAATCCTCCTCAAAAGATTGATTCAAAGTATGTGCCACCATTACTGGATAAAGACAAAGGAAAAGTCAAGGATGATTCTACAAGTCAGAGTTCTAGCAAGACATCCTCGTCTAGGAAGTCTTCACCTTCAAAGAAGAGTTTATCTTCTTAGAAGTCATCACTTCCACGATCAATTGCTACTAAGAAGGCTAAGCGAAAATCCAAGACAAGTCCTTTTGAGAAAGAACAAGTAGATGTAGTCCAGCATGATATGCCCGAACATTTTAAATGTTATACACTAGATGATGTGGTTATCATGTTACCCAAAGCACATCGTGAACCCGAAGA
Organism: Diphasiastrum complanatum; assembly: GCA_029204225.1. NCBI lineage: Eukaryota > Viridiplantae > Streptophyta > Lycopodiopsida > Lycopodiales > Lycopodiaceae > Diphasiastrum > Diphasiastrum complanatum. The sequence goes on along the minus strand of CM055114.1, from coordinate 19,111,164 downwards.
ACATGTGCCAGAATCGAAAGATGTTTATGATGGCCCAACTAGGACACACTGTATGAATCTTGCTGAACCAGGAGAACCAGAAAAGATTGTACAAGTTGGATCACAACTTAATCCTGAAGAGTTTCAAGTGCTCCAAACGTTACTTATTAAAAATCAAGATTGCTTTGCATGGACTTATCAAGATCTCAAGGGTATTCCGACGTTAGTTATTGAACACACCATACCTTTAATACCTGATGCAGTTCCAAAGGTTACAAAGTTCTATCGCTGTAATCCTAATGTATCGGATCTGATAAAGAAAGAGCTTCAAAGACTGCTTGAGGCCGATTTCATTTATGAGATCGAGCATACAGAATGAGTTTCACCGATTGTCATTGTTCCTAAGAAGAATGAGAAATTGAGAATTTGTGTGAATCTCAAGGCCTTGAACAAAGTGATGCGGAAGGATCACTTTCCGTTACCTTCTTACTGAAAGCATTTTGGACCGCCTTGCTATAGTGGAAGCTTATAGTTTTCTGGATGGATTTAGTGGCTACAACCAGGTCAAGATTGCACCTGCAAATCGTCACAAAACAGCTTTTGCAACAGAATGGGACACCTATGCTTACAAAGTAATGTCGTTTGGACTCTGTAATGCACCAAGTTCGTTCCAAAGAGTAATGCAATTTGCCTTTAAAGATTATCTACAGAGTTTCTTTGAATTTTACTTGGGTGACCTTGGAGTCCATAACAGAGATAGAGACCACCTGGATCGATTGGAGAAAGTATTTGAAAGATGTCGCAAGTATCAAATTTTCCTAAATTCAAAAAGATGTCAGATATGGGTTTCCCACAGAGTTGTGCTTGGGCATGTGATATCGAGACATGGCATTGCCACAGATTATTCTAAAATCAAGATTATTGTAGAATTACCACCACCAAAAACAATTCGTGGAGTTTATGTGTCTATGGATCATGCAAACTACCATCAATTTTTATTATCTTCTTTGCGGATTTAGCAAGACCTATATACAAACTGAATATTGTTCCTATTTGGACAATAGAGACGTTAGAAGCCTTTGAAAAATCAGTACCGATACTGCGTTCTCCAGATTGGACGATTGAGTTTCATGTTCACACTGATGTCTCAAAATATGCAATTGGATCAATTTTGACGTAGCTAGGTGACTATAAGAAGGACTATCCAATATGATTTGCAAGGAGACAGCTTACAGATCCGGAGAAGAACTATTCAACAACAGAACGTGAAGCGTTAGCCATGATTTTTTCTGTACAGAAGTTTCGTCATTACCTCATGGAACCGCACTTTGTATTTAATACAGATCACCAACAATTCCTTTACTTGGTAAACAAGACATGCAATACTGGGCATATTGCAAGATGGTTATTGTTATTGACTGTATTTGACTTTCAACCACGTTTTGCGAATTGAATCCACACCAGTTAATACTAAAGTGGATGATGAATTACCAGATGCTGCATTATTCTTTGTAGAGGCAGTACCTGAGTGGGCAGCGGATATTGTTGAGTATCTGATGCTAGGACAATCGAATGACTCTTTGACAAAAGTACAGAAGAGGCAATTGATTTATAAGACTCAACCTTATCAATTGATTGCAGGACAATTGTATCGTTGTGGATCAAACAATATCTTACGTAGATGTGTTTTACCACATGAAATATCAGATTTAATCATGTTTTCACATGATGGCATGGGCGGAGGACACTTCTCTACAAATATTATTGTTCACAAACTTTTGCAATCAGGTTGTTGGTGGCCTACGCTTCATAAAGACCCAAAAAAGTATATTCAGACATGTGATGTTTGCCAACGAGCACACGACCTACTAGACAGAACTATGAACCCTTACATCTGGTTTTATCGCAAGCACCATTTGAAAAATGGGAACTGAATTATGTTGGTCCTATTCATCCTGCCGCGCGAGGATCTCAGGCCCGACAACTGATTATATGACCAAGTGGGTTGAAGCCAAAGCTGTCAAAGTTGTTGATGCGAAATCTCTGTGAATATATGATAATGCAATTAAGCCTTCAAAGAAAAAAAAAATTTAAGGGTTATTTCATTATTTTAAGCTTCTACTCATGGTCTTACAAAAACACATGCCATGGTGGAAGTTTATTGACAAATACTTATACGTGGACTTACAAAACAATGCCACGGAGTTTTATTTCTGTAGTGGGTTTCTTTCCTTGCCTAACCTGAATCCAAGATCTAGTCAATCTAGCATCATAGAGAGGGAGTTAGTTGTCACGTGTATGTTTGTTCCCATGAGAGCGATAGTTTAGTTCAGATTTCAGTATGAATGGAAGATCTAAATCTAACTCTACATCCATTAACCCTACTCATTAACACTAAGATGCATTAACACTACGATCCACAACAAAGATAGCTTACTCTTTCTCTCTCTTCTCTTTCTCTCTCATAAAAAGTATAATAACACTCAATCCCAATCACATTCAGATCCAATAATTAGTAAAATCCAAAGAAAGCATGAGAGATGGAGAAGGGGAAAAAAAAACAAGGACATTCATCAATCCATTTCTGAAGAGAACCAATCTACTTTATTGAAATGAGAAAATGAACATGAGGAGCAACTCGAGTTGGTCTCTTCTTATAGTAGAGAGGAGGACCCTGGCCTCTGAATCCTATTGGTCCAGTCTTGTCTTTCTTTTTATTCAAATTTAAAAAAGTGTGGGAACCATCAAAATTGGAGGGAAACCCAACTTTATTCACTAACTTGACATTTAGGCCCTGTGACATTAAAAGTCCCGCAAAAAGGCCTAAAGTCCTTTTATTGACTTTTAACTAATCAATCAAATAACTACGTGATCATCGGGTTGGACTTACACACGTAGGGTGCCAAATCCCTCTCACTTATTAACTAGGGTTAGGGTTGCCTTGGGATCCGCAAACCCTCCAATAGTATCCCCCACCAAAACTGGTGGCGGTCCCACGACACCTGCAATATGCAATTATTGGGGACTTTTATTGGCTTCGTGCTGAATCTTGATTAAATGGTACTGCACCTTCTCCATAAAGTCGAGGCATGCAGTATTAAAATCCAAATTGTGTGGCAAAAAACAACGGTGGGCTCAGGCAATCCACTTGGAGGTTGTCCATGATGTGAAGCGTGATTCCCAAGAGTCTCCCATCATTGCCGCACAAAAATATAAACGAGCAATCGACAGCTAATCTTTGATCTGCTCTAAGGCCATTGATTTATTTGGATCGAATGCCAGAGGAGGGAGACAACCATCTTATCTGGTTGCCATTGATGCCAACAGAGTTAGATCTTTAGCAAACATTGCCGATTGTCGCACCGTTGGATCTGGAGAGTGGACATATTCTCTTTGATAGGCTTGTAAGGCATGGTGAAAATCCACTGAGATTGTCCAACTGTAGGACTGATGGATGATTGGTCAATTTATGGATGGTGATCTTGTCCATAGCCAACCCCAAATCTTTCCATTTATTTCTTCGCGGCATTGGCACGTAGGGATCTACCCTCAATTGGCGAGGGCTGGCGACGTAACTCCTAATTGATGCCGAAGTTTTTTCAAAAACAGTGATTCTCCATGCCGGCTGCTCTCCCAATGCAGGTATTTTATCCAACTCTTTGCCAACCTCTATCTCAGAGGTCTTAAACTTCAGAAGCCATCAAACACGTGAGGACTCATGCGGATGTTGCTTTAAGAAGGTCTGGATCTGGTCCTCGATGCTGATGGACCTTCTGAATAGAGGTGTGGTCCTTGATGAAGATGGACCTGCTTGTACTGCCGGTAAGATTGGCGGTGGTTCGGCTATATTTGGAGCTCCCCCCTGGTCCATGCTCGAATCTACCCCTGTATCCATTGGTACAGCTTCTTGGCGTGGAGGGGAGAATTGCGGCATGACCGGTACATGGATTTGTGTTCTGGCTTCCAACACTTGAGCGGCTGCTTTTTCATAGGCAGTGATGGTTTTCTTAGCCTTTGCCAACTTGGCTGAAGCTGCTCCTTTGAACCTATCAAAGCGGCCTCGAAATCCCTGAAGGGCCACTTTGTATGTCTCAACTTTCTTGAACAAATACGCAATCTCCGTCGGTGTGACTGGATGATCTGATATTTGTGTTTGAAGATACACATCATGCTCAAGGGGTCACATCCAATTCACCTTGAAGCCACGTGCGATCTTGTTCGTCCATCTGTAATTGACCCTTCAGCAGTTGCACCTGTTGCTTTGCATCCTTCATAGCCTTATCCACCTGATCATGTGCGGTTGTCAGGGCATTTTGCAGGGAGCTGATGTAGTCTTTCAAGAGATCAGCTTGTTGCTGGGCCAACTTCTTTTCGACTTCAGCCTTGTCTTCATGTTGTTTGGCAATCTTTAACTCTCAATCCAGTTGGACAAGTTTCTGGCTGATCAGAGTGTTTTCGGACCTCATCTCGGAGATTTTTTGTTCCATTTTTTTCTTCTTATCCAGCATAGACTGGATCACTTGCGCAAGGCTTGAAACCAGACCTAGAGCATCACCAGAACCGATGGTCGTAGAGGTGGCAGCAGCAGGAGGACCTGATGGTACTGTCCTTGGTAGGCATGGAATAGGTGCCACTAGTTCTTCTTCTTTAAGAATGTCCTCCTCTTCAAATCCCTCAGGTGTTGTGGCGTCGAACTGTTTCGGTGATTTCACAGCTTTGTTGACCCGAAGTGCGGCTGGACTATCTTCCGTGTGAGGTGGCTGGCTGACATCTTCAACACCAACAATAGATTCATGGATATGTCCGAAACCTCTTCCAAGGGATTGGAGTTCAAAGGGCACAGGGCTCTGGGGCATTTTAAAAATTTCGGTGGTCCCAACGGGGTCGGAATCATCAAACATATCCTTAAAGAATTGTGTGTTTGGTGAGGTGGCTTCGGTGTGTGGCGGTGAGACAGCCTGGGTAGTTGTGATGGGAATGGTAGGCCCAATGGTCACAGACTGTCCTTCAATGGAAGTAGAGGCGAGGCTAGGGGAATGGGAAGTTCAGTGCGAACAACAGCAGGGGGTGGAAGCGCAGCTGACGAGGTATGCCTAGTGGCATGTCATGACGTGGAAGGCGAGTCAGGAATATCGATCTCGCTGTGTGGATGACGACGACTATGAGAACTTGAGGCTTGGTGAGATGACTCTATTGGTGCTTATTCATAGGCCAAAAGCATGGAATCCAGATGGAAGCCATGGATTTTATTTTCTAAGTGAGAAGCGGCTAAAAGGGACAATAAAGAGCCAACGACAAACTGCTACTTAGTATTGGCCTTAATAGCTCGTTTGAGCTCACCATAATCAGTCTTGAACCACTTATATGGTTCAAGAGGGGCCTTGGCCAACTTGGTGTGGGACCCCACTATCCTATGGAGGATCTGTGATGTGATGCTGTCTTTCCTGAGGTTGCCAACCATCAGGAAGTTGTTCAGTAGCTAGGTAGCAGCGTGGATTGAAGGCTCAATGATGGCTTCCAGAAGGTAGCCGTAATTGGTCCAGTGCAGATCGTTGGTGAGGTCAATATGTGGCTTGATGACCTAGTTGGCATGCTTGTGATTGGGTGAGGCCTGTGTGCCAGATGCTATACCTAGAGTTGCAAGGGCGGCCTCAGTGACGCGCACCTTGTGTGTGGATCCCTGGAAAGTGATATAAAACCTAGATTTTTCTTCTTTCCATGTACTGAAGGCAAGAGTGATAAATTCCATATGGATGCAACCAGAAAAGGCTCTCTCATGAATACCCATTGCAATGAGAAGAGGCTCCGCAAGGGTCATCAATGGAGTGACCATGCTTGTGCTAGGAAGGATCATGATGTTCGTTGCAGACAAGACATCACGATAGATAGTATAGCGCGGAGACTGGGAAGTATCGGTAGAAGACATGATGATCAGAAAGGAAATATAAAACGCGTAAAAGTGTCTCAGAAAGTAGTGCAAGAATTTTGGAAGGCTTTGGTTGCGGTAAAAATTCGCAAGAGCTTCGCTAGCACAAGTGAGGAATGAATTGAATTCAGTCAACTTATAGGTGAATTTGGTGGGCCCATTACACTGAATACTAGTTTGGCTGATCAGTTCTCAACAAAAATTTGCAGGTATGTACAGTACTATGATATAGGGTATAAAAATCTCGGTGAAGGTTTCTGGGGATCAAAACCTATCAAGCGAACGTTTTCCAGGCCTGACGAAGGATGAACCTTTGCCCAGGAGGGTCCTTTGCCCAGGTACTATCATAAATGTATTTTTCCAAGACCTGAACCTATGGATAATCTAATTTTGACATTTTAAGATCATCTAACAGGTCGGTGAAGGTTAATAATGAGGTTAAGATGCTTGGCGAAGGTTCCCAAAATGGCATATCACTGATCCTTCGCCGGACTCAAAAACTGGGGACATGGACCTTCGCCCACCTCAAATTAGATAGATCTAGAGTGGATGTACAGTTTGAGAGCTCAATGAAGGTTTTTGGTACTGAATAGGCTAAATCTGACCAAAACAGCGATTTTTTAAGTCTTTTTCCATCAAAAATTTACTGTGCTTCCTTTTCCTATGCTGATGACTTTCTGACTTTTGCTCATAAGTCTTTTCTCAATTTAATAATTTTTTTTTCTTTTTACTGTCTTTTTTGAAAAAAATCAGCAAATTAAGTACTGAAAAACAAAAACTTGAAAAACAAATAAAATTAAAAAACCATTGAGATCAAACTTGCTGAATTGGCAGAGCAAGCTGCCAAAACTTGCGTAAGCGGCTGCCATTCACCAGAGTATCAAATCGTTTTCCATCCAAGTGCTCAAGAATTACTCCACCATAGTTCAATATTTTCTTCACTTTATACGAGCCTTCCCCTGTAAACTTCAACTTGCCCTTGATCAGCTTAGTTTTGTACATTAATGCAAGATCTACTGTTTTCAAATCTTTTTTGTGTAATCGGCGATCGTGCCATGCCTTGCGGCGGGCTTTCTTTGCTGCTAAGGCATGAACTGCCATCAATCGAGTTTCACATAATTTGTGCAACGCTTCATGACGGAGTTGTAAAGACGTATCATCATTTAATCGTTCGATGGCTGCTATGCGTAAAGATGGGATTGAAAATTCCATCGACATGACAGCATCTTGACCATAAACTAGTTGAAAAGGTGTTTGATTTGTACTATTTTTGTAAGCGATTCTGAATGCCCATAACGCTGCATACAGTTTATGTTCCCAATCAGACCGACTCGCTTCAACTGTCTTTGTCATAGTGGTGTAGAGAATCTTATTGGAAGATTCAGCTTGGCCATTCCCTCTGGGATAGTAGGGAGTACTAAATCTGTGTATAACAAAAAATCTTCCAGTAAACACTTTATTGTTTGATTAACAAAGTGTGTACCCCGGTCACTGACAATCTCGATCGGACATCCAAATTTGATTATAATATTTTCATATAGAAACTTGGCCGTAGATTTCGCATTAGCAACTTTGACAGCTTTGGCTTCAACCCACTTGGTCATGTAATTAGTTGCTACGATAATGTATCGGGCCTGAGATCCTTGCGTGGCAAGGTGAATAGGTCCAACATATGTGAAGAATTGAAAAAGATTATCTATGTTAGATATAGGGGTCTTATGTTTTTTACATCAAGCATCTAGGTGTAGGATGTTGATAGGAATAAATTTGGCATAGATGGCAAATTATGCATTTTCACTTGTAATGCCACTATTGAGCCACAATAGAGTAAGAGGCTAAACACGTGCCAATTAGAGTGTAGACAAGTGTAAAACTTTTGTTTGATGAATTCCAAGAGGTCCAATAGGATTTAGAGGTGGAACCTTGTGAGGTCCAATAGGAAATTGAGGTGTGCTTGAATATAGTCCAATAGAATTAAGAGGTGCATGGATCAATGGTCCAATAGGATCAAGAGTTGACAAAGTATGGTCCAATCATAGTTAAGCATAGTGGTAGCTCGTGGATCTACTAGTATCATTGTACTCCTCATTTTGAAGCTAATTGATTTGGTGATTTTATGGATTTTGTGAGTTATTGGATTTCTAGCTTTCTCTCTCTCTAGCCGAGAGCTCATGATGCTTTTTCTCTCTCTACCCGAGGAGAGCAGCTTGTTTTTACTTAGATTATTTTTTGAATACTTCCCACACGTGTGAGTGAGAGTTGAAAGTGATTGAATGCATGTAGTAGTGTGTTTTTGCCATAGGATCTAAGATTGATCTTGAATCTCAATCTAGTTTTGATCTTGGTGCATCTACACACCTTAGGAGATCACAATTACATGCTGTGGACAATCCACACGTGTGAATTCAACATGGTTTAGGGTTTAGGATTACCATGCATTTTGATCCATCTAAGTGAAAAATTTTCATCAATCTTGAGCTAGAAGTTGTCAAGGCCCATTTTCCTAGCTATCTTGTTCAATCTTGGATCAAAAGAGATCAAAAGGACATTGATTGGGTCTGACCTGGTACTGTATGGAATCAGGTGCTCAGACACGTGTGAGGAACATCCAATTTCAGTTTGGAAGTTCTCTCTCATGCTCGATCCATTTATCTTGCTTGATAGCTTGTTTTGAAGCTATTTTGTCTAGTTTCAGTTTCATTCCATTTGGTTGAGCCAATCAGAAGCTATAAGCTTTTGAAGAGGGTTAGGTAGGGCACCTAGACCTGGGTGGACACATTTTTTTTGGTCAAGAGATTGCTTGGTTGATCCAAAATCACAGTTGTATGCTTGCCAATCTCATCTATATGTGATCTAGGCACTGTTTTGAGATCTTAGCCATTTTGTTTCATGCAATATCATTGTATTTGAGTCAAATTTAGTTTCTTAGAGTACTTCACACGTGCTAAGAGTGTTTGATCCTAACTTTGCCTATACTCCATCATTTGATGTGAAATAGATCTTGTTTTAGAGAAATTTGTGTAGCTAGTGAGAATCAATTCACAAATAGTTGCAAGATCTGTCATAGGAGGAGATAGTACTCTATTATTGGATCCTATTGAGAGTGTGTAGCAACATTTATTGTTCTTCATTTGAGTTGTCTTCACTTCAAATGTCTTCAATGGGTTCATCCTTGTTGGAACCAAGTGAAAGATTGACCACTTCAAACTATTCAATTTGGAAAATGAGGATGGAGTCCATCTTGATCCTTCAAGACGTGATGGACATAGTTCTTGGCCTTGAAGGAGAACCACAAGTTCTTCAAGAGGTTCGGAAATACAAAAAGAGAGCTAGGATGGCTCTCCACTACATTAAGATGAATGTCTCTAATGAGATATTGAGGGAGATAGGTACTTGTACAACAGCCAAAGAAGCTTGGGATTGTCTCAAGATTATCTATGAGGCTAAGAATACCTCTAGGCTTCTCACTCTTAGGAATCAAATCGTTCAAAGTAGCCAAAAGAGTGATGAGAGTGCATCTAGTTATGTTTTGAGTGTAAAAGATATTCATAGAGAACTTGCTTGTATTGGTGATTCCATCAATCAAAATGAGCTAGTTCAAGTCATTCTCAATGGCTTGAGAAGTGAATTTGATAACCTTGTCCAATCCTATGCCATTAAGGAGGAGCTACCAAGTTTGGAGGCTCTCCAAAGTGTGCTAATTTTGGAAGAATCAAGACAAGAGTACAAGCTCTTGAGGATGGACAAGCTTTCTCTCACTCATAATGATGGCAAAGCTCTCTTTGCCAAGGATAAGCACAAAGGGAGGAGCAAGAACCAACATCAACAATCCTCAAGCAAGGACAAAGTCAAATCCAAAGACAAAGATGAGGAGGAAGATGATTCCTCTAATGCTTCATCATCCAAGCTCAAGAAGAAGAAGATCAAGTGCTTTTATTGTGACAAGAAAGGTCATTATGCCACCAATTGCTTCAAAAAGAAGAATCAACTCAAGCAAGCCAACATTACCAATGAGAAGGAAGACACTATTGCAAGTGATGGACATGGATCTCTTATGGTCTCTAGTTTCTCATCTACTCCTTTCAAGAAGGACGGCCTATGGTATATTGATAGTGGAGCCTCTTCACATATGTGTAGCTCCAAGGACTCTTTCTCTTCTATTGCACCTTATGATAGAGTCAAGAAATCAATATACACTGCAAATGTTTTTGAATGTCCTATTGAAGGCATAGGGAACATTCCCTTGAAGCTTACATCCTCTAAAGTTCTTTCTCTCTCTAAAGTTCTTTATGTACCTAAGCTTACCAAGAATCTTATTAGTGTTGGCCAATTTCTTGATAATGGCCTTGATGTAAAATTCAATGTTGATACTTGCACTATCAAGAAGAATGATGAGATACTTGCATTAGGATCTAGATTTGGTGGCATCTATAAACTAGATCCAAATGAGTATGTGAATGCTTGTAATGTTGCTCTTGTGAACAAGCTCTCTATGGTGGAATTATGACATAGGAGGTTGGGACATCCCACTACAAATCCATGCTCTCTATGATCAAAGAAGCCAAATCTATTGGCTTGCCAAGGTCACTCTCCAAGAAGATCAAGCCTTGTGAGGCTTGTGCTATTGCTAAATCTCACAAAAAGTCATTTACAAGATCTTCAATCAAAAGCAAGCATCCTTTGGAGTTAATCCACTCGAATGTGCATTTCTCATCAACTACAAGCAAGGGAGGAGCCACTTGTCTAGTTACTTTCATTGATGATTACACAAGATTCACTTGGATATATCTTCTTGCTTCTAAATCTATGGTGTTTGATCATTTCCTTATTTTCAAAGCTTATGTAGAGAGCAATTCTCATTCAAGATTAAAGCTCTTAGAAGTGATGGAGGTGGTGAATATATCTCCAATAAATTTCAAGATTTTTGTGAGCTTGAAGGCATTAAAAGAGAGTTCTCTTGTGCCTACTCTCCATCTCAAAATGGAGTGGCCGAGAGAAAGAATAGATCTCTATGTGAATGTGCAAAATCTATGAGAATTGAGGCATCTTTGCCCAAAGATTTTTGGGGAGAAGCCATTAACTGTGCAAATTATCTTTGCAATAGGCTCCCACATATAGCTCTTGGAGGGAAGTCACTATATGAAATCTTATTTTTGAAGAAGCCTAAGGTTGATCACCTTAGAGTTTTTGGATGCTTATGCTTTGTCCATATTCCCTTGGAAACAAGGAAGAAGGAAGATCCTAGTGCATGCAAAGGGATCATGGTTGAATACTCATCCACCAAGAAGGCCTATAGAGTCTTTATACTCTCTACTTCTCAAGTTATTGAAAGTAGAGATGTTGTCTTTCATGAAGATCAGCACTCATCTTTTGAAGAGGCCGAGATCAAGAAATCTATGGATGCATCATCAATTATTGATTTTGAAGACAATCATGATGTGATGGGGTCGAGATTTAAAGAAGACTCTCCTCGGATTTTTTCACCAAGAAGATCCATGAGAGATAGATCCGAGCCTAAGAGGATCTCATATGTTGACAAAGGCAAACAAGTGGATCTTGATTCCACTAATTATGTTTTTTATGTCTCTCATGAAGAGCCAAAGAATGTACAAGAGTCACTCAATACCAAGGAGTGGTATGATGCCATGAAGCAAGAGTATGATGCATTGATCACCAACAATACTTGGGAGCTTTTGGATCCTCCATCCAACAAGCATGTGATTGGTTGCAAGTGGGTATTTCGGATCAAGTTCAATCATGATGGCACCATCAACAAGCATAAAGCAAGATTATGTGCCAAAGGATTTGCTCAAATCCATGGTCTTGATTATGAGGAGACCTTTGCACCCGTTGCAAAGATGGTGACAATAAGAATTCTTATTTCTCTTGCATGTTTTTTCAAGTGGAAGGTGTTCCAATTAGATGTATCCAATGCTTTTCTAAATGGTTATCTTGAGGAGGAGATCTACATGGAACAACCTCAAGGATGAGTCCAAAGTGTGCTTGCTCTTCAAAAGTCTTTATGGACTCAAGCAAGCACCAAGATCATGGTATTCAAGACTTAATTCTTTTCTTATCCCACTAGGATTTACTCTTAGTGACTATGATCCTTCCATGTATCTAAAGTTTGTTGATAGCAATATTGTCATTCTTCTAATTTATGTTGATGCCATTATTCTTTGTGAAAGTTGTATCAAGCTAGTTGATGAAATCAAGCTAGCACTTGGATGTGAGTTTAAAATGCAAGATCTAGGAGAGATGCATTACATTCTAGGCCTAGAAATTGATTTTTATGAAAATCATGTCTTTATATGCCAATCTATATATGCTCACTCTATGTTGAAAAAATTCCATATGGAAAATTCTAAGAGCATAGATACTCCAATGGAGCAAATTGTAAAAGATCCTAATAAAGGTGATGAAAGATCCTTTGAGGACATCACACTTTTTAGGAGTCTTGTAGGCTCCTTGATTTGGCTTACCATTACTAGGCCCGATCTAAGTTTTTGTGTGCACAAATTGAGTCAATTTATGCAAGATCCTAAGATCCATCATTGGAAGATGACCAAGAGGATTCTAAGATATGTATCTTCATCTTGTGATTATGGTCTACTCTATAAAAGTGAAGATCTATCCATTATTGGCTACTCGGATTTGGACTTTGCAAGTGACAAGATGGATCGAAAGTCTATTAGTGCATACACTATCTTTCTTGGAGTCAATCTAATATCTTGGCTTTCCAAAAAGCAAGATACTATATCTCTCTTCATGTGAGGCCGAGTACAAAGCACTCACTACAACTACCAAAGAAGTGCTTTGGATCAAGAGGTTATTAATGGAGCTAAAGTGCATCAAGGAGGATGATCTACCAATGATCAAGTGTGATAACATATCGGCCCAAGCTCTTGCCAATAATCCCATATTTCATGCAAGAAGCAAGCACATAGAAGTGGCACACCATTTTGTGAGAGAAAAGCTTATTGGAGGAGAAATCTATTTGGAGCATGTCAACTCATCCTCTTGTATTGCCGATCTACTCACCAAGCCTTTGAGCAAAAGTGCTTTCATCAAGCATAGATCTAATCTTGGAGTTATATCAAGATCAATGTTCAAATCTTCATAGATAATTTTTTAGGAGGAGTGTGAAGAATTGAAAAAGATTATCTATGTTAGATATAGGGGTATTATGTTTTTTACATCAAGCATCTAGGTGTAGGATGTTGATAGGAATAAATTTGGCATAGATGGCAAATTATGCATTTCCACTTGTAATGCCACTATTGAGCCAAAATAGAGTAAGAGGCTAAACACGTGCCAATTAGAGTGTAGACAAGTGTAAAGCTTTTGTTTGATGAATTCCAAGAGGTCCAATAGGATTTAGAGGTGGAACCTTGTGAGGTCCAATAGGAAATTGAGGTGTGCTTGAATATAGTCCAATAGAATTAAGAGGTGCATGGATCAATGGTCCAATAGGATCAATAGGTGACAAAGTATGATCCAATCATAGTTAAGCATAGTGGTAGCTCGTGGATCTACTAGTATCATTGTACTCCTCATTTTGAAGCTAATTGATTTGGTGATTTTATGGATTTTGTGAGTTATTGGATTTCTAGCTTTCTCTCTCTCTAGCCGAGAGCTCATGATGTTTTTTTTCTCTCTACCCGAGAAGAGCAGCTTGTTTTTACTTAGATTATTCTTTAAATACTTCCCACATGTGTGAGTGAGAGTTGGAAGTGATTGAATGCATGTAGTAGTGTGCTTTTGCCATAGGATCTAATACTGATCTTGAATCTCAATCTAGTCTTGATCTTGGTGCATCTACATACTTAGGAGATCACAAGTACATGTTGTGGACAATCCACACGTGTGAATTCAACAACATAATCTAGTCCCCATTTTTCAAACGGTGCTTACGATAAAATCGGATGCAAGGGTTCATAGTTCTGTCGAGTAAGCCGTCGTGCTCGCTGGCAAACATCACATGTTTGAATACAATTTTCTGTGTCCTTGTGAAGTGTAGGCCACCAACAACCTGATTGTAAAAGTTTGCAAATAGTAATATCTGTAGAGAAGTGTCCTCCACTCATGCCATCATGTGAAAACATGAATAAATCTGGTACTTCATGCAGTAAAACACACCTTCGTAAAATATTATCTGATCCACAACAATACAATTGTCCTACAATTAATGGATAAGGTTGAGCCTTATGAATCAATTGTCTCTTCAGTACTTTTGTCAGGGAGTCATTTGGTTGTCCTAGCATCAGGTACTCAACAATATCTGCTGCCCGCTCAGGTACTGCTTTAACATAGAATAACGTAGCATCTGGCAATTCATCATCCACTTCAGTGTTAACTGGTGCGGATTCAATTCGCGAAACGTGATCGGCTAGATAATGTTGTTTTCCCTTTCGAACTACATTTCGAAAGTCAAATTCAGTCAAAAATAATAACCATCTTGCAATACGTCCAATATTGCACGTCTTGTTTACCAAGTAAAGCAATGGTTGTTGATCCGTATATAATACAAAGTGCATTTCCATGAGGTAGTGATGAAATTTTCGAACAAAAAAAATCATGGCCAATGCCTTACGTTCTGTTGTTGAATAATTTTTTTCTGGATCTGTAAGCTGTCTGCTTGCAAATCGAATAGAATAATCCTTCTTATAGTCACCTGGCTGCGTCAAAACTGATCCAATGGCGTATTTTGAAGCATCCGTATGAACATGAAATTCTATCGTCCAATCTGGAGAACGCAATATTGGTGCTGAAGTTAATGCTTTTTTTAATTTTGTAAAGGCCTCTAACCCTTCTATTGTCCAAATAGGAACAATAGTCAGTTTTTATATAGGTTTTGCTAAATCCGCAAAGAAGATAATAAAGATTCGATAGTAGTTCGCATGACCCATAAACATGTAAACTCCACGAATTGTTGTTGGCGGTGGCAATTCCACAATAACTCTGATCTTAGAATAATCTGTGGCAATACCATGTCTTGATATCACATGTCCAAGCACAACTCCGTGGGAAACCCATATTTGACATTTTTCTGGATTAAGAGAAATCTGATATTTGCGACATTTTCAAATCCTTTTTCCAATCGATCCAGGTGGTCTGTATCTGTACTATGAACCAAGTCGTCCAAGTAAATTTCAAATTTTTTTTGCAGATAATCTTTAAAAGCAAATTGCATTACTCTTTGGAATGAACTTGGTGCATTACAGTGTCCAAACGGCATTACTTTGTAAGCATAGGTGCCCCATTTTGTTGCAAAAGCAGTTTTGTGGCGATCGGCAGGTGCGATCTTAAATTGGTTTTAACCACTAAATCCATCCAGAAAACTATAAGCTTCCGCTTGCAAGGCGATCCAAAATGCTTTCAGTAAAAGGTAACGGAAAGTGATCCTTCCGCGTCACTTTGTTCAACACTTTGAGGTTCACACAGATCCTCAATTTCTCATTTTTCTTAGGAACAATGACAATCGGTGAAATCCATTCAGTATGCTCGATCTCATAAATAAAATCGGCGTCAAGTAGTCTCTGAAGTTTTCTCTTTATCAGATCCGCTACATTAGGATTACAGCGATAGAACTTTGTGACCTTTGGAACTAAATCAGGTACTACAGGTATGGTATGTTCAATCACTGATGTCGGAATACCCTTCAAATCTTGAAAAGTCCGTGCAAAGCAATCTTGATACTTAATAAGTACCCCGCTTGATACTGTTCAGGAGTAAGTTATGATCCAACTTGTACAATCTTTTTCGGTTCTCCTGGCTCGGCAAGATTCATTAGATGCGTCTTATTTGGGCCATCGTAAACTTCTTTAGATTCTGGCATGTGTTCTTCAGGTTCACGATGTGCTTTATGTAACATGATAACCACATCATCCAGTGTATAACGTTTAAAATGCTCGGACTGGACTATATCATGATGGACTATGCTTGCTTGTTCTTTTTCGAAAGGACTTGTCTTGGATCTTCGTTTAGCCTTCTTAGCAAGAATTGATCGTGGAGGTGATGACTTTTGAGATGATAAATCTTTCTTCAAAGGTGAAGACTTCCTAGATGATGATGTCTTACTAGAAATCTGACTTGAAGAATCATCCTCGACTTTTCCTTTGCCTTTATCTAATAAAGGTGGCACTTCCTTTGAATCAATCTTTCGAGGGAGATTTTTCCATTTCAGGACTGTATTATAATGTTGCTTAGCTAATTTCTTCGTCATCAATCCTATGATCCGTCTTCCTTCAATATAACTGCTTTGGGCGGTTTGATTGTTGGTTCATCATGAACATTACGCACTCCAAATCTGGTCGGATCCATATGAATTAGAATATGCTCATCCGTAAGTTCTGCATTGTCATCATAAGTCAAGGCATGACTCACATGAATGAGTTCATCCTCAATCGGATCTGGTATAGGTTTTGTTGATATCCAAGCTACATTCAGCACATTTAGTGAAAACGTGATTGGTGTATCCAAAGTTCGATCCAATAAGGAAATCTCACTCAAATCTGATTTATTATCTTGTTGACACATATATCCTACTGTACAGTCAATCGTTGCAAGAGCTTCATTCCAACTGACCATATCTGTTTGAGAATCGTAATGAGCAGGTTCACAATTTTCCAAAGTGATTTTTCCGATACCCCAGTTATGAATTACTTGCGCAACTTGTAACCATGGACGTCCCAATAGAACTCGGTAAACATTAGGCGCTTCTGGAAAGTCCATCACTACAAAAGTAATGACGAACTGTACTCCTACAATCCTGACAGGTATATCTTCCACCATTCCTTGTGGACGAACTGTCGTTTGATCAACTAGCTTAATAGCAAAAGTAGCAGGTTTGATCTTTGTAAGGCCCCATTTTGCACATAACTTTGTAGAGATCAGGTTAACTCCTGAACCGCCATCTATCACAACTGCTTCTTTAGAAAATTGTCTATGCTATATCGACAGAGTGATATTCTTTTGTTTACTTTCGCAAGTAGCTCCAACATGGAGTACTTCGTTAGATTCTTCAAATCCAGCACAAAAAAGTGGCTCCTGATGGACTTCTGGTTCTTCTTGAGCTAACTTTTGCGCTAAGACTTCTTTTGTTTTTTGCACCAACTTCAGGAACTCTCCCAATGAAATATTAATCTTACTAGATAGAATGTTCATCAGTACTTCTGTTTGCGATGCTTCTGGGTCAGTCATCTTGAAGGGTTCTTCAAGATGATGTAACCGATCATCCATATCCGTACGTAAATTTCTTGAAGGTTGCAATGGTGAAGACCGAACTTCAGTTGTTGATTTAGCACCTTCAAGCTCCTCTTCTTCTTGTAGATGTTTAATCCACTGTCTCATATTCTGATATCTTCGTTTTTCTGCATTAAGATTTGGATAGACTCCCGATGTTGTTGGTGTATTGTTCAATGGTATAGAGTCAACAGGTACTAGATCCACTACTGGTTCTTTTTTCTTCTATGCTCTGGTGACCACCATCAAATTTATAGGTGTTGTAGCTGTTGGTGGCTTCGGTCTTGCTGGACAGTCTTTATAGCAATGCCCATAACCACAGTCACGACAGAATGGTACAAATTTCTCTTTATTTGGACATTCTGCAACTCTATGATTTTCTCCACATGCAAAGCATCCAAGTGGTGCTCTGGTCCAATTTCTAGAAGCTTGTTGTTGAGCGACAACATAAATGGCATACTGTTCTAAAGATCCACCTTCTTGATCATAACCATAGTTCCATTGCTCAACACTTCTGTAAGGTTCTGGTTCCATCAAATTGGCAGGAGGAGCGGAGTGGTTTGGTGGGGCAGCTAAACGTTCCGGGTATCCAAGAGCAGATTGTCGTGGTCTTATTGCTACATTACCTCCATACTGTGGTTCTTGATATCCCATCTGGGCATACCGTTGTTGAATTATCCGAGGGTTGAAGTTGCAAAAAGCAGTCTCATGATTAGGTGAATTACACAGATGGCAAACACTGAGTTCCATTCGTTTTTTCAATTGAGGACACTCGTTCACTGTGTGATTTCCTGTACAAATAGAACACCAGACATTTCCCTTGGTAGGAAAAGTCTTTGCAAGCTTTTCAGGTTCCTTGTTTGCTTCCCCGTGGAAATTTTTCCAATGCTTTGATCTTCTCATCAAATTGAAGCTGCAACTTTTCCATCTGTTTTTGCTGGTTCTTCCCAAGTTTCTTGAACTCATTGAGCATCATTTCTGCAGTAACATTGGCATTCATTGATGCAATAGTGGTGGATGTCATAGTAGTCTGCCCTGCTGTATAAGGCAACATACTGATATTTGGCTCCTCATCTGAATCTTCATCCTCCTCCTAAATTGCATCGTCCATAGAGTGCATACTCATTATGACATTTTAACTCACGTCTGATCCGTTTAGATAGATGTGACAAAAACCACATAATCATGGCATTTTCGTTAATCAGCTTAGGTTCGCCTTCAGATCTAAGACGTTTCACCCGTTCAATGTAATCTCGAACCATTTCCCGCTTTCCCATTTTAATTTTACTTAAAAGTAGGAAAGGGTCTTTTATAAACTTTTGCGGTTTGAACCATGTAATAAGGGCTTGCTGAACAACCTCCCAATCTGTATGCTCAGTTTCATCTTGGTTATAGTATCAATCTTATGCTGCACCTGTTAAGGCCATAGGAAACAGCTTAAGTTTATCTTGAGGATAAATCTCACCATAGACTTCACAGGATTCAGCATAGATCTGAAGAAATCTAACTGGATTCGTTAATCCATTATGTTTGGGTAGATCCAAACGGGGTGCTCTTCTAACAATAATTGGATCGACTTCGTGTGGAGTACCTCTAGGAGCAGCTCCAGGGGAAGCCATCTTTACAAATTTAGATCAAGCAGATAATGAGATTGGATCTAGATTTCTTAATCACAACTATCTCAGATCAGATTTGCTAGATCTATTCCATTTTTCAAGAATTTGATTCAATATCACGAAAAACTTTTTGAGATTCGATCAATCGATACTTCTCAAAAACTGATAAATCTCTCAGAATCCAATTCAAATAATATCAGATTTGATCCAAATTTTGACAGAGACTTGATTTGGAAAATCAGAAACTTAAAATAGGTCTGGCAAAGGTTCACTAGGCAAAGATTGGCTCAGCGAAGGTTCAATAGTACTATTTTGGGCAAAAAACTCTCTGAACATTTTTTTTTTGATGATTTCTTGGGAAATAACCTTTACCGACCTCTCAGGTGGAAGATCTAACACATATACAATTATGGAAAAACGGGCGAAGGTTTATGACACAAGAGAATACAGTTTCTGATGGTTGTCGAGGGTAAAATTCAAGATTTTCTATGATTTGATCAAGAAGGATCTTTGTCAAACTCAAAAATAGTATTTTACTACAAATAAAATGTTCTGGAAACTTTCTGGCGAAGGATCAAGAGTAATACTGGTAATTTTGCAAAAAAGTGACTTTTTTTTGGCAAAAAGATGGCAATATGACAACTGATCCTCTAAAACCCTTTTTATTTTTGGTATTATTCTTCACCGACCTAGTAGTAGATGTGAAAATTGTCAACATTTCCTAGCTAGTTTGAGGCCTAAATTGGCTAAAATTGTAAATAGTTTTGGTTCTGGAGTTTCACACGTGTGAACCAGGCCACAATGTTTTTATTTACTGTATTTTTTCAGTATGATGAAGTGTCAAACTTCATACCCTTCAAAATGAGACCATTTTGATGTATTTTGGTCATATAAGCCATTTTTAGCTATTTTTCCTATATAGGGAATATCTAGGGTCAAGTACCTTCTAGAGAGAGGAGAGAGAGTCATCTTCCTCATCCATAAATAGTAGGGAAGTCGTGGAAAACAGGTTGGAGAAACCTTTTGTATGCTTCATTGAGATCAATAGATCATTGTCATTGTTTCTTCCTCCATTGAGAGCATTGTTGTGTGTATTGTCTTCAAGCTATTGTGTATGATCTTAGGTGCTTTCCAAAAGTGGTAGGCTGATGTATTATGGACTGTATAATGCTATTTTGGGCCGCACTTGATGTTTATGGAAGTTTCCATTTGTGATAAATGCTTTTTGATCAAGTTCTTTGCATTCTAGGTAGCATAGAATGTGTTGCCAATTCCTAGCTTATGTAGTTTGGAGTGCAAGCATTCAAGCCAATGATCTTGGAGTTTAGATCCACTTAGGATCTGTATTTTTCACAGTAGATAGCTCTGAATCACACCTGTGCACAATGAATCAAGCGAAGGTTCTTTTTTTGTATTTTTAGGATTTTGATGATTTTTTGGTGTGTTTTGACGGTTTTTCTGATGTTTTTGGAAATCTGCTAGGAATTAATCTTCGCCCTTCAAACTGAAGGTTCTGTGAACAAAACCAAAGGTGTTTGCAACTCGGCGAAAGTTTCTTGAAAGAGGGTAAAAAGTTCTAAACTTTGATGACGCTTTTTGCCTCTTTTTGACCAAATCTGACAGATTTGACCGATTTTTGTTATTTTCTCTGATATCTCAGATCCAAATGGATCTTAAGATTGGTGATTTGAATAACTTTTCCTATTTTAACAATCAGATTAGATTTCAAACAAGCAAATCCACTCAAATCAAGCAAAATCAATTCCAAACTAACCCTAAAATGCAGATCTAACACTATTCATGCCACGACAAGATGCCTACTGCAAGCTAACCATCCAACAATCATGCTGCAAACTGAAAAATTGGCATAGCTCCCCGACAACGGCGCCAAAATTCTAGTGTGTTTCTTTCCTTGCCTAACCTGAATCTAGCATCATAGAGACGGAGTTAGTTGTCACGAGTAGGTTTGTTCCCATGAGGGCGATAGTTTAATTCAGATTTCAGCATGAATGGAAGATCTAATTCTAACTCTACATCCATTAACCCTACTCATTAACGCTAAGATCCATTAACACTACGATCCAAAACAAAGATAGCTTACTCTTTCTCTCTCTTCTCTTTCTTTCTCATAACCAAGTTAAGTCAATTTTTGGCAAAACTTGGGAACGGACATTGGCTAGCAGCAAAAAGAGTTATAAGATATTTAAAAGGGACTATGAAATATGGGCTTCAGTTTAAAGTTATTCATGAGCAAATGATAGGATTTGCAGACTCCGATTGGGCATGGGAGATGTTGATGACATGAAGTCGACATGTGGCTATATATTCAAGTTTGTAGGTACATGCATTAGCTAGAGTTGTAAAAAGAAAACCACACTTAAAGAACTTAAGATTGATGCTTCAAAGATGATCTTCTACAATGATAATCAAGGATGCCCAAGAATGCAGGTTTTCATAAGAAAAGTAAACACATAGCAATTCAATATTAGTTTGTCAGAGATTCGGTTCAAGAGGGAAAGCTTAATTGTAAATTCTTGTCCCACCAGCTCCATCATTGCAGACATTATGACCAAAGGATTGAAGGGTCACAGGCTTATGTTTTAAGAGATCTGATGGGTATAACAGAGATTGAAAATAATGGAAATAAGTATTCATAGTTGACTGTGAAGTGAGAGAGGGATTGTTAGTTTATAGTTACACTTCACAGTTAGTTGAAACATTGGTTAGTTTGTTAAATGGCTTTGTTATTGAGGTTAGAATTTCATTTTGTTTAGCTTAATGCTTAATGTCATATGACATTGAAAGGCGGTTATATGTAGTTTTAAGTACATGTCATGGAATGATATCATATGAAGATGTGAAGCTAGTTTGGGACGGCCAACTCGAGGCTTGCCTATATGTATTGTGTATAGAGATCAATGACTATGCTTTTTTGCAAAGTGTGTAAAAAATTCATTGTCCTTTTTGTACCAATGTTTTGCATGCATTCATGAATCGAATGATTGTATTTATTTTGCACTAGTAGATCCATACTGTTCTCATATTTCAAAGATCTGTTAAATAGCACAAAAATTAACAGTGAGAGAGCTATTACCCTTGAGCTTGGGTTTCCAAATGTAAAACACTAGAATAAAACCAAAATAAAACCAACAAGTTTGAATCGTATAAGTATGTTTGCGTGTTCGGCTGCAACATCCAAGCAGCATTTTGGATAGTGGAACATTCTCCAAATCGCTATTTAAGAAAAATTCAAGAAAATAACACTAGATAGCCTATATAAAAACCTAAATAGCAGCTAAAAAAGTTTACAAATTGCCCCTACACAATTCTACACAAAAAGAATACAAAAAAACGACAGAGATTTTGTTTTCTTTGAAAAAGGAATTGAAAATTTTTGGACGTTCCGGGAAACCTTAATGGAATTTCCCGGAAAACCTTAATGGGATTTCCCGGAACACATTATGGCTCGAAAGCGCATCTAGTGAATTTTCATAAGAAAAAAAATCTAGAAATTTTGAAGCCAATAGATGAAATGCCCATTTTAGCAATGGAGGTGTAAGAATTTATTGAGTTTTGGGGAGCACTTTGGAAGCCACCTAAAGTGGGGTTTTGAGTTTGAGGGGTGGCTGTCAAATTATGGAGGGTGGCTGCTTTAGAAGCTAGCATTTGGCTATCGTGTTTCCGACCGTTAAGACAACTTCCTTTTCTTTATTAAATTCTGAACCAAAATCAGAGAACCCATCTCCCGATCCATGGTTTCCATTCCTATGGGCATCGTGTGATCTGCTGCAGTTTGTGTTTCACACAACATATTGCTAAAAACAACTCTCTCCATCTTGTGATTTTAGTGAATTCTATGCAACAAGCTTCCTGCCTCCTTTTTCAACAATCTGCAGTGGAAGCAGCAGATCTCCTCATGCTAGGGGACATATTCTCAGCTGTTTCTTGCCCCCCTCCTGGGACAAGCAAAGGGGGTCTTCTGATGCTTCTTCCATCCTGTTTTCTTCCATAAATTTGATATAATTATAATATTCTTGTTGCTATTTTTTTCATAGCTGTTCGTTTGCAGCCACAATGCAAAGTTTGATTAATAACAATAATAGTTGAGATTTCAATTGGGTTGATTGTGGGTGCAGAGAGCTAGCTAGCAAGGGAACCCAATGTCAACGAGCAAAGCATACGGGCATTATCAGCTCTTCGATTTCACCACTCTGTCTCCTTCAGCCCAGAAAAGAGTCTACAGGGATGAACAGGTATTTAGCTGCTAGCTTTTTCCGATGTACCGTAAATGATTGCCCAAGGGGAAAAAATCTGAAGACTGGTCCATAATCTGGTTGGGTGAAACAGGGGGATAGATTCATACCAAATCGGAGTGCTATGGATCTGGAAATAGCCCACTTCAATCTGCTAAACGAAAATGCTGCAACAACAGCCACTGAATTCACTTCACCTGTCAAGGTACTCTCCCTCATGTTCACGAAACCATTATAAATTGCTCCTCTGTAGTAGAGTGTAATCAGATATTTGAACTAGAGTACTGGAGGAGTAAAGGATTGATTCAGATCGGAGGAAGCATGTTTCATAACACGGTTGATGCCTGAATGGCAAGGAAAAATCTCTCAGCAAACTGGGAATTTCTGTTGCACACTAAATAAGAGTATAGAGAAGACAGATGGGATCACCTGGAAAGAGGACTGCATAATCTTTTCCGTGTAGCTTAAAGAAGTAGAAGCTAGAAAATTATGATTTAGCCACGACTAGCAGCAAAGGAATTGGGTCTTTTGCAATGATCTAAGGTCATGGATATGGTGAAAAATTTAGATGCCACATCAGTATCATTAGGTAGTCTAGACTCAATTCTCGGAAGGACAACTTGTCTTGGGAGTTTTTTCAGCAAAACAGTCTATTCATTGACCTAGGAAGAACCTCTATATCTTGTCGGTGGATGCACAAAAGCACATAAAGACATGCTTAATGTTGTTTGGAAACTAATTTTGGAAAGCTAGTACTGAGCCAAATATATCTTGCCACCACCTCACACACAATCTTGTGACTGTCATCCCTCCATTAGGATTCTGCGGTATTGATTCTACTCTCTGATTTGAAAGTGATTTTTTATAGATCTATATCCTGTCTGAGTTGAACAAACCTGCAAGATAGGATTAAGTCCATGAAGCCACTGTCAAAATCGACATTGGTGACATAATTGTAGTCGTACAATAAAGTTCACAGGGTTACAAAATGAATGCATGCTCGTTCCACATACAAACTAAATCATACTTTTGTTTAGTGCCTTACTTGCAATAATCATCTACCTGGGTCCTTGCAGCTTGCCCCTCATGTTTTATCCTCATATTCCAGTCATTCCAATTTCTTACTATAATGTGTTTGCAGGAGGAGTACAAGCGCAAGCTAGCCGAGAATTTATTGCATGAGGTTCAATCACCAAAAAGCCCCAAAATTTTGGCATTCAACAGAAGGCCAACGTCTCCATTGACTGGGGAAATTGAGCAATCTTTGCATGAGTATGCTGCTTTGAATGACATAAACAGCTCCCCCTCGTACCGGCATATTTCTTCCGTAAGATACTCTCAAAATTATACCATGTTTGGCATCATCTGTTACCTAGGACAGGCACAATGATTCATGCTATAATTTATTTTGCAGACACCAGAAAGGATTTTGGATGCACCTGATCTGAAGGATGATTATTACTTAAATCTGATAGATTGGAGCTGCCAGAACATATTGGCAGTTGCGCTGGGAACGAATCTGTATTTGTGGAATGCAGAAACAGGCATGACAAGTCGTCTCATGAGCACAGATGATGAGGATAATTATATAACAAGCGTTGCATGGGCCAGGAATGGAAAGGATATTGCAGTTGGGCTGAAGAATGCAGAGGTCCAGCTTTGGGATTCGGACAAAAAATTTCAGGTAATTAATCACATTTGCCCTCGCACACATGGGCAGTGTCAGGATGAATTGCATCCAGTACGAAAAAAGTGATCAGTTTCACAATTACAGAGCCCTTGATGAATCAAATATAATATGAGAAAAGTGTTTGTTTTAAAATTATAGCCCCTGACGTGCATGGTCTTTGCAATATCTAATGCCCAACTTCGTGCCAAATAATATTGCTAGAATTTCTTAGGAATGTGGAAGATGGTATTTGGTATTTAATGTGATTTGAAATGCAGGTAAGGAAGATGACAGGCCACTCTGCAAGAGTTGGAAGTTTGGCATGGAATGGACAAATTCTCACGACCGGTGGTCGTGACAGCAGGATTATCAATCATGATGGTATGTTCTAGAGCCACATACACAATGACAACATAAATTTTGACATTCAATTGATTTGCATCAAAGTGACAAATGGGTAACATTTGCAATAGCTCCATTCACTTCTTGAGGTCCTAGACAACAATGAGATGAGGTCCAAATACTGATATGCTTGGATGGGAGGTTGAAAAATAACTTTATTTGCAGTTCGCGCGGGGGATGATAGGACATCACATCTGATTGGCCACCGTCAGGAAGTGTGTGGACTCAAATGGTCACCATCTGGTCATCATCTTGCAAGTGGGGGAAATGATAACTTACTTCACATCTGGGATGGAGCTGCTGTTTCAGCTTCTTTATATTCATCAACTTCAAGAATGCAGTACCTTCACAGATGGAATGATCATCAGGCTGCTGTCAAAGCCCTTGCTTGGTGCCCTTTTAAAGCTAATCTTCTTGCCTCTGGAGGAGGGACTGCCGACTGCTGTATCAAATTCTGGAATGCTCAAACTGGTGCTTGCGTCAGCAGCGTGGATACTCACTCTCAGGTTGTAAAGCATGCCTGCTCACTGCCTACTAAAAGGATCTAATTCCATGCTATAATTTGCCATCTTATATTGATTTCTTGGGGTGGTTATCGCAGCTTTCGCTAATTTTTCAAGGGTGATGTGGGTCTATAGCAGCAACATATTTGTGATGATTGCCTGCAGGTGTGTGCACTTCAATGGAGCATTCATCAGAAGGAGATCTTAAGTAGTCACGGATATAGTCAAAACCAGCTGTGTGTGTGGAAGTATCCGTCGATGACAAAAATCGCAGAGCTAAAAGGCCATGCTGCTAGAGTCCTTCACCTTGCACTGGTATTTTTCCATTTCAAATTGTAAATTTTGTTGCAAAAGCAACAACACCTGATTGATCATTACTGTCTTTGGAGGCAAAAATCATTGTCTGTCATCACTGTCTATGTATTCCTGCATGTGGGTTTTGTTAATCACTCTCTGTCATCGCTGTCAATGGATTCCTGCACGTGGAATCTGCTTGCAGAGCCCGGACGGAACTACAGTGGTCTCTGCAGCTGCAGATGAAACCCTTCGGTTTTGGAAAATCTTCTGCCCACCCTCGTACAAGAAAACCAGCACCAAGGGAGATGAATCTGGTGGATTTGCCCATATCAACATTCGATGAATCGAGATTAAAGAAAACAAACATCACATAGAACTGGTGTAAATCAGGAGATGAAATCCATCATATGCTTGCCAGCTATTACCTCTGTGTCCTATCCCATCTGGCATAAGGATGATGCAAAATATGCCGAGCAAAATCACTTTGAGCATTTTTCAACAGAAGAATTTAGACTATTATTTTGGCTGTATTGTATATACATTGAATCTTTCCAAAGTATGAACAATAATTCGGGATTCCCCTGGATTTCCATCAACGAGAAGGATCCCTGCAATGCTTTTCAGCATTCTCAGCACTGTAGGACATGTTTTCAGTTGAGATCAATAACTTTGATTTAATGCTTCATGTAAGAAGATCCGTTATAGTCCTTTGGATCTTGCATTCATACAAGGTGCAAATTTTTGGGCCAGGATCTTCTCACATAAAAGAGATCTATCCTGGATCTCACCAAAAACACAGTCACTAAACAAGCAACTAATACTAGATAACCTATTGCTTAGCATGAATCCATATTCCATTATTTTCTAAATTATGGCTTCTTTGACTTAACCCATGTAAATTTCCTACTTAATGTTTTTGTTAGTTTCTTTTTTTGGTTGTGAGTGCTATCCTAATAGGGAGCATGGGAGCAAATGCAACCAACTGCCTTTTTGAACATGAAACTCACAACTTATCAAGAATTTGTATGTATATGTATCTATGTAGTGAAATTACATTGTGTTTTTGTGTTGTCATTTCAACATAGACACGTGTACTAAATTATTGTGGTTTTAATTATATAATATGCCTCTAGCTTGTTGATTCAAACAATACATTTCAGCACTTGAAAATATAAACTTTAACGTGCCATATTTATTTCAATAGAACTCAAAATTGACATTTTTCTTGAAGGGCATGTTGTTATGGTTGTATAGGATTAATAAAGGTCAAGAGTCACGAAAAATTAGTAGTGAAATCACAAAACTCACATTTAAAAATATCATAGTTTGACAAGTAACCTTGCATGTTTGACACATGATATCTTGCTTGCAATTTGCTCAAACTTAGTGGGTAATTTTTTTAATCGATAAATGTATATATGAAGAACATGTTTGTAATGTTAAGAATGTAAGTATCATCTAATATGTGAACACTTCTAGTGTACAACTACTTAATGTGTGGGTCCCGAAACGACACGTAGAAGAACACAACTCTTCGACGTCATCATCTTCCTCCATTATGTAATGAGTAGTTTGCTCTAGATCCATTGTTAATTATTAATATATCTATTAGTTAGTAACTGCCCACATTCACTCAGTGCTCTCTCTGCACTGCTATGTATTTTGTAATATGGTATAAGAGCCTTTGTGCTGAAGTAGATTTTGAGTAAGGAAAATCGATGGAGAACCACTAGTTTGTGATATTTTCTATTATAGGCCAATAGCCTATCGCTGACTTTCACCTTGCCAACTACTCTCAACGCATTGCAACTGTAGACCCATTGGTCAATAGCGCATGAAGGGATGCTTGTTGGTCTGAAAGGTTGTTCTTGGAAAATGGTCTATTGTAGTGTGATGAGCCTCTTACTTAATGTGCATTGAAGTCCTTTTTGCTTAGAAGACACCTCTTCGATCTATAAATTGTTGAAGAAGCCAATCATCACAATTTTTAAGAACTCCATCATTGTTTGTTGATGGGTTTATTGTCTTTATTAGCCATGACAGTTGTTGTCTTCCTAACAAGCACCAAGAGTGGGATGATCATGTGCTTGCAGAGATCTTTACTTCTAAAGAAGATATGACATTGATGTTGGGCATTGAGTGACTCCTCGGTGCATGAACTACGTCTTCGGATTTGATCTATCCTCGATAATTCGAGAATAGTTCTCCAAGCTTCGAAGTCACGAGAATCGAAACAGTTGATTCCATAGACACACACAAATTCATTCAGTTGTAGAAATGTGTAAAACATATCAGATAAAGAGCATTACAATCGACATTCACTATCAGTCATAAAACAATTCAATCTATGAATTGTTTATTAGCAAACCTCGACTCAAACAAAATAGAGAATTATGCAAGCGACATGACACGACAATGCACAATATGTACTAGAACGAATTCAATTAGTTCAAAAGAGTGTACATACTGTTCCAAGCCCACAAGGCAGCCAACCTAGCCTACCACGCAGGGTAGCAAATAGAAATAAACTATAAGTAGTCATAGCCAGCCGAATACAAGCCGTTGCAGACAAAGAGGGGGGTCCCCCTCAAAAACTTGCTGATTCCTAGTCATCCAAATCTTCCACAAGACTGCTAGCCTGCACACATGCCAAAATGTAAGAGTAGAAGAATCTGTCAGCAAGGAATCCCTCAGCAGAATGGTGCCAGTGTCCAGAAAGAAGGTGAGACCCCACTACGAGAAAATGTGACTCAACTCCAGTGAAAGATGATGATGATAGTGAAAAAACAAGTGCTCCACCGTTTGTTCAACCAGCTGATAGAGCGGGCAAAGCTATTCAGCAAGGAAGGGCCATTTAGAAAGCAGAAGTAGGGATTTAGTCAGGATGCGATAGACCATGTATCTCAACTTTCCTACAGGCAGCAAGCGGGCAATTTTGAGGCCAGGTGTCTCGGCTTCCCTACAAGCGAAGAATCAGAAGCCATCAAGAGGCGGTATAGGTAGTCTAGGAAAAGTTAGAGAAGATGGCGACAATGCAAGGAGGAATAATCAAAGAGGAAAGAGGAAAGGGTAGGATTCCACCCCAAAAGATCGAAGGGCAAAATCGGGGAAATGTGAATCGGACTGGCACAAGAAGCGGCTAAGAAAATCAGACTACTTTCCGAGGAGGAGAGAATGGAGGCAGGGAGGACTTGACAAGGAGGGACATGGACTAGTTGAGCAAGAGACAACAGGCCTTTAGTGGCTAGAGAAAGGCAAAGATGAGGATGAGAGCAGAAGAGAGGCTACGCATTAGACAGAAAAAGAGATGAAGTCCAAATGGATTTGGAGGAAGGGAGGGTGGAGTCATCTCTCTAGGAAAGAAAGGAGCGAAGGTGAAGCAAAAGGAGCGCCAGGTTGGTCAAGACAAAGGACCTTTAAACTTAAAGGAGCAGCCAAAAGCCAAAATGCTAGCAAGACTAGGAGGGCGAAGCAGGGGAGGTACCACAACCGAAGAAGCCATAAAGCAAAGGAGAAGAGCATGCCAATTCTGAGAGGGGAGAGTGAGGGGCAAAAGTCTACGAAGGACCAAAGAACAGTTTTTCACAGCAGGGTCAGGTATACCAAGGCCTCCATCCTGGGTAGGCACCATACACACCAACCAGGGAAGAAGAGGATGCTTCCTCGCCCAAAGGAAATAACGTAGGGCCTTAGCAAGAGAGTCATGCAAGGCGCGGGTGGAGACAAAAAGAGAGAAGAAAAAGACCGGCAGGGTAGATAGGATATGGCGGACAACTATCACCCGAGAGGGAAAGGGCATAAAACGAGTGTCCCAAGTGGCAAGCTTGTCAGAAAAAGACCGAAGGAGCCACTGAGAGCGTTGGGCGGAGGACAGATGGATACCAAAAGAAATGCCTAGAAGCTGGGTGACCGTATTGTGTGGGACAATGCGAAGACCGAGAGAGGAGACTCAAGTGGGCATAGTAGAGTGGATAACATGGTTCGTATTTCTTGGAGTTAATAAGGGAGGAAGAGCAATAACAGAATTCATTAAAAAGAGAAAGAAGATGGAGGACATGGGGTTCTAAAAGAAGAGAGAGTAGAGTGAGTTCATTAGCAAAGAGCTGATGGGAAAGCGTCCCTAGAGGAGTTAGGACCAGAGAGATATGAGAGAGGGAGGCTGCCTCATGACAAACACAAGAGAGGGGTTCTGTAGCTATCGAAAACAACATGGGAGACAAAGGACAGCCTTGGCAGCAGTCGGGACAAACTTAGCAGGAGACAGCCATTGAAGAGGATCTTGGCTGAAGAGGATTGGTAAAGAGCATGCACGAAGTTCAGAAAGACAAAGGAAAACCAAAGGCTTGACAATTCGCCCAAATATAGTCCTAGCTGATCCGATCAAAGGCCTTATTATCGAGGTCCAGGCGGAGGATAAGAGAGGGGATGGTGGAGGCAGATAGAGAGTCCACGACTGTCCACACATTGAGGATGTAATCCATAATGTTACGGCCCTTAATAAAACCAAACTGCTCAAGGGAGAGGAGAGAGTGAAGGAGGGGAGACAAACTGCGGGCCATGGCTTTAGCCAAGATTTTGTAGGAGGTGTTCAACATAGTGAGGGGATGAAAATCCGATATCAGAAGAGGTGAAGAGACCTTGGGGATAAGTTTGACAAGACCTTCAGAGATGGACATGGGCAGGATGGAGGCAGAGCAAACTAGGTTACAATATGGAGAAGACCTGGGCCCAACATGTCCCAGAACTGAAGAAAAATTCAGGAATGACCCCATCCGGTCCTGGAGTCTTGCCAAGAGGCATGGAGAGAAGGGTAGCCTATAGCTCAGGCAAGGAGAAAGGCTTGTCCAACATGGAAATCTGATCAAAAGAGAGGAGACACTCAGCACGACAAAAGGAGTGAAAACGGAGAGGGTTCGAGGGTGACACGGGCTGAAAAGACTACAAAAGAGAGAGAAATGTCAGGACCATAACAAAGGAATCGGAAATGATACAACCTGAAATAGAAAGAGAATGAATAAAAGAGGAAGAGTGTTTGCGGCGTAAGGCACGAAAGAAGAAGAAAGTGGGCAAATCACCCTGTCGAAGCTAGTTGACTTAGAGCGAAGCTAAGGCCTGTGGCCAGATGATAACCATGGCGACGAAGAATGACTTGATAATGTAGCTGAAGACTAGAGTAAAGCATGGAGTCCTTGGCCACAGTCTAGGTTGCAGTGATGCCTTGCAGGAGGGTCACTGCCAGGGAGCGAAGCCTAGAATAAGAGCGAGAGAAGGGCTTGCCAGCGTGCCTAAGAAGAGCCAAGCCGTTAGTGAGCATGTTAGCAAAAAAGGGAGAGGAAGCAAGGGTGGACTACAAGCATCATGAATAGCCGGAGAGGATAGGAGGGAAGAGTTCATAATGTAAGGGAAACATAAGCTTAGAAATATTTGTCTTAAGTTTTTCTAAATTAGAACTTTTGAAGTTCTAAGTCCTAAGTTAGAAGTTCTAGAATGGTTAGAAATAAGTTGATACCATAAGTTAGTGGATACTTATGGAAGACCCTCCTTGCCATAAAAGGAGAGGTATTTGCCATGTACATAACACTTTGAGATTAAGCTATATCATGCTTCTCTGTTTTGGAGATTATCATTCTATTTCTTTGTGTTCCCATTGGAAGGTGAATAGCTTGAGGGAAGGTGCTCGGGCCTCCTCTTGCCTCCTTTCATTGGTTTTTATTGTGGCATGCTTTTAATTGTTTATTGTTTAGTATTAGCCGCAATCTCCTTCATTTCCCTTTGGGTGTTAGACTAGAATTAGCTAAGCCATCTTGCTAGTTGGGTACTGTCTTAACAAGGTTTTAATTAGTTGTATTTACATTTTTGAGCACATGTTGGGAAGCCTTGGTGATCCCTTCCGTTCTTGTTTGTTTATTTCCATTTGAAGCTTTGGTAGGTTCTTAAAAAGTGGACGATCTTCTCTACACTATACTACACCCGTGAGTAGATCTAACCACCGCATAAACTAGATTTACTTCCAACATTGGTGCCGTTTCCACTTTTTAAGCTTTTTTCTGTCTAGTTTTTTTTTCTTTTGTTTTTTTCACCTCTGTGTTGTGTGTATACTTGCTTGCTTTTTATCTTCCAACCACAATACGAGCCTTCTCTTCAGGTCCTACACAAGCTGCGAAGCAACTTGTCAAGTCGGGGGGAAGCACTAAAAGTGCCAACTTGAGCATTTTTTTGAAAAGAAGTGACCCAAGTGACATTTTTTTCAACCAAACAGGTATATCAGAATTCGTCAGTCTGTCTACAGCCATAACAGACCCTGATCTTTCATTTTATCACCTCCGCAAATTTTGACCCAATTCAGATTTTGGAAAACATCTTTGATATATTGTCAAAATCCCTTATTTTCCACCCAAATCTTCGTCTTAGAATTCGTCGACTTCTCTGAGGCTAGTCTCCTCTAGTAGCCTTGCGAATTCTATCTCAGAGATTTTGCCCGTTTTCTATCAGAAAGTCACATTTTTTATCATATCCTCTCTTTGTCAGCCAAACTCTGTTGGGGGTATTCCCAACATAGAGCGAATAAAAAAAAGAGAGTCAATAAATGTGTTGCGAGGGCATGGCTTCCTGCGCTTATAAGTCCATGACCCAAGGAGTACGCAAGGCGATTGTAAATAGAAATAATGGACTTGGGCCCCTTGTAATTAAAATAAAACTTGAGGCCCAAAGTTATTTTAAACTTAGAAGTTTATTATTTTAGAGTTGGGTCCAACTTTGGACTCACATGAATCTTGTGAATTCTAATGTACTTTTTGTGGAGCCTTGGATTAAGTTGGATCCAAGATGAATGGTTAGGATTAATGTAAATATTAGCCAATAGAATTTTGGCGCAAGGGCCTTTCCCATTTATAAAAAGGCACCATTTGTACTCTATTTTTCATGCTTAATGAGAAGGATGAAACTCTACTATTTTGGAGAGCCAAAGCATCCTCATTTGCTAAGCACTCACTCTAAAACTGAAAAGCTTCTCCAATTCCCCATGGTACTCTATGGAACATCCAGAGAGTGGTATCTTAACCTTGAAACTCCTGATCTTGCTTTTTGGACCACTCTCAAGGATGCCCTCTTGCTGGCGCCTTTTGTTGTCTTGTTGATCTTCTAGGAGATCCTCCTGGAACTGCAATGCCTTTGCCTTTCTCTTCTCTACTAGGTCCGAAACCATTTCGGTTTACAGGTACTGTAGTAGTAGGCTACCTCTCGAAACTTTCTTCGTCTGATTCGTCATTCGAATGCGAAGCGACTCTAACATTTTCATCTTCGTGTTTGTCCTCTACTCCCTCTGTCACAATTGGCAGATCATAGTCCTGTCTTTCAAGAACTTCATAACTGACAGGATCATCGTTGGCCATCGTTCTGCTCTCATCAAACTTGACATCTCTGACTGTCTTCACAGTGTTTGTCTCTGGCATGTAGAGACTGTAGTATGATGAATTATTGTCATATCCTACAAGATATCCCTGTTCAGCTTTCTCATTTAGCTTCTTTTGAAGCTTATCAGGAATATGTGCATAAGCTGCACAACCAAAGATTCTAATGTGAATCATATTGGGTTTTTTTCCCCACCATAATTCATGTGGTGTCGTGTGATGAACACTAGACTTTCCTGTCCTGTTCTGAATGTAAGTAGCTATAGCTACTGCTTTAGCCCACAGTACTCTTGGAGCTTTCGAGTAGGCCATCATGCATCTGACAGCTTCCATTAGAGTCCTATTCTTTTTTTTTGCAACACCGTTGTGTTGCGGTGTGTAAGATGCAGTCCTTCTGTGAATGATACCACGATCATTGCAGAAGTTAGAGAATCGATTTGAGATGTATTCTCCATCTCGAATTATTATGATCTGCTTCACTTTATTACTAAAGCATCTCTTTGCCCAACACATACTCTGTGAAATTGTCAAATGCTTCTGATTTGTTGTGAATAAAATAGACTCTGAAAAATTTATTGCAATCATTAATAGAGGTAATGTAATATTTCGAGCCTCCTACTGAGATCACATTGAAAGGACCATAGATGTCAGAATGCACTAACTCCATAATCTTGGTCGTTTTGTAGGAGTCCTTGACAAATGGAGTCCTTGACATCTTATCCTTCAGACATGCCTCACAGGTCATCAAACTAGTTGCATTCGAGATGCTGACCCCTGTGATTGCTCCATGATGGGTTGCTTGATATAGTGCCATTGAATTCATGTGGCATAGTCTCCTGTGCCATAGAGTGTCTAGCGAATCATCATGAGTTTGATGCACTTGATCTGCAGACAGACATATCTTCAAGTGATACAGGTTGCCTTTTCTTCTACCTTGAGTAATCAGAATACTGGTACTTGCATCAACAATGTTGCGTGCTTCGTTTGAGAACGTCACACGCATCCCTGCATCAGCTATTCTTGCCACCGATAGCAAGTCCTGTTGTAGTGTAGGCATGAGCAGAACATCTTTAAGTCATCTATCTCTGCCATTAATGTTGAGCCACATTGAATCAATACCATTCACTTGGTGTTTTGATCCATATCCAAGAACGATAAATCTTGATGGATCTACACTTCGAAAATCAGACATGATTCGTCTTGATGTAACAAAGTGTGAGGTAGCTCCTGAGTCAAGGATTACTTCTTGTGTGTCAAGTGTTGACACTGCACACATGTCTGCACAAATGACTCTGCACACATGTCTGCACAAATGTAGGCGGTCAAATTACCACGATTCAATCTTTCTTCGCCCATTTTTGAGCTCTCTGACTCCTCGACATAGGACAAACTATTATTGTTCTCCTGTCTATTTTGTGCTGATTTGTTTCTTGGGTTCAGGCGACAGTCCATGACTGCATGACCTTTCTTGTGGTAGTGGATACACTTAATTTTTGGATTTGTTGCACTGAGATAGATTAATAGTGCATCTTCTTCTTTCGGATTCTTTGGTGATTGCTTATGGCGAATGCTTGATGTTCCATTTCTGATTGTTGACATGGTATCAGAGCGGCAATAGTCCTGCGTTCCTAATCAGTGGATACAGCTTGTCACAGGATCCGCAACGAAGTGAGAAAGTCCTTCAAGGGAGGTGAAAGCTTGGAAAGATAAAACCGGCTGGAAGAAATCCTTCTTTGGTGTATTTTGCAGGTTTGGAGCTCAGAATCATCAATGGGAAACGAAGACACAGTCCCAGAGGCATCAAAAAGGCTAGGGCAGCATCAAACAAGTTAAAAATCTGTTGAGTGGGGCAATTTTTACAATACTTCCTAGTTGTTGTGAAAAGCACAGTCCCAGAGGCATCCAAAAGGCCAGGGCAGCATCAGACAGATTGAAAATCTGTTGAGTG
This sequence comes from Diphasiastrum complanatum, assembly GCA_029204225.1. NCBI lineage: Eukaryota > Viridiplantae > Streptophyta > Lycopodiopsida > Lycopodiales > Lycopodiaceae > Diphasiastrum > Diphasiastrum complanatum. The sequence goes on along the minus strand of CM055114.1, from coordinate 19,075,918 downwards.
GGAGAGATTCTTACAAGCAAAATTGAATAAAAAAGTGAAGAATCAGATACACGACTAGTAGTAGACTAATATTCATTTGAGATCATACAATCATACAAAATAATATGCGCATAATAGCTACAATATTATCTATTGATTTTCTAATTTTTCAAGCACTGTGCGACAGGTCCACACAGTGCATTGGCATGAGAGAAATACAGTTCCCTTACAAATAATGTCTTGTTTACTAGCGGACTTCTGGCTATTGATTCTCTTACAAAATTGTCTCGCACACAGGTGGACATGTATTCAGTATTTTTCATCTTACTATATTATGCATTAAGCACAAAGTATATAGTTCACGAACTTTTTCGTGTCGCGTCGTGTAACTTCCAGATTATAAAGATTAAACATCTAGAACTAATCACAAATTACAAGAGTGAGAAATTAGCTACGATCTAGAGTACTTCTGCTGATGTCATGATATCTGATCAAATACTTGTACCCCATGGTACTTGGCTGATTTTTTGGTCCTTTGAGGAGCACGACTGATTTTGTGTTGTGTTGTGTCATCTTTTGTCAAAAGTTCAGGATGAAAGCTAGCAAAGCTTTGGCAATAGAAACATTTTGTTTATTTAGAAGGAGGGTGCCCTGAGGAGTTGAATTAGTAGCCAGGTGGCCGATGATAGCCATGTGATCAGGAGGAACCTGGAGCGCAATTCACAGGGTAGGAGAAACCCTCCATAGCTGGAAGAGCTTGTGAAGGAGGAGGAGTCGGTGGACAAGTCGCGCAAAGTGAAGAAGAATGGGTACTCCATGCTTTTGAGTGTGTAGCGGCCGCAAGATATCTTAGCCATTGGATTGAGGACCCAAGAGATCAATGCATAGAATCTCTCAGACTAGAATCGTTTTGGGCCATTGGATTGATGATAGCTGTTGGATTAAATTGAAAAAGGCTAAAGGGAGTTAAAGTGCAAACTGGCCTTCAGCTTCATTAAAAATTTTCACTCTGAAATGGGAGTTGGGTCCCTTTACAAGTAAAGTTTGAAGTTACTTCAATAAGAAGAAACAGTTCAAAAACTAGAAAAGTTCCTATTTTTGGGTCCTTTATTCATTTTGACCCAAATGAAAGGCTATAACCCTCAAACGAAGGACACCCAAACTGTACCTACAAGTACGGTACTGCAAAATAGAGTGTTTGCCATGGAGAAAGTGTTCAGATCATGACAAAAGTGATTTCACCATTCCATTGGGCACGTAGTTGGGAGTTGGTGACAAAGTGCATTTTGGGAGGCGACGCCGATTTGGCTTTCAATTTGGCGGAAAAGCGGCGGGAGGCCTAGTAAGGAAAAAATTGCAGGTCATTATTCTCAACTTCTGACATCACGGTTGGCCTCGACATACAGCTTTTAGCCTACACTTAAAATTTTAAGCAATTTTGGGATGGCGAACATGGGAGAGTCCATTTTGAGTGAAACTAGCAAATTGGAAGGGATTTCCAACTATGTAGTGTGGAAATTCAAAATGAAAAACATACTGATAGAGAAGAAACTATGAGATATCATCATGGGTAACAAGAGAAGACCACCAAATGAAGCCGACATCAAAGCATTTGATAGAAAAACAAAAAGAGCCTTGACTTATATCAACCTGTTAGTGAAGGATCACATCATCACCCACATTTGTGATGTTGTTACACCCAGACAGACATGGGATGTGCTAAAGGAGCAGTGCGAGACGTCAAATCCATCCATGTTTTTGAGGTCAAAATTGAATAGTGCCCGCATGGAACAAGGAGAGCACATTCAGACATACATGACCAGAATCAAGACAATGAGGGATGGACTGCACTCTATTGGTGAGCGCATACATGATGTGGAGCTGGTGCATAATGCATTGTGCGGCATTGAAGAACCCTATTAGATGTTTGTGAGTGGAATAGCATCAAGAGAAAGATTGCCAACCTTTGACGAGCTCATAGGAATCTTGATGTAGGAAGAGCAACAACAAGAAATGGTGAAAGCTAGACATCAAAATACTAACGATCAGGCACTTGCGACATGCCAAAAGTAAGGAAAAGACAAGGGCAAGAAAAAGTCTAAGCAGCAATTTGCCGAGACTCAGGAGGATGAGGGATCTTGTAGCAAGACCAAGAAGATGGGCAAATGCTTCTGTTGCAGCAAAAAGGGCCATCGGAAGAGTGAATGTCAAAAATTCTTGGCTAAATCAAGCAAGGGGAAACCAAAGCAAGCAGGTAACCTTGTCAATGAGGGTGAGATTGAAGACTCTAGTGTCTTCATATTAGCATCGTCATCTAATCAAGATGTGGTACATTGACTCAAGAGCCACAAGACACATGACAAGTAACAAAGATTGGTTCAGTAGGTTGAAAGTGTTGGATAATGGAACATCCATTTCACAAGCAAATGGTGATGTGTGCAAGATCAAGGATATAGGCACCGTTTTAATCCAACTACCTGATGGCAAAAGCACGACGATCAAGGAGGTGCTTTACGTACCAGGTTTGAAGAAAAGTCTACTTTCTGTTGCTGTCATTACTGATCAAAAGTTGAAAGTAGAATTTTCCCATGATCGATGCTTTGTGAAAGATGTGAACCAAAGGCTCAAAGTCATTGCGGATGGTATAAGGGAGCCCAACACAAAATTGTACGAGTTGAATGCTACAATTAGAGGGCAACATAGACTTATCTTGTCCATTCCATTGCAAACTGAACTATGGCATAAAAGGCTTGGTCATTTGAACTTAGGACGCCTCAAGTTGATGAGAAAACTGGAAATGGTGAAAGGACTGCCTATGATGGAAGACCATTTGAAGACGATGTGTGAATCATGTGTGTACAAGAAGCAACATCGAGAAAAGTTCAACAAAGGTGGTATTGCAAGGTCAAAGAACATCTTGGATAATTCATACAGATCTATGCAGGCCTATGAGGACTATGTCCTTAGGTAAAGCCTTCTATTTCATGACCTTCATTGATGATATGTCACGCAAGATGTGAATTTACTTCTTAAAGAAGAAATCGGATGCATTTGCCACTTTCAAGAGCTTCAAAGCATTGGTCAAAAATCAAATAGGTAGGAAGATCAAAGTTCTAAGATTGGATAGTGGAGGTGAGTACAAGTCTACTGATCTCAATGATCTTTGTGAGCAATGTGGGATTAAAACATAATTTACGCAAGCTCATACTCTTGAACTCAATGGTGTAATTGAGCGCAAGAATCATATAATTGTGGAAAGTGCCAAATCTATGATAGCTGAGATGAAACTACCTATAGATTTTTGGTCAGAAGCATGAAGTCCACAGTCTATTTTCAAAATAGAAGTCCTACCATTGCCATACCAAAGATAACTCTTGAGGAGGCATTCACGAAGAATAAGCCAAAGGTGAATCATTTGCGAATCTTTGGATGTAAGGCTTTGTACACATTCCTAAGGAAGAGAGATGTAAGCTTGATGTAAAAGCTATCAAATGAATATTCCTAGGGTATGATGATCGTGTGAGGGGCTATAGGTGTTTCGATCTAGTCGAGAACAAAATACATGTTAGCCATGATGTTATCTTTGATGAATCTAAGACATATGAAGACGAGCATGCTGAGAAGATGGACACATCTAGTGGAAAATATGGTATAGTGAGGATTCCTTTTGATGATGATCCATTTATTGACCTTCTTAGTGATGGACATGAGGACACACCTCAAGATACTACTACTCAACCTCAAGAGACAGTTGGAGAGGTAGAGATAAGCTTTTTGGTGCAAGAAGAATTGAAGTTGCAGGTGATAAATACAAGGAGAAAGATGTACCATGGGATACATTTTCACCAAGAAGCCATTCACCTGATAGGAAGCTCTCTAAGTGGTTTGAGAGATTGATGGAGAGCCGCGACATGAATGACTTTCTAGGATCATCTAGCCAGGGAGAGCTACGAAGATCAACAATAGAGAAGACACAACCTAATAGATACAAAGCAAATTATGCTCTCTTATCTAGCATTATTCAAAGCAAAGAACCTTCGACTTATGTTGAAGCGAAGGATGATGACATTTGGGTAAGGCCCATGGAAGAGGAGATGGAGCCAATTGCTAAGCATAGCACATGGGACTTCGTGGAACCACCAATTGGCAAGAAACCCATTGGTTGTAAATGGGTATACTGGACTAAGTATCATGCAGATGGAAGTATAGCAAAGCACAAAGCTAGATTGGTGATCAAAGGGTATGCACAAAGTAAAGGGACCAACTATGAGGAGACCTTTGAACTAGTATGTAAGTGGAATACTCTATGTCTACTTGTTGCTTTAGCTTCACATTTTGGTTGGCCTTTGCATCAGATGGATGTGAAATCTGCTTTTCTAAATGGTGAGTTAGAAGAAGAGGTGTTCATGGATCAATTTGAAGGCTTTGTAGCGAAAGGATAGGAGAATAAGGTATGTCACTTGAAGAAAGTGTTTTATGGCCTTAAACAGGCACCACATACATGGTATAGCAGGATTGATGCCTTTGTTCTAAGGGGATGGTGAGAACACACTCTGATCAAAATCTTTATGTCTTATGCTTTGTTGGTATGGTTGCTTTGGTTTTTCTATATGTTGATGACTTGATTATTACAGAAAATAATCAAGAGATGATAGACATGATCGAGAAAGATCTCATGGAACAATTCGAGATGACAGATCTTAGCCTAATGCATTATCGCCTTGGAGTGGAGGTGTGGCAAAAAGGACATGAAGTGGGTTTAACACAAGTGAAGTATGTTAGAGAGTTGCTGCACAGGTTCAGGTTGTAGGATTGCAAGCCAGTGAACACTCCTATTGAACCAGGTAAAAAGCTTTCTAAGCTTGATGAGTCACAACCATTTGATGCTACATTGTATAGACAGTCAATAGGGATCCTCATTTATCTTACTATTGTGAAAAAAGTGGATCCTGAATGGATTCAAACTCCCAAAATACTTGGCTAAGATCTTTGCACAACAAGCTACAAAAGCTAGAAATGGCAAAGCATCTTAATGCTATCTTTGATACACATGAACTTGACAAAGCATTCAAGAAACAAAAGAAACTAATAAAAGTTATTGATGGCAGCCAAAAACAACAGCATACCAGCCCTCCAACAGCAGCCTACCACTTTTGGAAACCTCTTAAGATCATATAGAAAAGCTTGAAGACAGTACACAAAGCAATGCTCTCAATGGAGGAAGAAACTGTGACAATGATCTATTGATCTCTCTCAACAATACAATTAGTTTCTCCAACCTGTTCTCCACGAATTTCAGCCTAATATAGGTGAGAGAATGACTCTCTCTCCTCTCTTTAGAACTTAGGACCCAATTTTAGGACACCAGTAGCCTAAAATAGCCAATTTTGGTCTATATGTCCAAATAACATGATTTTGGTGTCATTTCAAAGGTCCTGAAGTTTGGGACTTCTTTAATATTAAATATATACTAAAATAAAAGTATCTAAGCTTCTTTCACATGTGTGAAAGGTTAGATCCAAAACTATGTACAAAAATTGCCAATTTAGGCGTCAAACTAGCTAGGAAATGTTGACAATTTTCACACTCCCTCTTCAACATTGGATGCTACTTTTCACATAGATCTTGAACACATTCCCAGATTAGATCTATGCTTATAATACAGGTCCTTTCCCAATGGTTTGGTGAACCACCTCTTTGGCAATGACTTGATCCCTCACAAAGTGATGAGCAATCTCAATGTGCTTGCTTCTAGCATGGAAAACTGGATTGGTTGCCAAGCTTTGGGCTGAAAGGTTGTCACAATAGATGATTGGTGTCTTCTTAGAATCTAGCAAGTGAAGATCCAATAGCATCCTCTTTATCCAAAGCATCTCCTTGGTGCATGTTATCAATGCCTTGTACTCGACCTCGGTGGAAGATAGAGAGATAGTAGGTTGCTTCTTTGATAGCCATGAGATAGCTCCCTCTCCAAGATATATTGCAAAGGCACTTGTTGACTTCCTATCCATTTGATCACCTACAAAATCTGAATCTGAGAAACTACAAAGGTAAGGTGAAGATCCTCCATACAAGATGCCAAAATCTCTAGATCCCGAGAGGTATCTTAGTACTCTCTTTCCTAGCTTCCAATGAGCCTCACTAGGATCTTGCATGAATTGAATTAGTTTGCCAACCACATAGCTTAGATCAGGTCTTGTGATGGTTAACCATATAAGAGATCCTATGAGCTTTCTATAGAGAGTAATGTCCTTGAAGGATCTTTCATTACCTCTTATAGATAGCTTTACATTTGATTCCATAGGAGTAGAAACTACTTTGCAATTTTCCATATGAAATCTTTTTAGAATAGAGTTAGAATACTTCTCTTGACAAATGAAAGTAGAATTAGAAGTCCTAACAATCTCTATTCCTAAGATATAGTGAAGCTTACCAAATGTCATCAACATAGATCAAAAGCAAAGTGATGTCACCATTATCATTCAATCTAAAGTAGAGAGAATGATCATACTTACTCATGATGAAGTTTTGAGAGAGTAAGAAGGAATTGAGCTTAGCATACCAACTTCTTGGTGCTTGCTTATGCCCGTACAAGCTCTTTTGTAGGAAACACACATGATTAGGATCATCATGTGAAACATAGCCCTCGGGTTGCTCCATGTAGATTTCCTCTTCAAGATCACCATTCAAAAAAGCATTAGTAACATCCATTTGCCACATGTCCCAACCATAAAGAGTTGCAAGAGAGATAAGGGTTCGAATTGTTACCATCTTTGCCATGGGTGCAAAGGTCTCATCATAGTCAATGCCATACTCTTGAGCATACCCTTTTTCCACCAATCTTGCCTTGTATCTTTTGATTGATCCATCTTCTTTTGTCTTGATCTTGAAGATCCACTTATGTGAAAAATGCAAAAATAAGCTTGGTAGAAGCCAAAAATCTTGTATATAGATAAACACACATGTGTGGAGCTTGTTCCCACATGTGAAAATAGTGTACTTGTCATATACCATAATCATATAGGTTGTACATATGATTTAATTCAAGTTCTAGTAGCTAAAAAGGCCAAAAACTAGTTTTCTAGACATATGACACATGGCATCAATCTATTGATTGCATGAGCCACATCCTTTGGTTAGGTGTCATATCACATGTGTAGAGGACAGCTCACATGTGTGGAATGAGCTGAAGTAGGCTAATTTTGACTTCTAGAAGATTTCCAAGTAGATCTCCATATAGAAGGAAAATGGACCAAAAGTGCTCAAAATAGAAGGTTTTGTCCAAGTGTCAGTTTTGCATGACAAAGCACCTTCACACATGTGGATCAGAGGGATGATCAGTACCACAAGCTCCCACTTATTGTATATATAGAGTCACATTTGGCCATAATCATAGTGAGACACCAATCTTGGTTTTGGAAGCAATTTTAAGTGATTCTCTCCATTTGTCTACATTTGTTTTGATTGTTTTGAAGTTCTATCAATGTGTACTTGATTTTCAGGTTGAAGTCCATATTCAGATAGTGTTTCACACGTGTGAAACTAGAAAGTACACCTATCTTCAATTAATAATTGTTCTTGTTAGGATTTAGTGTCTAGAATTGATCTAGATTGATCTTAATCTCAAGTAGATTGATACATCAAGTAATTTGACAACCACTCTTGAGGATCAGATTAGGATCCACTCTTGGTCCTTTTTTGTACTTTTTGCACAACTTACCCCCAATTGCCTTCTTGCCTTTTGGAAGTTCCACCAACCTCCAAGGGTTGTTCTTGATGAGTGCTTGATGCTCATGGTCCATGGCTTGGATCCATTCCTCCTTTTGAATTGCTTCTCCTACACAAGTTGGTTCATCAAAAGAGGTAAGAAAAGCAAAGTTAGAGTTCTCCACCACTTGCTTTCCTTTTTCATCATAGGTTAGCCTTGATGGCTTAGCCTTTGAGTCCTCCTTGAAGGTTGCTTTGGAGTGGCATCTCCACCTTCATCCAAGACATCTTGCACATCATGATGATTAGTAGCCACATCAACATCATCATCAACATTGACAACATTGGAAATATTCTCTTCATGAAAGATGACATCCCTACTTATGACAACTTTATTCGTAGAAGGAATGTACACTTTGTAAGCCTTTCTTACTTCATTATAGCCAACAAACACACCCTTTTTTGATGAAGGATCTTCTCTGAGTTCTATCATCAAGAGTGATGTTGACAAAACAAGTACAACCAAAGATCCTACAATGCTTGACACTCGGCCTCCTACCATAGAGGACCTCAAAGGGAGTCTTACCATTCAAAGAAGCACTTGTCCTCCTGTTACAAAGATAGTTAGCACATGCTAAAGCTTTCCCCCCAATAGGACTTAGCAAGATGAGCATGTAGTCTCATTGCCTTGGCACATTCACAAAGGGTTCTATTCTTCCTTTCTGCCACTCCATTCTGTTGTGGAGTCCTAGGACTAGAGTACTCCCTCTTAATCCCATGTGCTATGCAAAAATCTTTGAACTTATTTGAAGTGTATTCCCCTCCATTATCTGATCTCAAGTATTTGATCTTTGTATTGAATTGATTTTTCACTTCATTCTTAAACTTGACAAATGCAGCAAACACTTCATCCTTGGTTTTAAGAAGATAGACCCAAGTATACCTACTAAAGTCATCAATAAAAGTTGCATACATTTTTGCCCCACCATTGCTAGTTGTACTAAAAGAATGAAGATCCGAATGCACAAGTTGAAAAGCTTCTTTAGATCTAGAAGTAGATCTAGTATAAGCATCCTAATGCTACCTTTGATACACATGAACTTGACAAAGCATTCAAGAGACAAAAGAAATTAATAAAAGGTACTAATGGTAGCCAAAAACAATAGCATACCAGCCCTACAACAACAGCCTACCACATTTCTTAGATCCTTTCACCACATTGAGGCCTTCATGCTGCTTTCTTGATTACTTTTGTCCTTGAAATGACGACACTTCTTAACAAATATTTTTATGAACCCGCTGGGGAACTCCATAGTTGGCCTAAGAAAACAAATGATCCCCACTCTCAACAATTATGTCTGTCCTTCAAGCTAAGTATAGAGTGACCAATAATTGACCATAATTATTTGATTTTAGAGCATTGATAATCTTGTTGAGTTGATTTCTCAGCATATATTTGAAGTGAGTTGGTTTCAAAACACAAGTTTGACTCAAGCTATACAAAAGTAGTAGTATACTTGGCTTTTTAGAAGATACATACAAGTTGAGTCCAACAAATCCATCAATAAGGGTTAGTTTCACTCCAGCAAGACCTAGGCAATGACCTTACTAATAAAATATTTTAGCACATTTCAGAAAAACCACCATCAAATGGATCCAAAAAAAAATCAAAAGCAAAGAGTTGAGAGAGAGAGAGAGAGAGAGAGAGAGAGAGAGAGAGAGAGAGAGAGAGATCATGGAAGAGTTAAAGATAGCCAACACTCCCAATTCTAGGAAGGTGTGTAGCGCTTGTTTTCTTCCGTTAAAGACGTGGTTCAAATGTTTCTTGTTGGACGATAAGTTCCACAAGAAAGCCCAAACGCCGTAGGGAGGGAGCCTGTGGCGAGATTATGGAATCGGATATAACCGTACAGTTCAGGAGTTTTGATTATCACTCTGCTATGTTCTTTTTTTTTTTCTTCCTCGTGTGTGTTTAGGTTAGGGTGTGCGTGTGCGTGTGCATGTGCGTGTGTGATGCCATTCGTTTATGTTTCATGATTACCAGTTCATGCTACTCTAATTCGTAGTATCTTGATTTATGTTTCATGCTTACTAGTTCATGCTACTCTGATTGTAGAAACTTAATTTATTCATGTGTGTGTGTGTGTGCGTGTGTGGTTCCTGTATCATAGTCCAAGCTTTTATAGGTATTGAGTCAAAGCTACGAGGGCAATACCAACATATAAATCAATTTTCCATCTATAATTAAACCATAATCCTAACAATACTAATGATGACAAGAATCCATTGAGGATGCAAAGGAGGCTAACTGGCTCCTCAATGGAGTTGTTTGTGCCGATTGGGTGTCTTACCTAAAAATGCTTCTTGGTTTCCAATGGAAGGCTCGAACTTGAGACCAAAGAAACTTTGGATGTCAAGCGTTAACCAATTGAGCCAACTCCTTTGGGTGTCTTACCTAAAAATGACGATACCCAAGAGGCATATTGTTATGTCCATGGCCATTAAGTAGGATTCAGTATACTCCTAGTCTTGGATACACGATACTCCAGTAAATCAAGCTGTTAAATGTGCCACGTCATACTGGATGTGACCCGAAAGTAACTAATATCCTTGTGAGGCCCAGAACACAGTAAATGGAATTTAGACAAGGTTTGAGATAGTGTATGCATGTGTAGAGTTATCAATATCAATTCTATGAATAGGTGGTCCATGGACTCTATTATAGGGAAATCTATGTATAGGGAACTTAGGGCTATGCATGGCTATGTGCCTAGGTTGCTTTTGGCTCTATATATTAAGGCCAAATTTGCCCTACTCATTATTGTGATCATGGATTCATTGCCAGGGTTTCACTCTACATTCATGCTTCTTATTCCTTGGCTTGGGAGTGAAGCTTCTAGAGTTGATTGGTTTGCTTCTACTTGGTTGGGTGGTTGCTCCATACTGTGTTTTCCATGTGAAAAATGCAAAAATAAGCTTGGTAGAAGCCAAAAATCTTGTATATAGATAAAAACACATGTGTGGAGCCTATTCCCAGATGTGAAAATAGTGTACTTGTCATGTACCATAATCACATAGGTTGTACATATGATTTAATTCAAGTTCTAGTGGCTAAAAAGGCCAAAAACTAGTTTTCTAGACATATGACACATGGCATCAATCTATTGATTGCATGAGCCACATCCTTTGGTTAGGTGTCATATCACATGTGTAGAGGACAGCTCACATGTGTGGAATAGGCTGAAGTAGGCGAATTTTGACTTCTAGAAGATTTCCAAGTAGATCTCCATATAGAAGGAAAATGGACCAAAAGTGCCCAAAATAGAAGGTTTTGTCCAAGTGTCAGTTTTGCATGATGAATCATCATATGAAAAAGCACCTTCTTACATGTGGATCAGAGGGATGATCAGTACCACGAGCTCCCACTTATTGTATATATAGAGCCACATTTGGCCATAATAATTGTGAGACACCAATCTTGGTTTTGGAAGCAATTTTGAGTGATTCTCTCCATTTGTCTACATTTGTTTTGATTGTTTTGAGGTTCTATGAATGTGTGCTTGATTTTCAGGTTGGAGTCCGTACTCAGACAATGTTTCACACATGTGAAACCATAAAGTACACTTACCTTCAATTAATGATTGTTCTTGTTAGGATTTTGTGTTTAGAATTGATCTAGATTGATCTTAATCTGAAGTAGATTGATCGATCAAGTAATCTGACAACCAATCCCTCTTGAGGATCAGATTAGGATCCACTCTTGGTCCTTTTTGTACTTTTTCCACATGGTATCAGAGGTTTTGTTGAAATTGATAGGGTTAATCCAAATCAAAGCCAAAATTAGCAGTTTTTTGGAAACTAGTCAAATTTTGGGTAGCAAGTTGGATTTGATAGATATTCTCAAAATTTTTGGACCAGAACTTGTTGTGGGCTGTAAGAACCCTTTTCACACGTGTGAGGCCGTACATCTCCGGTTTTGGCTGAGAAAATTCAAAAATTTGTACAATTTGACTCACACACCCAATTTGAGAGATTTTTGGTGCAAAATCAAGCATTTTCTATAGAGAATCTAATCCCTTGATTAGTTCTTGGATTAGATCAGCCAAGAAATTAAATTTGAAGCTTGAAATAGGTGCATTAATTGATCATCTCTGATTTTTTGAGTGCATGTTGAAGTTGAGAGAGATTTTGCTAAAAATCATAGATTAAGGAGTGATATGCAAGGTGAGAGGTTGAAATCCATTGTACCATCACTCTAGATTTGTTCAAGAGTGATAGGGTCAAGTTTAGAAGCATCAATTTGCTAGAAAACATCCTTGGATCTGTCCTCCAAGTGAAACCTTTGAGAGTTTCTAGTGCATATAGAGCATCTATGCAAATCTTTTGTAGAATTTGACATAGATTGGCTTAAATTGAGAGTTCTAGAAAAGAGATTGAGATCCAAGTCACATTGTTATACCCTACTCAATTTGTTTGAGTGATTTTAAGGTATGAAAAGATTCATTAAGGTGTCTATGACAAATGTGTAGAGAGAGATCCAATTTTCTAAGAGCTCCTTCCTTTGTAGAGGGCAAGATCTAGAAGCTCATTATGTGTTGTTATTGTTGAAGAATTTGTCTTCTCCTATGTGATCAAATCTTTCTAAGTGGCATTAGCTCTTTGAAGCACAATATCTTAGTGAGAAAAATCACAACTTTTTATTTTGAATTTCATTCCAAGTCTCTAAAGGTAGAGTAATTGGTAGAATCCAATAGGGGTGATTGAATCAATTTATTGAGCAAAAATTGACATAGTATGTATGAAGCTCAAATTAGTTCTATTCAACTTTCTTTGTGAGAGTGTGAGGGTCAATTTGAGATCCCATTGGATGTCTAGAATGAGGAGGAGTCCATATTTGAGTATTCATGCATGATTGAGATCTTTGTGAATCTCTAGTTGTCTAATTTTTTAAGCTTTGTGAAAAATTGATGGTATAGTTTGTTGTCAAATCAAATCAAATTCATTCTAAATCTCAAGTGTGAGATTATTTGGGTCAAGAGTGAGTCCAAAAGAAGTGATTAAGTTTGATTTTCATGTATTTGAAACAAAACCCATCTTTTGTTCAAGAATCTCAAGTGTTGAGAGAACTAGTCAAGTAAAAGGAAAATCTAGGTGTCAAATGTTTTTCATATCCATTTCAACTTTCAAAAGAAAGAGTCATTGGTATTTGATGATTCCAATAGGAGATTGGATCTGATTTATTTAGTGATTTGATTCAAAGATTGTGTGCTTTTGTCTTAGTGATCAAAGCAAAGTTTCCAAGTGACTAGTCATTACTGTGAAGATTGATTCTTAGGTTTGTCTAGATCTTTTGTAGATCCTTCTAGTTTGTTGAAGATGTTCAAATCTAGTCTCTTGAGAGTCACAAATTACATTTGTAGAATCATATCACAAGTTTTTATTCACATAGTATCAATAGGTGGCATCCTATTGAAGGAAAGAAAGGATCCTAAGTGCAACCTTTGTGGCAAGGGAGGATATTTTTTCTCAAGATGCTACAAAAAGAAAACCAGTCCATCCAAGGAGAACCAAAGCAAGGGGGCCGAGGTGAAGGATGGAGCTTCAAGTTCAAAATGCAAATACAAGAAGGACAAGTCCAAGGAAAGGTGTTTCCTTTGTGGAAAGGTGAATGAGGCTTGGAGTCTCACAAGGACTTGCAAGATTTGTCTTCAAGAGTCCATCACAACACATGTCAAATCTTTTGAAATTTTTCATTTGGAAGTGCATTGTTTGGTTCAAGATGCAAAGATAGATGTCACTTTCATGAAAGTAACTTGGATTTATTTTATGTCCTTGGAAAGTATTTTGCTTGGAACTTTGGACAAGTTCAAACTTTTTGTTATTATCCAAGAGAAATCAATCAAGAATAAGGAGCAATCACAAAATGAAAATAGTTTGATTTATGCTCTCATGCCAACTTATGAAGAACCATTTTGCTTTGAAGAGATTTTTGTATCTCAAAGGTGGATTAAGGCAATACTAGTTGATTGTGATGCCTTAAAACATAGCAAAATATGTTTCCCTTGTAAGCTTACATTAGTTATGAAGTCAAGGAAATGGAAATATCTTCATAATGTAGGATCTTTTGGTTTCAATAAGATCATGAATGATGTGTTCATTCATAAAGATGAAAATTGTAAGTTTTCAATCTTAAAGACTAGTTGTAAACTTCTTATGAGAATAAGTGAAGCATCCAAAGTGGACACTTATATCCATAAGCAAGTAGTTAGCCTTATTGAGATGGAAATACCTTTTGATTTCGATATTGGAAAAATCATGCCAAGTTGTGGTGATTTTTGGACTTATGTTTCTTGCATAAGTAATCTTGATAATTATAGGAAGTGCATATTGAATGGTCATACTTGTTTCGATCATTATGAGACATGGAGGTCTCCGATTTCCATCAAGAAGGAGCACCATGAAGAGGATTTTAAAGAATTATCTCAAGGTTCAAGTGTGCCAAAGATTGAGGAGGAGAGACCTTTTCAAGTTGTGATTCCAAAAAGAAACTCAAGAAATATGGTTGATTCCATGTGGCTCACATTTCAAGGGAAAGAGGAGCATATCTCATGTGGTATACATCTCATACTTATTTCTCTTATGTCATTTGATAAATCAATTTGCTTTAGTGAGATCATTGCATCTCAAAATTGGAGTAAAGCCATACTAGTTGAGTATGAAGTCTCTCTTGAGAACATAGATGATGTTCTTAAAAGGTTGAAATTGATTTTAAATCAATTAGAAAGCAAATGGTTATTTCATCAAATGTATGCTCTTGACTCATGCAAGAGCAAAAGTGATTTGTTCACTCATAGTTTGAAAATTTGTATTGAGGCAAACTGTAAACTCTTTATGAGAGTAAGTGAATCATCTTCTAAAGACACTTATCTCCATAATGAAGTATTTAGCCTCATTGGATCTGAGATTAGCATGGTAAACAAGCATGAAGATATGATGCAAACAATTTGTTATTATAGCATGCATAGTCTTGCCAATTTGGATGAGTCTAATTCTCTAGATCGTGGTAACATGATGTTAGATCTTTGTGATCCTAATAAATCAAGAAGAAATCTTTATTTTCTCATGAAGGAGCATGCACATGAAGAAGGAGCAAGCCTCAAGGTCAAGCATCTACATGAAAATTGGAAGGAGGTGCTAGGATGGTCCAAGGCTCTCAAGTTCATCAAAGATGTCAACATCAAAGAAGCACTATCATGGATATGGTGATTTCAGATCAACATCAAGCTCATTGGCTGATCTTCACACCTTTTGAACCAGCAAAGTCCAATTCAGCCCATGGAGTCAAGTTCAAGATCATCATGTTTTCCATCAAGCTAAATTTACCAAGCTAGATTTTTGAGGACGAGTGTGAAAAATGCAAAAATAAGCTTGGTAGAGTCCAAAAATCTTGTATATAGATAAACACACATGTGTGGAGCCTATTACACGTGTGAAAATAGTGTACTTGTCATGTACCATAATCATATAGGTTGTACATATGATTTAATTCAAGTTCTAGTGGCTAAAAAGGCCAAAAACTAGTTTTTTAGACATATGACACATGGCATCAATCTATTGATTGCATGAGCCACATCCTTTGGTTAGGTGTCATATCACATGTGTAGAGGACAGCTCACATGTGTGGAATAGTCTGAAGTAGGCAAATTTTGACTTCTAGAAGATTTTCAAGTAGATGTCCATATAGAAGGAAAATGGACCAAAAGTGCCCAAAATAGAAGGTTTTGTACAAGTGTCAGTTTTGCATGATGAATCATCATATGACAAAGCACCTTCTTACATGTGGGATCAAAGGGATGATCAGTACCACGAGCTCCCACTTATTGTATATATAGAGCCACATTTGGCCATAATCATTGTGAGACACCAATCTTGGTTTTGGAAGCAATTTTGAGTGATTCTCTCCATTTGTCTACATTTGTTTTGATTGTTTTGAGGTTCTATGAATGTGTACTTGATTTTCAGGTTGGAGTCCGTACTCAGACAGTGTTTCACACGTGTGAAACCATAAAGTACACTTACCTTCAATTAATGATTGTTCTTGTTAGGATTTTGTGTCTAGAATTGATCTAGATTGACCTTAATCTGAAGTAGATTGATCGATCAAGTAATCTGACAACCAATCTCTCTTGTGGATCAGATTAGGATCCACTCTTGGTCCTTTTTGTACTTTTTGCACATTCCATTGTGGTTTATCTTGTAAGCAGAATCTTAGGGAGCTTCCCTTATAGTGGTATCAGAGCAAGGCTTACGAAGATTGGAGAACATGGAGAAGAGCTACCTTTCGTCGAAATTTTGGGTTGGATCCATGAGAATTCTCGTCCAAGGTGGATAGCAATGGTTGCAAGTGGGTGTACTATCCCAGTTTCAATTTGCATGTTGTGCATTACTCTTGGGATTCTTTGTGGTTTATGGAAAATTGTCCTTGAAGGCCAATTTGCAATGCTTTTTTGGAGCTTTTTCTTGTGTAGATCAAATCTTTGGTATATCTGAATTCTCCAGCAAGTGTACTTTCGTTTTAGGGTTCATTAATTATGAAATTAATGATGCATGACGGTTCTCTCCAAAGATTTATGATTCTAGGCTATGTTTTGGTCAAAATTGCTTGGTTTTTCATGCTTTTTGGCACATAATAAGTAGTAAGAACCAAAATCCAGCAAGATCAGATCAATTAGATGGTTGTAATTTTGTAAATTGGTTTGCATGTGTTAGAGAAAGAGTTGTATGTCATGAATTTCCACTTTATGGTGATGAAAAAACCGGAAAATAGCCATTTGGATAGTAGGTGGCTGTAAAACACCATGTAGAGCTTGTAAAGTGGTGGACCAAAGTCTTTTGAAGCTTTCCCTGAAGTTAGAACCAAGAATTCCAGCAATTGAACTTGTAGGAAGTAAAAAAAGCTCAAAAAATGCCCATTTTTGGTGATTTTTGAGGGTTGGATCTCTCCAAATCCATAAGGAGATCATTCTGGAATAAATTACAACATGATTAACATTTCTTTTTACCTTCCCAACAAGCTATGAGACCTATGAATTGATGGCCGATGGCTTATGCACCATCTCCATCAAATTTGAAGCTATTTTGACTTTTACAAATCAAGAAATCTTTGTTCTCAGCCTATACTGCATTTTAGGATCAGTATGAATGCTTTATAGAGGTCTAATAGGCTATTTAAGACTACTGGTAACATCAATTTAGGGCTAGAATGGCTGTTTGCACGTTTTTGCATGATTCCTTCTTGTGGAAGTGCGCCCTACTACTGATTTTCAGACACTCTGATCTCGCATGTGTGAAGCCTAGGTGGCAGGATGACATAGCAAGCATCTTTTCCACTTGGTCTTCGTCTGTATTGAGCTTTACAACATCCAATTTGGTGTCTTGTAGCCAAAGTTATGATCATATGAAGTTTTGTAGTTTTGTGAGTAAAATTGGCAAAATTTGGAATTGTTCTGATTGCATGCTAGTCATTTCCCTAATTGGTAGTACTGTGTTTGCATGGATTAGTTGCATGTTGATTCTCAGAGTGATTCTGACATGCATGAGGGATTTACAATCGATTTGAGTGGTCATACGCATGTGCTCTAACAGTTGGGTCACAAATCAGTGTTAATGGCTGACAAATTCCATAAAACTGAAGTTTACGTAAAAAATTCCGTAATGATGTTTGTGACTGATGTAGTGTGCTTTGCATGCCAGTTTGACATTGGATCAGTAACATTAAAATTGGACAGTGTTTCGATTTTTCGATTCCGATTGTCTTTTATACTAACAATATTTTCGTCAGAATATTTGAATTATGTAAAATAAAGCATTGAGTTTTTCAAAAACAATTAAAATTTTGGTCATTTTTTTCGTTATCTATGGAATCAGTTTAGATTAGTGAATTGATTAAACTTATTTTATTAGTAAGAATTGATCACAATGTTTTCACTAAGTCTAAATTATTTTCCAATGATAGAAAAGTTAAAATTGATTAAAGGAACCACAATGAATCGCCGACAGTTTTTACTATGTTGTCATTTTTTAGCTTTGGAGTTGGAGACTCCCAGATTGAAAGTTAAAATTTGAATTTTTTTTTTTTTTTGTTGAATTTCAATTTGGTAAAAATTGGAAATCAGTTACTTGTTTGATAGTTTTCTAATCGATGTAGATTGATAGAAATAATTCAAGTGAACGTTTGTGCAAGATACTCATTAAATTTGATTAAAATCGTCAAACAATATGAAATGACCAGGTTGAATGAGTGGCAATAGTATTCTTTATCTAGTCAGTAAATCTGACAAGATACAATTCAAAAATTACTAAAATCCTATAAGTGAGATTTCCATTCATGTAATTTCATGTTTGAATAGGTTTTGTCAATATTAACGGAGTAATGCCAAACCAGTCAATAAAAAGAAAAAATAGTCAAGTTTTATTGGAAAATTTGTAATAATAAAAATTACATAACTGATTTCATTTCCAGTAAAATCCTATGGTGAATTATATTCAAAAGATCAGACTAGTACTATTTCATATACTAGTAAATGATTTTTGATATATAAAATATTCAGCCCAGGTATAGATTAGAAATAAATTATTTTAGACTTTTGCCTAGAGTAATTAGTTTTTTTAAAACATTTACTAATGTCAACGTCTTCTTGGTACCTTAGATGAAATAGATTTCCAGGGAATTAAAGTCCTAAGGAGAGAAGAAGAGTGGACATTAGAGGTAGTAAGTGTGATCAAGAAATGTATTTTGCAGTTATAATTTTGGTAATCCCTGTAAATAAATATTTAATACTGGTTATTAATTTTTTGGTTAGAATTCATTCAGTTGAATTCGTAACTGATATCTTTGTAACCATTGAGTTATCCACAGTTTTGGATGTCAATTGTGAGGTCTAGAAGTGGAATCTGATACGTGGATTACATTGGATCTGTTAGTTGACAGAAGCTTGTCCCTAGATTTGATGCATCAGTAGGGTTTTGAAGCTTATCATTAACCAGAAAGGATCAGGATGCAATATTGAACCATTTTAATTCTTCTGTCTAAGTCACATAATCAGATGAGAATTTTGGGTATCCATCTGATAGGTATGCCAATCATCCAAATAAATGGATTCTCTAGTGTTTGAGAATATGAGATAATATCCTATAGTGATTATAGGACAACTAGATGATCAATGGATCTCTAGAATATCATATGAGACGGTTAAGAATTTTTTGAAAGAAAAAGCTGATGGTATGGGACATCAATCATTTTGGAAAGAAAATTCTAGGACTGTAAAGATCTGATGATCAATGATGTGTTTAGTACCTAGTCGCGATATGAGAGAAGACGAAAACCATTCGATCAAATGTGGGGTATTTTGAAAAATTTTGAGATTTAATCTAGATCCTAATATGGTATCTCATTATTTACAAAATCAGAGGCCCTCAAATCTATTTCTCACTTTCTTAATTAATCCTTTATTTTTTAATAATTTCTTAAAAGACATCAGACTATTTATATGATTCTTTCCAACATGAAGCTATTCTTCTGAAAGACTGTTATGTCATATAAATTACTACTTGTGTGAATAGACTTGGAATTCAGATAAATTCTAAGGTTAAAATGTTTCAATTTCTTAAACTATAGAATTTCTTTGTTGCATAAATGGATTTCGATGGAATAATGGTTTCTATCACTCAGATTAAAAACATTTGAAGGAGAAGTCTTGTTTGTAATGAAGTGAAATTCTTTAGTGGAAGCACTTAATACTGATTTTTTTAGATTTATATATTTTCATATATCATCTTTCTAGTTAACTTTTATTAAAATTTATAATTTCTTTAAAAGGAGAGGTGAAGTAGTGGAATAAAATTCTATTTGAAAATCTGTTGGTTGCGTAGTTTTTGGAAAAGAACCAAGTGAGGTATAGAAATGAGATTGGATCTGAAAAGAATTTTAGATAGATTCAGAGTAAGATGCCTAAATGAAACTTTTGAATATGAGGAATTCTCTAGGGATTGTGTGGACAGTCTAGAACTAGAACATGTTTGGAATCTGAATCATTATCTATAAGTAGTACAATAAAAGGTCGAAGGTTCACCTATTCCATTATGATTGAAATAGAAGTAAGTTTAATCAAAATTTAAGTCTAAGAGTTCTGTATAGAAATAACCTAATCTTAGTTTTAATACTAGGATAAGAGAAGGGTTGTTTGAGTGGAAGAAATTATGCTATTAAAAAAAATTGGATTGGAAAACTGTTGAGATTGAATTCGTCTCAGAGATTTTTCAGATATGTTATTTACTCATAAGAAATAGAAAATATTTTGTAGCTGAGATATGTGAGTAACATATGTGGGTTCTGGAGGAATCTGCCAGATAAAAATGTGTTTATGTACTGGGTTATATTGAGATTATTCACATATGTGCATGTTTAATCTTGTATGAATCTATTGTGTAGTCCTAGTTACTAAGTTTATCTGGTGCACTTAACCTAGTTGGCGAACATAAGCATATGTCAAGTATTGTTTTGACAGATACTTGCAGAGTTAACAAATCTTTGTATATAAGATTTATGGATTAACTTATAAATGATTTGGGTAAGGATCTAAATGTGGTGCTATACTAGTATAATTGAATCCTTCACCTAGACATTTGAGATTTCTGAATCATTGGCAATTAACTTGAGTAGTTGATTATTCCAAGATGAAGTTAATTGGTAAAATGATTAGTGTATGTGGATTCACTGAAAAATGACGGCTTTTTATTTATATTGCTTGTAAGACTCATGATTAGTGAATCATTTTCGTTCATCAGTTTAAAATTGTGTGCATTGGATATACAATATTTTTGGGATAGAGTATTCCTTAGTTAAGGAATAGACTCAGCTCATTAGTGATTGTATCCCAAAGAGCTCAAATGGATAACGAATCATAATGAATCCAAGAATGACAACTGAATTGATATTCAACATTACTTTGGGTATCTAGATGTGATTTTGGATTGTAATCTAAAGTTTATGTAGTTGAAGATGATTGTCATTTGGTATGCTTTCTGTCTTTAATTACCAGTGGTTTATTGAACTTGAATATCTCGCATTTCAATTAAAGAATCCTGATTGGAGAGTATTCCTAAAATCTAGTATTTTCTACTTTTCCTGAGTTATGTGAGACATATACTTCAGTATCCTGTAAATGATTAGGTATGGTTTTGGATTCCAGAAAATTATGATTGACGAATCATACGAATCTAAATATTTATGGTTGACGGATCATAAATAGATACTAAATTGTTGTCAGAGGATTATAAGGAGTTGTCATGATTCTTAAGTGTGATGATTAATTCTTGATCTATTATTTGAGTACGAATTCAGATCAGTGTTTTGAATCTCTCTACTCCAGTATTTTATTTGTGAGCCTATGGATCTCACAAATATTCTCACAAGATAAGTTATCTTATTTGTGGAGAATTTAATTAGTCTATTGGATGCTATTCTACTACAATTTATGGTTTGCAGATGCTTGAGTATAGTTCTTCATCTGATTGGATCTCCAGTTATCTTAGGAGATAAACAAGTCTATTAAGATGAATAAATGCTATTTTCTTGTATTTGGTGCTAGATTTAGGAGCATTTAACTCAAAAGAGTATATAGGGTACTCAGAGTTGAGTTTTAATCATTTTATATCTTAATGATTCTCCTAGAGATTCTAGCTAAATAAATTATCGTATCTTAGAATTTAGATTCTGAGGGTATTTGTACTTCAAAGCTTATGAATTATCTGTTAGAGTTGTGAATAATTTCAGACTAAAATTGTAATTATTTTATTATTTCTTTAATCTCTTAAGTTAGGTTATTTCACCTAGTGTTTCATGTAAGTGTTTTACATGAAGGTGATGTTACTAACTTGTGGTGAATGTACTCCAGATGGAACATTTCTCGCTTAGTGTACTTTTCAAACCTGAGTTGTTCTCCAGTGTAGAGATTATCATTTGGAAGATAGGATTATCTCTGAGTACTTGTTTGAAGTGAAAGTTTAAAAAAGGATAATGATTTTCTAGGTTGATATTTAAAGTGAAAAGAACTGTTCCTGTTATTCTTTCCTATTTAGAGAGTTTCTAAGGATAGAAGCAGTTTAAGGAGGAAGAATGTTATGTCCATGGCCAATAAGTAGAATTCAGTATACTCCTAATCTTCGATACACGGTACTCTAGTAAATCAAGCTTTTAGTCATGCCACGTCATACTAGATGTGACCCGAAAGTAACTAATATCCTTGTGAGGCCCAAAACACACTAAATGGAGTTTAGGCAAAATTTGAGATAGTGTATGCATGTGTAGAGTTATCAATAACAATTCTATGAATAGGTGGTCCATGCTTAGGACTCTATTCTAGGAAAATCTATCTATAGGTTTCTTAGGGCTATGCACGATTATGTGCCCAGGTTGCTTTTGGCTCTATATATTGAGGCCAAACTCGCCCTACTCATTATTGTGATCATGGATTCATTGCCAGGGTTTCACCCTACATTCATGCTTCCTATTCCTTGGCTTGGGAGTGAAGCTTCTTGAGTTGATTGGTTGCTTCTACTTGGTTAGATGGTTGCTCCATAGTGTGTTTTCCATTGTGGTTTATCTTGTAAGCAGGATCTTAGGGAGCTTCCCTTATGCATATGGTGTGTAGGTCATTGACGTTCTTGTTTGGATTCAAACAATGTAACAACTTTGAAGTGTTGAGTCCGAAGTAGCAGCATCATTTTCTCTCTTCGATGCTACGAACCATCAAACTCGAGGACTTCCAAGGGCCTATACACCATAGTCCTCTTTCGTGTCTTCATAGAAGAGATACCCTCTCGTTACATACAAGTCACTTGTGGGGCAAGTGAGCCTCTTATTGATGTCTACTCCTCAATGTGGTTCAATTTGGATCATCATTGTTCCTTGAACTTGAAATGGTCGTGAACGCTCTTGCATTTGTCACATCTCAGATTATCGACACGCCCACTTTCACCCCTCACATTTTTCCTCCCTTTCGACCCACTGTCACTGAGTTTTGTCCTATTGGCTATACTCCGTGGGGTCACGTTTCACCATGGGATTTTTAGCCCACTCCCCTCTAGCCCCCCCCCCCATCTATTCTCCCATCCCGATCTTCCCCATTGGCTATTCTCCCCTCGGTACCCCCTCCTTGCCTATTCTCCCCTCCAGTACAGTTCGTACACCCAAAAGCATTAGTATTCTCCCGTCGGCGGGGCATCTTCCATACCTGAGGCCACCCCCACATACACTCCCAAAGCCACATCTCCCATACCAGAGGCCACTCCCATAGACACTCCCATGGCCACATCACCACTAGCTGCCATCCCACCGTCGTATGACATAGACAGAGATGGTCACATCATTGAGAATAACCATGGTAAGAGGGTCATCTCGCGCATGAGGGAGCTCATTTCATTTTTCATGACTGGTGCGATGTCAACGATGACTGCAAGAGTCACGTCATTGACCAGCTGTGTAGTGAGTCCCATGTCCCATCCTAGGACATGGAATCCACACAGAGATGGATGAGGAGCCGCATGGGAGTTATGATGAGCCACCACAAATCGGAGATCTGAGATGCAGTGAAAGCCGAGAGAGGCGGGCCTTCCCATGTGGAGAAAGAGGACTGGAAGTATGAGAAGAAAGAGTATCAAGATGATCCAGAATACTTCAAGCAGCAGCGAGAGACAATCAAAGTCTAACTAAAGACCACGTGGGCTTCTCACTTGGGCGGTGGCAGCGAGGGATATTTTTGAGCCTACTTTGTAAGTCTACCCTATACCCATTTGTGTAATTTGACTATTGATTGTTTTTTTTTTTTTTGCTCTTGGAGGTTTTTCGTAAGACAGGTTGAAATAAAATGCTCTCTTTATATGATCAAAATTTGAAATGTTTGTGTAGTTGTCTACTGTGGGGCATTCTATGAGGGGAAGGAGGATCAGTCCCTTCAATTCTCTATGTGCGTGCACTATTGGTGACTTAGTAGGTGAACACGAGAATATGATAATTTTAGAGCTTTAATGCGCGGTGGTAGTGTAAGCGATGAGTAGACAACCATACAAATCAATCAGGTGGCCAGAAAGAACATGGAAGGGCATCACAGTATTGACACAAATTTGAACGTAGAACCAAACAAAGATGTAATCGGATTAAGTATAACAAAATATACAGGTCAATAATGTAGATGAGCACAAAACAATAGCAGATGTAACCACATGCTTCACAAGGCTAATCACAATCTGTAAAGGCTATCAACCTATTACTGACAATCTGTCTGAAAAAAGAAATTAATGCATGAAAGCATCTACAATGTCTATCTCACATGTTACAAATAAATGAACTCTGTGAGTCATTAGTGTGAGGGAGCGTTTTACTGCAGTGAATGGGTCATGTACAGTGTGTGTTTAAGAATGTCGTTGCTCGTGCATGAATCGTTCTAATGGTGGCTAGAACTACTTGTGATCAGTGGACGCAATTAGTCAGAAAGAGAGCTACTTAATAGTCACAAATGCAAGAGATTAAGCCAGTGACTAAGGTGTCATAGATCACTATGCACTGAGCTGAAACAAGACATAAACAATAGCATTCTTGCTTATGTACATCAAATAACTGGATGGACAATACATTTGTGCACAACTGCAATGTCGTTGTGAGAATCACTGACATGGAAACGCCAGCCACTATAAATCACTAACATAGAAATGTTAGCTACTGCTAACTATTACAGAAAGAAACGTGAATTCGTAGCATTGTGCCACATTGTAGAATACTACAAAATAATAAGTGATGGAAGGCGGAAACATCATATCAGTAATACTACATGAATCACTGACATGTCAGCTATTATTGCCTGCTACAGGAAGAATGTGAATGCTGAGCAAGTCCGCCTATAATATTCCTTCAATCGCTTATTTACTTATATAACAACTGGAAGATCTTGTGTTAATTTAACTATACAATTACAACTACTAAATTGATAAATATACTGGTTCATTGTTGGAGCATGAAGACGTAATGGTCTATAATTGGAATCCCTAGTAAATTTATAGACGGTCGTCGTGACACTCCTTGGATTTTGGCCTTTGCTTTTACTTAAGGGCAACCTTCACAATTTAAAGGCAAATGTCGCATTTTTTGCGTGTCATAAATTGCGTGGAAAAATGCAGTGTCGCATTTTTTGCATTTTTCGCATGTTCACCTGTCAGAAAATGCATGAAAAAATGCAATGTCACATTTTTCGCTTGTCAGGAATTGCATGTAAAAATGCAGTGTCATGTTATATCAAAGATGTAATTGAGGATTAAAAACTCTTTGATTCTGATCTTCAGGGGAATGAAACCTCTTTTTGAGGAATGTAACCTCTTTCCTCAGACGGCTTTGACATAATCACTTTGATAGCTTGTTCTTGCTTGTAAATAATGTTGGATAGCAGAAAAAAAATCGATATTGACAGCTTAAGACAATGTCTTAAAATATAAAATCTTTTCACACATACTATGAACTCATTTCAAGTCGATTATTAGATCTTAAAAGATCTGAAATGGTGACAAAAAAAAACCTCCAAATGTAACAAATGACAAATCTATTTCACACAGAGATTCAAGATAGCATGTGAGGTCCATAATCGGCTCTGATACCATGTCGAAGAAATGAGGGGAAGGATGATCATTAGTACCTTCAATTCTCTCGGTGCGTGCACTACTAGTGACTTAGTAGGCGAACACAAGAATGTGATAATTTTAGAGCTTTAATGCGTGGTGGTAGTGGAAGTGATGGGTGGAGAACCAGACAAATCAATCAGATGGCCAGACAGAACATGAAAAAGCATCACAGTATTGACACAAATTTGAACGCAGAACCAAACAGAGGTGTAATCAGATTAAGTATAACAAAATATATAGGTCAATAATGTAGGTGAGCACAAATCAATAGCGGACGTAACCACGTGCTTCGCAAGACTAATCACAATCTGTAAAGGTTATGAACCTGTTACTGACAATCTGTCAAAAAGAATTAATCAATGCGTGAAAGCATCTACAATGTCTATCTCACATGTTACAAATGAATGAACTATGTGAGTCATTAGTGTGAGGGAGCGTTTCATTGTAGTGAATGGGTCATGTACGGTGCATGTTCAAGAATGTCGTTGCTTGTGCATGAATCGTTCTAACAATGGCTAGAACTACCTGTGATCAGTGGACGCAATCACTTAGAAAGAGAGCTACTTAACAGTCACAAATGCAAGAGATTAAGATAGTGACTAAGGTGTCATAGATCGCCATGCATCGAGCTGAAACAAGACATAAACAATAGCATTCTTGCAATAACAAAAATGAATGGCACAATAGATTCTGTACATCAAATGATTGTATGGACAATACATTTGTGCACAACTGTAATATCGTTGTGAGAATCATTGACATAGAAATGTCAGCTACTGTAAATCACTAACATAGAAATGTTAGCTACTGCTGACCATTACAGAAAGAAACATGAATTCGTAGCATTGTGTCACATTGTAGAATATTGCAAAATAGTAAGTGATGGAAGGGGAAGCATCACATCAGTAATACTACATGAATCACTGATATAGAAATGTCAACTGCTATTGCCTACTGCAGGAAGAATGTGAACACTGAGTAGATCTGCCTATACTATTCCTTCAATCGCTCATTTACTTATATAACAGCTAGAAGATCTTGTGTTATCTTAACTTTACAATTACAAGATAGTTAACACCTGCTAAACTGATCAGTAGACCGGTTCATTGTTGGAGCATGAAGACGTAATGGTCTATAATTGGAATCCCTTGTAAATTTGCAGACGGTTGTCACGACACTCGGTTTTTGGCCTTTGCTTTTACTTAAGGGCAACCTTCACAATTTTAAAAGCAAGTGTCACATTTTTCGTCTGTCATAAATTGCGTGTAGAAATACAGTGTCACATTTTTGCAAAATGTTTACATATGCATTCCTTCCACGAGAATGAAAATATGGGTCCCAT
Source organism: Diphasiastrum complanatum (assembly GCA_029204225.1). Classification (NCBI taxonomy): domain Eukaryota; kingdom Viridiplantae; phylum Streptophyta; class Lycopodiopsida; order Lycopodiales; family Lycopodiaceae; genus Diphasiastrum; species Diphasiastrum complanatum. Next base: position 19,049,163 of record CM055114.1, on the reverse strand, counting down.
CTCCAATTGTGAATGCCATCTTCACATTGGAATGGAAATATGAGCACCAACTACCTATTGGAATCAAAAAATGAGTGGCATTTCCAAATTTGAATCAAGCATACAAGCATGGAGATTGGATTGATCGTACAGAGTATATAATATAATCAAAGATGAGTATTTTGTTTTGCTTCATAGAATCTGTTCATAGTACTTTGATGCAAATGGCTTGTTGATCCAAATGTTTCTTTTTGTTGTTGTTGAACCTCAGAGAGTGTGGGGGTGTCGAGATAATCAGGTGTGATAGATGTAGGAGTCATAGTATCACACACCATCCACGTTGCTTCCTGGGTTAGGGTTTCTCGAATTAAAAAATTTCTACGATGAGGCCTGCTAGCAGGACGTGCGTGACTCGAGGATGTGTGAAGTTCAACATGGTCGGCGTCACTGCCACAACAAGAGTCACTGCTGAGGCGACTCCTCCTATAATCTCTCTTTTCTCGGCCAGAATGTGAGGAAGAGGCACTAGCATTAGAGTGCGCAGGGGAGGGACTCCTGCCGGATAGACCCTGATGGAAAGGAGGAGCTGTTAGAGATCTAAACACCATAGTAGGACAAACACTAACTGATCCACCCAACCTTGCCTACTCCCTGATATGGAGCAAGCCCCTCCTAGCCCAATGTGAGACCTGGTAGCATGCACACTGCCAAGTGTCAACCACATGGCTTTGACATGGCCGACTGTACGTCAGGACCCAACGTGGTGCCCTATCCTATTGATAGGGTCCCTAGGCTATGTTAGGCCCGCCATGGCTATGGACAATGTCGGGGCACACTGCTCACACTATCTTGCCCTATTGGACGTGTATGCTAGACACGTCCTTGATTGTGGTATCTGACCTCCTGTATTCTTTAGGGTTTGGCACTAGTTACATGCTCGTAACACTCCCTCCCCCTTAAGAATTGTATTGGTCCTCTAAGACAAAGTTTGGAAAAATCATGCGAAGGACGTTGTCTCTTTCCCAAGTGGCATTCTCAACAGGCTGATCATTCCACTTGACTAGATACTCTCGATATAGAGTATGACGAGTTTACGTCTTTCTACTATCAAGAATCTCCTTTGGTTCATGTGGAGGTTGCTAAGAATCCAATGGGAGAACTAGAATATTATCTCCTACCAGATTTTCTGATCTGGCTAATGATACGAAAAATGTGCACTCAAAAAATGCAAATTTCATCTAGAACTTTGGTGGGCCATGACCTTGAGTGCTTCTGCTGATGTCATGATATCTGATCAAATATTTGTACCCCTTGGTACTTGGTTGATCTTCTTGGCCGTTCATGGAGCAAGAATGATTTTGTGTCACGAAACAATTTCGTGTCATGTGTTGTGAAATTGTTCGCGAACAATTTCATTTCTTGTGTCTTTTCTGTCAAAATCGGAGTGGAGAGCTAACAAGGCTTTGGCACTAAAAACATTTTGTATCTTCAGTTCCCTTTCAAAGCATGATAGCTTGACAACTCCAAGGCTGCTCCTCTATTTCTCGAATAGACCTTTGTCTAAGGCCTTTGTGAAAATGTCAGCTACCATCTCCTTCATTCCAATGAAGGTAGTTTGCAACATCTTCTTCCCAATCAAATCCCTTATCAAGTGGTACTTGATCGCAATGCGTTACCTCCTTGAGTGAAACACAGGGTCTTTTGTCAGATGTATTGCAAATGTGTTTTCCATCTGCAAAACCAGAGGTTCATTCCTCGTTTCTCCCAGTTTGTCAAAGAACTCTTTGAGCCAAATTATTTTGTTGGCCATCTTTGCTGTTGCAACATACTCTGCTTCGCAGGATGACTAATCTACAATGGTCTGCTTCTTGCTAACACAGAGAATTGCTGCACTTGACGTGATGGTGCATTCTCTAGAGACACATTTGCAGTCGTCCTTGAGGGATGCCCAGCTAGCATCACTGTAGGAAAGCATCTGAAATCCTGCATCATGACAATAACACAAACCATAATCCTTAGTTAATAATTGAAGATATTGCAAAATTCGTTTTGCAATCTTCCAATGTGTTGAGCCTGGATTCGTGTAAAATTGGCTCATCTTGAACATGGCATAAGCAATGTCAGGACATGTGTTATCTTCAAGGTACATCAACGATCCTATCAGTTTCATGTATGGTGTGAGCTGTATCAATTCTCTCTCTTCTTCAGTCCTTGAACAATTTTCGTTCGTCAATACTGTTCCTACAAACATTGGAGTATTCTCTCCTTTGCAATTCAACATCTCAAAATCTTCTAGAATTTTTTGGGTATGTCTGGACTGATGAAGGTACAATTTACCTCCCTCACAGTCTCTGTCAATCTGTAAGCCAAGGTAAATGTCTCGAGATAGCATTCTTTACTTCAGCAATAAGTCTCTCACTTTTGCAGAGTATCAGAGTGTCGTCCACATACAAACCTACAATGATGATCTTCCCATCTGTAATTCTCATGTAGACATTGGAATTAGCCATTAGTGGCTTGAATCCTAAGGATTTCAGGGCTTGATATTTCTTCTTGCACTACAACACCCGTCGTGATTTGCGACATGAATTGCGAGTTTAATTTTTTTTAATTCGTCACAGACGTCGAAAAAACACGTTGCTATAGGTCGTCGGAATCTGACATCCATAAAACACGCCGCAATATGACATTCATAAGTTGCCGGAATCCGAAAACACAAATCTCGGTCGATGGAAAGGAATTCGTCGTGGATGTCGGATTGTGACATGCGATGTGGACGTCGCTTGTTATCCAACGTGGACGTCGCATTGTCACGTCCAAAAAACCTGTCGGATTTCGACATCTGTAAATCCAGAATGATCCATAAAATTGTCCGACGGATGTCCGACGCCCATCCGACGTCTACTTGAATGATAAAAAAAAGGGTCCGACGTGTGTCAGATGTCTATCCAATGTCTGTCCGATGCGTTTGGATGTCAGATTCCGACATCCCAAATTAGGGTATAAAAAATAAAAAATGCGTAAAAAATAACATGCGCATTTTTATCAGGCTGTTCTTGGAGAAACACTGTTCATGAATTGTTTTTGAAACAATATTTTTGAGCTGGATTCAACATTTGAATCAAACAACAAGCTAAGCATGAGGTACTTTTCATTCTTAAATTACTTTTCATTCTATATTTTATTGCATTACTTCATGTCCATTATGAATGACAATACTTTATTGCATTGCTTTATGCACATCATAAATTTCATTTAGATTTCTATATATGATATTGATTGTTGTTTTGAAATCCGACATTGCATATGGTTTTAAATTCTTAGTTGGTTATTATGTCAATCCACATCTCAAAATTCGACATTGCAATTTTTGAAAAAAGAACATTGCACATATAAAAACAATGGCAATATAGCGCGATCATTTGCAATAATAATATTTTCATAATATCAATCAATGTATTACAAAATTGGTGCTTTAATGTCGCATGAGTCTTTCTAGATCTAACATCAATTTATAAACCTAACTTACTCGTCGTTGTCGTGACGTCCAGTTTGCATGACAAGCAAACAAACTACATTAATATTTAATGCTTGATCGTATTAGATTAAATAAAATTGATGTCGAAATACAAACCACATTAGTATGAATACAAAAACTAGTACTACATTTGAAGGATGACCCTCGTTCTTTAGTTGGTCGACTAATGCGTCATATGATTCCTTGAAAGCAAATTCATATTCCACCTTAGTTGGTAGACATCCATAGTTTGCCAGCTATCCATGCATTCAATTTAAGTTAAAATTAATTTAGGGCTACATTGGAGCAGCTAGTCATAATACATATTAAAATAAAAGCATATGAAATCAAAGATAAACTATAAGAGTAGTGTAAGTGCACTTACCATTCTTACTTGCAATCTCATCTTTCTACTCAAGCCCAACCTAAGATTGCCTATCCCATGCATCCTAGCGGCTGCAACATCTTTCTAGATCTTGTATTTATATGGTGTTTGTTCATCCGCTTTTACACGGTTCCAATCATTTCTTGAAAACCAAGAGAGCTTGGATTTCCCGTCCCTATAAGCTCGTCGTGCCATATTACGACGATGCCTAATCCATAAGCTCATATGCTTATGAATTTCCTTCTCCTTGAATTCCTCTTCTTGTTGGAATTTGTCACGAAGGGTACCAATAACCTGTCATTTATCGGCAGTACGTTGTTCGGACCAGTTACTAAACAATCTATAGCCAAAATGGCATTGACATAAAGAATAGAGTCGATCCAAAACTACCCTCCCTTTTTTGTTGGCAATTAAATTACCGTGAGGATCCACATCATTATAAGGATTTGTGGATGACTCTTCAGTGGGGGCGGGAGCCGCGGCCGCTTGTGAGGGACCACCCTCATCTCGGCTAAGCATACTTTGCAGTTCTATTTTTTCCTTAGGAGTTAATGATTTATATAGATTTTAACATAGTCTCTTGAGCTTTCACCGCTGCCTCCGACATGATTACTACATTCATAAACATACAATACATTACAATAAACCCTAATATATTGAAATGAAGTAGAAAACAAAATTGACTACAGAACTTTAATGCATATTGGAGTGGGACTTTCATACCTGTGATTACAAAAGAAGAGAGATATGCATTTAGAGCCTGCACCAAGATGCAAAAGAATCATATAAGCGACAACGTATAAGAATAATACTATCTAAAAATTAAAACATTGGAATCATACAATAATTTTATGTTATTTGTGTTTTGTACTTGTGCATATATGCAATTAATCACAACGAGATGAATTACATTCAAATCAGTCTAGCGATGAAGACACTACTCAAGTTAACAAAGTAAGTAATAAACATGTATGTTTTCTTGTTCATAAAGACTTTGTTATTATAAGTTAAACTATTGTGCTAAAGTGACATGTACTTGATTTTTGTTTCTCGTAGAAAAATTATTTTCAAAATAAAATATAGTGCACATGCCTCAAGTGTGATGGACAAATAATGCGTGAAAGACGCATTGTTGAAAATCATTTGTGGAAGTTTGGACAAAAAGAAGGTGGTCAACCATTGAATTTGGAAGACGCTGAGATTTGTTAACTTTATATGATTGTTTTTTTATTATAATCTTCATCAATCTATATATGTCACTTATGGAATTTGTTTCATGTGTGTAGCCAATACATCGAATGCCATTCCACGGAGTTGATCCATCCGTGTTTACTTACAATCAATGTCAAGTTTTGATAGACATGAGAAAACAAAGAATGAAACAAATTGAAGAGACAAACACAATTGGAAAAAATAGTAATCAACTTGATTCTAATGATTATGATAATGAGGTGCAACACGATGAAGCAATGCAAAATATGTTTGAATCTTACTTTGAACCAAATGAGAATGATGATATGCATGCATCTTCTAATGAAGATGGAGATCATGAACAATTTGAGATGGATGAAGACGCAATTCTATTGCGCAAGGAGGCAGACACTCCTCTATATTATGGAGCATCCATTTCGACACTAGCTATGTCAATTCTTATTCTAAACCTTCAAGCAACATACAAATGGAGTGATCGTAGCGTGACATCTTTATTCGGGTACTTAACGCATAACACAACTATTATACTTTATAGCGTATTTATATTAAGTTAATTTTTTTTCTTTCCTAACAACTCGCATTGTTCTTTTTTTAGATTGTTGCACCAAATACTTTCGAAAAAAAATGTGATACCTAAAACACGAAAAGAAACACAAAAGATGACGACCATGCTTGGAATGGATTACGACACAATACATGCATGTCCAGAAGACCATGTTCTATATAGAGGTGAGTATTCAGAAAAGCTTCAATGTCCAATGTGTAATGCTTCACGTTTTCGAGATGACGTACGAGGGGATAAAGTGCCACAAAAAGTGTTACGACATTTTCCAATTATCCCACGATTGCAACGTTTATTTAGATATAAATCTTTGGCACAACTAATGGATTGGCATGTCAAAAATCGATCTACGGATGATGTGATGCGAGTACCAAGTGATTCACCTGCTGTTGGAGGGTTTTAGATTTAATGGAAGTAGGGTTAATGGATGTAGTGTTAATGCTTAGTGTTAATGGATGTTAGTGTTAGATCCTCCATTCATGTTGAAATTTGAACTATACTATCGCTCTCATGGGAACGAACCTACGCATGACAACTAACTTTGTCTCTTTGATGCTAGATTGACTAGATCTTGGATTCAGGTTAGGCAAGGAAAGAAACCCACTACACTTGCATGGAAACATATTGAAGACTAATGGCCCCAGTTTAAAAACGAATCTCGTAATTTGAGATTTGGCCTTGCTATGGATGGCATAAATCCTTTTAACGTTCAAGTGTCAACTTGGTCCACATGGCCAATTGTGCTTGTTAATTATAACATACCTCCATGGTTGAATATTAAAACGGGACACTTGTTATTGGCTTTATTGATTTTAGCAGTACAAGGCCAAGAACATGGATGTGTACCTTGCACCTTTGGTCGATGAATTGTGCATTCTTTGGAATGGTATTCATGATTACCACTTCTCGAGACCTTTACAACAAAGGAACTTTGTTGTTCGTGGATTTCTAATGTGGACGATGCATGACTACCCCGTTTTAAGTGAATGTTCAGATATCTATATAATGAATCTAATCTATTTTTGGGTGCAAAAGAGACTTTCATCTCAATTAAAAAAGAAATTGACACATTCATATTATATAATTGTGGACAAATGAGAAAGTGGATTTCAAGGTATGAAGAAGCCAAAAAGGAAAGAAACATAACATTGAAACGAAGAAGAAATATCAATTGATCGAACAAAAAAGAGGGCGTTTGGAGAACAACGAACCTTTGGAGCCTTTACCTTCAAAATGCTCTCGTGAATGGGTTTTTGATACAATGCTAAAAGCATCCAAAAATGGAGAAGAACTGCTGGAAAATGATTTCGTAGTTGAGGGCATTCATTAGTAGTGTGATGTTGTGAGCAGGTTGGACACCAGACATTTTCCCTTGCTGGAAAGGATTTCTCAACAATCTGTTTCATGGTGGTTTGGAAATCGGCAATGAGTTTATCCATATGAGATTGTTGAGCTTTTTGTTAGGTTTCCATTTGATGTAGAAGTTCGTAAGACTGAGGAATATTATCAGATTTTGGGTGATTAGGACGGTCCGGATTCTTAGGTTTCTTTTCACGATGGTCAAAGTCATCGTCGGAACCTTCGTCTTCTTCATAGATAACATCAGTCATCACATCTTTAAGTTGATCATAAAGGTTAACTGGTTTGAGTTCACGGTGGATGTTTTTTGGCAATTCAACTAAAAATAGTTTTATGGCCATTCCTTCAGTGATATTTTCATCAACACATTTTACTTTGAGACGTTTAAAACGCTCAATGTAGTTTCGAAGAGACTCTTCGCGACGCATCTTGATATGAGTAATTTGAATGAACGGGCTCTAAGTCAGGTTGGATGGTTTGAAACGCTTGATGAGAGCCCCAAGAAGCAAAATTAGGAGCTTCAAGATTCAGGTACCACTCCTTGGCGGTGCCATAGAGTACCATGGGAAATAGACGAAGCTTTTCAGTTTCAGAGGTATCTCCATAAAAACGGCACACATTATCAAAGTCTTGAAAAAATCGGACTGGGTCAGATTCGCCATCGTACTTTGGTGCATCGATACGTGGAATTCTTCGTTCCATTCATGGAGGAGTTGGATAGAAGATTCAGCACAGTCACGAGACATGATGCAGAATATAGATGAGCAGGGTAGGACTGTACTTGACAAAAAGGGCAGTTTGCTTGCAGAATGGAAAGTGTAGGACAAAAATTGGTCTTTCTGATTGTTATAGAATTCGCGGACAGGTTGAGAAATCGTGGAGAGGCAGATAAATCTAACTATAATACTCACAAATTTTGAAAAAGATTTTTGAATGTCAGAATAGTGATTTTTTTAGATTTTCTGAAAAAAAATTGGCATTTCAGAATTCGCGGATAGTACAGGAAAATCGTGCTCTGTGAGGACGAATTCTTAGGCTGGATGACGAATTCTAATAGAGAGGTTTGATTGGCAGATAGGGAATATAGATAAAAATGTGATGTTTTGACAGTAAATGGGCAAAATCTGTGAGATAGAATTCACGGAGCTGCTGAAGGACTGATCTTAATGAGATCTAGCCTCAACGAAGTCGGCGAATTTTAGGACAAAGATTTTAATGAGAAATAAGGAATTTTGACAGTATATCAGGCTGTTTTCTCAAAATCTGACTGTGGTCTAAATTCGTGGAGGTGATAAAATGAAAGATCAGGGTCTGTTAGGGCTGCAGACATACTGACGAATTTTGATATACCTTTTTGGTTGTGAAAAAGGTCACTTGGGTCAATTCTTTTCAAGAAAATGCCCAAGTTGACTCTTTTGTTGCTTCCCCCGGTTTGAGAAGTTGCTCCGCAGATCGCATAGGACCTGGAGAGACGACGCATGCTATTTGTTGGTAGATAGAGATAAGCACACAAGCAAACATACAACATGGAAACAAAAAACAAAAGAAAAAGGAGAAGAAGCTAGGTAGAAAAATACTTAAAAAGCGACAATGACGCCAATGTTGGAAGTATTTATAGTGTTTGCGGTGGCTAGATCTACTTACAGGTGTAGTATAGGGATGTAGAGATTTGTCCACTTTTTAAGTATCTACTAAGGTTCAAACAGAATTGCGAAACTAAGAAGTTACCCAATTAGTGCTCAAAACGGCAATGAAACTATCTAAGGTGATAAAATACAAACCCTTGCCAAGGCTTACCCAACTAGCAAGGTGTTTAATCTGAATTCTACTTAAACCCAAAAGGGTAATAAAATAATATGGCGGCTAGTATTAAGCAAATAAGCAATAAAAAACATGCCACAATAAACCGTTGAAAAGGAGGCAAGAGGAGGCCCGAGCACCTTCCCTCAAGCTATGCACCTTTCCAAAGGGAACACAAATGACATAGAATGATAATTCTCCAAAATAGAGAGCAAGATAGCTTAATCTCAAAAGTGTTGGTTACAATGCAAATACCTCTCCTTTTATGGCAAGGATTGTCTTCCATAAGTGTCTACTAACTTATGGGACTAATCTGTTCCTAGCTTTTCAAGAACTTCTAACTTAGGATTTAGAACTTCAAATTTCTTAACTTAGAAAAACTTAAGATAAAATATTTCTAGTCTTAAGTTTCCTAAGTCTAAGTTCTAAATCTAAGTTTAAGTTGTTTTGTTATTATTTAAGCTTCTACTCATGGACTTACAAAACACATGCCATGGCTTGAAGTTTATTGATAGATACTCATACGTGGTCTTACAAAACACATGCCACAAAGTTTTATTATTATTTTTTTATTTTCTTTGTGTTAGCACAGTTGCTAATATTAGTATTGCCACAACATTGCGAACAAGTGAGACTCTAAAATTTCAATGTCATTAATATTCGCAATCCAATTATTTATGTATAAATCTTATAAGACTAACTTAATTTTCTTTTATTCTTTGGCTGATTATATTCCATCCAGATCGAATAGACCCAAGATGGTGATATGTGATCCACCTTAATGCAAGAAAATGAAGGAAAAGATATTGTAGAATTAGATACACACGACGAACCACCACCCAATTTTGGCGACGTTTTGGAAGAACCTGAACCACTCATCCAAACTCCAAATGATGGGAGAAAAAGGTACAAATGAAAATGATGAGATTCCTACGATCGTACAAGACCAAATTGGGAGTAATTTGAGGCCCCCATGTTTGAATGAGATAGAATTAGAAGAAGAGGAGATTGAATATGAGGGTAGCTCACATCATCAAAGAGACACGATCAAAAATTTACTATTATATCTAGACCTAGATTCAGATGAGTGTCAAGACTTGTGTGATGACGAAAATGATGTAAATGATGAGAATGATCTATGATTATTAATACTTAAATTCACTTGCACTCATTTTTTTTTTATATTCATCGCAATACTTTTTATGTATACTTTTATAGATAGAGTTGAATGTGATAATTATAATACCCGAACCTTGCGGTTATGTTCTATTTCAAAATGTCACCACATATTCCCTCCCTGCGGCATGTAGGTTTTTTCATGCAAGTTGGAAAGATTAGAACCTCGCCTTTAGCGGGAGAAAAGTAAGGGCTACACACCTTCCTAGGATTGGAAATTTTAATTATCTACATTTCACCTTTGCATATTAACTAATTGCTAGTGTATGCGGTAAAATATGAAATTGCCTTAAACAAAATGAAAATTATGAATTACATTTAATTTCTTACTATATTAGATAACGTATTCCAATAATAAAACAAATTGAAACAACACAAACTCACTGGTAAACTCACTTGAAGCTTAAGTGCAAACGTGCAATTGCTCGCTCTTTAAACGCTTGCTCTTTTTTTTTTGAATAAGCATTAAAAAAATAACACTATATTACACAATTGGACCATTATTATAAGCAAATTCAAACATACAACTACCATCAAACACTATCTAGTCATCTACTACTCTAAATCTTAATCAAAACACACTCACACATACACCGATACTCTCTCTCTCTCTCTCTCTCTCTCTCTCTCTCTCTCTCTCTCTCTCTCTCTCTCTCTCTCTCTCTCTTTCTCATTATAAATCTAATATAAATTTTCTATCAAACACTATTTATTTATCTATCACTCTTAACTACCCTAAACTAATGCATAATACATCTCTCTCTCTCTCTCTCTCTCTCTCTCTCTCTCTCTCTCTCTCTCTCTCTCACACACACACACACACACACACACACACACACACACACACACACACACACACACACACACACACACACATCTTAAATTCAAAATGCAAAACACAACACATACACACTTCCTCCCTCCCACCTCTCTCTCTCTGTTGTTGAATTTCACACGTGTGGACTGTCCACTACATGTACTTGTGATCTCCTAAGGTGTGTAGATGCACCAAGATCAAGACTAGATTGAGATTCAAGATCAATCTTGAATCCTATGGCAAAAACACACTACTACATGCATTCAATCACTTCCAACTCTCACTCACACGTGTGGGAAGTATTCAAAAAATAATCTAAGTAAAAACAAGCTGCTCTCCTTGGGTAGAGAGAGAAAATGCATCAAGAGCTCTCGGGTAGAGAGAGAAAGCTAGAAATCCAATAACTCACAAAATCCATGAAATCACCAAATCAATTGACTTCAAAATGAGGAGTACAATGATAATAGTAGGTCCACGAGCTACCACTATGCTTAACTATGATTGGACCACATTTTTTCACCTCTTGATCCTATTGGATCATTGATCTATGCACCTCTTAATTCTATTGGACTATATTCAAGCACACCTCAATTTCCTATTGGAACTCACAAGGTTCCACCTCTATATCCTATTGGACCTCTTGGAATTCATCAAACAAAAACTTTACACTTGTCTACACTCTAATTAGCAAGTGTTTAGCCTCTTACTCTATTTTGGCTCAATAGTGGCATTACAAGTGGAAATGCATAATTTGCCATCTATGCCAAATTTATTCCTATCAACATCCTACACCTAGATGCTTGATGTAAAAAACATAAGACCCCTATATCTAACATAGATAATCTTTTTCAATTCTTCACACTCCTCCTAAAAAATTATCTATGAAGATTTGAACATTGATCTTGATATAACTCCAAGATTAGATCTATGCTTGATGAAAGCACTTTTGCTCAAAGGCTTGGTGAGTAGATCGGCAATACAAGAGGACGAGTTGACATGCTCCAAATAGATTTCTCCTCCAATAAGCTTTTCTCTCACAAAATGGTGTGCCACTTCTATGTGCTTGCTTCTTGCATGAAATATGGGATTATTGGCAAGAGCTTGGGCCGAGATGTTATCACACTTGATCATTGGTAGATCATCCTCCTTGATGCACTTTAGTTCCTCTTGATCCAAAGCACTTCTTTGGTAGTTGTAGTGAGTGCTTTGTACTCAGCCTCACATGAAGAGAGAGATATAGTATCTTGCTTTTGGAAAGCCAAGATATTAGATTGCCTCCAAGAAAGATAGTGTATGCACTAATAGACTTTCGATCCATCTTGTCACTTGCAAAGTCCGAATCCGAGTAGCCAATAATGGATATATCTTCACTTTTATAGAGTAGACCATAATCACAAGATGAAGATACATATCTTAGAATCCTCTTGGCCATCTTCCAATGATGGATCTTAGGTTCTTGCATAAATTGACTCAATTTGTGCACACAAAAACTAAGATCGGCCCTAGTAATGGTAAGCCAAATCAAAGAGCCTACAAGACTCCTAAAAAGTGTGATGTCCTCAAAGGATCTTTCATCACCTTTGTTAGGATCTTTTACAATTTGCTCCATTGGAGTATCTATGCTCTTAGAATTTTCCATATGGAATTTTTCCAACATAGAGTGAGCATATCTAGATTGGCATATAAAGACATGATTTTCATAAAAATCAATTTCTAGGCCTAGGATGTAATGTATCTCTCCTAGATCTTGCATTTTAAACTCACATCCAAGTGCTAGCTTGGTTTCATCAACTAGCTTGATACAACTTCCACAAAGAATAATGTCATCAACATAAATTAGAAGAATGACAATATTGCTATCAACAAACTTTAGATACATGGAAGGATTATAGTCACTAAGAGTAAATCCTAGTGAGATAAGAAAAGAGTTAAGTCTTTAATACCATGATCTTGGTGCTTGCTTGAGTCCATAAAGACTTTTGAAGAGCAAGCACACTTTGGACTCATCCTTGATGAATCCTTGAGGTTGTTCCATATAGATCTCCTCCTCAAGATAACCATTTAGAAAAAAGCATTGGATACATCTAATTGGAACACCTTCCACTTGAAAAAACAAGCAAGAGAAATAAGAATTCTTATTGTCACCATCTTTGCAACGGGTGCAAAGGTCTCCTCATAATCAAGACCATGGATTTGAGCAAATCCTTTGGCACATAATCTTGCTTTATGCTTGTTGATGGTGCCATCATGATTGAACTTGATCCGAAATACCCACTTGCAACCAATCACATGCTTGTTGGAAGGAGGATCCACAAGCTCCCAAGTATTGTTGGTGATCAATGCATCATACTCTTGCTTCATGGCATCATACCACTCCTTGGTATTGAGTGCCTCTTGTACATTCTTTGGCTCTTCATGAGAGACATAAAAAACATAATTAGTGAAATCAAGATCCACTTGTTTGCCTTTGTCAACATATGAGATCCTCTTAGACTCGGATCTATCTCTCATGGATCTTCTTGGTGAAAAAATACGAGGAGAGTCTTCTTCAAATCTCGATCCCATCACATCATGATTGTCTTCAAAATCAATAATTGATGATGCATCCATAGATTTCTTGATCTCGGCCTCTTCAAATGATGAGTGTTGATCTTCATGAAAGACAACATCTCTACTTTCAATAACTTGAGAAGTAGAGAGTATAAAGACTCTATAGGCCTTCTTGGTGGCATAATGACCTTTCTTGCCACAATAAAAGCACTTGATCTTCTTCTTCTTCTTGAGCTTGGATGATGAAGCATTAGAGGAATCATCTTCCTCCTCATCTTTGTCTTTGGATTTGACTTTGTCCTTGCTTGAGGATTGTTGATGTTGGTTCTTGCTCCTCTCTTTGTGCTTATCCTTGGCAAAGAGAGTTTTGCCATCATTATGAGTGAGAGAGAGCTTGTCCATCCTCAAGAGCTTGTACTCTTGTCTTGATTCTTCTGAATTAGCACACTTTGGAGAGCCTCCAAACTTGGAAGCTCCTCCTCAATGTCATAGGATTGGACGAGGTTATCAAATTCACTTCTCAATCCATTGAGAATGACTTGAACTAGCTCATTTTGATTGATGGAATCACCAATACAAGCAAGTTCTCTATGAATATCTTTTACTCTGAAAACATAACTGGATGCACTCTCATCACTCTTTTGGCTATTTTGAAAAATTTGATTCCTAAGAGTGAGAAGCCTAGAGGTATTCTTAGCCTCATAGATAGTCTTGAGACAATCCCAAGCTTCTTTGGCTGTTGTACAAGTACCTATCTCCCTCAATATCTCATTAGAGACATTCATCTTAATGTAGTGGAGAGCCATCCTAGCTCTATTTTTGTATTTTTGAACCTCTCGAAGAACTTGTGGTTCTTCTTCAAGGCCAAGAACTATGTCCATCATGTCTTGAAGGATCAAGATGGACTCCATCCTCATTTTCCAAATTGAATAATTTGAAGTGGTCAATCTTTCACTTGGTTCCAACAAGGATGAACCCATTGAAGACATTTGAAGTGAAGAAAACTTAAATGATGAACAATAAATGTTGTTACACACTTTCAATAGGATCCAATAATTGAGTACTATCTCCTCCTATGAAAGATCTTACAACAATTTGTGAATTGATTCTCACTAGCTACTCAAATCTCTCTAAAACAAGATCTATTTCACATCAAATGATGGAGTATAGGCAAAGTTAGGATCTAACACTCTTAGCACGTGTGAAATACACTAAGAAATCAAATTTGACTCAAATACAATGATATTGCATGAAACAAAATGGCTAAGATCTCAGAACAGTGCCTAGATCACATATAGATGAGATTGGCAAGCATACAACTGTGATTTTGGATCAACCATGCAATCTCTTGACCAAACCAAATGTGTCCACCCAGGTCTAGGTGCCCTACCTAACCCTCTTCAAAAGCTTATAACTTTTGATTGGCTCAACCAAATGGAATGAAACTCATTGCAACAGAAACTAGACAAAAATAGTTTCAAAACAAGCTATCAAGCAAGATAAATGGATCAAACATGAGAGAGAACTTCCAAACTGAAATTGGATGTTCCTCACATGTGTCTAAGCACCTGATTCCATAAAGTACTAGGTCAGACCTAATCAATGTCCTTTTGATCTCTTTTGATCCAAGATTGAACAAGATAGTTAGGAAAATGGGCCTTGACAACTTCTAGCTCAAGATTGATGAAAATTTTTTCACTTAGATAGATCAAAATGCATGGTAACCTTAGGTAGGCTCTGATACTATGTTGAATTTCACACGTGTGGACTCCACTACATGTACTTGTGATCTCCTAAGGTGTGTAGATGCACCAAGATCAAGACTAGATTGAGATTCAAGATCAATCTTGAATCCTATGGCAAAAACACACTACTACATGCATTCAATCACTTCCAACTCTCACTCACACGTGTGGGAAGTATTCAAAAAATAATCTAAGTAAAAACAAGCTGCTCTCCTCGGGTAGAGAGAGAAAATGCATCAAGAGCTCTCGGGTAGAGAGAGAAAGCTAGAAATCCAATAACTCACAAAATCCATGAAATCACCAAATCAATTGACTTCAAAATGAGGAGTACAATGATACTAGTAGGTCCACGAGCTACCACTATGCTTAACTATGATTGGACCACATTTTGTCACCTCTTGATCCTATTGGATCATTGATCTATGCACCTCTTAATTCTATTGGACTATATTCAAGCACACCTCAATTTCCTATTGGACCTCACAAGGTTCCACCTCTATATCCTATTGGACCTCTTGGAATTCATCAAACAAAAACTTTACACTTGTCTACACTCTAATTAGCAATTGTTTAGCCTCTTACTCTATTTTGGCTCAATAGTGGCATTACAAGTGGAAATGCATAATTTGCCATCTATGCCAAATTTATTCCTATCAACATCCTACACCTAGATGCTTGATGTAAAAAACATAAGACCCCTATATCTAACATAGATAATCTTTTTCAATTCTTCACATCTCTCATCTTAAATTTTAAATCAATGCAAAATGTTAAACACGAATACACACACACACAATCTATTCATCTACTACTCTAAATCTTAATCAGAACACACACACACACACACACACTCTCTCTCTCTCTCTCTCTCTCTATTATCTAAATCCTTCTCTGGACATTCAATTGCCTCCTTGAATGTATGTGGTTCGCCACTAAACCCACAAAACTCTTCTAATGTAGAAGAAGAGCTGTTTGGCACATATCTTGCTGGCGCTTTCATTGTCTTGTCAACCTTCTAGGAGGTCCTCCTGGAACTGCAATGTCTTTGCCTTTGTTTGCTCTACTAGGTCTGGAACCATTTCAGCCTATAGGTACTATAGCAGTAGGCTACCT
Source organism: Diphasiastrum complanatum (assembly GCA_029204225.1). Taxonomy (NCBI): domain Eukaryota; kingdom Viridiplantae; phylum Streptophyta; class Lycopodiopsida; order Lycopodiales; family Lycopodiaceae; genus Diphasiastrum; species Diphasiastrum complanatum. The sequence goes on along the minus strand of CM055114.1, from coordinate 19,032,948 downwards.
CTTGAAATTTTCTTCGTCTGGTTCTTCACTCGAATGCGAAGCGACTCGAACATTTTCATCTTCTATTCATCCTCTGCTCCCTCTGTCATAGTTGGCAGATCATAGTACTATCTTTTAAGAACTTCATAACTGATAGAATCATTGTTGGCCATCGTTCTACTCTCATCAAACTTGACATCTCTGATTGTCTTCACAGTGTTTGTCTCTGTCATGTAGACTTTGTAGTATGAAGAATTATTGTCATATCCTACAAGATATCCCTATTCAGCTTTCTCATCAAGCTTCTTTCAAAGCTTATCAGGAACATGTGCATAAGTTGCACAACCAAAGATACGGATGCGAGCCAGATTGGATTTTCTACCCCACCATAATTTGTGTGGTGTCGTGTGAGGAACACCAAACTTTCCTGTCCTGTTCTGAATGTAAGTGACAGTAGCTACTACTTTAGCCCACAGTACTCTTGTAGCTTCCATTAGGGTCCTATTCTTTCTTTCTACATTGTGCTGCGGTGTGTAAGATGTAGTCCTTCTGTGAATGATACCACGATTATTGCAGAAGTCAGAGAATCGATTCGAGATGTATTCTCCACCTTTATTTATTTTGATCTTCTTTACTTTATTACCAGTGCATCTCTTTGTCCAATTCATATACTCTTTGAATTTGTCAAATGCTTTTGATTTATTCTGAATAAAATAGACTCTAGAAAATTTACTGTAATCATCAATAAAGGTAATGTAATATTTTGATCCTCCTATTGAGATCACATTGAAAGACCCACAGATGTTAGAATGCACTAACTCCAGAATCTTGGTCGTTCTGTAAGAGTCCTTGACAAATGGAGTGTGTGACATATTACCCTTTAGACATGCATCACAGGTCGTCGAACTGTTCGCATTCAAGGTGCTCACCCCTTTGATTGTTCCATGATGGCATTAGAGGAGTTTTCAATATCAAAAAGACCCTTTAAGGAATGTCATGTAGAATATAGAAAAATATCAAAATAAAAAAAAATATTGTTTATTTGCTTGCCCCCACCACTCCCGAGGCTCCCCAACTCCCAATGATCTAACCACAGTGTCTAAGGTCACAGTTAAGAACCATAAACAGTTCGCAGTATAACTTGACTAAATTTAAAAATATTCCCTCCATTGGTTACAAAAAGGGCAATATTTTTACTGGATCTCAAGTAGGGATCGACGAATAAAATGAGATATGTTGTGAATTTTGAGAAAGAAAAAAACAAAAAATTAATCGGGTTTTGTGTCTTTTATAGTGAATTTTCACATGTGTGGTCAACGGTCAATGGACACGTGTTTATTCCTGATTGGTTTGCAGACATGTGTGAAATGACACAAGGACACGTGTCTCATGTTCATTAGTCGGATGGACAACACGTGTCGTTCTCGCATTAGGCCGTACAATCTCACACGTGTGAAATGACAGCCTGACATGTGTCGAATGATCATTTGTTGACTTGTCACCATGTGTCACTTTTTGATGACTTGACAGTTTGCACATGCGACAAGACATTTTTTCGCACGTGCGAACCACAATAGAAAATTACCAGCTCCGATGAAATTTTTTCACTTTTTTTTCCCTCCGCATATCGCACTTGTGTGCCACCTTCATAATCGATATTCTGCCTACTGCATTTCATGCACACAGGTCCAATATTTATGCTTACATGTCTCCTCATATCAGACTCGTGCACCTCTCTTCTATGTTCAACGATCTCTCTGATATTTGGCTCGCACAGGTCCGATATACCGTACTTTCTTTCTGTACATATCGCTCCTCTACGAACGCTTCAGAATCCTCCCCTTCTTATCCTAGTCGTCACAGACAAGTGCGATATCCCCATGATGTAAGCGGTCAAATTACCATGATTCGATCTTTCTTCGTCCATTTTTGAGCCCTCTGACTCCTCGACATAGGACGAACTATTATTGTTCTGATGTCTGCTTTGTGCTGATTTGTTTCTTGGGTTCAGGCGGCAGTCCATGGCTACATGACCCTTCTTGTGGCAGTGGATACACTCAATTTTTGGATTGAGCCAACACAAATCGATTGTATGATCTTCATGTTTGCATCTCAAGCATGTCTTCTTGTCTCCACTCTGTTGTTTCGACCTTCCTTTGTTCTTCCATTTGCCTTTGTTGGTCCCTTCTGCTTGTTGATCACGATCCTGCTTTCGATCTGACTCCCTCTTAGGCTTGAATTGTTTCTTGGCCTTCTCCTTGTTGTTGTAAAGAGCTTGTTCAGAAGCATTCTTGTGATCAAGGTGCTCTCGAGCCTCGACTTATTCTCGAATCTCGATAATTGCCTTTTCGAGTGTCATTGTTGGATCCTTTGCTAGTAGAGTTCTGGTTGTCTGGAAGAATCTTGGTAAGGCTTTCAACAGATAAGTGAGCTGCTTCTCTGCTGACACTGTATTTTTTGCTCCAGAATTGTATAGTGAAAGAAATAGATCATTCATCTTTCTAACAAAAGAAGTGAGGTCTTTGCCATCACATTGCAGGTTTGTCAGCTGATTTTCAAGCATCATTATCTGCCTGCGTGATTTTGTCTGAAATCTTGTGAGTAGTGTATCCCACATCTCTTTTGCTTTAGAGAGTGTAGTCAGGTCAAGTGTGAGGCTATCCTCGATGGATGATGATAGCAAGGCTATTGCCTTGTCATTTTTCTCCCTCCATTCGTGTAGCTCTTTGCCTGTTGTTGTAAGAACCTCCTCAGTGCCATCTACCCAGGGGCATAATCCTTCTTCATTTAGTATCAGTGAGGTCTTAACCTTCCATGCTAGGAAGTTCGATCCTGATGAATCCAAAACTATACAGATCTTGGATTGTATGCTACTGATTGAAGCCATTGCTCCTAAATTTGTGTTTTCACTTGTTAATGGTCCTTTGTTTGAATGCTTAGCCTCCTGGATCTGGTAGCTTTTCGTCTATGTCAGACTATGACAAGGTAGGCTCTGATACCATTGATGCAAAAAAAGTAAACTCAGAGAATACAAATTCTGGCTAGAACTCTGGTGACAAACTGATAAAAATCTTAAACGATTCGCGAACAGTTTCGCAAAACTCGATTTATTTTTGTTCAAGAATAATGCATATTGGATCAATCAGGCTCTGTAACACAACGAAACAAAATGACACGAAATCTAGACGAAAATGAAACAATGGCTCGCTTACTAGCGAACTTCTGGATCTGCTGATCCTCTTACAAAATTGTCTCGCTCACTGGCGAACATGTATTCTGTATTTTTTGTCTTCTTGTCTTATAGTATTATGCATCAAATAGAAAGTATATAGTTCACGAACTTTTTCGTGTCGCTTCGCGTAACTTCATATTAGAAAGATGAAACATCTACAACTAATCGCGAATTACAAGAGTGACAGATTAGCCACGATCTAGAGTACTTCTGTTGATGTCAGGATATTTGATCAAATATTTGTACCCCTTGGTACTTGGCTAATCTTATTGGTCGTTCGTGGATCAAGAATGATTTTGTGTCGCGAAACAATTTTGTGTCGTGTGTCGCAAAATTGTTCGTGAACAATTTCGTTTCTTGTGTCTTTTCTGTCAAAATCATAGTGGAGAGCTAGCAAGGCTTTGGCACTAGAAACATTTTGTTTCTTCAGCTAAGGCTTTTTGTAACTGACTTACATGAAAAACTAGAAAAACCTTACTGTTGTGTGAGAGTTCTATTTCATAGGTGACCTTGCCTACTCTCCTACTGATGGTAAAAGGACCACAATACCTAGGAGACAATTTAGCACACACTCCTAATTTGAGGGTTTTAGAGTCAACTGGGACTCTCAAGTAGACTTTCTCACAAGCGGAGAATTGCACATCCTGTCTGTGTGGATATGCATAATGTCTAGCTCGATCCTAGGATTGCCTAATGCTATGCCTAGCATTTTCTATCAGCTGGTTTAGGTCCTCTAAAAAGTTTCTGGATGAATCAACTTTTTCTTGTTTGAACCCTACAACTGTGGGTGAGCGTGGCCGAAAATCATACATCAACATAAATGGGTTGTATCTCGTAGCTGAATGTTTGGTACTACTGTAAGCAAACTCTAATATCAAGAGATACTCCTCCCAATTAGTGTGCTTTTTGCTGACGTATACATGAAGCATATCCTCCAGCACCTTATTTACTCTTTCAGTTTTACCGTCCAGTAGTACTCATGTGATGTTTAGTATGGAGATGATAGAATATTGCCCTCCAAAAATTTCCATTACACTTATTGTCCCAGTCGCTAATTATGCCAGAAGATAGACCATACAATTCAAATAGCCCATCTACAAACAACCTCTCTAGCTCTGGAGCTCTAATGGTTGTTTTGGTCGGAATAAAGTGAGCCATTTTGGTCAGACGGTCAACTATGACCCATATAGCATCATTACCCATTTGGATTTTAGGCAGGCCTATTATAAAGTCCATGGAGATAATCTCCCATTTACTGGCTGATATATCTAAGGGCTGTAGCAACCCTCCTGTCTTTAAATGCTATGCTTTATTTACTTGACATTTTTGGCAACTAGTTACATATTGCTGGATGTCCTATTTCATACTGTGCTAGAAAAATTGCCTACGAAGAAGCTCATAGGTGTTTTGAATGTCAGGGTGCCCCACACTAGGACTATCATGACACTCATTTAGGACCTGCTGCCTATAATTCTCTGAATTGGAGACACGTACTATATCTCTATAGAGCAAGTACTCATCCTGAATGGAATATTGTTTCCATTTGAATCCTTGAGCCAACTGACCCTCAACCACTGAGTTTTTCTTGGGTAATACAAGCTCAAAATTCTCAACGTCATATGACGTATACTCGGACTCATCATCCTCAACGAAAACTGCCGTATTCTTGGATGAACTAGCACTAGAACTGGCACCAGTCCCAAGAACTGGTTCTGGAATCTGTAACTATCTGCTCTAGACTAAGTTCTAGATAACAGAGAATAATGCATCATGCTTGCACTTCTTTCTCAAGTACTCGAGTAACTCACTACAAATCTGAGTAAAACTCAGGTCGTTTATCATAGACATTCTACTAAGTGCATCTGCTACTGTGTTGAATTTCCCCCGTCTATATCTGATAGACATATCAAACTCTTGCATTAACTTAGCCCAATGAGCTTTTCGACCTCTAAGCTCAAGCTGATTGCAAAGATATCTGAGACTTTCATGTTCTGTTAGGACCTCAAATTTGGCACCATACAAATAATGCCTCCAAGTCTTAAGGGCATGAATTATGGAAAAGAGTTTCTTTTCATAGACACTATACCTAGTCTATGCTGGCTCAATTTTTTAACTCTCAAACGCAACTGGTCGTCCATTCTGAGTTAGTACAGCACCAATCGCAAAGTCGCTAGCATTTGTTTTGACCACAAATGGCTGATTGAGGTCGACGACTTTTAAAACTGGTGCTGTATCTAAGGTTGTTTTGAGAGCATCAAAGCTCTCCTGTTGTGCGGACTCCCATATGAACTCCTTTCCCTTGCCCTTAAGAAGATTTGTCATGGGAACTGCTATCTGAGCATATTCCTTGAAAAATCCTCTGTAATATGCCGCCAAACCTAGAAAGATTTGAAGCTCTAAAAGATTCTGAGGTCTCAGCCAACTGAGTATGGCTTTGACCTTACTCGGGTCCATCTTAATCCCATCTGCCGAGATAATGTGATCCAGATCAGCTATTTGTTCAATTAAGAATTCACACTTAGGTTTCTTAGCATAAAGCTTATGCTTTCTAAGCAGTCGAAACACATTTCTGAGTGTTTAAGATGCTCCTTCCTCATTTTACTGTAAACGAGGATGTTATCTAAAAATATGACTACAAACTTACCCAAGTCTGGTCTAAGGACACTGTTCATCAAAGTCATAAAGATAGTTAGAGCATTTGTGAGCCCAAATGGCATCACCTTAAACTCATAATGACCATGACGAGTCCTAAAAGCTATTTTTGGGACATCTTCGATTTATATACGGACTTGATGATATCCCGATTTAAGGTCAATTTTACTGAAAAATTTAGCCCCGTTGAGTTGATCAAACAACTCCTTTGCCCAAGGCATTGGGTACTTAGTCTTAGTTGTGACTTTATTGAGGGCTTTGTAATCTACGCAAAAACGCATAGACCCCTCCTTCTTTTTCACCAATAGGACCGGTGAGGCCCATGGTGAACTACTGGTCTGAATTTGGCCTTTCCCAAGATAATCTATTAACTTCCTAGTTATTTCTTCATCCTCAGTTCGGCTGACCTAATACGAAGGTTTAGAAACAGGTGCTGTACCTGGTACTAGGTTTATTACATTATCTACATCTCTGCTAGGTGGTAGACCATGCGGTAAATCTTCAGAAAAAGCATCTTAAAATTTAGACAATAAAGTTTCTAATTTGCTTACTTTTTGCTGTAAAGAACTAGAAATAGAAACTTCTGGAATAAACTGAAAGTCACATAAGAATGCCTGATGGTCATTGTCTGTGATTAACTAAAAGAGCTCTGAAATGCAGACCATAGGGCTGTTGGGGACATCATGCTCCCCATGCAACTGGATTTCTTGACCTTTATGCTGAAAGTTGAGGGTGTTCTCCTGATAATTTCTTTGGAGGGAAGGTCCTAAGCTATAGAGCCAATCTCTCCCAAGAACAATACCTATGCGATCCAGGTGCATTATCTAAAAGTTTATTTCATCTTGATACCCCTGAATACCGAGATTTAAATTACTTACCTTGGTTTTTCAAATTTTCTTGTCTTCACCCTTAGCTAAAGAAACTATGTATGTACCTATGCTGACTAGGTACTTTTGGAAGTCTAAGTTTGTTAACTAGGGTGTAGTTGATGAAATTATGGGTTGCCCCATCATCAACCATGACTCTAACTGACTGGTTGCCAACTTTCCCATGCATACGTACTAGATCATGCAGCCCAAAGCTGAAGGGTCTTGCTAGCATTGTAGAAGTTAGTTGGCAATAGTGTTCATGATCTTCACGAAACACTTTTATCTCAAAAGCTGCCGAGTCACTTGGGAAACTTACTATCTGAACAAGATGAACTTGTTTTTTTATCTTTCTTTTCTTTTTTAGTGAATGGCCCCTTGGGACACTGTCTGATTGTGTGTCCCTTGCCTATGCACACAAAGCACAAACATTCTTTCTTGTTTGGCTTTCTCAAAATCTTCTGGTTTTAAGGGCTGTATGAGCGATGGGCATTTCTGAGGACCTTCACTCTTAATTTTATCTTCTTTCTTTCCTTTAATTTTTTTTTTTTAATCGAAAGTCTTTTTGAGGAGAGGTTGTTGTCTTGCCTACTTCCTGCCCATTGAATCATCATAGATTTGAGCATATATGAGAGCTTGCTCTAGAGTAGTAGGCGACTTTCTCTGGACCTCTACTTTATATTCATATTAAGGCCATGGACAAACCCTCTGACTTTCTGATAGTCATCCATATTTTTAATCTTTAAAATTGCTTTTCGATACTGCAAGATATATTGGATTAAGAATTTGTCCATTACTATTTTTTTACAGGCTTCCCAGGCTCTATCAAGTTCGTTTTCTGGCAAAAACTCTCTTGGGAACGCTTCTTCATAAGCTTTCCATGACCAGAGAGTTTGCCCTGCCTCTTGGAGGTTTAACCACCACTTATAGGCCATGGGCCCTAGGGAAAGACTGGCCTCAATAGCTTGCAAATGGTCAGGGGTCTATTTAAGAGCATAGATGTTCTTCCATTTGTTGAGGAATGTATGTAGAATATATGCGTTTTTATCCTTCTCTTCCCCAAGAAAAGTAGGAGGCTCTAAGTCTTTAAAGACACTGGGGTGCGACCGCACAGACTCACTCAAAACTGATGGAAGTGGAGAAGAGGACAACTGAGAAGTGGAGGGGAGGTTTTCTTTCCCACAGTTCAAAATTAAGCTTTTGAGTTCGGTGACCAAGTTATCCACACTTGACTTGAAATTGGCTAAAGCCAGTTTCAGTTCATCCACCTCTGTTATCAAGTGGAGATATTGCTCCTTGGTAACAATTCGTCGAGTTCTTCGACAAATTGCCCATGTTCCTCCACTTCCATGGGTTCTTTCCCTCTACTAAAAGCCAAGGCTTCTATTTTAAGTTCGCCGATGCCTCTCTCCAGTGGTTGATCAAGTCCCCGAGGAGTGGTGTTAGCCGATTCTCTAGTGCAGAGCCAAGCTCAAGACATAAGTTATCTCTCACCCATGACCGAGGAGGTCTCAGAAGGAAGAGAGCAGAAGAAGTTGAGAGCCGAGCATGAGAGCCGAGGAAATACTAGCTAGGAAGATAGTGATTAACTATGTGAGCCTACATTCCACATGTCATTTCTAATTTAGTGGAATTGCCACATGGGCTCCACATGGACAGCCTTGTTGCTTATTTAAGGGCCCCCCTCTCTTGTGAGGGAGCTTTGATTGTATTTTCAAGTTCTCTTGAGCTAATAAAGAGGATCCTCCACGAGTTCTTGATGATCACTAAGTTTCTTGTTCATGGCAATGATCTTGAGTGATATTTCTATAAGCATGCTTGATTCCTTGCTTGTGGATTAACTAGGTTCTTGTTTCTTGTTCATGCTTAGTTGTGGATTAGCTTCAATTCTTGCTTGTGGAATCTTGTAGAAATCAGCATTCAAGTAAACTATAGAGGCTAGAAATGTGGTGTAAATCTTGCATAGTCTTGACATTCTAGTTCTTGATGTTCTTGGATAATCTAGGCATCAAGTAAGGTGTGTTTCTTGATTCTTAGATTGTTAGATGCTGCTAGGAATCTTATTTCTATTTCTTGTTTCTTGAATCTTGTTATAGTTTCAATAGCTAATCTAGTTCTTGATTGTTTTTTAATTCACTAGTTAGTAGTAGGATCGCTCTTTGTGCTGAACGTTGATCTGCTTGAGCTGTAGATGGTTGCATGGCTAGTGTATGCATGTAGTTGAGTATCGGAGTTGAGTTACCCACTGACAAGCTCGGAAATACGTAATGCATCCTTGAATATTGCTTCTGCTCTATAACCGTTCTAATAAGAAGAGTAATCACAAAGAACCATAACAATAGAAGTAATCCAAGAGAGATAAGCAACAAAAGAAAGAGAAAAAATGTGTTTTTAGATTCAGTGAATCTATGAACATTTGGCGCCATTCCACAGCTACACACACGCTCAACCAAGCCATATCTCAATCTCCTGTGTTGCAACACCATCGTTTGAGAGGTCCTACACATTCATTGCTGAGCTCATCACTTCGATCTTGACTGAAGTCCTGTTCTTTTCTCAACCGAAGTCTCATGATTCTCACCAAGTCTGGAGCGGACTACTACCTCATACCTCTCGACTGAACCACAACTTCACGATCCTAACATGTCCTGAGTTACACCTCAATCACCGCTAATTGTTCAAAACTCGAACGGAGTCATAACTCCACATTTAGAACGAACATCTCTTTGACATCTCGACCGAAGGAAACCGTCACATCTCAACCGGACCCTTCAATCCAAATTTTAACTGGAGTGCTCAGTCCAAATTTCAACCGGAGTGCTCAGACAAAACTCGACCGAAGCACTGCCATCAATTCTCAACCAAAGCCTTTCGCTCGCATCTCAACCGGAGTGCTCAGTAAAAACTCGACCGGAGCACTGCCATCACATCTCAACTAGAGCATTTTGCTCACATCTCAGCCGAAGTGACATTGACACACCCATCATCCCCCTTATGATGATAGACCCCATTTCTATAGCTTGGTGCCCAGGAGAACCTAGTGTTTCTACTGCCCATGTTTTGAAAGAAGGTATTCTTTCCATGGATGATCTCAAAATGACGGATGATCATGTACTCCTCTATCTAGATGCTCAATGTTATCCGTCCAAAGTCATTCCTAAGGAGATCAAGTCACCAGGATCGTTGGCTCATGTCCAACTAACATCCAAAGTACTAAACACACAAGCATATAGGCCCAGAACCAAAGTATATACTTGGGACGTGTATCTCGACGAAGTCTGGAATACAATCGACGATGATGTGGTAAATGAGGCCACAACACCACCCATTCAAAAACCACAAAAACCTCGGTTACAAAAAAATAACATTATTGATACAAAATTAACCAAGCAACAAAAACAGATGCGTGCGAAGCTTAAACAGCCAATCAAGCCCTTGTTAGAGGGGACAGACAACAAACACTTCGACAAAGCTTCCACATCTGGTAAAGAATCACCTCAAATGATTTCTAAAGTCCCAAAACATTTTGTGGACCCACCTTTCGATCTTCAATAGAAGTTCAAAGACTTTACACTGGATGACGTTGTTATCCAGTTACCGCAGCCACATCGGGAACCTACACCAAGTTCCAATTCCTTTGAAGGACCCGTTAAGACAATTCCACTAAACCTTAAAGATCCTGACGAGGACATAGATCGAATAGTTCATGTTGGTGCACATTTGTCATCAACTCAACTGTTTGATCATCTAGAGACTTTATCACGCAAATATAGGGATGTATTTGCATGGAATTATATCGAGATGAAATGAATCCCCCTTGAAATAGTAGTACATCAGATTCCTCTAGAAGACAATGCTAAGCCTGTTAGGGCTAAACCTTACTGCAGTAACCCAGTCTATCATGAGAGGATCGACGGAGATATTAAGAAATTGCTGGATGTTGGCTTCATTTATGAAGTCCAACATACTGATTGGGTATCTCCCATTGTGGTTGTACCAAGAAAAACGGCAAGCTTCATATCTGTGTTGACCTCAAGAACCTTAATGCAGTTATGAAGAAAGACCATTTTTCCTTGTCCCTAACGACTCAAATATTAGAGGAAATGGCAGGAGCTGAAGCTTTCAACTTCTTGGATGGGTTCAACGGCTATTTCCTTGTTCAAATAGCCCCTGAAGATAAATATAAAACGACTCCCTTTCCAAACTCGTTCATACATCCCTCCCCCCACACTTTTCGAACCATTCTACACTGCCACTTTTCATCTCAACCGGAGCCCCCTCCTTCAACACTCAACTGAAGTCCTCCTTTCACATCTCAACCGAAGCCACTCCATCAGATCTCAACCGGAGCCCAACCCCAGATCTCAACCAGAGCCCAACCCTTCACATCTCAATCGAAGCCACTCCATCAGATCTCAACTGGAGCCCAACACTTTAGATTTCAGCCGAAGCCACTCCATCAGATCTCAACCGGAGCCCAACCCTTCACATCTCAACCGAAGCCACTCCATCAGATCTCAACCGGAGCCCAACCCTTCACATCTCACCCGAAGCCACTCGATCAGATCTCAACTGGAGCCCAACCCTTCACATCTCAGTCGATGCCCTTTCCATTGTCTCAGCTCTCAACCGAAGCAGTTTTTTTCAGAACCCTCCGTCTTCCATTTTCCAACCATGTCGTCCAACCGGAGTTCAAGTTCAGATGATCCCGAAACAAGCAAGTTTGACATCCAGCTGTGCAAGCATGACCTTACAGAGATGCAGACCTAGTACCAGCAGTCAGAGTCCTTCTTCAAGGAAATCGAATTTCAGATCCCTGTCTTGACAGATTATCAAAGCCCCTATCTCGTACACATGGCATATGCCAATAATCATACCACGACAAGATTATGTCAGATCATAGTTCTCCCTATTAGGAACTATGTTTATAACGTATCCTTTGCGACAACTGACTTGCAACCTTATGGTTTCCCACAAGGGCCAAACACTATCACAAGAAACACTCCAGAAGATAGAGCAAACGATATATTTCAAATATATTGATCCCTCTGTGACCAAGTGGAAGAACAAGGATGGGTACAGGCTGGAAGCAATCAACGACAAGCAACTTCAAGCAGCATGTGCATATCTCACCAGATGCACACAAAAGCCTCGAATGAAAGTGCTGAGGGTACCCATGTCCCTGTTTCACATGATGGCAGATTCACGACTACATGCCCAGAACCTCTATGATTGGGCACAATTTGCTTTGAATTGTCTTCATGAGTGCATTAAGCACAAGCAGCCTATCATGATATCATAATATCTGATGACAAATATCACTCTGCATCAAGTACAAAATGGGCCCAAGCTCCAACAACAACTGCAGCTTGCGGACAAGGCATGGGATATTCCCATTGAACACAAGAAGACCAAGCGTGCAAGGACAGCTTCACCATCGGGGTCCGAGGCCAAACGTCAACACCAGTATCCTCCCTCTAGTACACAAGCCAAGAAGCCCACCCCAGAATCCACAAACAACTGCAACCTCCAGAGCTAAACATGCAGATACCTCAAGGGCTCAGTTGCCAAGTACACGGCAACAACAAAGACAAGAAAAGCTTCAAGCTGGGAGCACATCCCCGGTGGGATCAGTTTCACATGGTTCTACGTCAGATGGTGGCAGCTCGTCCACAGCATCACAACAACACTCGTAACCCTCACATGTCATCGACGGGGGTGATGGAGCAACTATATCCACACTGGCACCTGACACGGAGCAGGGAATCAGGACGGCCAAACCCACCCATCAGATGGTAGCTCAGGATCGGGTGGCCACAGAGCCGGTGCTGCTTCCATGAGCTTTCCCCGACCACCTCCCACCTTTAACCCTTTCTCCTGTGAAAGATTCAACTAGTTTTATCACATTTTGCAATATTTTCATATTTGGCATATTGAGGCCAAAACTTGTTTTAGACTTAGAGGTTGACTTTTCAAAGTTCATTAGTCTAAATTTCATTTGAATAAACACTTTTTGAAAGTGTGGGAAAGATAGAATACGAGTTTGAGTAGATTCAATTTGAATAAGTTGGGTACATTGAATCTAGACCCAAAATTAGTAGGGTTAGCATTTTACTGGGAAAGCCAAGTGGCCAAATACGGGTTGGACCTATTATAAAAGGATGTAACTCGTGGAGAGAGTCATCTTCTCTCTTCTCTATCTCATTTCATGCTTATACATGGTTCTCTTGGGTTCTACTATCCATTGGTGCACTATCTTGGTGATTGCTTGCAATTCTATGTGTAGAATGATCTATATTTGTTATTTTTGCATCCACACGTGTGAAATACAGTAGCTTTCTGGTTTTGTATGGACAGCAACAGTACATAATCATTTCATTCAAGTTTGATCAAGTTCTATTAGTGTTTGCATCTCAAATTGTGTGTAGATGCTGATTTTTCTACATTGGTGAGATTGGTAATGTATTTCTCTTCTAACCAAAGATCATTCAAGTAGATTTAAGGATCTGAAATCTTTCACATGGTATCAGAACTTGTGTTTCAGGTTATGAAGGAGAAAATCAGATCTATCAATGATTTGGTGAAGATATCAAGTCTAGAGCATGCTAGAGAGGATTCTACACCAAAATCGGATTTTTTGCTTTTGTAGATTGGATCTTTTGTAGATCAAAACACTAAATAGGTCAATATACTTGTTCAATTCCAATTTTTGAATTCACATATTGGATCTAGCCGATTTTTGAATCATTGGTTCAGCCTAAGTGGTGGCTTATAGATTGCATATCAAATTTTCAGCATTTGCATGTAGATTTGGAATAGCCAATTCTTTGTGATTTTGTCAAAACCCTAATTTTGATTGGATCTCTAGATAATGAGATTTCTGGACTTCATTTGAGTGTGTTTCAATTTTAGAAAGTGGCAAAAGTCATTAGATTGAGGATAGATCATAGGTTGATCAAGATTCCATGATTCTATGTGTTGATTTGCTTGGATAAGTGCTAGAAGAGAATTTGTGAGATAGTTTCAAATCTTGGTGATTTCTTTTGAAAGCATTTGTTGTTGTTCAAAGGAGTGATTTGTGAATTGAATCAGGTTGAAAGAAAAGATCAGGTCGTTGCTACATGGCAACCTCAATTGGAGTCATGTTGGAAGCCAATGATAGGCTTACCTCAAGTAACTATTCATTGTGGAAAGTGAGGATGGAGTCACTTCTTGAGATGAATGATGTTTTCGATATTGTTGTAGGCTTGGAGGATTGACCAGCAACACAACAAGATCAATTGAGGTATGACAAGAGGGCCAAGAAGGCTCTACACATGATAAAGATGAATGTTACCAATGAACTTCTCAAGGAAGTTGGTAAGTGCACATCATCTTTGGAAGCTTGGAATTCATTGAAGAAGCTTTATAAATCCAAGTCTACTTCTAGAGTGTTGACTCTAAGAAGGAAAATCTTTTCTTGTTTGCAAAATAATGAAGAAAGTCCAAGTACTTTTGTTTTGAGAATGAAAGCATTGAATGATGAGTTAGCTTGCATAGATGAAAGCATTAAGGAAGGAGAGCTTATTCAAGTAATTCTTAATGGCTTGTTGGATGCTCATGCTAACATTGTTCAAAGTATTGCTATTCAAAAGACTTTGCCAAGTTTGATGGATCTTCAAGAGATCTTGATCAATGAGGAATATAGGCTTCAAGCAAGAGGGGGATCTACATCGACACTTCAAGAAGATGCTATGTTCACAAAGGACAAATTCAAGGGCAAAACCAAAAGCAAGTGGTCTAAAGGGCAAGATCAAATGGATGCTTCTTCAAGTGGAAAAAAGAAGGATAGATCAAAGCTCAAGTGCTTCTATTGTGGCATCAAAGGACACTTTGCAAGTGAGTGCTACAAGAAGATGAGAGATCAATGAGACAAGCAAGGTAATCTTACTCTTGATGAGGATGGTTTCGATGTGCAAGATGCAAATGATGATGCTTTTGTGATGTCTTCATGTATCTTGCTAATGATGGAGATCTAGATCCTTGGTGGATTAATAGTGGAGCAAGTTCACACATGACCTTTCACAAAGAGTACTTCACTTCTTTGTTGGCATATGGAGATGACAAGAGGGTGATCTACACGGCCAATGATGGTGAGTGTGCAATCAAAGAGATTGGCACAATTCCTATTTCTCTCTCTACAAATAGGAATGTTCATTTGGAGGATTTCTTGTTTATTCCATCTATTACCAAGAATTTGCTTAGTGTGAGTCAAATGCTAAGTAAGGGCCTCAAGGTGGAGTTTGATGGAGATGCTTGTTTGATCAAAAGGAAAGATGTCTTGATTGGAAAAGGTAAAAGGCAAGGGAAGTTGTTCAAACTTGATGCTTGTGTTATTGCTAACCAAGTTGGATGTGTTGCAAGGGAGCAAATTTCTGTTCAAGAGGTTTGGCACAAAAGGATGGGACACCTCAACTTCAAGTCATTGGAGGTAATGGCAAGAAGAAGATTGTGATTGGTCTTCCAAGTTCCTTAAGTAATGACAAGCATGTTTGTGAGTCTTGTGCTTTGTCTAAGTCACATAGACTACCTTATACTAGATCTATTTCTAGATCTACAAAGCCTTTTCAACTTGTACATTCAGATATTCATGGATTTACTACAATTAACAATAGTGGAGCTAAGATGTATGTAACATTCATTGATGATTTTAGTAGATTTTGTTGGATCTATCTACTAAAGAGCAAGGATGAAGTGTATGATGTCTTTGTCAAGTTCAAGAATGCAACCAATTTTCCACAAAGATCAAGTGCTTGAGAGGTGACAATGGTGGTGAGTACATATCTAACAAGTTCAAGGCCTTTTGTGATGAGCATGGGATCAAGAGGGAGTATACAACATCAAGGACCCCACAACAAAATGGAGCGGCTGAAAGGAAGAATAGGACTTTATGTGAACGTGCTAAAGCTATGAGGTTAAGTGCTAATCTTGACAAACCATTTTGGGATCAAACTTTGTTGTGTGCCAATTTCTTGTGCAATAGGTGGCCGAGTGCTATTTTGGATGGAAGGACACCTTTTGAGATGCTATTCAAGAGGAGGCCGAGTGTCAAATTTCTAAGAACCTTTGGATGCACATGCTATGTCAACATTACTCTTGATGATAGGACCAAGGAGGATCCATCTTCAAGAAGAGGTATTTTTGTTGAATATAGTGAGGTGAGTAAAGCCTACAAGGTTTACATTCCTTCTACTAACAAAGTGATTGTTGGTGGAGATGTCATTTTTGATGAGGGGAACATTCCAAAGGTGTCTTCAAGCATGATTGATGGTGAAGTGGATGGATCTAGCATTCTTGATGTTGATGAGAAGGATCCCACTTTGGATGGTAGTGATGATGGACCTTCATCAAGTCAAAAGCCAAGGAAAACATCAAGAGAAAGACAAGTATCTTCAAGGCTCACATATGATCAAAAGGGTAAGCGAGTAGTTTATGGAAATTATGCTGCTTTCCTAACCTCTTTGGATGAGCCTACAAGTGTAGATCAAGCAAGGAAAGAAGAGGAGTGGATCCAAGCAATGGATCTTGAGTATCATGTGAAAGATTTCAGATCCTTAAGATCCAATCTACTTGAATGATCTTTGGTTAGAAAGAGAAACACACTACCAATCTCACCAACGTAGAAAAATCAGCATCTACACACAATTTGAGATGCAAATACTAATAGAACTTGATCAAACTTGAATGAAATGATTATGTACTGTTGTTGTCTGTACAAAACCAGCAAGCTATTGTATTTCACACGTGTGGATTCAAAAATAGCAAATATAGATCATTCTACACATAGAATTGCAAGCAATCACCAAGATAGTGCACCAATGGATAGTAGAATCCAAGAGAACCATGTATAAGCATGAAATGAGATAGAGAAGAGAGAAGATGACTCTCTCCATGAGTTGCATCCTTCTATAACAGTTCCAAACTCTATTTGGCCACTTGGCTTTCCCACAAAATGCTAACCCTACCAATTTTGGGTCTAGATTCAATGTACCCAACTTATTCAAATTGAATCTACTCAAACTCACATTCTATCTTTCCCACACTTTCAAAAAGTGTTTATTCAAATGAAATTTAGACTAATGAGCTTTGAAAATTCAACGTCTAAGTCTAAAACTCAGTATGCCAAATATGAAAATATTGCAAAATGTGATGAAACTAGTTGAATCTTTCACACTCCCTCTTCAACTAGTTTTAGCATAGACTTTGATAATACTTCAAGTTAAGTCCTATGCTTCATGAACAAGTCTTTTCCCAATGCTTTGGTGAAGATATCAGTTACTCATTCCCTTGAAGACACATGTGGAAGCTCCACCTCCTTTGCAATGACTCGCTCCCTCACAAAATGATATTGTATCTCTATATGCTTGCTCCTTGCATAGTTTTTGACAATAGAACTTTGATCCATCATAAGAATGATCTTCTTCCTAAGAATAGACCTTCTTTCAATGATCATGTAATGCTCAAAATAGAAACAACCATAATTGATATAGAGAATAGTGTCCACTTGGGATGCTTCACTATTTCTTACATCAATTTTACATGTAAAAATGTGACTAGAACATGAAGAATCAAATAGAATGTAAGTGAGATGATTCCACCATGCTTCCAACTCTGAACTCTCTGGAAAAATACAGCAAACAAACAATAAATGTTAGTGATCAACTTTTGCTTGTATGTGTTCTCCTCCTTTGTCCTTTGTTGCCTTGTATTCACCATGATACTCCATGAATGAGCCTCCATCTTCATCTTGCCACAAGAAACCATCAAACCTTGGAAATACATGAGTAGGTGAGTACATAAATGATGCAACCACATGACTCCATAAACCAAGTAGTTTGCACTAGTCCATCTTCAAGATCTACTTGACACAAGAAAATGACCATGAATTCACCAAAAATTGACAATCTCCAAGTATTGGCACCAAGTAGCTCAACACTTGAGAACTTAACCATGGATGAGTGACATAATGAACCTCCAATAACTTCATTTCCATCAGAAAAATCAGCCAAGAATGCTAGTACAAATCCAACATCAAAACAATGCTCACCAATGTAACTAGTTTTACCATATCTTGACAATTTGCACACATCCACATGAAATTGCTCAAACATGAGATAGAACAAGTAAAGTAAACTTGAACAACACTTCCTTGCTGCTTCTTTGACCTTACTTGAGTCTTCAATATGCTGCAAAAATAGATCCATAACACCTTTGCCAATTACCTCTCCTTTGATGCTCTTGACTATAGCTCCAAATTGTCAACTTCCCTTTTGAATAGTTGAAGCGCTTTGAGATCAACCTCTTGATCTTCATCTTGATCATCAAAGTCATTGAACAAAATTTGTTTTCCAGATCCAGTACTTGATTTTACAGAAAGATAACATCCATCTACTTGCATAGCTCCATATACACAAGAAGATCCTCCAAAAGATGTTCCATTATTCATAAGAGCTTGATACTCAAGATCCATTGCTTGGATCTACTCCTCTTCTTTCCTTGCTTGATCTACACTTGTAGGCTCATCCAAAGAGGTTAGGAAAGCAACGTAATTTCCAGAAACTACTTGCTTACCCTTTTGATCATATGTGAGCCTTGAAGGTACTTGTCTTTCTCTTGATGTTCTCCTTGGCTTTTGACTTGATGAAGGTCCATTATCACTACCATCCAAAGTAGGGATCCTTCTCATCAACATCAAGAATGCTAGATCCATCCACTTCACCATCAATCATGCTTGAAGACACCTTTGGAATGTTTCCCTCATAAAAAATGACATATCTACCAACAAACACTTTGTTAGTAGAAGAAATGTAAACCTTGTAGGCTTTACTCACCTCACTATATCCAACAAAAATACCTCTTCTTGAAGATGAATCCTCCTTGGTCCTATCATCAAGAGTAATGTTGACATAGCATGTGCATCCAAAGGTTCTTGGAAAGTTGACACTCAGCCTCCTCTTGAATAGCATCTCAAAAGGTGTCCTTCCATCCAAAATAGCACTCAGCCACCTATTGCACAAGAAATTGGCACACAACAAAGTTTGATCCTAAAATGGTTTGTCAAGATTAGCACTTAACCTCATAGCTTTAGCACTTTCACATAAAGTCCTATTCTTCCTTTTAGCCACTCCATTTTGTTGTGGAGTCCTTGATGTTGTATACTCCCTCTTGATCCCATGCTCGACACAAAAGGCCTTCAACTTGTTAGATATGTACTCACCACCATTTTCACCTCTCAAGCACTTGATCTTTTTGGAAAATTGGTTCTCCCTTGCATTCTTGAACTTGACAAAGACATCATACACTTCATCCTTGCTCTTTAGTAGATAGATCCAATAAAATCTACTAAAATCATCAATGAATGTTACATACATCTTAGCTCCACTATTGCTAATTGTAGTAAATCCATGAATATCCGAATGTACAAGTTGAAAAGACTTTGTAGATCTAGAAATAGATCTAGTATAAGGTAGTCTATGTGACTTAGACAAAGCACAAGACTCACAAACATGCTTGTCATTACTTAAGGAACTTGGAAGACCAATCACAATCTTCTTCTTGCCATTACCTCCAATGACTTGAAGTTGAGGTGTCCCATCCTTTTGTGCCAAACCTCTTGAACAGAAATTTGCTCCCTTGCAACACATAGCATTTGACTCACACTAAGCAAATTCTTGGTAATAGATGGAATAAACAAGAAATCCTCCAAATGAACATTCCTATTTGTAGAGAGAGAAATAGGAATTGTGCCAATCTCTTTGATTGCACACTCACCATCATTGGTCGTGTAGATCACCCTCTTGTCATCTCCATATGCCAACAAAGAAGTGAAGTACTCTTTGTGAAAGGTCATGTGTGAACTTGCTCCACTATCAATCCACCAAGGATCTAGATCTCCATCATTAGCAAGATACATGAAGACATCACAAAAGCATCATCATTTGCATCTTGCACATCGAAACCATCCTCATCAAGAGTAAGATTACCTTGCTTGTCTCATTGATCTCTCATCTTCTTGTAGCACTCACTTGCAAAGTGTCCTTTGATGCCACAATAGAAGCACTTGAGCTTTGATCTATCCTTCTTTTTTCCACTTGAAGAAGCATCCATTTGATCTTGCCCTTTAGACCACTTGCTTTTGGTTTTTCCCTTGAATTTGCCCTTTGTGAACATAGCATCTTCTTGAAGTGTCGATGTAGATCCACCTCTTACTTGAAGCCTATATTCCTCATTGATCAAGATCTCTTGAAGATCCATCAAACTTGGCAAAGTCTTTTGAATAGCAATACTTTGAACAATGTTAGCATGAGCATCCAACAAGCCATTAAGAATCACTTGAATAAGCTCTCCTTCCTTAATGCTTTCATCTATGCAAGCTAACTCATCATTCAATGCTTTCATTCTCAAAACAAAAGTACTTGGACTTTCTTCATTATTTTGCAAACAAGAAAAGATTTTCCTTCTTAGAGTCAACACTCTAGAAGTAGACTTGGATTTATAAAGCTTCTTCAATGAATTCCAAGCTTCCAAAGATGATGTGCACTTACCAACTTCCTTGAGAAGTTCATTGGTAACATTCATCTTTATCATGTGTAGAGCCTTCTTGGCCCTCTTGTCATACCTCAATTGATCTTGTTGTGTTGCTGGTCTCTCCTCCAAGCCTACAACAATATCGAAAACATCATTCATCTCAAGAAGTGACTCCATCCTCACTTTCCACAATGAATAGTTACTTGAGGTAAGCCTATCATTGGCTTCCAACATGACTCCAATTGAGGTTGCCATGTAGCAACGACCTGATCTTTTCTTTCAACCTGATTCAATGCACAAAGCACTCCTTTGAACAACAACAAATTCTTTCAAAAGAAATCACCAAGATTTGAAACTATCTCACAAATTCTCTTCTAGCACTTATCCAAGCAAATCAACACATAGAATCATGGAATCTTGATCAACCTATGATCTATCCTCAATCTAATGACTTTTGCCACTTTCTAAAATTGAAACACACTCAAATGAAGTCCAGAAACCTCATTATCTAGAGATCCAATCAAAATTAGGGTTTTGACAAAATCACAAAGAATTGACTATTCCAAATCTACGTGCAAATGCTGAAAATTTGATATGCAATCTATAAGCCACCACTTAGGCTGAACCAATGATTCAAAAATCGGCTAGATCCAATATGTGAATTCAAAAATTGGAATTGAACAAGTATATTGACCTATTTAGTGTTTTGATCTACAAAAGATCCAATCTACAAAAGCAAAAAATTCGATTTTGGTGTAGAATCCTCTCTAGCATGCTCTAGACTTGATATCTTCACCAAATCATTGATAGATCTGATTTTCTCCTTCATAACCTGAAACCCAAGTTCTGATACCATGTGAAAGATTTCAGATCCTTAAATCTACTTGAATGATCTTTGGTTAGAAAGAGAAATACATTACCAATCTCACCAATGTAGAAAAATCAGCATCTACACACAATTTGAGATGCAAACACTAATAGAACTTGATCAAACTTGAATGAAATGATTATGTACTGTTGCTGTCCGTACAAAACCAGAAAGCTACTGTATTTCACACGTGTGGATGCAAAAATAACAAATATAGATCATTCTACACATAGAATTGCAAGCAATCACCAAGATAGTGCACCAATGGATAGTAGAACCCAAGAGAACCATGTATAAGCATGACGAAAGCAGATGGCGCAACGACGAGACGAACAGGATTCACAAGATGTGCCCAAGAGGGCTGATATGTAGCGGCCAATTGAGGGACTTCTAATTTTGGTGACTAAATTTGCGGATAATAAGCACCTGGTTTTACGGAAGCGAACAAAAATCCACGCTTTTCCGAGTGCCAAGCAGAAGACATCACCGATGTTGTAGTGGGTCCTGCAACAGACTAGGGGTGGATAATGTTAGCCGATTCTCTAGTGCCGAGCCAAACTGGAGACATAAGTTATCTCTCACCCATGACCGAGGAGGTCTCAGAAGGAAGAGAGCAGAAGAAGCTAAGAGTCGAGCATGAGAGCCGAGGAAATACTAGCTAGGAAGATAGTGATTAACTATGTGAGCTTACATGGTGTATCCCAAAGAAGGAATGACCATGTAGGAGCTAGTAACATGTCCTTGAATAGTTGTAATAAATGTAGACCCCCCTTAAAATATTAAGAGTGAACCACCTTTTGATGGTGACCTCGAGTGGAAGGGCAAATTTCACATGTAATTTCCAATTTAGTGGAATTGCCACATGAGCTCCACATGGACAGCTTTGTTGCTTATTTAAGGGCCCCCATCTCTTGCGAGGGAGCTTTGATTGTATTTTCAAGATCTCTTGAGCTGATAAAGAGGATCCTCCACGAGTTCTTGAAGATCACTAAGCTCTTTGTTCATGGCAATGATCTTGAGTGATATTTCTATGAGCATGCTTGATTCCTTGCTTGTGGATTAACTAGGTTCTTGTTTCTTGTTCTTGCTAAGTTGTGGATTAGCTTCAGTTCTTGCTTGTAGAATCTTTTAGAAATCAGCATTCAAGTAAACTATAGAGGCTAGAAATGTGGTGTAAATCTTGCATAGTCTTGACATTCTAGTTCTTGATGTTCTTGGATAATCTAGGCATCAAGTAAGGTGTGTTTCTTGATTCTTAGATTGTTAAATGCTGCTAGGAATCTTATTTCTGTTTCTTGTTTCTTGAATCTTGTTTTAGTTTCAGTAGCTAATCTGGTTTTTGATTGTTCTTTGATTCACTAGTTAGTAGTAGGACCGCTCTATGTGCTGAACGTTGATCTGCTTGAGCTGTAGATGGTTGCATGGCTAGTGTATGCATGTAGTTGAGTATCAGAGTTGAGTTACCCACTGACAGGCTCGAAAATACGTAATGCATCCTTGAATATTGCTTCTGCTCAAATGTACGAATAAAAATGATAGATCTAAAAACATGTACATAGGTATTTGTAAACATGGAAAGTCTAGCTAAAGAGCCAAAACACTAGCTAGATCTATCTAATTCCTCCTCATCATCTCCGTCACGTGGAGCTTGTTGTTGTTGCATTCACAAGACACATGAATTAGTCTTTCGAAAAATTGTATGGGAGTGAGAGAGAATAGCAAGTTTAAAGAACATAAAATGGATTTGATGCCGTTGTTGGAGGGTTTGTAGATCCCAAGGCAACCCTAACCCTAGTTAATAAGTGAGAGAGATTTGGCACCCTGCATGTGTAAGTCCAACCCGATGATCACATAGTTATTTGATTAATTAGAAAGTTAATAAAAGGACTTTAGGCCTTTTTGCGGGACTTTTAATGTCGCAGGGCCTAAATGTCAAGTTAGTGAATAAAGTTGGATTTTCCTCCAATTTGAATGGTTCTCACTCTTTTTTAAATTTGAATAATTAGGGAGGCAAAAATGGACCAATAGGATTCAGAGGCCAGGGTCCTCCTCTCTACTATAAAAAGAGACCAACTCGAGTTCCTACACATGTTCATTTTCTCATTTCAATAAAGCAGATTGGTTCTCTTCAGGAATGGATTGATGAATGTCCTTGCTCTCTATCCTTCTGTGTCACTTTGTTCAAGGCCTTGAGATTCAAACAAATTCTCAATTTCCCATTCTTCTTAGGAACAATGACAACCGGTGAAACCCATTCTATATGCTCGATCTCATAAATGAAATCGACATCAAGCAGTCTTTGAAGCTCTTTCTTTATTAGATGCTCAACATTAGGATTACAACGATAGAACTTTGTAACCTTTGGAACTGCATCAGGTATTAAAGGTATGGTGTGTTCAATAACTGACGTCGGAATATCCTTGAGATCTTGATAAGTCCATGCAAAGCAATCTTGATACTTAATAAGTAACGTTCGGAGCGCTTGAAACTATTCAGGATTAAGTTGTGATCCAATTTGTACAATCTTTTTTGGTTCTCCTGGTTCAACAAGATTCATAGGTTATGTCCTAGCTGGCCATCGTAAACATCTTTTGATTCTAGCACCTGTTCTTCAGGTTCACGATGTGCTTTGGATAACATGATAACCACATCATCCATTGTATAGCGTTTAAAATGTTCGGGCATATCATCTTGGACTACATTTGCTTGTTCTTTGTCAAAAGGACTTGTCTTGGATATTCGCTTAGCCTTCTTAGCAGGAATTGATCGTGGAGGTGATGACTTCTGAGAAGATAAACTCTTCTTTGAAGGTGAAGTCTTCCTAGACGATGACGTCTTGCTAGAACTCTGACTTGTAGAATCATCCTTGACTTTTCCTTTTCCTTTATCCAGTAACATTCTAATTAATCAAATAACTATGTGATCATCGGATTGGACTTACACATGCAGAGTGCCAAATCCCTCTCATTTATTAACCAGGGTTAGGGTGGCCTTGGGATCCACAAACCCTCCAAGAGTCATACCTGAGGAGCAGCTCCCAGTTTATATGGATGTTGCCTCTCCAATAACCCGAATACTGCCTGCGTACTGTGGGAATATCAAATATATACTCGTCATGTGTGGGAGTGTTGGAATTTCCTTGAAATTCAACTAGTAATGAGGATCCGTTCATTACCTTCCTGTAGAACTGTTGGCAAAATAGTCTGCATTTTTACATGCAATTCCTGATAGGCGAAAAATGCGACACTGTATTTTTACATGCATTTCTTGACAGGCAAAAAATGCGACACTGCATTTTTTCATGCAATTTCTAACAGACGAAAAATGCAACACTGCATTTTTACATGCAATTCTTGAAAATGCGACACTATATTTTTTCATGCATTTCTTGACAGGTGAAAAATATGACATTGCATTTTAACACGCAATTTGTGACAGGCAAAACATGTGACACTTGCCTTTAAAATTGCGAAGGTTGCCCCTAAGTAAGGCAAAGGCCAAAAGCCAAGGAATGTCGCGACGACCGTCTGCAGATTTACAAGGGATTCCAATCACAAACCATTACGTCTTCATGCTCCAACAATGAACCAGTCTATTGATCAGTTTAGCAGTTGTTAACTATCTTGTAATTGTAAAGTTAAGATAACACAAGATCTTCCAGCTACTATATACGTAAATGAGTGATTGAAGGAATAGTATAGGCAAACCTGCTCAGCATTCACGTTCTTCCTATAGCAGTTGACATTTCTATGTCAGTGATTCATGTAGTATTACTGCTGTAATGCTTCTGCCTTCCATCACTTATTATTTTGTAGTATTCTACAATGTGGCACAATGCTACAAATTCACGTTTCTTTCTTTAGTAGTTAGCAGTAGCTAACATTT
Organism: Diphasiastrum complanatum; assembly: GCA_029204225.1. Classification (NCBI taxonomy): domain Eukaryota; kingdom Viridiplantae; phylum Streptophyta; class Lycopodiopsida; order Lycopodiales; family Lycopodiaceae; genus Diphasiastrum; species Diphasiastrum complanatum. The sequence goes on along the minus strand of CM055114.1, from coordinate 19,007,900 downwards.
CTATGTTAGTGATTTATAGTGGCTGGCGTTTCCATGTCAGTGATTCTCACAACGACATTGCAGTTGTGCACAAATGTATTGTCCATCCAGTTATTTGATGTACATAATTTATTGTGCTATTCATTTATGTTATTGCAAGAATGCTATTGTTTATGTCTTGTTTCAGCTCAATGCATGGTGATATGTGACACCTTAGTCACTGGCTTAATCTCTTGCATTTGTGATTGTTAAGTTGCTCTCTTTCTGAGTGATTGCATCCACTGATTACAAGTACTTCAAGCCACCGTTAGAACGATTCATGCACAAGCAACGACATTCTTAAACACACACTGTACATGACTCATTCACTACAATGAAACGCTCCCTCACACTACGCAGTTCATTCATTTGTAACATGTGAGATAGACATTGTAGATGCTTTCACGCATTGATTCCTTCTTTCAGATAGATTGTCAGTAATAGGTTCATAATCTTTACAGATTGTGATTAGCCTTGTGAAGCATGCGGTTACGTCCGGTATTGTTTTGTGCTCGCCTGCATTATTGACCTGTATATTTCATTATACTTAATTTGATTATAGCTCTATTTGGTTCTGTGTTCAAATTTGTGTCAATACTGTGATGCTTTTCCATATTCTGTCTACCCATCTGATTGATTTGTCTGGTTGTCTACTCATCACTTCTGCTACCACCATGCATTAAAGCTCTAAAATTATCATATTCTTGTGTTTGCCTACTAAGTCACTAGTAGTGCACGCACTGAGAGAATTAAAGAGACCGATCCTCCTTCCTCCCATTTCTTTGATAGGGAGAACACCTTACGGTAGACCGCTACACAAACATTCCAAATTTTGATCATATAAAGAGAGCATTTTATTCCAACATGTCTTACGAGAACCCTCAAGAGCAAAAAAAAAAAAACCAATGAATAGTCAAATTACACAAATGAATATAGGGTAGACTTACAAAGTAGGCTTGAAAATATCCCTCGCCACCACTACCCAAGTGAGAAGCCCACATGGTCTCTAGTCAGACTTTGGCTGCCTCTCGCTTTTGCTTGAAGCATTCTGGGTCTTCTTGATACTCTTTCTTCGCATACCTTCAATCCTCTTTCTCCACGTGGGAAGGCATGCCTCTCTCGGCTTTCACTGCATCTCGGATCTCCGATTTGTGGTGGCTCATCATAGCTCCCATGTGGCTCCTCATCCATCTCCGTGTGAATCACATGTCCTAGGATGGGACAGGGGACTCACTACGTAGCTGGTCAATGATGCGATTCTTACGATCATCGCTAACATCGCGCCAATAATGAAAAATGGCATGAGTTCCCTCATGCATGAGATGACCCTCTTACGATGGTTATTCTCAATGATGTGATCATCCATGTCTATGTCATACGACGGCAGGATGGTAGCTAGTGGTGATGTGGCCATGGGAGTGTCTACGGGGGTGGCCCCCGATATGGGAGATGTGGCCTTGGGATTGTCTGTGGAGGTGGCCTCAGGTATGGGAGATGCCATGCCGACAGGAGAATACTAATGTTGTGGGGTGTACGTAGTGTACTGGGAGGGAGAATAGGCAAAGGGGGGGGGGGGGGGGGGGGGTACCCAGAGGAGAATAGCCAATGGGGGGGACCGGGATCGGAGAATAGATAGGGGGGGGGACTAGAGGGGAGTGGGCTGAAAACTCCATGGTGAAATGTGACCCCATGGAGTATAGCCGGGAAGACATAACTCAGTGGTAGTGGATCCAAAGGGAGGAAAAATGTGAGGGGTGAAAGTGGGCGTGACCATTTCAAGTTCAAGGAACAATGATGATCCAAATTGAACCACATTGAGGAGTAGACATCAATAAGAGGCTCACTGGCCCCACAAGTGACTCGTATGTAACGGAGGGTGTCTCTTCTATGAAGACACGAAAGAGGACTATGGTGTGTAGGCCCTTGGAAGTCCTCAAATTTGACGGTTCGTAGCATTGAAGAGAGAAAATGATGCTGCTACTTCGAACTCAACAATTCAAAGTGGTTACATAGTTTGAATTCAAATGAACCTCATGCAACCTTTTAGGGTTATTGAGTTTGAAGTAGCAGACACACTTTTCTCATTTCAATTTTGTGATCCATGAGGTTCAAGAACATCAACGGCCTAGACACCATATGCCTCTTTGGTATCATCAGACAAGATATCCAATCGGCACAGACAACTCGATTGAGGAGCTAGTTAGCCACCTTTGCATCCTCAATGGATTCTTTTCATCATTAATATTGTTAGGGTTATGGTTTGTGGTTAATTATAGATGGAAAATTGATTTATATGTTGGTATTGCCCTCGTAGCTTTGACTCAATACCTATAAAAGCTCGGACTATGATACGGGAACCACGCACGCACACACACACATGAATAAATTAAGATCCTACAAATTAGAGTAGCATGAACTAGTAAGCATGAAACATACAAGATACTATGAATTAGGGTAGCGTGAACTGGTAATCATGAAACATAAATGAATGGTTTCAATTGTCCTACCAAAGGCCCCGTGGATCTTCTCGAGGAGAGAAGAGATGATTGTAAAGAAGGCAATAGCCTCATTTTGAACTCTACCAGGACACATGCGATGCCTAGAAGGTGCCTTCATAGTAACATATCTTCGTGCAAGTCCATAGGTGGTGTATGTGAGGAAAGTGGTGGCTCTCGTGCACTTGCATATCGGATTCTAGCGGATTACATGGCAACATCTGGTTGAATTCTTCGATAGTCATGTGAGTGTGAGTCATTGTCCTACACAATACAAGTGCAACAACAGTCAAGAATAACAAAATATTCCTCCAATCAGAAAGGGTGCCAAACAACATACATGGAAAAGGCATGTTTTTTAGTAATAAAAAGTGCCTTGTAAATTAGAACTCACCGAAAAATCGACTTTCGTCCGCACAAATAATGACTCTCTCTCAATCTGTCCATACATGCAAATGTGTGATATAGTGGTACATCGCTCTCATCGTAGTGCATACTTACATTGTGTACATGGGCATGGTATTCTCTGGTGTAAGCAGGCCTCTAATCCAATATGTGATGGTCCTACCTCATCCTCTGAGGATGAGGAATGTGAACTCGCCATTTTCATCGGTGCACCTTGGCAGTTGACAATGGATGGAACACAAAATTAGAAATGATCAACAATACATAAAACAAGCTAGTTGAATGCATTGAGACGAATAAAAGACATGTATATAATAACTAAATTTGAGTCTAGTGCAACTAGTCTTTTGAAATTAGCAATACCAGATAAATCAAACCAATTTTAAGATCATTCTAATGAAATCCCTACTCATTTATATTTGTGACAAGGCCAGCTGCAATTTTGTGAAGAGCGAGGCTAGCCATGTAATAATGCACATAGGCATGAATCGAATTACGCCTACATATGCGAACCATGCCTACGTGCATCATACATGGCTAGCCTCGCTCTTCAATTATTCCAAACCATTTGCATACTGTAGCAAACAGGTCAGAACGGCCGTTGGAAGAGGTGGATCTGAAGGATATTCTGATGGCTTATTTTCTATTTATCAGATGCTTTAGGGTGCTGTAGATCTAGGTGAGAATGCTGTGAAGAATTGAAAAAGATTATCTATGTTAGATATAGGGGTCTTATGTTTTTTACATCAAGCATCTAGGTGTAGGATGTTGATAGGAATAAATTTGGCATAGATGGCAAATTATGCATTTCCACTTGTAATGCCACTATTGAGCCAAAATAGAGTAAGAGGCTAAACATGTGCCAATTAGAGTGTAGACAAGTGTAAAGCTTTTGTTTGATGAATTCCAAGAGGTCCAATAGGATTTAGAGGTGGAACCTCATGAAGTCCAATAGGAAATTGAGGTGTGCTTGAATATAGTCCAATAGAATTAAGAGGTGCATGGATCAATGGTCCAATAGGATCAAGAGGTGACAAAGTATGGTCCAATCATAGTTAAGCATAGTGGTAGGTTGTGGATCTACTAGTATCATTGTACTCCTCATTTTGGATCTAATTGATTTGGTGATTTTATGGATTTTGTGAGTTATTGGATTTCTAGCTTTCTCTCTCTACCCAAGAGCTCATGATGATTTTTCTCTCTCTACCCAAGGAGAGCAGCTTGTTTTTACTTAGATTATTTTTTGAATACTTCCCACACGTGTGAATGAGAGTTGGAAGTGATTGAATGCATGTAGTAGAGTGCTTTTGCCATAGGATCTAAGATTGATCTTGAATCTCAATCTAGTCTTGATCTTGGTGCATCTACACACCTTAGGAGATCACAAGTACATGTTGTGGACAATCTACACATGTGAATTCAACATGGTATCAGAGCCTACCTAAGGTTACCATGCATTTTGATCCATCTAAGTGAAAAAAATTTCATCAATCTTGAGCTAGAAGTTGTCAAGGCCCATTTTCCTAACTATCTTGTTCAATCTTGGATCAAAAGAGATCAAAAGGACATTTATTGGGTCTGACCTGGTACTATACAAAATCAGGTGCTCAGACACGTGTGAGGAACATCCAATTTCAGTTTGGAAGTTCTCTCTCATGCTTGATCCATTTATCTTGCTTGATAGCTTGTTTTGAGGCTATTTTTGTCTAGTTTCTGATGCAATCAGTTTCATTCCATTTGGTTGAGCCAATCAGAAGCTATAAGCTTTTGAAGAGGTTTAGGTAGGGCACCTAGACTTGGGTGGACACATTTGGTTTGGCCAAGAGATTGCTTGATTGATCCAAAATCACAGTTGTATGCTTGCCAATCTCATCTATATGTGATCTAGACAATGTTTTGAAATCTTAGCCATTTTGTTTCATGCAATATCATTGTATTTGAGTCAAATTTAGTTTCTTAGAGTACTTCACACGTGCTAAGAGTGTTTGATCCTAACTTTGCCTATACTCCATCATTTGATGTGAAATAGATCTTGTTTTAGAGAGATTTGTGTAGCTAGTGAGAATGAATTCACAAATAGTTGCAAGATCTGTCATAGGAGGAGATAGTACTCTATTATTGGATCCTATTGAGAGTGTGTAGCAACATTTATTGTTCTTCATTTGAGTTGTCTTCACTTCAAATGTCTTCAATGGGTTCATCCTTGTTGGAACCAAGTGAAAAATTGACCACTTCAAACTATTCAATTTGGAAAATGAGGATGGAGTCCATCTTGATCCTTTAAGACGTGATGGACATAGTTCTTGGCCTTGAAGGAGAACCACAAGTTCTTCAAGAGGTTCAAAAATACAAAAAGAGAGCTAGGATGGCTCTCCACTATATTAAGATTAATGTCTCTAATGAGATATTGAGGGAGATAGGTACTTGTACAATAGCCAAAGAAGCTTGGGATTGTCTCAAGACTATCTATGAGGCTAAGAATACCTCTAGGCTTCTCACTCTTAGGAATCAAATCTTTCAAAGTAGCCAAAAGAGTGATGAGAGTGCATCTAGTTATGTTTTGAGAGTAAAAGATATTCATAGAGAACTTGCTTGTATTGGTGATTCCATCAATCAAAATGAGCTAGTTCAAGTGATTCTCAATGGCTTGAGAAGTGAATTTGATAACCTTGTCCAATCCTATGCCATTAAGGAGGATCTACCAATTTTGGAGGCTCTCCAAAGTGTGCTAATTTCGGAAGAATCAAGACAAGAGTACAAGATCTTGAGGATGGACAAGCTTTTTCTCACTCATAATGATGGCAAAGCTCTCTTTTCCAAGGATAAGCACAAAGGGAGGAGCAAGAACCAACATCAACAATCCTCAAGCAAGGACAAAGTCATATCCAACGACAAAGATGAGGAGGAAGATGATTCCTCTAATGCTTCATCATCCAAGCTCAAGAGGAAGAAGATCAAGTGCTTTTATTGTGGCAAGAAAGGTCATTATGCCACCAATTGCTTCAAGAAGAAGAATCAACTCAAGCAAGCCAACATTACCAATGAGAAGGAAGACACTATTGCAAGTGATGGAGAGGGATCTCTTATGGTCTATAGTTTCTCATCTACTCCTTTCAAGAAGGACGGCCTATGGTATATTGATAGTGGAGCCTCTTCACATATGTGTAGCTCCAAGGACTATCTCTCTTCTATTGCACCTTATGATGGAGTCAAGAAATCAATATACACTGCAAATGATTTTGAATGTCCTATTGAAGTCATAGGGAACATTCCCTTGAAGCTTGCATCCTCTAAAGTTCTTTCTCTCTCTAAAGTTCTTTATGTACCTAAGCTTACCAAGAATCTTATTAGTGTTGGCCAATTGCTTGATAATGGCCTTGATGTAAAATTCAATGTTGATACTTTCACTATCAAGAAGAATGATGAGATACTTGCATTAGGATCTAGATTTGGTGGCATCTATAAACTAGATCCAAATGAGTATGTGAATGCTTGTAATGTTGCTCTTGTGAACAAGCTCTCTATGGAGGAATTATGGCATAGGAGGTTGGGACATCCCAACTACAAATCCATGCTCTCTATGATCAAAGAAGACAAAGCTATTGGCTTGCCAAAGTCACTCTCCAAGAAGATCAAGCCTTGTAAGGCTTGTGCTATTGCTAAATCTTACAAAAAGCCATTTACAAGATCTTCTATCAAAAGCAAGCATCCTTTGGAGTTAATCCACTCGGATGTGCATTTCTCATCAACTACAAGAAAGGGAGGAGCCACTTGTTTTGCTACTTTCATTGATGATTACACAAGATTCACTTGGATATATCTTCTTGCTTCAAAATCTATGGTGTTTGATCATTTCCTTATTTTCAAAGCTTATGTAGAGAAGCAATTCTCATTCAAGATTAAAGCTCTTAGAAGTGATGGAGGTGGTGAATATGTCTCCAATAAATCTCAAGATTTTTGTGAGCTTGAAGGCATTAAAAGAGAGTTCTCTTGTGCCTACTCTCTATCTCAAAATGGAGTGGCCGAGAGAAAGAATAGATCTCTACGTGAATGTGCAAAATCTATGAGAATTGAGACATCTTTGCCCAAATATTTTTGGGGAGAAGCCATTAATTGTGCAAATTATCTTTGCAATAGGCTCCCACATATAGCTCTTGGAGGAAAGTCACCATATAAAATCTTAGTTTTGAAAAAGCCTAAGGTTGATCACCTTAGAGTTTTTGGATGCTTATGCTTTGTCCATATTCTCTTGGAAACAAGGAAGAAGGAAGATCCTAGTGCATGTAAAGGTATCATGGCTGGATACTCATCCACCAAGAAGGCCTATAGAGTCTTTATACTCTCTACTTCTCAAGTTATTGAAAGTAGAGATGTTGTCTTTCATGAAGATCAACACTCATCTTTTGAAGAGGCCGAGATCAAGAAATTTATGGATGCATCATCAATTATTGATTTTGAAGACAATCATGATGTGATGGGGTCGAGATTTGAAGAAGACTCTTCTCGGATTTTCTCACCAAGAAGATCCATGAGAGATAGATCCGAGCCTAAGAGGCTCTCATATGTTGACAAAGGCAAACAAGTGGATCTTGATTCCACTAATTATGTTTTTTATGTCTCTCATGAAGAGCCAAAGAATGTACAAGAGGCCCTCAATACCAAGGAGTGGTATGATGCCATGAAGCAAGAGTATGATGCATTGATCACCAACAATACTTGGGAGCTTGTGGATCCTCCATCCAACAAGCATGTGATTGGTTGCAAGTGGGTATTTCGGATCAAGTTCAATCATGATGGAACCATCAACAAGCATAAAGCAAGATTATGTGCCATAGGATCTACTCAAATCCATGGTCTTGATTATGAGGAGACCTTTGCACCCGTTGCAAAGATGGTGACAATAAGAATTCTTATTTCTCTTGCTCGTTTTTTCAAGTAGAAGATGTTCCAATTAGATGTATCCAATGCTTTTCTAAAAAAATGGTTATTTTGAGGAGGAGATCTATATGGAACAACCTCAAGGATTCATCAAGGATGAGTCCAAAGTGTGCTTGCTCTTCAAAAGTCTTTATGGACTCAAGCAAGCACCAAGATCATGGTATTCAAGACTTTCTTTGTTATCTTCTAATCGAGATGTAGTTTTTTTGCTGATGATGCTGGCTTAGTATTCCAAGCAAAAACTATATGAAGATAAATGATCTTTTCTATTAATCTAACTTCTGCATGAAGAGTCCAAACATGCACATTTTTCAAGGAGATAGGTAACACAGGCTTCCAGTTTGGATCTGCATATTCTCTAGTAATTCTTGTACTCCTAGTAGCATCTTTTGCCATTTTCATGCAATACAAACAAGTGTGTTTTGATGTAGCACCGTGAGAGACATTATACATACATTCAAATGTTTTCAAATCACCTACTAAGTGCCATTCAACATTGAAGTCTCCAACTCCTGGAATATTGAGTCCATCCATATGGTCTTTGATGATCCTAGGATAAGATGTCCTTGAGAATATCCATGATAATATATCACGATCCTCCTTCAGCACCTGTCCAAAGAATTAATCAGACTTAGTTAACAAAGAATTAATACTATTCAATGAATGTAATGTAATAATGAGGCTAGTTACCTAAAAAGCTACCAACCACCATATATCATTTTCTGACTTACACTAAATCTGAAATCTTCTTGGTCCTCGGTTTGTGATACTGCACAATTCATGAGAGTTATACTAACTCTCTCCATCTTTTGCCCTTTCACAATTTCTGACTCATCTAACTTAAGTACTATGATTATTTTGCCATTCACCTTTTCAAAGGTTATATCATAGAATGTGACAATGTATCTTAGCAAGTAATTTAGATCAACAAATAAGTTGTTTGATGAATTATAGAATATCGATCTTCCATCAATTTAATACACCTCCTCAATATGAAATTGAGTTCCAGTGATCTTATGCATACCTATGTTTAATGTATCCCTCTCTTTCTTCAAGTGATATGTCCTAGGGATTGGGACTTTTCTAATTTGAACTTGCTTAAAAGCTTCTCTAATTAGTTTAAATATTGTTGCATATGCTTCCCTGCTAATACTTGCAAAATCACAAGCACCCTAAACTATAGTCTTATCTAAAAGTTTTTGAATGTCCACCATCAAAGACTCTGTTATTTTACACTTTACATTTGAACTCCTATTGTTCATCATGATACGCTCAGTGGATTTGCTTGTGAATATTGTGCCCAATGACATTTCTAGTGAAACATTGTCTTTAATATTCCGAGGAGCTTCTAATATAGATCTGCAAAAACAACAGATAGTTAACAAAATATCACTATAGCTAAAATTAAATCCAAATGTCATTGAAAAACTAACAAAAATCAGAATATGTTTACTTGAATGCACGGATCCTTCTATTTCGATAACCTCCTTTTCAAAGCGTTTGAATATCCTTGCAATTTTGTCGCTTTCGCTTCTTACTTCCAGCCTTCTTCTTTGACAATTTCACATCCTTCAATAATTGTAAGTTTTCAATACGAATAGATTGTAAGATTGATTGCATTTGCTCTAGTTTTGATTTGATATTGATTGTTATCTTCTGTAATGATTCATTATTTTTTTTAAGTTGTTCATTTTCCTCTAATGTCTTTTGGATATAACAATCTCTATTCTGACAATAAGAAGATATTCAAAATAACTCACCTTCTAAAAAGTGAACTTTATTCATATAAAGTTGTTTTCCATGGTTCTGCAATCTTTCACAGTATCCTAGTAATCCATTATGCCCATTGCATATCCATGTAACTAAATTAGTTATTCACGAGAATGTGGGATGTGTCAAAGTGCTTGGATCTTGTAGATATAATGTTCTATCTATCCACAAATCCTAGTTTTTCTTTTTTTCTGTCCTGTAATGAGAATGATCCTAAGTAGATATTTGAATTCCTTTGCCTCCTCTTGCCAAATCAATAGGAATATCCACATGTAGATGATACAATGTTGTCATCAGAAAAAACAATAGAGTATTTTATGAGCCACTAAACATCCCTCTGATTTGCTTACGGGGTACATTTTTGGCTGCCTGAAACACCACTCTCATCAAGGAGCCAAAAAAGGCAAAAAATTGTGAATGAAGAGTGTGGGAGATGTGATGTGCTAGATAAAATACTTCTCTTAGTAATGAGCTTATAATTGGTAATGAGCTTATAAATGCAAGGAGTGTGTATTCCACAATGCCAATGTTGTGGTAGTGCTTGGGCACCTCCCTTCCAAGATGGAAGGCCAAGGAGAGATGGGGGGAGAGGGGGAGTTGGTGGTGCACCCACCACCACCTAAATTAGATAATGTATGCACCCTCAATGCCATGGCAGTGAGGGTGCTGAATACATTGATCCTAAATGCATTGGTCAATGGCCTGAATGCTCATTCTCAGATTTTTCTGAGTACCTTGGAGTTGACCTTTGTATGCAGATATCATAAGGCCCAGAAGGTCGTTACGCTGCACTTTGTTCTGAGGTTCCAAATGGATACGTTTCTGAACGATTTCGTACAACTTGTCCTCCTTTCTAATATTCCACCGACGAAATATTTTTACCGTTGATATCAGGCTACAAATTAGGATGCCAAAATACTGCCAACTAATTAGTGATCTCTCTCTCTCTCTCTCTCTCTCTCTCACACACACACACACACACACACACACACACACACACACATGCGCACAAAAATCATACAATACAAAGATGCCAAGATACATCTTGCCAACTGATAAGTGTCTCGGCGCTATCACACACACGCACACACGCGCACGCACACACAGACACACATATGCACAGAATCGTGCAATATAAACTCGCTAACACATGAAGGCATTAGTTGAAAGAATTAATTATACCTTTTTCCTGGTAAACGGATTGATTTTGCTGCTTCTTGTAACATTTCTTCTTGCTCATATTGCAACTTGAACACCGTTTTTCCTACCTCATAGTTAGTATCAAAGGCTGTACGTGCGATAATATCAGCGGTCAGATTCCCTTACTCCTCTTTACCTCAATCTCTACACCATTGGGCTGTTTTCCCTCTCCGATCCTGTGTTCCCTGTCATTCAATATCTTCGAAGTGACCTCTGCCATTGTTTCTACCATATTCTGCAGAAATAGAGGTCTCCCTGAGATGTCCATCCTTCATTTCACAAAATCATCGACACTGGTCGAAAGGTAATATCAGAACGCTGCGGTTGGAGATAGGTCAATTTCTGATAGAATTGTCGATTTTACCTTGAGATTTTCAGCGTGAAAGCCATGATTAAGAATCCGTCTCTGCTGCGCCTACTTTTCACCCTTGGCAAGTACTAAGCCATCTCCCATCAAATCCCTGCTAGTGGGAGTAGCTGGCTGGTTAGGAAAATGCCCGAATTTATTGCTCAAGATCTCCTTCATCTGCTCAGGATCGCTAATGACCAATCTCACCTCAGACCCAAACGTGTACACGAACGATTCTCCTGTAAAGAGCTAGTAAGCTTCTAGGGGATTGCACAAAGCCCAAACAGTACACACAGAAATTTTGCTAAAATGATAAACCAGCTCCAAATTAATAGTTCTTGAGATTATTACCATAGATCTTTGACCATTTTGTGTAGTAAGGGAGGATGCGAGGCACTATCTCATTAGATGATCGATTCATCGGCGTGGAGGCTGCCCCATATAGTAATCGGACTACCTCAGGCTGATTTCCCACTATTGGAATGAACGCTGACCCCTTCACTCCCTGCTTCCGGAGACCCTCGTAAATTTGCAATGGACGCAGCCATAGACCTCTTAGCAGCCGCGCTACCCCAAGGAGAATTGCTACTCTGGTTGCAGCTATCAGCCATTGGAGAAGCATTGCGCTGGACCAGTCCCGGACTGATATCGTATTAGCGAGGTTCATCTTTGCAGGTAACGATTGTGAGCTCAATACTCGGCTTCACTGCAGATAACGTACAAATTAATATGCCAAAAATGAGCTAAGGAAACTAGAACTGCTAAACTTTGCTAGATTCTCATGGAGGTCTCATGCATTTTTACGATATTCAAGTCCTACAAACTGCTAGGCAGCTCATCAAAATCTGGGACTGTACAGAGGGTGCAGCTCATTTATATGCGGATTATATCGCTCATTTATAAACCAGGAGTGTGACGGCCTCACATATCTTATCGGCTGTATCATGAATGAAATAGATGTCTACAGTAAGCTAATAGTGGATAATTCTCACAATATACTGAATACGCATAAATTAGCTAATACTGCATAATCGTTGCAACCACAAATGCAATATTGTGATCCTCAGCATATTCCCACGATGATCCGGAAATCCCATCAATTACACACTATCCTACGATTTGCGTGTCGATTTTAGACTCTAGAGCTGTAACAACGACTGGTTGTGTTTTCTAAAGTGAAAGTGGTAATTGAAAGTGATAGCGTTCTAGAATGTACACTCCACCACCGCTTAAGTTTAGAGATAAGACTTACCTTTTCCTCGAGAATTATTAGTAACTGATGATTTAGGACTCAACAGATACTGTTGTCAACAATTAAGTCTGTAGCAGGATCGATTCACTAGCATGCAGTCAATACAAGATATATACAGCTATCATTGCAAAGAACATAGCTCATATCAGAGCAAATAATGGCTGTAGCATATGACAATCACACGTGGACCACACAGACACTCAGTAGAATTCGTTATCAAGACTACGAAAGGAGAAAAGAAATCTCAACTAGTTCTCTTTAAGCAAAATGTACATCGGAATGCTCTACATCCCTACAGATACTACATGTGTATATATAGTAGGTGATGATTAAAAGAATCATTTATCCTAACTAATTAATCACGGTGTTTAGTCTAAAACACTGCGAATCTCTGTCTCTGTCTCAGTCGTGATAGAGAATATTACGTTTGTTACTGAAAACTATATTTTACGTAGTTGATAGTGCGTTGACATACTAGTATGATAATGTGCTGACATTCTAAAGAAAACGTTTATAGTTCATACTAACTTAACATTCCCCTCTTGAACTGTACATGATTTATTGCCCTGCCCTACTCATCCTATTCCCATTTCAGATCTATGTTTTTCAAACAACTTTCTACCTAAGGGCTTTGTTAGGATATGAGCCACCATATCTTCAGATCTGATATACTTTACAGTAACTAAGGATTTCTCTATAATATATTTCACATGGCGATATCTCAGTGGAATGTGTTTTGACTTAGAATGGAACACTGTTCTTTTGTCAGGTTGATGGCGCTTTGATTATCCATTTTCATTACAGTGGGTTCATGCTGTTCAAATCCGATTTCTCTGAGTCGATTTGTCAACCAAACAATTTCATTGCTATTCTTGGAAGCTGCCACATATTCTAATTCACAAGATGACTGTGCAACTAGACTTTGTTTCTTGGAAATCCAGCTAACGGCACCTCCACATAGTAAGAAGCATCCACCTGTTATTGATTTACTATCATCTATGCAGTTGGCCCAACTAGCGTCACGATATGCTTCGAGGTTTTGGAACTTTGCTTTTGAAGTACATGTGATACCAAAGTCTGAGGTATTTTTCAGATACTGCATAATTCTTTTTGTCATCCTCCAATGTGCAACTCTTGGATTGTTAGAAAATTGGCTGAGAGAGAAAACTGAATATGCCAAATCTGGTCGAGTGCAGACAACAAGATACATCAAACTGCCAATTAGACTCCTGAATGGAATCTGTGCCATTTCTTCCCTTTCCTCATCTATCGTTGGACTGTATTTCTGGATAAGATTGGTCCTGGCTCCATTGGTGTTGCTGATCCTTTACAGTCCTGCGCATATTATAGTTTTTCATGATACGTAATGCATATTCTGACTGCTTAATTGTTACAGTCTATTGTGTCTATCTCTAGATAATATTTCAATTCCTAGACACAATTTAGCTTCACCTAGATCTGTAATTTCTAGTTGAGTCTACAATTTGGCTTTGATGTGTCTAATCAATTCATTGGAAAGCTTTTGTCGAGCGCTTTCCAATGCACCAAACTCCGCTAAATTCGGACTTACCACTAAAAAGTTATGCCATTTTTAGTGTAGAATCAAAATGTATGTTGTTGCTACAACCTTAGTGTATGATGTGAAAATGCACTTGAACCTGTAAATCAGTTCTAGAGAGAGAGAGAGAGAGAGAGAGAGAGAGAGAGAGAGAGAGAGAGAGAGAGAGAGAGAGAGAGAAATTTTGTGGGGGTGTTCACTCTACCATCATGTATATTTCTTTTTTGGCTTCTCAAACAAACAATTCCACCTTCATTGGTGTAACATTGTTCACTACTTGTTTCGTGTAAATATCAAGACAAGAGATACGTTCATATGAGTATCATGTTTAAAGCATAGGGCCATATTAGACCTATAAGAAGCTTGAAAAACATCACATGATTTTCTAACCACTTTTCTGACATGACTTGATATCATGTGACTTTCTAACTTCTCCAGCGGTTGGGAGTAACATCCGTAATTTTACAATGTTTAAATTATATGTACTTGTATCTCATAATCTATACAACTATGGAAACCTAATAACATTAGAGGAGTTCTAAATCCAAAAAAGATCCTTTTTATATTTTTTCTCAATTTTTTCTTACAAATGGACCAATCAAAACACCCAAATTTGAAATCTATGTAACTTATTCCACATTTTGATTCCACACTAAAAATGGTTTAGTGCATTGGAAAGCGCTCGACAAGGGCTTTCCAATGATATGTTAGATGACATACTTCTGAGCTACGATTAAAAAGTTATGGCAAGTCAAAAGTATTAGTGTTATAATATATTATTAATATAAACTACATCTTGCACGAATTCTTAAAGGGTCTTTTTGGAGCTCAAAACTCTTCTAATGATAGCCCTAAAAGACATCGAAATTAAAGTTTTATGGAAGTTTTATATATCGACGGTTAAATCAACATAGAAAAATTTTGAATACATGAGAACCGACGGTTATAAAAGCCATTAACCGGAATGGGAGGGTATATTAAAATCACAATATTCTTTATAGCAGTTGTAGTTGTAGAAGATTTGAATTTAGAGCTAGTTTTCTCAAACCCATCAATTTTTTTTTTTGGAACCTTATTAGTTGTTTCATGTAAGTTTCTATCTCAAGCTTGTGCCTACCTTGTCTGTAGCTACAACCTACATGCATAATTATGTGATTTGCTCGCTCGATCGCTATGGCAGAGCTCTAATCATTTTTTGGTTTGTTTTTCGATTTTGGGCAGGCAATATCTAAAAAATAATTGGAGTTAATTGTAGATTTGTCATGTGCCAGATTAAGCCTAGATGCTGAAGCCAATGACTTTTCCGGGAATGTTAGAGTGGTTTTTCATGTTAATCAAAGCTCTAATCATTTTTGGCTTGTTTTTCGATTTTGGGCAAACAATATCTAAAAAAAGAATTGGAGTTAACTGTAGCTTTGTCATGTGCCAGATTGACCCAGGATGCCAAAGCCAATTACTTTGCCGGGAATGTTAGAGTGCTTTTTCATGTTAATCAAAGCTCTAATCATTTTTGGCTTGTATTCAACCTACTTTCAATATCTCATCATAATATGAATGAATATAAGCCCAAATTCGAATGTACGTGATTATGTGTGCACGTGAGCGATAGAGACCAATGTGCTAAATAATAAGGGAGCCCTCACTAATGCAATAATTGCCCAACAGTTTGTGCCGACGGGAATAGAAAAAGAAGTGGGTAGTAGAATAAAAGCTTACTGCAGAAAGGGAGAAAGATGATAGCGGCCAAGTTTGATCCACTTGTTCGAACGGCGATGTGGGAAGAAAGGGAGAAAGATGATAGCGCCCAAGTTTGATCCATTGATAGCACAACGAATTTTTGCCTCAAGTTGGGATAAATTGCTATTAGATGCCAAGGAAAGAATCTTTTTCTCGTTGAAGTTTGACACCACAGCAGGTCGAAATCGGCAAATGCAGCCCTACAGTACATTGGAATAGTTTTGTAAATTATGTTAAGTAGTTAGATATACCAGGCAAGGGCAGCAGCCAAAGTATAAAAAAGTTCATAGCGCCAATTGACAAAACAACAATTCTTAGATGTGAACTGGCAAGAATATCTATCATCGTTTATTATTGAAGTTTGATGGAAGGAAGTTATGGAATGGAGCTATCTATGGCCAACCTGTGATGGAATTACACTTAGACATTTGGCGTATCCTGGGTATGATGGGAAAATGTCTTAGCACCTTGGTGGGAATGGTCGCTCCTTGTAAATGTTGCCTGTAGCGGTGTTCCCCACAACGTGGGCACGTGCTTGCCTCCTCAAACTCATCTCAATATAAGATGCAATCATTGGGACATGCATGAATACTCTTGTAATCCATATGGACCGCGGATAGCATTTTCTTGGCTTCTTGTGGAGACGTTGTCGTGGTCTTATTTGGAGGCAAAATTATCCTAAGCTATGTAATTAGTTATATATAGTTTCTCGCAACGCATGAATTAAAAATAAAATGAGATTAGAGCAATTTGTCTACAACACACATGAAGCTAGCAAGCTTACCCAAACAACTCCGTGACGCTCGCATCCGACCACTCATACGTAGTTTGCAAGTTCAAAAGTATTAAACAAGCTCGCAAGTTTGACATCTGTCCACCCTCGTACAAAGGAGTGGATGCCAAGCCACACATCATCTCTTCTTCCCTTGTCAATGTGGCCTTGGGAGGGTTTGTGAAGAATGCATCCATCATGTCATCCATGTCCCCCTCGTGATCATGCGATGTGAATGGCACATCCTCGTGTAATGTGTCTCCTCAGTACTTTTCTGCAAGTGAGGCAGCATGGCGATTCACGGTTTGCATTTTCAATGGGTGCACATAAACCCAATGTTGTTCGTTTAGCAGTCCATCTTCTTGGAGAGAACATGGCTGTTTTTGCTGAATATGATGATTTGGCTGATGTTGTTGCACAAAGTGGGAAAACGGCACTTACAGGCTATTTTGCACTAAATGCAAGCAACAAATAATGAAGCAAGATCTTTGCTTTATATGGATTTTCCAAGAAGATTCATGTATAACAAAAGTAAGCGGAAGTGGACTCCACGAAAAAGGAGCCAAAGTGTTTCAGCAGTTGGACGTATGTACTTCGTCCATCCAGGAGAAGGAGAAAGATTTTATTTGCGACCTTTATTGACGAACGTAAAAGGGACAACCAACTTCGAAGACCTACGGACAGCTGATGGAGTGTTGCAGTTGTCATTCAGAGATGCATGTAGATGTAGATTACTCATCAATGATGTGAATGAATGGCAAGATTGTTTGCAAAAAGCTGCGAGGTGGGGAATGTCATCGCAATTGTGCCTTATGTTTGCAACCATTCTTCTAGCTTGTGCACCTATTGATCCTGTAAGTTTGTGGAAGTCCTTGGAGTATTTTATGTTGGAAGATTATGTCTTGGGTAAATATGGTGGATCAAATGGTGGAGTTGGTGTTGTAAATCCAACCATTATAGGTAGAGGTATTGTTGACGTTGAAAGACATATGCAAGCTGTGGGTAAGTCTTTGTCAAACTTTGGATTTGAAATGCCCGTGTTGAACGTAGATTTTTCTCCTCTTTTTCAGGAGGAAGTGTTTGTGGATGAGAGCATGGCAGAGGTGGAAGTCGTAATGGCGAGACTAAATGTTGAGCAAAGAAGCATTTTGGAATAGGTTATTTATGGGCACGTTTTGGAGAGAAATGGTGGGTTGTTTTTTGTAGATGGGCCTGGTGGGACAAGAAAAATATATTTGTACAATGTTATGCTTTCTTGGGTACATGCGAGAGGATGGATTGCATTTGTTGTTGCATCATCAAGAATAGCAACTTTGTTGATGAAAGGTGGCCGAACAGCTCACTCTCGATTTAAAATTCCTCCAATGGATTTGCACGAAACATCTACTTGCGGTATATCGAAACAGAGTGAGTTGGGTAAACTCATAATCGCATGTCGTCTGATAGTGTGGGATGAGGCTCCAATGATGCACAAACACGCATTAGAGAGTGTTGATAGAACTCTTTGCGATTTGTTATCATCAGATGCTCCTTTTGGCGGAATAACAGTTGTTCTTGGTGGAGATTTTTGGCAAATTTGGCTTGTGGTAAGAAGAGGTAGTCGTGCACAAATAGTATCTGCATCACTTAAGTTTTCACAGCGGTGGAAAGATGTTGAAGTGCATCGGTTGAAAACAAACATGAGGGTAATGGGATTGGAAGGGAGTGATGTAAATGCGCAGGTTGACTTTGCTGAGTTTCTCTTGAGAGTTGGAGATGGTAGAGAGGGAACTTATAGGCATCATAATTTGGAAAGTATTTGTTTACCAGCTAATATGTGTCTTGGTATACTGAAATGGATGATTTGATATCACACCTTCCCAAATTTTATATAAAATTATAAAAATGTCGGTTTTTGGAAGAAGCGTGCAATATTGACTTCATTAAATGATGATGTGGACTTGGTGAACAATCGCGTTTTAGAGCTATTTTTGGGTGATGTTCACACATATTACAGTGCAGACAGTGTGGTGGATACTCAAAATTCAAGCGAAAGGGACATCCCATTCATATATCTGAGGATCTCATCGTCACTAATGGACGAAAAATGGGACAACCCGTGACTACGGCCAGATCGGTGACTTGGAGATGTGTCACGGGACATTGAGGATATGATTGGGATAATTGCTGCAAGCAATAAAAGATATTTTTAGAAAGCACAACCCTGTAGAGTTAATGAGTGCATGAAATAAATTCAAATAAAGGAGTTTCGGGTCTAGGGTCGAACAAGAATGTTTTACATGGAACTTTGCCGAGTGTGATGATATTATTGATGTACAGGGCTGAGAAATGTCCTAGCACTGAGATAGGACAAGTGCTTAAAGAGCCTATATTTAAAAGTTTCTAGCTTGTAGTTCAATACATTGGAAATAATATCTGAATGTGACTTTGTCTCTTATGAAGGATTCTACGAAGAAACATTGAGTGAGGAAGACATCATTATTCTTTTCAGACATCTCTACTCCAATTTATTAGAAATGAACGATGATTTTAAACTCAAAATCAATAACTTCTATATTGGAATTTGATTATGCTAATGATTTTTCCATGTGGGATCTCAACATCCCAAATGCCAACTGATGCTTATTATAGAAGAATTTGAATTGAACATTATAGTACTCATTCACCAACATGAAATAATTTTCAAGCCAGAAGAACCAAATGTGATGAAGAAACATGAATCTAAGGGAATTGGAAAGATAGCTCAAGATAGAAGAAGTAGACAAATGAGGATATTGCGATGATACTCTCTGTCCATTCCACGCAGATTGGTTGCCAGAAAAACAATGTGGGGTCTCATCAATCTCTTTTTTGACCATTATTTTTCTTTCATGGGAACATGGGTTACGGACTGTTTGTAATGATGCACTAAGTTTTCGACGTGACATTCTCAATCATAAAGGTGATCAAGATGATCACACAAGCGTCCTCAAATAATTTTGAGAACAAAAATGTTTAAGTAGGGGGGAGTGTCATGTACTTTAGTACTTCATTGCTTATTAATGCATTATAATATCCATTGTATGCTTTGTATGCCCAAATGGAGCTATTAGCTTTAAGAATAACGTTGTTTCCTCTTTAGTCCCTCCAAAGTATAAATAAGGATAATAGGTCAACAAGGGCCGAAAGTAGATTTAATAAGACTTAACAAGGAATAGCTATCTTGCAAGATAACTATGTTTAGGTTAGTTAGATGATTGTCTATAATTAAACAAGATACATCATTTTGAGAATCTTTTGGCTCATTTGCAATAGAGAGAGCTCCATCTCCACTTCCTTGGGCATTTGAGTCCATATTTTTTATTTTGCTAGATCTCATGTAAATCCATGCCCTTTCAATCATATGTAATCATTTGCTCATTTCCAATGTGATTTCATGGAGATCTTTATATCTTTTGCTTCTTATGGATATGATATTTTGAATGCTTTGCATTTCTCTTGCTACTAGCTTTAATTCTAATATTATTGCTATTTTCTTCCGTTTGGCACAAGTAGGTCGACATAGGAACCAACTCCCTCAAGATTGTATTATCCTAAGGCATTATTGATCACTTAAAACAAGAAATTGTTTCAATCAGTTAAGAGATCCCGAAATCCTGAACCAAAAGTGAAAATATTTGATAGGTGACTAATTACATCTTAGTCATGTCATTCACTTTACAAGCCAATTTTGTTTTAATCAATAATCGATATATTTTGACAAAATCGAAGAAATTATGGTTCTTTCAAGAATTTACATAACTGAGATTTTCGAATTCTATTCCATATGGATCGAAATTATGAAAACCGTTTTCCATCACCGAATTTTTAGTTTCATTGTTACCAATCCATATTAAATTGATTTCAAAACATCCGACATGTATCAAAATCAACACGTAGTGATTAACGAAAAAGACGATTTTTTTTATGTAAGCTACGTAATTGAACTGAGAAATCATTTTTGAACTGTCGAATGATTCTTTTACAGAGGACATGGCACAATATTGCTGAACTTTCCAAACGTGCAATAAGAAAGTGACAACACTAGGAAGAAAAAGCAAGGACATATTACCAAAAGGTTGTAGAAAAGCAAAGAACGTCTCCACGAGTCTGATCAATGCAAAGCCAAGCTATGATACCATTCTAAATATTGCCAAGTGAAGATCTTTCAGATCCTATTGCTTGCACCAAAAGGACTACCCAACCAACTGGAATAAGCTTCTCTACTAAGCCATGGTGACTGAATACAATAGATGAGAGGATTCCAATAATTTGAAATGAAAAAATAGGTGTAGTAGGACGAGTTCTTATAGCTACATATGAGCTCTTGGGGCTTAGAAATACTCTCTATAAAATACCAATTTTCATCCAATTACTTTTGATTTCCTTTATGTGCATATATATATATATTGTCAAACACCATGGTTCCACAAGTATTAATGAGCAACCTTTGGCTATGGTTAGTGATAATTCATGTAATGACGATGTTAGTGATAATTTCCAAAGAAAAAGTAATTAGCCTTATCTCTAGCTGGTGGGCGTGTACATTCTAGAACCTGCTTTCACTTTAGGATGTAGAGCAAGTCGCTGTTACAGCTGTGAAACACGCAAATCGCAGAATAATGTGTAAATGGGAGTACGGTCGGCGTCTAGCATTCTATTCCATTGATAATATAGCTGCCGATGAGATTTGTGAGGCTGTCTCGCTCCTGCTATGTAAATGAGCTACATCCTCCCCACAGTCCCAGATTTTGACGAGAGCTGCTTTGCAGCTTGTAGGGCTTGAATATCGTAAAAATGATACATCCATGATAATTTCTAGTTTCCTTTGCTCATATTTGGCATGCTTTGTGCATTATCTACAGTGAAGCCGAGTACTGCTCAGCTCATGAGAATAGTTACGTGCAAAGGTGAACCTTGCTAATCTCTCTATCAGTCTTGGATTGGCAGTCCAGCGCAATGTTTCTCCAATGGCTGGTAGCTGCAACCGGAGTAGCAATTCTCCTTGGGGTGGTGCGGCTGCTAATGATTCTATGGTTGCGCCCATTGCAAATTTACGAGGGTCTCCGGAAGCAGGGAGTGCAGGGACCACCTTTCGTTCCAATAATGGGAAATCAACCTGAACTAGTCCGATTATTAGATCAGGCAGCCTCCACGCCGACGAATCGATCATCTAATGAGATAGTGCCTCGCATCCTCCCTTACTACACAAAATGGTCAAATATCTATGGTAATAATCTCAGAAACTATTCTTACTTACAACTGGTTTATAATTTTAGCATAATTTCTGTGTGTATTGTTTGGGCTTTGTGCAATCCCGTAGAAGTTTACTAGCTCTTTACAGGAGAATCGTTCGTGTACACGTTTGGGCCTGAGGTGAGATTAGTTATTAGCGATCCTGAGCTGATGAAGGAGATCTTGAGCAATAAATTCGGGCATTTTCCAAAGGAGACAGCTGCCCCCGCTAGCAGGGATCTGATGGGAGATGGCTTAGTACTCGCCAAGGGTGAAAAGTGGGCAAAGCAGAGACGGATTCTTAGTCATGGCTTCCACGTTGAAATGCTCAAGGTAAATTTAACAATTCTATGACAAATTGATCTAGCTATCTCCAACCATAGTGTTCTATTTCTGATATTACCTTTCTACCAGTGTCGATGATTTTGTGAATATTTGAAATCTCTATTTCTGCAGGCTATGGTAGAAACGATGGCAGAGGTCACTTCGAAGATATTGAACAACTGGGAACGCAGGATCGTAGATAGAAAACAGCCCAAGGGTGTAGAGATTGAAGTTCTAGAGGAGTACGAGAATCTGACCGCTGATATTATCGCGCGTACAGCCTTTGATACTAACTATGAGGTAGGTAAAACGGTGTTCCAGTTGCAACATGATCAGCAAGAAATGGGACGAGAAGCTGCAAAATCAATCCGTTTACCAGGAAAAAGGTATAAGATTGTTAATTATTGAAAAGGTAAAAGTAAGTTTTTTAATTTATGACTTCATGTGCAAGAGAGTCTGTATTGCACGATTGTGTGTGTGTGTGTGTGTGTGTGTGAGAGAGAGAGAGAGAGAGAGAGAGAGAGAGAGAGAGTCTGATAACTTAGCAAGGTGCATCTTGGCATCCTTTGCAGCTTTTTACCAACGGTAACGAATTTTCATCGGTGGAGAATTAGAAAGACTGTCGAGGACAAGTTGCACCAAATCGTTCAGAAACGTCTCCAGTTGGAATCTCAGAACGAAGTGCAGCATAACGACCTTCTGGGCCTGATGGTATCCGCATATAAAGGTCAACTGCGAAGTACTCAGAAGAACCTGAGAATGAGCATTCAGGATATTGTGGATGAATGCAAGACATTCTTCGTCGCTGGGCACGAGACAACTGCGTTAATGCTTACATGGACCACAATGTTGCTGGCCCTTCATCCCCAGTGGCAGCAGAAAGTGCGCGCAGAAGTCATCAACGTATGTGGCAGTAGGCATCCCAGCAGTGACATGCTTAATCAGCTCAAATCGGTAAGGCAATCTCTTTTTACAAAAATCAGAGTCCTGAAATCTTCGTGTGGCATCATATCTGATACCTATCCTTTGTTTGTTCAGATGGGTATGGTGCTGAATGAAGCTTTGCGTTTGTATCCAATAGCTCCTGTGTTGATAAGGTGTACAGACCGAGACATGAAGCTAGGAAAGCTAGTCATTCCCAAAGG
Organism: Diphasiastrum complanatum; assembly: GCA_029204225.1. NCBI lineage: Eukaryota > Viridiplantae > Streptophyta > Lycopodiopsida > Lycopodiales > Lycopodiaceae > Diphasiastrum > Diphasiastrum complanatum. The sequence continues at coordinate 18,984,684 of CM055114.1, read as the reverse complement.
TACGGTGCTCCATCTGCTATTGCTTGCGATGATGCACAACAAGGAACTGTGGGGGCAGGATGCAGATGACTTCAATCCAGACCGATTCTCAGAAGGCATTGCCAATGCAGCCAGGCATCCCTCGGCATACATGCCCTTCTCCATAGGTCCTCGCAACTGCATTGGCCAAGTCTTTGCACTCATGGAAGCAAAGGTGGTGCTCTGCAAGCTTCTCCAAAGGTTCAGCTTTGAGCTTTCCCCTACATATGCGCATGCACCTCGCCCATTGGGACTTCTCAGGCCACAACATGGAATGCAAGTTCTTGTAAAGCCTATTGACTCCTAAGCCAAGCCCATCCTCCTTCCGTCACCTCAATAGAGTCAATACTCTTAACCAACCTTTCCCATCTGGTGCTTCATCTATAGTATATACTATTATTACTCAAATCTTGTGAAGAAGTTTGGGCTAAATATTGAAGTGGTCAGGGAAGCACCCATTGCTCAAGTCAAAAATTGGCAAACTACAGTAATGGAACCAACAAGTTTTTTCAAAAATCGGCATCTTAAAATGTATGACGGTTTTGTATACAAGCATTTATATCTTTCTATAAGTAAAAGTCTTCAAAAAATTGAGAAGTTCAATAATATGCAAGTTTTTTGAGATGCTTCCCAAGCAGTAGAAGCATCTCTCAACAACATATATACATGACGACACTTGAGTATTTTGCTTAAAGTTAGGAGAGTAGTAGGATCTATGTCAATTATGTGCTCAGTGTCAAGGCTTGATGACTACATAATTACAATTTACTCCCCTCTGTACAGTTATAAACTCAATACCAAGAGAAGATCTTAGATGTGACACAAGATTTATAGTGCACATATCTTAACACTAGAGTCATCACAAAATGCGCACAAAAGTGTGCATTTCAAGCAATTATTCATAAAATCATATCTCATAAACTATGATGAATCCATAGAACCCATGGTTCTTGGAACCGTGGGTCCCAAGAACAGTGCCACGGTTCATGTAATGAATTACTTAATTAATTAGTTAATTTGGTTTTTGGTCCTTTTCCCCCTTTTTTTGGGGCCATTTTGGGGGTGGGAAGCAAAAAAAACCATTGATAATCAATTAATTAAATGCTATGGTGGAGAGGACACTCCCCCGAAAAGAAAGAATTAAATTCTCTAATCAATTCTAGTTTTTTATGGGTTGTTTTTGGGGGTGGGAAGTAAAAAAAAAATTAATTAATAATTTATTTATTTAACAATTCACTACGATTCATGGTTCCAAGAACCATGGTGAACTGTTAACGGTTTACCAATACTGTGGATGAATAAACAAGTTTCATAGAGACAGCCCACCCGCCACGGCGGGTGGGCTATCTTTTTCTAACTTTTTTATATATCTTTTTATATATATAATAGCAAAGTGTGCCCGTCGATGACGGGCAATGGACGGCCGACGATCTAGGTGGCGGCTTGTGGTCGAGTCGTGTGGATAATGCTCAGAGCGGGCAATCGATGATTGAAGGCGGAGGTCAATGGTTTGGGTTAAAAGTTGTCACAATGACAATTAGACGATGGTGGGCGACCGATGGTGTGTGTGTGTGTGTGTGTGTGTGTGTGTGTGTGTGTGTGTGTGTGTGTGAGAGAGAGAGAGAGAGAGAGAGAGAGAGAGAGAGAGAGTTTGCATATACATAAAACTGTAGCAAATGAAATCGAGGAACCAAAAACCAATATTGTTATATTCGATAATTTTCAAGATACCACACAAACGGTTCCACATTTAGTCTTTCAAGATAACGGTCCCCACTCGTTTGATAGATCTAATAACACTAATCGTGAGTCAACCATGATTTCCAACTTTATTTGTAGATTATCAAATGTTACAGTGTTGACATTTCTATACAATACTTTAATATTATCGATCAGCAAATCAAAATCCAATAAGAATCGGTTTTCGTCAGGAATAAATTGTCCATGCATTTGTTGAAGATGATGGTATTTCGCGCACATCCTTAATAACCAAAAAATACTACATGTGTGGACCTCGTTTCCAAAACGGAATAGTTCCATTACATCTCAAACAAAGCTCAAGTGATCCATCCAAATCTGTAACATCTGCATTTTATTCAAAAAACATCATAAGTATTGATGTGATCATAATAACAAAAACATACTTTGCATCTATTACATCTTCTAGACACTCAATCCACAACCTACTTCCAAATTAAGCCTGACACGTTCCTCGGTGGAGTTCATAGGTTCAAACGGGACGCATGCATGTAATTGCTCCAAACCACGATATACACCCAAAACCTGCAAACAACCACAAGTGTTTAAATAACACAATTCCTCCACAGTTATAGTGCTTACTCAATATTCAGTTCACTCTAAATTACGATGCTAAGTTGAAGATGGCATGGACTATATCACATGTCACTCATATTATTATAACACTTTGGAGTACACGATATTGGGTGTGTATCTTGATACTTGGTAACTGTCCAATGCTCGTATGCAAGATGTCTTTCTCACTCTCGATAGTGCAACGTATAGTTGTCCATGACTAAAAGCTGGACGTGGCAAAAAGAGTCCAATCACTTTCATCGTCTATCCTTGGGCCTTGTTGATGGTCATTGCAAAGGCAGCTCATATAGGAAATTGCAACCTCTCAAAATCAAAAGGCATATCAGAGCTTGTAGGAACCAATGGAATACGCGGGATCAAAACTCTTTCACCCACATTCTTTCCACTCACAATCTCTGCCTCAATCATTTGTCGTCCCAATCTACATACAATAAGCCTTGTGCCGTTACATAGACCTTGTTGATAAGCCAATGAGCGCAACAACATTACTATCATGCCAGCCTTCAAAATCAACACATGTGGTGGACAGCCACTTGGTTGTAACGTGTTTAAGAACTCAATAGGGCAAATAATTGCATTTTGAGTATCCACCACACTGTCTGCACTATAATACGTGTGAACATCACCCAAAAATAGCTCTAAAACGCGATTGTGCACCAAGTCCACATCATCATTTAATGAAGTCAATATTGCACGCTTCTTCCAAAAATCGACATCTTTATATTTTTCTATAATATTTCGGAAGGTGAATGATATCAAATCATCCAAATTCAGTATACTAAGACACATATTAACTGGTAAACAAATGCTTTCCAAATCATGATGCTTATACGTTCCCTCTCTACCATCTCCAACTCTCAAGAGAAACTCAGCAAAGTAAACCTGCTCATTTACATCACTCCCTTCCAATCCCATTACCCTCATGTTTGTTTTCAACCGATGCACTTCAACATCTTTCCACCGCTGTGACAACTTAAGTGATGCAGATACTATTTGTGCACGACTACTTCTTCTTACCACTAGCAAAATTTGCCAAAAATCTCCACCAAGAACAGCTATTATTCCACCAAAAGTAACATCTGATGATAACAAATCGCGAAGAGTTCTATCAACACTCTCTAATGTGTGTTTGTTCATCATTGGAGCCTCATCCCACACTATCAGATGACATGCGATTATGAGTTTACCCAACTCACTCTGTTTCGATATACCGCAAGTAGATGTTTTGTGCAAATCCATTGGAGGAATTTTAAATCGAGAGTGAGCTGTTCGGCCACCTTTCATCAACAAAGTTGCTATTCTTGACGATGCAACAACAAATGCAATCCATCCTCTCGCACATACCCAAGAAAGCATAACATTGTACAAATATATTTTTCCTGTCCCACCAGGCCCATCTACAAGAAACAACCCACCATTTCTCTCCTATCATGCGCATAAATAACCTATTCAAAAATGCTTCTTTGCTCAACATTTAGTCTCGCCATTACGACTTCCACCTCTCTTCCTCCTGAAAAAGAGGGGAAAAATCTACGTCCAACACGGGCACCTCAAATTCAAAGTTCAATAGAGACTTACCCACAAGTTGCATATGTCTTTCAACGTCAACAATACCTCTACCTATAATGATTGGATTTACAACACCAACTCCACCATTTGATCCACCATATTCACCCAAGGCATAATCTTCCACCATAAAATACTCCAAGGACTTCCACAAACTTACAGGATCAATAGGTGCACAAGCTAGAAGAATGGTTGCAAACATAAGGCGCAATTGCGATGGCATTCCCCACCTCGCAGCTTCTTGCAAACAATCTTGCCATTCATTCACATCATTGATGAGTAATCTACATCTACATGCATCTCTGAATGACAACTGCAACACTCCATCAACTGTAGGTCTTCGAAGTGGGTTGCCCCTTTTACGTTCGTCAATAAAAGCAGCAAAAAAAATCTTTCTCCTTCTCCTGGATGGACGAAGTACATACGTCCAACTGCTGAAACACTTTGGCTCCTTTTTCGTGGACTCCACTTTCGCTTACTTTTGTTATACACGAATCTTCTTGGAAAATCCATATAAAGCAAAGATCTTGCTTCATGATTTGTTGCTTGCATTTAGTGCAAAATAGCTTGTAAGTGTCGTTTTCTCACTTTTTGCAACAACATCAGCCAAATCATCATATTCAGCAAAAACAGCCATGTTCTCTCCAAGAAGATGGACTGCTAAACGAACAACATTGGGTTTATGTGCACCCATTAAAAATGCAAACCGTGAATCACCATGCTGTCTCACTTGCAGAAAAGTACCTTGCATGTAGAAAGTCTTCGATCTCATTCACAACACTTGAGTCTTCACGACTCTCTTGTACAACTTTTGTCGTGATCATGTTGGGACCTTTATACACATATTTATACAAATATTTCACACTTTGAACAAGTACACAAACCTCCACATTAATATGACACTGAAAGTAAAGGCTCAACCATTTATTGTATAGTACAACCCACCGATTATCCAACTCTACTCCACGAACCATCATTCTTCTACCATTGTTTCTGCGTTTGTAGGAAAGGTACCCGTTCAATATAATTGTCTCCTCAACAAATTGTCTTGATAGTGTTTTGTGCATTTTCCATCTTTCATGCATGGAGACTTCGAAAACCTTGCTCCACATGGACCATGTATCATGCAACTCTTCACTATCTCAAATAACATTTTATCGTTTTCTTCATTAGGAATCTCCACACAGACAATGGCATCATAATCTACTATTGTGCATGGCTTGCTTGCATCTGAAAGAATGATTAAAATGTGTGCATGAGGCAAACCTCTTTTTAACGACATGTAGTCTACCGATAACATGTCCAAATATTCCATCTTTTTCTAACAATTTCATCAATTGTTGTAGCTTCATATTGAATACTCTAGAAACCAAATCGGGACGATCAGCTGCAACTTGCTGAAATTGCAATTCTCTTTGCACTTCCGGCCATTTTGGATTAACAGTCATTGTAATGAATAGATCTGGACGACCCAGTTCTCGAACAACTGCCATTGCATCTTGATATTGCTGGTGCATATGACGCGGTGATCCAATGCACGAAGAAGGTAAAACATAATGTTGTCCTATATTGCTCGCTGCTTGTACGCCAACAACATCAATGACACCACTTCTAATTTCTCTATGAAATCTCTTTTGGTTTTTGTATATGAGCTTCATATTTTGTTGACAGGAGTTCTAAATCCAAAAAAGACCCTTTGTAAAGATTCTTTTTGCTCAATTTTTTCTTACACATGGACCAATCAAAACACCCAAATTTGAAATATACGTAAAGTAACTTTTTGAGTCCACATTTTGATTCCACACTAAAAATGACATAACTTTTTAGTGGTAAGTCCGAATTAAGCGAAGTTTAGTGCATTGGAAAGCGCTCAACAAGGGCTTTCCAATGATGTGTTAGATGACATAATTCTGAGCTACGATTAAAAAGTTATGGCAAGTCAAAAGTATTAGTGCTATAATATTTTAATAATATAAACTACATCTTGCACGAATTCTTAAAGGGTCTTTTTGGAGCCCAAAACTCCTCTAATGATAGCCCTAAAAGACATCGAAATTAAAGTTTTATGGAAGTTTTATATATCGACGGTTAAATCAACTTAGGAAAATTTTGAATACATGAGAACCGATGGTTATAAAAGCCATTAACCGGAATGGGAGGGTATATTAAAATCACAATATTCTTTATAGCAGTTGTAGTTGTAGAAGATTTGAATTTAGAGCTAGTTTTTTCAAACCCATCAATTTTTTTTTTTGGAGCCTTATTAGTTATTTCATGTAAGTTTCTATCTCAAGCTTGTGCCTACCTTGTCTGGAGCTACAGCCTACAGGCATAATTATGTGATTTGCTCGCCCGATCGCTATGGCAAAGTTGTAATCATTTTTTGATTTGTTTTTCGATTTTGGGCAGGCAATATCTAAAAAATAATTGGAGTTAGTTGTAGCTTTCTCATGTGCCAGATTAAGCCTAGATGCCAAAGCCAATGACTTTTCCGGGAATGTTAGAGTGGTTTTTCATGTTAATCAAAGCTCTAATCATTTTTGGCTTGTTTTTCGATTTTGGGCAGGCAATATCTAAAAAAGAATTGGAGTTAACTGTAGCTTTGTCATGTGCCAGATTGACCCAAGATGCCAAAGCCAATGACTTTGCCAGGAATGTCAGAGTGCATTTTCATGTTAATCAAAGCTCTAATCATTTTTGGCTTGTATTTGCTGAGTTTGCTGAGTTTCTCTTCAGAGTTGGAGATGGTAGAGAGGGAACTTATAGGCATCATGATTTGGAAAGTATTTGTTTACCAGCTAATGTGTGTCTTGGTATATTGAATTTGGATGATTTGATATCATTCACCTTCCCAAATATTATAGAAAATTATAAAGATGTCGATTTTTGGAAGAAGCGTGCAATATTGACTTCATTAAATGATGATGTGGACTTGGTGAACAATCGCGTTTTAGAGCTATTTTTGGGTGATGTTCACACATATTACAGTGCAGACAGTGTGGTGGATACTCAAAATGCAAATATTTACCTTGTTGAGTTCTTAAACACATTACAACCAAGTGGCTATCCACCACATGTGTTGATTTTGAAGGTTGGCACAATAGTAATGTTGTTGCGCTTATTGGCTTATCAACAAGGTCTTTGTAACGGCACAAGGTTTATTGTATGTAGATTGGGACGACAAATAATTGAGGCAGAGATTGTGAGTGGAAAGAATGTGGGTGAAAGAGTTTTGATCCCACGTATTCCATTGGTTCCTACAAGCTCTGATATGCCTTTTGATTTTGAGAGGTTGCAATTTCCTATACGAGCTGGCTTTGCAATGACATCAACAGGCCCAAGGACAGACGATGAAAGTGATTGGACTCTTTTTGCCACGTCCAGTTTTTAGTCGTGGACAACTATATGTTGCACTATCGAGAGTGAGAAAGGCATCTTGCATACGAGCATTGGTGAAGGATGTTAGTGAACTTGCTACCAATTACCAGTATCAAGATACACACCCAATATCGTGTACTCCAAAGTGTTATAATAATATGAGTGACATGTGATATAGTGCATGCCATCTTCAATTTTAATTTGCTAATCGATAATATTAAAGTATTGTATAGAAATGTCAGTACTGTAACACTTGATGATCTACAAATAAAGTTAGAAATCATGGTTGACTCATGATTACCGTTATTAGATTTATCAAACGAGTGGGGACCGTTATCTTGAAAGACTAAATGTGGAACCGTTTGTGTGGTATCTTGAAAATTATCGAATATAACAATATTGGTTTTTGGTTCCTCGATTTTCGCTACAGTTTTATGTATATGCAAACTCTCTCTCTCTCTCTCTCTCTCTCTCTCTCTCTCTCTCTCTCTCTCTCTCTCTCTCTCTCTCTCTCTCTCTCTCTCTCTCTCTCTCTCTCTCTCACACACACACACACACACACACACACACACACACACACACACCATCGGTCGCCCACCATCGTCTAATTGTCACTGTGACAACTTTTACCCCAAACCATTGACCTCCGCCTTCAATCATCGATTGCCCGCTCTGAGCATTATCCACACGGCTCGACCACAAGCCGCCACCTAGATCGTCGGCCGTCCATTGCCCTTCATCGACGGGCACACTTTGCTATTATATATATATAAAGATATATAAAAAAGTTAGAAAAAGATAGCCCACCCTCCGCGGCGGGTGGGCTGTCTCTATGAAACTTGTTTATTCATCCATAGTATTGGTAAACCGTTAACAATTCACCACAGTTCTTCGAACCATACGGTTCACAAAGTTTGGGACCATGAATCAGTGTGAATTGTTAAATAATTAATTTTTTTTTTACTTCCCACCCCCAAAAACAACCCATAAAAAACTAGAATTGTTTAGAGAATTTAATTCTTTCTTTTCGGGGGAGTGTCCTCTCCACCATAGCATTTAATTAATTAATAATCAATGGTTTTTTTTGCTTCCCACCCCCAAAAATGGCCCCAAAAAAAGGGGGAAAAAGGACCAAAAACCAAATTAACTAATTAATTAAGTAATTCATTACATGAACCGTGGCACTGTTCTTGGGACCCACGGTTCCAAGAACCATGGGTTCTATGGATTCATCATAGTTTATGAGATATGATTTTATGAATAATTGCTTGAAATGCACACTTTTGTGCGCATTTTGTGACGACTCTAGTGTTAAAATATGTGCACTATAAATCTTGTGTCACGTCTAAGATCTTCTCTTGGTATTGAGTTTATAACTGTACAGAGGGGAGTAAATTGTAATTATGTAGTCATCAAGCCTTGACACTGAGCACATAATTGACATAGATCCTACTACTCTCCTAACTTTAAGCAAAATACTCAAGTGTCGTCATGTATATATGTTGTTGAGAGATGCTTCTACTGCTTGGGAAGCATCTCAAAAAACTTGCATATTATTGAACTTCTCAATTTTTTGAAAACTTTTACTTATAGAAAGATATAAATGCTTGTATACAAAACCGTCATACATTTTAAGATGCCGATTTTTAAGAAAACTTGTTGATCCCATTACTATAGTTTGCCGATTTTTGACTGGAGCAATGGGTGCTTCCCTGACCACTTCAATATTTAGCCCAAACTTCTTCACAAGATTGTAATAATAGTATATACTATAGATGAAGCACCAGATGGGAAAGGTTGGTTAAGAGTATTGACTCTATTGAGGTGACGGAAGGAGGATGGGCTTGGCTTAGGAGTCAATAGGCTTTACAAGAACTTGCATTCCATGTTGTGGCCTGAGAAGTCCCAATGGGCGAGGTGCATGCGCATATGTAGGGGAAAGCTCAAAGCTGAACCTTTGGAGAAGCTTGCAGAGCACCACCTTTGCTTCCATGAGTGCAAAGACTTGGCCAATGCAGTTGCGAGGACCTATGGAGAAGGGGCATGTATGCCGAGGGATGCCTGGCTGCATTGGCAATGCCTTCTGAGAATCGGTCTGGATTGAAGTCATCTGCATCCTGCCCCCACAGTTCCTTGTTGTGCATCATCGCAAGCAATAGCAGATGGAGCACCCCACTGGGGATGAAGGGCCAGCAACATTGTGGTCCATGTAAGCATTAACGCAGTTGTCTCGTGCCCAGCGACGAAGAATATCTTGCATTCATCCACAATATCCTGAATGCTCATTCTCAGGTTCTTCTGAGTACTTCGCAGTTGACGTTTATATGCGGATACCATCAGGCCCAGAAGGTCGTTATGCTGCACTTCGTTCTGAGATTCCAACTGGAGACGTTTCTGAACGATTTGGTGCAACTTGTCCTCGATAGTCTTTCTAATTCTCCACCGATGAAAATTCGTTACCGTTGGTAAAAACCTGCAAAGGATGCCAAGATGCACCTTGCTAAGTTATCAGACTCTCTCTCTCTCTCTCACACACACACACACAATAAAGGAAATCACCTATGATTGTTGTAGAGTGCATATGTTTTGATATACTTACAATTACATTTTTGATGATCATGAGGATCGATATCATGTACTTTGATTTCTGAATGCATATATACATGTTGCACTAAGACTTCTGATATCGATTGACATCTCGGGGTAGTCTTAAACTCCAAATTTTTTGCATTCCAATAAGTTTTGTAAGTCATTTTTGCTCTTTTCTTTTGTCGAAAATTGCCCTTTGATGATGGATGCAGCAATACCCATGAGTTCTTCGTATATTTTGTTGGCTTCCAGTTATCAGCTTCATCTTGCTCATTGTAAAGAATCACAGAATCAATTGTAGATCTGGGTCTCCTTGCCATTGCTATTTTCAAAGCTTGGGCGCCAAAAATCTCTCTGATATGTTACTTAATTTTAATTTTTTGTATCACATTTAATCTAATGTGAATGCCAACATAGTCACAGTTATTACGTATACCATATTTTATGTAACTGTACATACTGTATTTCTATAACTGTAACTAGTATAGTTAGAAAATTTCATTATACTAACCAGCATAGTAAAGTAAATTTAACTTGAGGTATTGACGTCGGGCAGATTAGCACGTGTCGGGCAGGAAGAAGAAACCAATGAGATATGTCCATGCTGCCCGGACACAAATTTCAAAGTTTTCTATATTGCATTTTTATTTTTTTAGTTAATTTGAACTACGTTACGTAGATTTCAAATCTGTGCATTTTGATTGGGCCTGGTGACGGTCAAAACTAAAGAAAAAAAATAAAAGTATCTTTACAAAGGGTCTTTTTGATATTGAGAACTCCTCTAATGATCTACATAGATGAGAAGAATCATTACAAAGTTAACAACAAACTTAAAATACAGAGAAGGGTCATATTCACTCAGACAAAATCCGAGTGATATGGGATAGGAATTGAGCCTTGCATACCAAGGCCTTGGTGCCTATTTCAGTCCATACAGACTTTCGAACAAAAGAGAAACTTTTGATTCATCACTTTCCTTCACAAAACCTAGAGGCTGCTCCATATAAATCTCCTCCTCAAGGTAACCATTGAGAAATGCATTAGAAACATCAAACTGGAACATACTCCATTTGTGAAAATATGCAAGAGAAATGAGTATTCGAATTGTTACCATCTTTGCAATTGGTGCAAAGGTACCTTCATAATCAAGACCTTTGATCAGTGAGTAGCCTTTTGCTTAAAGTCTTGCTTTATACTTATTGATAGATCCATCAAGATTATACTCAATTCTGAATACCCACTTACATCCGATTACATGCATGTTGTTTGGTGGCTCCACAAGCTCCCATGTGTTATTTGATATCAAGGCTTCAAATTCTTGGGTCATTGCTTCAACCCACTCCTTGGATTGAATAGCTTCTTGGACATCCTTAGGCTCTTCATCTAACATAAAAAGTGCATGATAGGAAGTTTCATGTAAGTGTTTTACATGAAGGTGATGTTACTAACTTGTGGTGAATGTAATCCAGGTGGAAAATTTATCGCTTAGTGTACTTTTCAAACATGAGTTGTTCTCCAGTGTAGAGATTATCATTTGGAAGATAGGACTATCTCTGAGTACTTGTTTGAAGTGAGAGTCTAAAAAAGGATAATGATTTTCTAGGTTGATATTTAAAGTTAAAAGAACTGTTCTTGTTATTCTTTCCTATTTAGAGAGTTTCTAAAGATAGAAGCAGTTTAAGGAGGAAGAATGTTATGTCCATGGCCAATAAGTAGGATTCAGTATACTCCTAGTCTTGGATACACAACACTCCAGTAAATCAAGCTGTTAGTTATGCCACGTTATACTGGATGTGACCCAAAAGTAACTAATAGCCTTGTGAGGCGCAGAACACACTAAATGGAATTTAGACAAGGTTTGAGACAGTGTATGCATGTGTAGAGTTATCAATAACAATTCTACGAATAGGTGGTCCATGCTTAGGACTCTATTCTAGGGAAATCTATGTATAGGGAACTTAGGGCTATGCATGGTTATGTGTCCAGGTTGCTTTGGCTCTATATATTGAGGCCAAACTCGCTCTACTCATTATCATGATCACGGATTCATTGCCAGGGTTTTACCCTACATTCATGCTTCTTATTCCTTGGCTTGGGAGTGAAGCTTCTTGAGTTGATTGGTTGCTTCTACTTGGTTGGGTGGTTGCTCTATAGTGTGTTTTCCATTGTGGTTTATCTTGTAAGCAGGATCTTAGGGAGCTTCCCTTATACATATGGTGTGTAGGCCGTTGACGTTCTTGTTTGGATTCAAACGATGTAACCACTTTGAAGTGTTGAGTTCAAAGTAGCAGCATCATTTTCTCTCTTTGATGCTACAAACCATCAAACTCGAGGACTTCCAAGGGCCTAGACACCATAGTCCTCTTTCGTGTCTTCATAGAAGAGATACCCTCTCGTTACATATGAATCACTTGTGGGGCCAGTGAGCCTCTTATTGATGTCTACTCCTCAATGTGGTTCAATTTGGATCATCATTGTTCCTTGAACTTGAAATGGTCGTGAACGCTCCTGCATCTGTCACACCTCAGATTCTTGACACGCCCACTTTCACCCCTCACATTTTTCCTCCCTTTCGACCCACTACCACTGAGCTTTGTCCTATCAGCTATACTCCGTGAGGTCACGTTTCACCATGGGGTTTTTAGACCACTCCCCTCCAGTCCCTCCCCTATCTATTCTCCCATCCCAATCTTCCCCATTGCTATTCTCCCCTCGGTAGCCCCTCCTTGGCTATTCTCCCCTCCAGTACAGTATGTACACCCAAAAGCATTAGTATTCTCCTGTCGGCGGGGCATCTTCCATACCTGAGGCCACCCCCACACACACTCTCAGAGCCACATCTCCCATACCAGAGGCCACCCCCGTAGACACTCCCATGGCCACATCACCACTAGCTGCCATCCCATCGTCGTATGACATAGACAGGGATGGTTACATCATTGAGAATAACCATGGTAAGAGGGTCATCTCGCGCATGAGGGAGCTCATGTCATTTTTCATGATTGGTGGGATGTCAACGATGATTGCAAGAGTCACGTCATTGACCAGCTGTGTAGTGAGTCCCATGTCCCATCCTAGGACATGGAATTCACACGGAGATGGATGAGGAGCCGCATGGGAGTTATGATGAGCCACCACAAATCGAAAATCTGAGATGCAGTGAAAGCCGAGAGAGGCGGGCCTTCCCATGTGGTGAAAGAGGACTGGAAGTATGCGAAGAAAGAGTATCAAGATGATCTAGAATTTTTCAAGCAGCAGTGAGAGGCAGTCAAAGTCTGACTAGAGACCACGTGGGCTTCTCACTTGGGCAGTGGTAGCGAGGGATATTTTTGAGCCTACTTTGTAAGTCTACCCTATACTCATTTGTGTAATTTGACTATTGATTGTTTTTTTTTTTTATCTTGGAGCTTTTTCGTAAGACAGGTTGGAATAAAATGCTCTCTTTATATGATCAAAATTTGAAATGTTTGTGTAGTTGTCTACCGTGGGGCGTTCTCCCTGTCAGAAAAATGAGGGGAAGGAGGATCATTCCCTTCAATTCTCTATGTGCATGCACTATTGGTGACTTAGTAGGTGAACACAAGAACATGATAATTTTAGAGCTTTAATGCGTGGTGGTGGTAGAAGCGATCAGTAGAGAACTAGACAAATCAATCAGATGGCCAGAAAGAACATGGAAAAGCATCACAGTATTGACACAAATTTGAACGTAGAACCAAACAGAGGTGTAATCAAATTAAGTATAACGAAATATATAGGTCAATAATGCAGGTGAGCACAAAATAATAGCAGACGTAACCGTTGCTTTACAAGGCTAATCACAATCTGTAAAGGTTATGAACCTATTACTGATAATCTGTCTAAAAGAAGGAATCAATGCGTGAAAGCATCTACAATGTCTATCTCACATGTTACAAATGAATGAACTGTGTGAGTCGTTAGTGTGAGGGAGCATTTCATTATAGTGAATGAGTCATGTATAGTGCGTGTTTAAGAATGTCGTTGCTCGTGCATGAAACATTCTAATAGTGGCTAGAACTACCTGTAATCAGTGGACGCAATCACTTAGAAAGAGAGCTACTTAACAATCACAAATGCAAGACATTAAGCCAGTGACTAAGGTGTCATAGATCACCATGCACCGAGTTAAAACAAGATAGTTCTATTTCTGATATTACCTTTCTACCAGTGTCGATGATTTTGTGAATATTTAAAATCTCTATTTCTACAGGCTATGGTAGAAACATGGCAGAGGTCACTTTGAAAATATTGAACAACTGGGAACGCAGGATTGTAGATAGAAAATAGCCCAAGGGTGTAGAGATTGAAGTTCTAGAGGAGTACGAGAATCTGATCGCTGATATTATCACGCGTACAGCCTTTGATACTAACTATGAGGTAGGTAAAACGGTGTTCCAGTTGCAACATGACCAGCAAGAAATGGGACGAGAAGCTGCAAAATCAATCCGTTTACCAGGAAAAAGGTATAAGATTTATTGAAAAGGTAAAAGTAAGATTTTTAATTTATGACTTCATGTGTAAGCGAGTTTGTATTGCACGATTGAGAACTATTTTCATTGACAATGCCAATGTTAATGCATAAAACAGTAAGAAGCATTTAATATAACTTACTTCGTATGATAAGGTATGAGCAGATACTTTGTTGCTGGTGTGAATCCACTTGTCAGACACTGTGACAATGTGTCATTATTCTCCTTGAAGGCCTGAAGCAGGAAGTTACTCTGCACCAGCAACTCATTTGATGAATCTCTTGCAATGTCATATTGCAAGAGTATAAGTCCAGACTCTATCACAGGATCACTGATAGAAGTCCGTCTGTCTTTGAGATCCAGACAATCTAGAACTTTAAAATTAATACTAAAGTCAAGTTCATCTAGTCTAAAACAAAAAGGAGTACCAATTGTATCTATGGCATCCGATATGTCTTTCTTAAATTTTAAGATAATCATCCGAATCTATATATGTATAAAAATTGGGAGGAGGAGGAGGAGGTGGATGTGTAGTATCCAAAACAGAGGTAGCTATATTTACAACATTATCAATAGCAGCGTTATCTACAATGGATTCTGGGATAGGCTTCATAGAATCTGAAGGGTTAGGCTTCACTTTCTTAGGAGCACGCTTGGGGGCTGTCTGCTTCCTAGGATGCTTCGTAGGAAGATTAGTCCTATCTACAGGAGTTGGTCTAGGAGCAGCAGGTTGAGATACATGTAACCTACAGTACCTATCTCTCATTCTCATCAGAAGCTGAAAATCCTTGGGCATTATGGTAACCATCTTGGTATGGATGGCAAGCAAACAAGAATCCTAAAAAAAAAGGCTAATATAATCTTCAACAGCCTCCTGAAGGCACTAAAAAGCACTCGGTGTGAATCTAACATGTTGTCCGAGATCATTTCTTGTTATGTTCTGGACAACACGGTAGAATGGAGCTCTTGGGATCAACAGAGCTGTTGACCTCTGATACTTGCGTATCTCAGAGTGCCACCTACTGCGGTTGCGCGTTCTAGGTCTAGCAGGTGGTGTGATGGCAACCGCATGAGATGAGGATGAGCCAGGAGAGAAGAAGTCCCTCCTTGTCTGCTTTCTCTTATCCATGGGCGTGTACTATGTGATAGCGGACTTGTGCGTGAAGGTTAGGATGAGAAGGGAGGGATGATAAAAAACTCGTAGAGGATCGCTATGTACGGACAGAATGTACGGTATATCAGACCTGTGCGAGCCGAATATCAGAGAGAAAGATTAGATTTGAGGAAAGACGCACAAGTGCGATATGGGGTAACACGTAGGCAGACGTATTGGACATGTGCGCATGGAAGGTAGTAGGAGGAATTTCGACTGTGAAGGGCGGGCACAAATGCGATATGCGGAGCAAAAAAAAAGTGAAAAAAAAATCATCGAAATTTGTGATTTTATATCGGGGTTTGCACGTGCGAAAGAACGTCCTGTCACACGTGTGGGCGTTGTAGGACAAATGTGAGAGCGACACGTGTCACCCTGTCACATTACACGTGTGGGATTTGTACAATCGAATGCGAGAGCGACACGTGTTTTTACGCAATCGAATGAACACGTGACACGTGCCCAAGTGTCATTTCACACGTGTGCAGGTGTCATCTCACACGTGCCTGTGCCTGTTGTCCAATAAAAATTCTAAGAACCTTTGGATGCACATGCTATGTCAACATTACTCTTGATGATAGGACCAAGGAGGATCCATCTTCAAGAAGAGGTATTTTTGTTGAATATAGTGAGGTGAGTAAAGCCTACAACGTTTACATTCCTTCTACTAACAAAGTGATTGTTGGTAGAGATGTCATTTTTGATGAGGGGAACATTTCAAAGGTGTCTTCAAGCGAAAGTAGACATGTGTTCTAAGTCCGTTGGCCACACATGCAAAAATTCAGTATAAATAGCACAAAAATCGATTGAATTTTTTACCTTTTTCGTTCTCGAAATTCGCAACATATCGCATTTGTGCGCACTCATTGCAGTCCGCTTGTTTGCAACTATACCTACTCGCGCACAAGTGCAATATGTTATATCTGTCTGTCGTACATATCCATCTTCTGTGCCATTTTGATAGTTAGTTTTGGTTCAGTCCTCCCGCGTGCACAAGTGCGATATTCATGTTACTGCCATGGCCCTCTTCCTCATCATCCTCATGAGAATCAGGCTTGAGTTCATTTCTGAGTGAATTTGGGATTACTGAAAACCTAGACTACTTCCACAGTCTATTCAGGCCATATCTACATATTTTCAGGACTGCACAATCAAATTCTGACATATTTTATGAACATTATGTCAAATTCAGAGATATACTTAGCAAGCCTGTTTTCTCCATAGGTCCACTCCGGTACATGCATTATACTGATCTTGTTCATTTCTTTCCAGCTTTTAGACATAGACTAGATAGAATGTTCACCAAATTGTTTGATCTTTTCAAAAGTAGTTCAATGTGTCCGTATTGCAACAAGAAATGTTGATTGGTTGAATATCAGAGTGGTTTCGTACATTTTCTGTTAGTTCAGATCCTAGATGATAATGAAGTTCCTGCTGCTGACCCTCCTTTTGCACCCTCCTCTGTTCAGTCAGCCATTAAGGATATCAGTCACTTTCTTATCGACACTCTTGATAAAGAAAGTGACTTCATTGATGTAAATACTGATGTTCTCCGAGATTCTTTCATTGGCCAAAATACATCTGATGATGAATCCAAATCTATGGAGGATTCAAAGTGTCTTTTCAATTTTCCTGTATATTATATTAATGATGATGTATATTTTACTACTGATGATTTATGTAAATTTTTTGACTCGTGAGAATGAGGTTCTATGTTTATTATCCGGCACAATTTCCGAATTCTTCGACTTTGTAGATTTTGAGACAGATGACCTTGTTGTTGGTATTGATATTGATGATGAGGAGGGTCTTATGACCGATGAAGAATGTCTGAATAAGACTTTATCAAATATAGCTAAGGATGCGCGAGGCAGACCATTTGATGAAGAATTCACGGCATTTCAATCCCAGATGGGCTTCCCTCATCCATCATTAATGCACTTCACTAATGATTCCACTTTAGTACGTGGTCATTATATTGATCATCCTGATCTAGTTGTTGCTGATGATGAAGAATGTGTAAGTGTTTAATCTTCCTTGCAATTGAATGTTTTCAATCACTGAATGTGTTTTTGCTAGCATATTTCTTACAGCAGTATGCTCTCATAATTGATGACTTTATTGTGAGACGAGATGGTTACAGACAACATGCATCCTCGTTCTAGAGGGATAGTGGACTTGGCCACTATCTTAGGCATTTTCTGAAGAATGAGATCTATATTGCTCATTTGAAGCTGAGCCCAGTTGGGGAGAGTCTGATAATGGCAGTTAAAGCTTTATCATTTTATCTAGGAGGACATAAATTTGTTAAGACAAATAAGATCATTTTCGTCAAAAGATCTTATGTTTTGAACATTCTAGGTTTTACTCATGGGAATCTTCCTTTAAGGAACTCCCATCATTCATTGTACTCTACTTATATTGAACTTAGTGGAAATAAGGATAATGCACATCTATTAGATGCATATGCTATTAGAGAATTTTTTCATGACAATACTACCATAGAATCTGATACAAGATCTGATGATGAATAGTTGACGCTTTGTATTTTGGTATAATACAATCAATACATTTACATTGGGTATTTCTCCTCTCTTGTTCAATGAATTTGCAAAGCAATTTTGTACATGTCATGATGATCTTCTACTCAGTAATGATGATCTTCTACTCAGCAATCATCTAATTTTCTCTTTCTATATGAACTTGCATGCTTTTCTAAACTTGTTGTATTGTGTGGACTTTGTTATATGTCGAATCTCAACTCTGCGTTCTTTTTTCATTGGTTTCTCCATATTGTGTATTTCGATGAAATGTTGCTTGTGCTTGCCAGTGTGACTTCTCCATCCCTTGTGATGACCATACGCTCAAGCTTCCATATGTATTTGTAAAAAATGTTGTATGATCTCTTAGTATGTGCTGCATATGTCAAAATCATAATGTTAGTCTTACGTTTGGATTTAAATATATATGAAAATTTGAAAGCATTTTGAAAATTTTATACTAACCATGTAATGAGTGATGTGATATTCTCCCCATGCTTTTGATATTGCATTAACAAACTCGACACAAGTCCTTTGGACAACTTTCTTATCAATATTAGAGTATTTTTCTTTTCTTAAAATAGCAATCATACTATCAAGCTTTTTCCATACATCAACTTTTAGTACTCTGGTTTTGCAGTCTTTCTCGAAGTCCTGAGTGGCAGCAATAATATCTGTCCAAACTGAGTGTCGAATATTAGAAGCCTTACCAGTATGATTTGATAGAAAACGACGTGCTTTTGCTCCTCCTATGCTTGGCTTAGTTGGCATGTTCCCATTCTTTCCTAAAAGCTTTTCATCTTTTTGAATTTTGACTTGTCCTTTATGGAGTCCTGCTTTTGATAAAACATCTTCTAATCGAGAGATAGCTTCCTTTGCTAATGATGCTGGCTTAATATTCCAAGCAAAAACTATATGAAGACAAATGATCTTTTCTATTAATCTAACTTCTGCATGAAGAGTGCAAACATGCACATTTTTCAAGGGGATAGGCAGCACAGGCCTCCAGTTTGGATATGCATATTCTCTAGTAATTCTTGTACTCCTAGTAACATCTTTTGTCATTTTCATGCAATACAAACAAGTGTGTTTTGATGTAGCACCGTGAGAGACATTATACATACATTTCAATGTTTTCAAATCACCTGCTAAGTGCCAAGAAAGCAATTCACATGGCCAATGGTGGTGAGTGTGTGATTGAAGGTATTGGTTCAATTCCTATTTGTCTCTCTACTAATAGGAAAGCAAGACTTGATGGTGTTCTTTACATTTCTTCACTTTCAAAGAATTTGCTAAGTGTTGGTCAAATGATAGAGAAAGGATACATGGTAAAGTTTGGTGGTGATGTTTACTTCATTAGGAAGAAATCTTGGTTGCTAGGGGCAATAAACAAGGTAGACTTTTCAAGCTTGATGCTTATGTTATGGCTAACAAAAAGGATGGAATGGAAAAGGAGATTGGTCTCAACTTTCCAAAGTTACCTTTTAGCATCAATAAGATTGGTGGATCTTATACAAAGTCTAACAAGTTTTCTTATGCTAGATCTAGGTCAAGATCTAATATGCTTATTGGAGATGTTCATCTTTGTGCTAACTTGGCTAGTCTTGAGGATAATGATGGTGTTTCAATGGTTCTTCATGGCAAGTGCAAGCATGCAAAGATAAGGAAAGAGCTAACTTCATCAATGGAGGTGAAGGTTCTTCCTTGGAAAAGATTGTTGTTAGTGATTTCTTTGATCATATGGAAAAGGATGTTGCTAGGTGCATGCATGAAGGAGGTGGTTCTTCTACATTCTTTTGTTATGATTCCAAAAAAGTCATTTTTCCAGCAAGTAGAGTCACATGTCTTCATAAAGAGAGTAGATCAAATGTTTCTATCAAGAGACTTGGTGAGGAAGATAGTCACAAGTCAAAAGGAAGAGAAGTATGTGAAGATTTCAAAGTAGGATGTACTTTGAATGATGTCATTGTGAATGATAGTGAGGAAGAAGTATTATCATATGAGTCATTACCTAAAACATTGAGTAGAAGTTCTTGTTTGAAAAAAGAGAGTACTTCAATCATCTTTATGTTGAAGGTACTAATCATTTTTTTCATGGCTTCTAATGTTTTTGAGGTTTCTACTTATTATGATGTAATCATCAAGAGGGAGTCTTATGAAGGAAAGAGCAGTGAAAGATTGGTTTTTGGGAAGATCCAAAGCATGGATCTCACATCTCTTCATCAACTCAAAGGATTCTATGATTGTGAATTGATCACTCATGATCAAGATGGCAAAAGGTTGGTTGGAGAAGACTACATGGAGCAAATCAAGAGGCAATTTCTTCAAGACAAGGGAGATCTCATTGGTGAGCTTATTGAGGTTTGTTATGGACTCAAGAGGGCTGTATTTATTAGGTTTGATAATCATATTCACCTACTCTACTTCATGCTGGATGGAAAGTTTGAAATCTATCTTTTGATTTATGATGGTGACATTGGTGACATTGTTTTCACTAACCTTTGTGGAAGATCAAGATCAAGCATTGATGAGATCTTGTTGGATCTAGATCATATGTTTGAGAGGGAGTATTTCCAGAGGTTCAGGTCTAAAGATATTCATATCCTTGATATCTTTGATGATCAAGAGAAACGTAAGCAAGTGGAAGCGACACACTTTGCTTTACTCACATGTTTTGGAGAATTTTCTTGTGTAGATGATTCTATGCAAGAAGATATTGGTTCTCATGGTTTTTATATTGGAAAAGCAAGTAATGGATCTGGAAAACAAATTATGTTCAATGACTTTGATGGTCAAGAGGAAGATCGAGAGGTTGGTCTCAAAGGGCTTCAACAACACAAAAGAAAAGGTGACAATTTGGAGCTAGTCAAGAGCATCAAAGGAGAGGTAATTGGCAAAGATGTTATGGATCTGTTTTTGCAGCTTATTGAAGACTCAGGTAAGGTCAAAGGAGCAGCAAGGAAGTGTTTTTCAAGTTTACTTTACTTGTTCTATCTCATGTTTGAGCTATTTCATGTGGATGTGTGCAAATTGTCAAGACATGGACAAACTAGCTACATTGTCTTGCAATATCTTATTGTTGAGTTGTACTAGCATTCTTGGCTGGTTTTGCTGATGGAAATGAAGCTAATGGAGGTTCATTATGTCACTCATTCATGGCCAATTCATCAAGGTTTGATGATATCTTGTGGAAAGATGGAGATGGAGGCTCATTCATGAAGTTTTATGGTGAAGACATATAAAAGAAGGACAAAGTTGGAGGAGACAGGCAAGCAAATGGTCATCACTCACATTTATTGTTTGGTTGCTATAATTTTCCAGAGAGTTCAAAGTTTGAAACATGGAGGAATTATTTCATTCACATTCTATTTGGTTCTTCATGTTCTAGTTATATCTTGATGTGTAAAATTGATGTAAGAAATAGTGAAGCATCCAATCTGGACACTATTCTCTATATCAATTATGAAACATACTTTAGAACCTTAGAAAGAAGATCTATACTTAGGATGGAGATCACTCTAAAGTTGGATCAAAGTTCTATTGTCAAAACTATGCCAAAACTAGTTGAAGAGGGAGTGTGAGAGATTTCAACTAGTTTAGTCTAGTTTAGTCACATTTTGGTAAATTGTCAATAAGAGGCCAAAACTCATTTTAGACTTAGAGATAAAATTTTTGAAGTTATATTAGTTCAAAATACATTCAATAAACACTTTTGGAAAGTGTGGGAAAGTTGGTAGTCAAGTTTGAGAGAGATTCAAATTTGAACTTTGGGTACATTGAATCTAGACCCAAAGATAGTAGGGTTTACATTTTGGAGGGAAAGCCAAGTGGCCAAATAGGGTTTGAAAACTCTATAAAAGGATTTAACTCATGGAGAGACACATCTTCTCTCTTCTATCTCTCATTTCATCATTATACATGGTTCTCTTTGGGTTCTACTAATTGGTGCACTATCTTGGTGTTATCTTGCAATTCTATGTGGTAAATGATCATTTATTGCTATTTTTGGTTCCACATATGTGAAATATAGTAGGGTACCGTAATTGTATGGACAACAAACATATTTTATGTTTTGGTTCATGTTTGATCAATATCTCTTAGAGTTTGCATCTCATTTTGTATGTAGATGCTGATTTTTCTACATTGGCAGGATTGTTGGTTTGCTCCTTATTGTAACCAAAGATTTGGGACATGGATTGGATCTTGAATGATCTGAAATCCTTCACACTATGTACGATCAATCCAATCTCCATGCTTGTATGCTTCATTCAAATTTGGAAATGCCGCTCATTATTTCATTCCAATAGGTAGTTGGCGCTCATATTTCCATTTTCGTGGAAGGAATGCATATGTGAACATTTTGCAATTTTTCTTGATTCGAATTTGGGGATGGCGGTCATATTCTAGATCTAGTGAAAATATTGCTCTTTTCGTAACCAATGGAGGAAATATTTTTGAATTTAGTCAAGTTATACTACGAACTGTTAACAGTTCTTAACTGTGACTATAGACACTATGGTTAGATCATTGGGAGTTGGGGAGGCCTTGGGAGTGGTGTGGGCAAGCAAATAAACAATATTGTTTTTTTTTATTTTGATGTTTTTGTATATCCTACATGGCATTCCTTAAAGGGACTTTTTGATATTGAGAACTCCTCTAATGGATATCACTCTCTGTGGAAATAGTGAGAAGTTAGTTGAAGAAACTAAGCATGCACTTGGTACCGAGTTTAAGATATAGGACTTAGGCCTTGAAATAGATTTTTGGAAAGGTCATGCATTTATAAGCCAAAGTGGACATGCACTTTCCATGCTCAGGAAATCTCATATGGAGAACTGTAAAGGCATAGATACACCTATGGAGCACATTGTAAAAGGGAGCATCTTTGGAGCGATTGAAGATCAGTGCTTGAGGGCTTGAAGATCAATGATTGAGGGTGCTTGAAGATCAGTGTTTGAGGTTAGTTCTTGATTTTTGTTTGTTTTGCTTTTTGTTTGTTTGTTTGAGGTTGGTGTTTGTTTGTTTGTTTTGAGAAGAGATAAAGAGTGTGAAAGATAGAAAGAGATAGAGAGAGAGTGTGTGTGTATTATATGTGTATGTGTTTTTAAATTTTGCATTGATTTAAAATGGTTTTGAATATTGTTAGTATGAATATGGTTTTGAATGGTCTTGTAATAGATTATTAATATTATTTAGAATAGTTTGGTAATAATATATTATTTATATGTAATTTGTGAGAGAGAGAGAGAGAGAGAGAGAGAGAGAGAGAGAGAGAGAGAGAGAGAGAGAGAGAGAGAGAGAGAGAGAGAGAGAGAGAGAGAGAGAGAGAGAGAGAGAGAGAGAG